>JANKKI010000144.1:0-1200000 GCA_025175665.1 Cinchona pubescens | reverse complement strand
TTGTACGGTTATATTGATGAGTTGAAATTATAAAAGGGCAAAAAAAAAAAAAAAAAAACATTATAAAGTTTTGGAAAAGATTTAGATAGACCTCTTTTATGGTCTTACTTGTAAATTTTGTGGTGTAAATTAAATATTATAAAATCTGTAATATCAGTTGATATAAGTAAAATTTTATAAGATTTAATTTTGATTGCAAGATCTACCGTAGAGTCCAAAATCGAGTTTATGATAATATTTTTTATAAAATTTAGTGTAAAAAAATTTAAACCTTAAGGGGTTTATTATATTTAATCCAAGATTGAATTACTTGTTGAAGATTATAAATGAACAACACGCGGCAAGAGTCAACAAAGCAGAGCTGCTTCTCGGTGAGTGCGAATATTTCAATCACAGGACTTGGAAATTTTTCTTAAGCGAAATTATATTAAATTAAAAGTGCACATATATTTTCCTTTGTTCATGAATTTAATAACACAAGAAATACTACTTACACAATCAAAGGATACCCTACTCCACTTGGACAACAAACATAAATTATAATTTCATCAGTTTTAGTGTGAACTCGAGTTTTAAATTAGTGTGAACGTGTATGCTAAATTTTTTTGAGAACAAAAAGTGGACCTTTGAAAATGATGATGAACAATGAATTCACGTCAATTTTGACCACTTTCTTCTATTTTTTATTTTGTTTATCCTTTAATTAGCCGATTATTATTGAGCTCCAAAAAAAAACCTTATTAGTAATTAAAGACCAACTTGGAACTAATAGAACTACTCCAAGAGGTTGCTTCACTTGTTCAGTTGTCCCATCAACATTATTAGGGTGTCGCCTTACGGGTCAAGTTATCATATTATCATGTCGTATAGTACACATTTGTTTATTTTCGTATCGTTTTCGTGTCTGACTCGTTTACTATTGATAAGGAATATCAACTTATTTGACAATTATATAACTTGTGATCTATTTGAAACTAAATATAAAATTTGATTAATTAATAACTCAAATAATTATTAATATCAACCATGTTATTATAGTAATTTAAAATACATAATTAAAATTATTTAAAAAATTTGGATGTTATTTAAAATAATTATTATGTTAGATTTAATATCGATTATTTATAATCTTAAAGTATACTTTTATAATAAAGAAAAGATTTCAGCAAAATTTGTTTATATAGTAACTTAACAGATTACCGACGAGTTAATCCAACCCAATCTATTTAATTTCGTGTCATAAACGGGTTCAAGTGTATCATACCTTGTTAATTTTGTATTATGTTCTTGTCGTATTATCGGTTCATATCAAAAATTACTAGACCCAAATATCATATTCACAATTGCCAATCAAGAAGAAAGCCCATAGGACATATTAAAGGGTCCAGTAAGGCCCAGATATTCTTACTGCTTCTAGTATCTTTCTCGGCCAAAGTAGGCCCTTAACAGCTCTTTAATCGTACGCTCCTCTAGGTTGCGAGCGTGACTTGCGGGCTTGGGTCATAACTTTCCAGGATTGGGTTCGATTTACATCCACAACCCAAAGAGGACCACGGGGCCCATGCCGGAGAACCAACATAATAAGAACCGCCCCACATACCGAAGTCTAGGTAACCCGTCTCTTCTCTACCATCCCCATCCAATTTAATTTTCTTTCCTACGTTGCTTTCAGTAACATAGACATACATTTGTTTTATCCAAAATTTATACTATTAAACAATCAAAGATCTGGCTCCATTTAAGTAGAATTCTTCTCTATAGACGCAAAAAGGAAACGAAAACTCCCCCCACTCAAACAATAGGCAGTAGAATTAAACATTAATACGCAAACACAATTGACTTTAAAGAAAAACTAGGGCAGACAGTTTCAAACTCACATTGAGATGTTTTGTCTTCTCAATCAACTTATGATGAATATGTTATAGACACTTCGTTGTCAATTTCCCCTTTAACACATAATATTAAGTATTTATACTAAAAATACTTAAGTGGATCTTGGAGTTTGTAGGTTTGGTTTTAATTCTCGCACTGTAATATATATAGATTAGCAAAGAGCAAAAGAAGCAGTTTGTAGGTTTGGTATAGTATAGTAGTGCAGTTTGTCTCATGTAATATAAATATTCTTTTCATGATATTAAAGAATATGTATATTCATACCATAACATGATTGATTTATGAAAACACATAGTACAATATACTTCAATGTAAAATATGTAAGTACATGAAATTCTCCTTCCTTGCACGTATATGTTCATATTTGATAGATGCATATGATAAACTATACCAACATACTTGAAAGTCACCTAAAAAAAACACGGATGAGTCCCAACCCATTCGCATCAAAGAGACTAATTGACAACTAGTAAGCATTTATAACGAGGAATTGGATGTTTTGTTTCCTAGTACGAAGTTTCCATCTCGTGGGTACCTTAGATAACAACTTGACACAACGATTAGAGAATGTCTTATACGAAAACTATATTTTCATGGCCCAATCGTTTCTTATCACCCCTGCCTCTACGTATAAACTAAGAATTTCAACTTTTATACCCAAAATATATATATCCCAAAAAAAAAAAAAGATAAATTACAATAAATCTTCTTGTAATTTAGTTAATATTCACTTTACCTTTATGATTTTCAAACGCTGTGGTTTGAGTTTTTTTATAAAATGAATGAAAAGTTAAAAAATTAACTATTTGTGTAAAAAAGTCTAAAATACCCCTAACCCTAATTCATTACCAATCAAAAACCCTTTCAGCGACAGGGAGGATTATGTTTTATATTAAAATATATAACTAGCCTTGATTAGAGGGTTTAAATAACTAATATAATCATTTAAATAAAAAATTTTAACCTCCTAACAATCATTTAACGAAATATTTAATAATTTCAGTTAACCCAAACCGGAAAGTAAATTGTAAGTTTAAAAATAATGAGTAAATAACTCCAATATTAACCAAATCAAGGATCCTTGTATTTTAATCAAAAAAAAAAAAAAAACACATGAAATTTCTAAAAAATGAATACTCCCTCCGATCCATTTTATTAGTCATTTTTTTTTTATGTATAAAAGACTAATTTATCTATTTTAGCTTTCATACAAATCCTTAAAAATGACATTAAAATCATGTTAGGGCATTAATTACTTTCACAAATCATTTCAAAATTTTAAAACTATAACACCAATTAACAATTAATAAATTTTGAATTTGAATATAAGAACAATAATAAAAAAATATGTTATTAATTGATCAAATATCAAATTTTTTAAAATTTTATATTGAATTAATCATATAAAATAAATAAAATGAGGCGAAACAAGCATTTAACAGGTTAGATATCCGTTACATTCACGGGAATGGAGGAAATCAAATACATTCAACGTGTAGTGATCTGATTTGGTGGATTTAGATACTTCCGGGCCCACCTGTGGATTAACCTGCACGTTCAGCGTTGAATGTGTCAAAAGCTGGAAAGCAAAGTGGGTCCCATGCTGACATGGGAAAACTCGATGTTGGATGATGTGGCAATCAGCCCGCCAAGGTTTTGGAGGTTTGGTTGCAGGGATTACGGTAGCCACTCGTTTGAGTGGTGGAGAATCAACCGATCTACGAATTTTGGAGTTAGGAGTTAGGACCCGACACCCCACTGCCCGATGTTATGTGTATCATTTAGACTAATTGCTGTCGCATCCAACATATTATTGAATGTTGAATACTGAATACTACTGCTCTGACTCCTACTCTCTTAGGTAGTTCTAAATTCACAACTTAACAAAATTTCATTTTCCCTAGTTTTTTTTTTGGAAAGTATTTTTCTTTGTTAATTGTTAACCAACTTGGATGATCCCATTGAAGGAATTTTTTTAGATTGCGTTTGGATGATTGGATAATAATTGATTTGGATTTTAAATTAAAATTCTTTTTAGTAGGAGGATAGGCAGAGGCCAACGTCCCTCATATTTTTTTTAAAAAAATTATATTTTGTTGTGATAAATTTTATAATTTTTTGTTTTGTCCCTTCTAAATACTTTGTAATATTATACTATTCTCCCCTTAAGCTCCGTATATAAATTTTCGTCCCGAAGTTGAAATCTTAACTACGCCACTGTCTCTTAGGTTATACAAATTAGTGAGGAAAGCATACACAATGTGTGTGATTTTTTTTTAAAAAAATTAATCCTAAGAAAAATATAATTAAGAGTTAATGTGATAGTTATTGTTTATTAGTATACTAATGTGGTAATTTTATTTGTTGGATGGGGTAAATTTGAAAGTTCAAATAATGACATCATACCAAAAGAATCTCTTTTTTTATATATAGTATAGATAACTTAATGTATTTAGTTGAGAATTTAAAAAATCTCCAACTAATTAGTGTGATAATTTAATGATTAAAATAAATATATTTTAAATTCATACAAATTTTAAGTCATTTTAAATCGGTCAATTTCAAATTCATTTATCTAATTTTTGTTTTTATAAATCAAATTCACTGATCTAAACAGACCTAATTGAAAATTAATTTGTATTAGATTTTATATGAGTTGGATATGCATTATACAACGTAGAATTTTACCAAAAATCTAAGTTAACATAATAATTTGCACAATAACAACACAATCATATAATGTGATGGCAAAAATACACTAGTATTTTTTTAGCTTGCCATTCGAAAGAAATTGACTTGTTATATAATTAACTGCATATTACTGGCCTCTTGTTTAAGTTTATATAACAATTGTATAACTGTGTTAACTATCCTATATTCATGTAAAAATTCTGAATACGAAGGCTCAATTCGACTTCGAGGAAATGGGAAATTTGTTGGCAAGTCGAATTGGGATAAGAGAGAATAGACAGTGGAATCAAAGTATTGAAAGGTGAAAATTACGTTTAAAAGTGAATAATCTTGCATGATGCATGTGCATGCGGATGCTTTTCCGGGGAGACAAACTTCAACTGGCTGTCCAAACTAAAAGCCAAAATATAAATTATTGATTCAACAAATCTGTAGTAATAAATACTAATTGAATAGAAAAAAGCAAAAAAGGCCCTAAAAAAGATTAAAAAGAGCGAGCAAGATCACATTAAAATCTCTATATAGCCTTAAACACATTTCATTTCTCATTTGAAGAGCCCTTTTTCCAAAAGTCATCATCATCATCTTCCCAAAAATATGGCTAGCCCCCTTATGAAATAACAGCAGCAGACTCTCTCTTGCCATGGAGAGGACTGGCCAATGGTAATAAACAAAAAAAGAAAAAAAAAAACCAAGAAAAAACCCTTTCCTTCCTTAATTTATAAGTGCGATGTTTAAAGATCCTACATTAACCAGTGTCTTTGATTTTTAACAGGGTTTTTTCGCAAGAAATTCCAACAGATGTTCTAGTTGAAGTGGGAGGAGCAACCTTTTCTCTTCACAAGGTATTTTTTTGCCTTTTAGAGAGAACCCTTTTGATTTTGCTTTGAGTTTTGACAAAATTAATGATTTTATTTAATTTTGTTGCGACAGTTCATGCTTTTAGCAAAGAGCAATTACATAAGAAAACTAATTCTTGAATCCAAGGAAACTGATCTAACGAGGATAGATCTCTCGGACATTTCTGGAGGACCTGAGATCTTTGAAAAGGCTGCCAAGTTCTGTTATGGAGTGAACTTTGAGATCACTGTCCACAACGTAGCTGCTCTACGTTGTGCTGCTGAATATCTCCAAATGACTGATAAATATTGTGACAATAACCTTGCTGGTCGGACCGAGGATTTCCTTTCTCAAGTTGCCCTTCCTAGTTTCTCTGGTGCCCTTGTTGTTCTCAAATCTTGTGAAAATCTTCTTCCCCTTGCCGAAGATCTCAAAATCGTTCAGAAATGTGTTGATGTCGTGAGCTCTAAGGTAAAATCTTTCATCCAATTCTTTATGGCATTTCCCTTGTAGTTTTTCTGATGCTATATATCATGTCCTGTACCATACAAGTGTCGGTTGCCATGCCGTGTATTCAAATCTTCATGAATTTAGTTATATTTTATACGCGATTCTTAATGCCTATATCGATCAGTCATGTCGTCATGTTTTAGACACGAAAATTTATTTATATGAGGTTCTTGACATCTATCTCGTTAAGTCATGTAGTTATGTTTCTTGTTAGTATAGATGCACTAGGGCGTTCAACATAGCCATTCTTTTTGTGTTTCCATGAAGATAATTTTGAATTATTGACGCATGATCTCCTTAAATCTTTCTTGTATGTAGGCGTGTGTCGAGGCGAATTTTCCAAGCCGTTCGCCACCGAATTGGTGGACGGAGGAGCTATCAATCTTGGACATAAAATTCTTTGGTAAAGTGATAACTTCAATGAAATCACGGGGTGCTAAAGCCTTTACCATAGCCAGTGCTTTAATAACATATTCAGAGAAGTCCCTTCGGGATCTTGTACGAGACCATTCCGGGAATGGTATCAAGACAGCTGTTTCGGATGACTCTGATTTCAGAACCCGGCAACGGGAGCTTCTCGAATCCATTGTAGCTCTCTTACCTTCAGAAAAGTCGGCTTTTCCGATCAATTTCCTCTGCTGTCTCCTCAGAGCTGGTATTTACTTAGGTGCAGCAAGTTCTTGCAAGAATGAGCTAGAAAAGAGAATATCAGCTATACTGGAGCATGTTACTGTGGATGATCTTTTGGTCTTGTCTTTCACTTATGATGGGCGAAAGACTGTTTGATCTTGAGAGTGTAAGGAAGATTATATCGGGATTTGTTGAAAAAGAAAAGAGTGTTGCAGTCTTCAATGCAGGGGATTTCAGGGAAGTTAGTTCAACAGCCATGTTGAGGGTTGCTAAAACTGTTGATGCATACCTTAGTGAGATTGCCTCTTTTTCAGAGCTTAGCATTTCTAAGTTTAATGGGATTGCAATTTTGGTCCCCAAGACAGCCAGAAAAGTTGATGATGATATTTACCGGGCTGTTGATATCTACCTAAAGGTGAGTCAACAGGGGGAAAATGTCCTCCTTGCAATGACTTTCTAAAATTATACACTAATTTGCCGAGCAGAATTATCACATTTTGGTGATTTCATTTTTTCCCTTTTACCATTAGAATTATTTTGCTACATCCATTACTTGGAATGATCATAACATATTAAGTCAAGATCTGCAGTCCATTATCTATTCTAAAGCATTAGCACACATAGTAATTCGCACATACGCACTTCAGAATTAGAAAATTCATATATTAACCGATAAATTAAAAATCAACTTTTAAAAAAATCAATACTAACCGATAAATTAAAAAACTTTTAGTGTCTACATGTGTCAATTTACAGTGTCTCAACATTCAAATCCTTGTGCGAATTTAGTTATTGTCGCCCAGTCATATGAATGTTTTTCATTCGTCTAGTATAAATGCATTGTTTCAATTACAGGTTAATAAGCATAGGAATCTTGATGGATCTAGTTTTGTTGAAGCTAGGCACAACTTAATTGTTTCATTTGTCTTTGTAAATGCAGGCTCATCCAAATCTAGATGAGATTGAGCGGGAGAAACTGTGCAGTGTGATGGATCCACTCAAGCTATCCTACGAAGCCAGAGTCCATGCTTCACAGAACAAACGTTTGCCAGTACAAATAGTTCTTCATGCACTCTACTTTGATCAACTAAAATTGAGAAGTGGAACTGATGATCAAAAATGCCAAATGCAGTCACCACAAGAAAAGATGAATCAATCACAGGCAGATGTATCACTGGCTAAAGAAAACGAAGAATTGCGAACCGAGTTGTTAAAGATGAAGATGTACATATCAGATTTGCAGAAGACACAAGGGACATCAGCCAAAGCAACTGTAGCTGCGCCGGCAGCCAGCTCTCGAAAGCCAACGTTCTTTTCCTCAATGTCCAAAACATTGGGAAAACTGAATCCGTTTAAGCACGGCTCGAAAGATACATCTAATATAGATGATCCATCAGTAGATGCTTCCAAGCCTAGGAGGAGAAGGTTCTCTATTTCCTAGATTAATTCTGTCAATTTATATACTATCATGGATTAATTTATTTTATTTTATTTTATTTTATTTTAATGTTGTTGTTGTATTGTAAGTTGAATTTGTGTAAAGGGTTGAGGTTTTTTGCTTCAGAATTTCACTTGGGTTTGTGAAATTTTTCAGTTTGTTTTATGAACTAATTATGTTCCGAAACCTTCGTGTGGTGTTGATCTTGCAAAAGGAGAATGATATGATATTTGAGTTCCTCGTATCGAAGTTAATAATTTTATGAAAAACTGCTTTAATGCAGCAAAATTATAGGTTTTATTCAACATTTGAATAATCATTGTAGAGGTTTGTGACATATAAATACGTAGAAAAAATTTAGCATCACTATGTTAGAGGTTAGACTTGATGGTACCCTGGGTATTTTTGACAAATAAAGAAAAAGTTTATGCGAATATAAACAAAATTTTACAGGGTTTCTAGAGAATTATTTTTTTAATTTTAAAAGTTTATATAGTATAAATATTTAAAACACATAATATTGTACTGTATAAATATTTAAAATATAAAAAAATAATTTCATAAAAAGAACTGTAAAATTTTTAATAAACATAAATGTAGTAATATGTAGGTATAGGCAACAAACTGCGTAAATGACAAAACGATTCTTTATAAACTATGCAAGGGAGAGTAGGTTTTTTTTTTTAAAAAAAAAAAAAAAAAGAATTTGAGTAGGCTTGATGTATCATGCATGAGAAAATATATGTGATTATTATGCAACATCAAATTATAACGATTTTTTTAAGATTTATACTGTATAATTATTCAAAATATATTAATATATGTTATACTAATGATCATAAATTTTATATTGATATATATTACAATAATGACCATAAATTTTTCTCAAATTATAAAGCTAAGATTTGCTTACAAAGAAAGTTTTAATTTTTTTTCGAATATACTCAATATTTTTCTATAATTTATTTACTTTCAAACTCGGATGGTGAAGATTTAAACTATTAGTAAATTAATCGAAATTAGTCCAATATGTTTAAAAGCTTTAACTCTAAATTATAAATATTTTTATAAGCCACACCAATCCTAAATGGGCATATAAAAAATTCTCTAAATTATTTAGAACATTTATTAATTTTAATCCAAGAAGAAAAAGAAAAAGAAAAATAAAGTTGATTGGCGGTGGTCACATAAACGACGTCGCCTAAGTGGTTTTTCCCCTCCACGAAAAGATCCGTATAAAACACTTTAACTTCCCGTCGCACCATTTCTTGTTTCCTACTCCATTCCCAGCCCTCCCTCCTCTTCTAAAAAATCCCCAAATTTCTCCGGCAAAATCCCACCGGCTCCGTCAATGGCAACCCCAATGGTTCTCGATCCAAAACTAACATTAGATCCTCCGGCAACACGATCGGACCCCTCTACCATCGATCCGTCCTCATCCTCCTCCGCCGCCGATAATGAGGAAGACCTCTACACGCGTCTCAAATCCCTGCAACGACAACTCGAATTCATCGAAATTCAAGAGGAATATGTCAAGGACGAGCTCAAGAACCTCCGGCGCGAGCACTTACGGGCGCAGGAGGAGGTCAAGCGGATCCAATCGGTCCCGCTGGTTATCGGACAGTTCATGGAGATGATCGATCAGAATAATGGCATCGTAGGGTCCACTACTGGGTCTAATTATTACGTGAGGATTTTAAGTACTATTAATCGGGAGCTTCTTAAACCCGCCGCCTCCGTCGCACTCCACTCGCCACTCCAATGCCCTAGTTGATGTCTTGCCCCCTGAAGCAGACTCCAGTATCTCGCTCCTGAGCCAATCGGAGAAGCCTGACGTCACCTATAATGTGAGTCTTTATGGATTTTTGGTTTTTTTTTTTTTAAATATTTATGTGTATGCTCGGGAATTTTAAAGCTAGGGTCTTTTTGAATGTTCGAGTTGAAATTTGATTTTTAGTTGCAGATTTAGGATTTTTTTTTTCTTGTATATGGCAAAAAGTTTTGAGCTTTTGCTGCATTTACTTATTTTTATACACCAATTTGTTTAGTTTGTTTGCATGTTGATTTTTTTTACTATCTAAATTGCTGTAGCTCGTGACTTTTGGTCGCTGCCACCCTATTTTATTGAGGATTTTTCGTTTTTTTTTTAATATCTTGGCATTTAGCTAGACCATATTACCCGTGATTGCTCATGTTGGGGAGGTTAATTTGATTCTGTGGTTTAATCAATGGAGGTAAAGACATTGTTTGGCTACTATTTCGCTGAATAAGAGTACTTTTTTTCTAATTAGGAAAGTAAATCATGATGCTTTCTCTTGAATGTTAATCCAAGAGACCTGCTACTATGTGGCATGTTGAAACATTAGGCTGTAGAAAGATGTTGTTAAGGCCCTGCATCATTTGTTTATTATTTAAAATTTGTCAAGAAGCATTTATCTCTACTGCTTTATATTTAGTTTAAAAAGTACCCAAGCCAGTTATTGCAGTGTTATTTGATGTTTGGTTATGTGTAAGGTTCACCGGAACTTTTTGCATTTAGTGTATTCTACTGGTTGTGGTGGGAGTGTGTACTTTTACTTCATTGTAGAATTTGTTCAGGTTAATCTGGATTTGTGCATTTTCTTTTTGACAGATTTGTTAAAAATTTGTTGGTGTACTACACTTCATGTGTTGTAGAGAAATTAAACTTCGTTTGTCATTGTTCAACATATGTGGGTGGATTTGCTATAACATAATGCATTGGGCAATTTAGAAACTTCAACTAACTGGCTCTGCCGTTAAAGACGTAGTTTTATAGTAAATACTTCGTTTTGATCAACATGACATGTTCGTTCTTAAAAAACTGTCATCTATTTGTCTTTTAGTGCGTCCTTACAACTTAACATTAGCATCAAGAATATGTCTCTAAGTGTCTGTCCACCTCAACCTTTGCGATAATGGATACCCAATGTTACATCGGGAAGCAAAACTGACTAACGAATAAAATACAAAATCCTCCTCCCAAATTCCCAATTAGAAAAACTACTGCTGCTCTTACTACTCAAATCTTCATATATATTAGTTTCATAGACAAAGTACCCTCTTTCTATGTAATAAAAGAGGCATCAGCATTTCATGAGAAGTCGTTATTATATAAGAAAAAATTGGATTTTTAAGGCACCCTTACGGACCACATCTAAAAAGTCCACCTCCTAGTCTCTTCTCTGTTAAATGAGTGAAATATCTGTGTAGGATGGAGGAAATGCATTTTACATCCATATCTGCCCACAGTCTAGAGCCCAGCATATATTGTAATTTGTGTTTATACATTTTCTATAACCATCTTCACATTATGGTGTGTGATAATCAACCTGTCTCTTCCCATGTGTCCTATTTGGCCACAGTATAAAACTTCGTGTCATCCCTGTTCCAGCTGGATTTTGTTATTTCTGACAACATTTACCACAAAATGTGTGCAAGCAGCTTTGTCTTTGATGGTGAGATGTGTATCCATGGCATATAGGCATGCCATCATTTGATTAACAACCGTTAAGAGTTCTCACTGCTCGGTTATGGAATTTTGCTGTATGACAATGCATTTGCCTTTGTTTTGCTTGCAAGATAGATAAGTGTGAGGAATCCAATTCTGTTTTCTGAACCTGGTATTTAATGCTGAAACCTTTTTATCACCACTGTGTGGTTCCTTTATCATTCCCATAGGTGTGAATAATTTCACTCATCAAGAATAGTAATTCATGTATGGAAAAAAAAAAGAATAGTAATTCATGTTGTGTTTCTTGTGTTGCATGTGTTTATTTTGTATTAGTATTTGGTTATAGTCTTTGAAATAGAGCTCCAGAAATTAATGTTTTCTTGATCTACTTGCTATTTTTTTCAGGATATTGGAGGATGTGATATCCAAAAGCAGGAAATTCGTGAAGCGGTTGAGTTACCTTTAACTCATCATGAGTTGTACAAGCAGATTGGTATAGATCCTCCTCGTGGTGTTTTGCTCTATGGTCCTCCAGGAACTGGGAAAACAATGCTCGCTAAGGCGGTTGCTCATCACACAACTGCAGCCTTCATTCGAGTTGTTGGCTCGGAATTTGTTCAGAAGTATTTGGGTGAGGTATGGGCAGAAAGCTCTTAATCCAGTGTCTTTAGTGCATTGCCTGCATTATTACAAGTGTTTAGTTATAAATGAACCTAAGAATAACCATAGCTCATGCTATCTAAGGTTGGTTTGGCTGCATGATGTTATCTATCGTGTGTCTTAAGCCTTTTCAGTGTTCCTAGCTAACAAAAAGAATGAGGTGCTATTTGTTTCCTGTAATCCTCTCTGTGGGGGTTTTGTCTTTTCCATATATGCAGTTTCCTAAATGCAAACAGAACCTAGATTGCCAATGTTTTGGTTTCAATAAGAACTCAATTTCTAATAAATATTCTTAACAATAATTCAAGACTAGAATTATTGTCAAGTTTTAGAGAAATTTCAATTTTGTTGCTATGACTTTCAGCCCAAAATGACCAATCAGTTTTTGGATTTGGGCATGTTGACCTGCGTCAGCACGACCTGAAAAAGACCCCCATCCCTATGAACCGATCAAGTCTAAATCCTTCTCCCAGACTCCTTTTTTGGATTTTTTGTACAGAACATTGCCACTCAACATTACATGGCCAAACTGAAGTTCTTGATTTTCATCTTTATGGTTTTATCAATTAACTTGTGTTATTTTTTACTGTTTGATTTTGCTGATATTTTTATGTTCTATATCTTTTGCAGGGTCCACGTATGGTTCGTGATGTTTTTACCGTCTTGCCAAAGAAAATGCCCCTGCCATTATATTTATTGATGAGGTGGATGCAATTGCTACAGCCAGGTTTGATGCCCAGACTGGAGCTGATAGAGAAGTTCAACGAATACTTATGGAATTGCTTAATCAGGTAGGCTAAAGTAAAACTCTTCGAATACTTTTTTTTTATATTTTAAAAAAAGGATCCTAAAAACATTTAAATATCTCCAACAACATTGTAGAAGCTGCTGTCTTATGTTTTGAAGGAAATATTATCCAGTTTGTTGAAGACAATTTTTTTTATGAAAATAAAGAAAAAAGTTTTGGTGTACCTTTTTAAGTTTGATATTCACATGGTGCTGGCTGGAGATCTTTGCCTGTTTTGTATTTATTGTGAGAACATTGGGTTGTGGTATGCAGATGGATGGGTTTGACCAGACGGTGAATGTGAAGGTTATAATGGCAACTAATCGTGCCGATACTTTGGACCCTGCACTAATTCGTCCTGGAAGGCTTGACCGAAAGATTGAGTTCCCCTTGCCAGATAGACGTCAAAAAAGGCTCGTATTCCAGGTGGGTATTGGAGGCACTTCTATCTTTGGATTTTATGAGCAACCTTCCTCACATTCCTTGCATGTTGATGGCATGCAAAGGAATGTGTTAAAATGGTTTTGTTTCTATTCGTAAAAGGCAAAACTGAAGCCAGTGTTTTGTTTATGGTTCTGCTGTTTACTTCCTTGGCTGGACTTCACTTTTGCAGGTCTGCACTGCTAAAATGAATTTGAGCGATGAGGTTGACCTAGAGGACTATGTTTCGCGGCCAGATAAAATAAGTGCTGCTGAGGTTGGTTTATTTTTTTTTTTGATACATGTAATTTTCATACCATATTGCTAATTGGTGGCGATTTTTCCGCCATTGAGTTTAAGAACTTGATTTTGTAACTCCTCTAGATGTGCAATATTTTACTTGAAACAAGGAATACCGGTTACTTCTGTGGCAATATTTTAAACTAGACTCCTTTTAAGAGGTGCAGATTGCAGCTATTTGTCAAGAAGCAGGAATGCATGCCGTACGCAAGAACCGATATGTCATCCTCCCCAAGGACTTTGAGAAGGGATATAGATCGAACGTGAAGAAGCCTGACACTGACTTTGAATTCTACAAATAATTTTGCCTCCCATTGAAAAATCTCTCTTGGGGCACTCACAATATATTTGGTTGAATCATTTTCTACATGTAGCTCTCCTGTAAGGCTCTATCCAAGATCGGGATCTAGTTTTTTCTAATCTTTCTGGTTGGCGAAGATAAATATTGATGCCCTTCATGAATTCTTATCAGTTTTTATTTCCTAATGGCCGTCTTATTTTTTGCATTGCCCTGATGCGCGTTCTTGTTTACCACGTGAGAAATATGCAAAGATTCTTTAGAGTTTCTATACCACTTGCAATTCCATGGCATAATCCCTTCGAAGCAAAACAACAATTTACCATTTCATTCCTTTGGTAATATTAAGTGAATAGAAGAGCTCACTGAAACGCTTTCCCCTGCGTAGAAGGCAAAATTTTATTTTTAAAAGACGGAAAATATATTCGAGTCAGGCAGCAAAAATCCAAAGATCACAAAACTGTTTGAGCAGAAGAACCGGGTTGAGTATAAATTTAAATTAAAGCTATTCTTGATCACGCATTTAGATAACAGAACAAGTTCAACTAATCATTCATTAGGCTCCGCAAATACAGGAGAAATGTTGCTATCCAAAATTTAGAAACATATTGGGTGTGGAAGATTCCATAGAGAGCAAGCAAAAAGACAGCAGAGAATGTGGCCAAGAATGATTGCTTAAGAGGTTGACGTAACGTTAGTCTGTATTAGACCAAATTCAAGCATTAAATCTTAAATTTTCTACCATGGCCCACCAATAATTGTCTGGGGTTGACATCCTTTTGTTGCAATTCTTTCTTTCATTTTCAATTCTCCCCCAGTCTGATAGGTTTAGAAGGCAATGTATTTTAACCTTACTTTACATTAATTTTTTGAAGGAACCTTTTTTATCCCGTTGAGATTGAGGTCTTGGTTTTACTACTTTGCAATTAGTCCAATGAACGCACTTGATATATGTGTAAAATTGTATTAAAAATTTCTTAAAAAGATAAAAAAACAGAAATATGTGTACAATTTTGATGTGAATTGAAAGAAATTATTGGAAGGGAATGAAGATTATAAAATTATGAAAAATTCTATCAAAATTCAAAATTATACTAAAAATACTCTTAAGATTATTAAAATAGTAATGTTGTACTTGTGTAATTTCACTTCTTTCCTGGTCAGATTCGGACATTGTTCAGTGATTACATTTTCATAAGAAATAAGAGCTTAAAAAATACTAAACTGAACAAATATTTAACCTTATAAACTACTAATACTCGTATGATAGTGAGATTTTAACCTTGAGGATTTTTTCGTAAAACATCAACGTGAAATTTTAAATTGATTTAGCATACGAACGATATTACAATAGATCTTTTTCAATAAGACCCCTGCAAAGGATTAATAATCCATTCACAATTTCAAATGTTAGTAATAATTCCTCAAATTGTAAACCTATAGAGCAAACTGTCACTATTTTATTTTATTTTTTTGACTAACAGAAGAGCATGACTATAACTTAATCTGCTAATTCCGAACGAAAGAATCACCCCATAAAATCATATTCCTTAGTTAATTCAATCATATATTGTTCCTTCTATTGCAAAATAATTGTCACCCATAATTGGTTTGCACAGATTAAAAGAACTAGATTGTATCAATTTTATAAAAAGATAATTCAAAATGACTAAAATATCCTTTTACATTAATATTCTAACTAGATAATACAATTATTTCCCTTAATATGACACTACTTTATAAGTCACTTTAGAAAATCAAAAAAGTATTAAATTATATTTTTTAAACTTTTATCCTTAGTGCCACATGAATAAAAGAAGAATTATGTAATTGGGATATTAATGTAAAAGAATAATTTAGTCACTTTGAACTATCTTTTTCATTAAATTGATACAATTTAATAGATTTCTTAATCCATATGCACCAACTAAATATGACACATTATTTTAAAAGAAAAAGAATATATTTTTTATTTTCAAATCTAACAGATATTTTAAAACAAAACAAATTAACTAACGCGTTGAATAAAACCTTAAATCTCCCGCAACACCTTGAGATTTTCAAATGATACCATAATTTGGTACTATGAATTTCGGAATTTCAGCATCAACCTGAGAAGGACTCCTTCTATCTGAGAAGAAGAAGAAGAATGTACGTTAACCTTCATCTGAAAGAAATGAATGCCAACTGCTTTTACGGCAGCTACCTCTGCAAGAGTAAATGCAATTTCTACTGAATAAGTGTGATCTCAATTCTTTTGTCCAAACGAATTCAATTCCGGTGCGGTGCGTATTTTTCTTCAATTGACAATATAATGTACTATTAATAATGTTCACAGTAGCGGCGGATCTAAAAATATTGTTCAGTTGGGGACATTAAATTAAAAGAACAATGATAGTATGTTTTTTTAGTCGTTAATAGAGTATGTTTTTCTTGTATTTTTATTTACACAAATTTATGTATTAGATTTTTTTAAAAGATCAAACAATTAAGATAAAATTTTCAATTTTTCAAATTTAAACTCCAATGATAAAGTTAAAATTTTAATCAATGAAATAACCCTGTATTATTTTATCATCAAATTTTTAACATTTTTACTTCCCAACTATAAATAGTACACAAACAAAAATTTATTCAAATATACTGTTGTTATTAGTTCAGCGAACACAAACAAAAATTTATTCAAATATACTGTTGTTATTAGTTCAGCGAGGGCACGTGTCCCCACTATTCACACCAAAAAGGACAACGATGGTAAGGATTTTTTTTTTTTTTTTTTTAAGTTTTTGGAATTTTTCCAATAATAAATTCAATATCTATCTAAATTTCATGAGACCAGTCATGGGCACATAGATAATCAAATACTTGGAATAAGTAATCAGAATATAAGTATAAATAACAAAGAAGTAAGTTAATAAGATGCTCAAAATCTCAAATTATATTAACCACAAGAACGCAACTAAAAATAAAATTGTGAATTTGTCCTTATTATTTGTTTAAATCACCTTTTTCACTGAATGGCTCTAATACATGACAAAAAAGTTATAGGATAATCATTTTATCACTTTTTAAATGTAGGCATACAAGTTTAATTTTGCGTTCAATTTTTTTACTCATTTTCCACTTTTAATGTGCTTGTTCTAATTAGCATTAATTAGTCATCAAGAAGAAAGTGGCCATCAGACGATAATATGAGAGAGAATATGGATTTCTTTGACCTCTAAAGGTCCAAATTGCCAAAAATATTTCATAGGAGTCATTGGTCAAGTTCATCCATTTAATCAAATCAAGAAAAGAACCTGATGGTTTTCTCCTCCCAAATGGATGACTGTTTTAACTTAATTTTGGTCCAATAATGACATGTTTGGTCACTTGTTGATTCCAAATTCCAAAAATCAATCATATGGAAATTTCAAATATAATATTTATAAAACCAACTCTACTCACTTAGTGGAGGTGGATAGGGGCATTCTTCAGGTAAGGTTTGCAGTTTTCTTGTATAAAATTTTCACTAGAAAAATTGGGTCCTTTCAAGAAAAGGGCTAATAACACTTTGTCCCACTGAATTAGATGGGTAATTGTATTTTGCTTCTTTAAATTATAAAAATAACACTTTGCCTTCCATTTACATTATTCATCTTTTAAATATTTTAAAATATATAAATAAAAAAATCTAGTTAAATGTTTGAAATACCCTTAATATTATATTTTGATTTCTCATGTATTTAATTGATTTTCAATAGTTATAAAATAATTAAGAAAAATAATAAAATATGATAATGCATTGATATCTTTGACATTAAGGAGTGAAAATGTGAGAAAAATGTTGAATTATATTATATCCGACATCTCAATTTGCACAGGTGAAGTCAAATATTAAAAATGTAAAATACTCAAATATTAATCAAAAAAATCACAAAGTTTTTATAGAAAATATATTTTCATACAATACCTTTAAAAAGAATTTTCAATAGAAAATAATCTCATTTGAGAATTGTTCTACCACTATAATTAAACATTTAGATTCGAAATAATATAAAATAAAATCCAAAAATTTTTAAAATTTGACCAAGAAATATATTGATATAAGTATATTAAAATATTATATAGTTTATTTTTACTTATTTTTAAATAATTATCACATTACTAACAAAATTTAAATATATAAAAAATTAAAATATAATATTAAGGGTATTTTAGTTATTTAACTAGATTATCTTAATAATTTTTATATTAGTAATAGATGAATAGTGCTAATGGGGTAAAGCATATATTTTTATAATTTAAAAAATAAAAATATAATTACGTATCTAATTTAGGGGCAAAGTGTTATTTGACCCATGAAAAAAATGCAGATAGAGATTGGAATCTAGTTGAGATCACCTTTTAGTAGAAAAATTAAAACCATATACTAACTGTATTCCCTATATGGTCCATTCTGTATAAACAAACTAAAAATAAGGTCCAAAGTATTAAATAGTTCCTTCCAAAAAAAAAAAACAGGAAAATTCCTTCAGAAAACAACAAAGAACAAAAACTACACCCGCATCAACCGCCCCCCTCTCTGCACGCACACACATACCCACAGTGAAGTGGTTGAGTTGAGGTCTCGAGGGTGAGGACTGAGGAGGGAGTGACAGAAGCCAAACATTTTATTTTTTTATTTTTTTTCAGTCAACCAAAAAACCCCTTAAAACTTCTTTCTTTTTTCTTGTTTGACTACAGTCTACAGATCTAATTCTCACTCCCAAAAATCTCATCTTTACGCAACAATTCTGCTCAATTGCTCAAAAGGGTCCTCACCATTTTTGTTTCTGGATCTTCAAGAATTGTTTTTTTACACCCAATGTGGTTACTGTATTATAGGAGTTTGAGTCTTTGGACAACAACCCTTTTCAGCATTTTGGCTCTTTGAAACTCGAAGTTTCAATGAAGTTGTTCTTTCCATTTCCAAGCCAAGCATTCTTGAAATTCATTGCAGAAGAAGAACAAAATAACAGTCTTTATTGGGAATGCTTCAAGGTAATTTCTTTTAAAAGTTTTTTTTTAAAAAAAATTAACTTGCTTAATTTGCTATGAATTTGTTTCTGTTGTATCAAAAAAAAAAATTAACTTGCTTTAAAAAAAAATTAATTTGCTATGCTATGAATTTGTTTCTGTTATATCCTTTTTACTTTGTTAACTAATGTGTATTCCTTAAAAGTAGATCTAACTGAAAAAGAAAAAGGGCTATTTTTTTCGGTGTTTATGATGTTTCAGTTATAATGTTCATTGGGTTTAACTCTGCGAGATACTTAAAGTGAGAAAAAAAAAAACTAAAGGGTTGTGATTATAGACTTCATATTGTATAGGACTCTTAAGTAATTAATGGTCGTGAATTAAGTGAAGTTTAACAAGATTCCTAATTTGCTTTTACATGATGTGACTTAGGTGTATGTTTATCAACCCCCCAACTAATCCTCGACTTAAAAGGAACTGCTGTTGTAGGTAGGAATTTGCTAAAACCTCTCTCTTTTGATGTTTGCCTAGAATTTTTAGTATTACCGTCAGTTTACCACATCCTTCTATCTTTTCTTGAAACTGAGCCATAAAAAATTGATTTGTTATAGTACTGAACAGTTTTAGATTAGTAATCATTGACCTAATGCTGCAATTCAAATTGTCTATCTTTTACATGTCCTTTTCATAATTTTGATGAAAGAAGATGAATAAAGTTCATGTAGCTTTTTAGATATTTCAGTACATCCACATCCTTGTAAACAAGCACATTAAATCACTTTTCCGGCTTAATAGACGACAAGAAAAAGCATAAGGGCTTTGCCTTTTTACTTTTGTACTATGCCTTTTTATAATGTCTGGCTTTCTGAATAATTCTTTTCTCAATTCTTTTGCAACTTTTACATGTAATGGATGCTTTGGAATGCTTTGCTTTTCAGAGACCTATATATGGTTTAAAGAATCCTAGATTTAGTTTTTACTCTCGGAGTTTGTTATGAAATTATAATGTGCTTGTAGTTTAGTGTATGTATTTCGGGCTCCAGTCTGCCTTTCCAGAAAAGACACACCAGAATTCCACTTCCTAATCATTTAACGGTACCATATGCTTTAAAGTTCCCTAAACGAGTGTTTTTCTGGGTTTTAAAGTAGTCTTGTTTCCACTGGCTTGCTGATTTGCTGCAGTATTGTATGGAGGGAATTAATTTTGATTTTGTAAGTACTCTGGATATTGTCATATGACATAATTGATTGGAAGAGATTTTAAGTGCTGGTTTCTACTCCACTTTTTCCTTGGTGGAGTTAATGATGTTTCCTGTGATGTTTACAGGACAGCGATACTTGTGCCATCTTCACTTCCAAACATCTAGATACCACCTGATGAAAGTCTGCAATACCTATCTGCTCTTTTTGCTCGCTGTCAATGTGATTCTTCTACCTCTGGCTCGGATTGGTGATTTGAAAGGCGATGAACAAGCCTTGCTTGATTTTGCCAATAAAGTTCCCCACCGTCGAAGGCTTAATTGGACTCTTGATAGGCCTATCTGCACTGCTTGGGTTGGAATCACTTGTTATCCAGATGGCACTCGTGTATTTGCTCTTCGGCTTCCAGGGGTTGGATTCAGAGGTCCTATCCCAGATAATATACTGGGAAAGTTGGATGCACTGAGGGTTCTCAGCCTCAGATCCAATCTCCTCAGTGGTAATCTTCCCTCTGATATTTCTTCCCACCCTTCACTTCAGTACCTTTTCTTCCAACATAATAATTTCTCAGGTGATCTTCCCACTTCTTTCTCTTCGCAACTTATTGTTTTAGATCTATCATTTAATTCCTTTACTGGGAACATCCCGCAAACATTTCAGAATTTGACTCAACTCTCTGGATTGAATCTACAGAATAACTCCCTTTCTGGCTCCATTCCCAATATCACCCTTCCGGGACTCAAACATATTGAATTTAAGTAACAACCATCTTAATGGCTCCATACCATCTTCACTGCAAAGTTTCCCCAATTCTTCATTTGTAGGGAACCCTCTCTTATGTGGGCCACCTCTGAGTCCTTGTTTCCCCGTTGTTCATCCACCTTCTCCTCCCCCCAGTTTCTCTCCGCCTCCCCCAAAACGAAAACGAAGTTCCAAAAAGAAACTCCCTCTAGGAGCTATTATTGCCATTGCAGTTGGTGGTGCACTAATTCTCTTTCTTATAGCGCTAATATTCCTATTCTGTTGCTTGAAGAAAAAGCAAACTGATGGCAGCAGTGTACTAAAAGGGAAGTCCTCCGGTGGTGGGAGGAGTGAGAAACCGAGGGAGGAGTTTGGTAGTGGGGTTCAAGAACCCGAAAAGAACAAGCTGGTTTTTTTTGAAGGATGTTCTTACAACTTTGATCTTGAGGATTTACTAAGGGCCTCGGCTGAAGTGCTAGGAAAAGGTAGTTTTGGGACTGCATATAAAGCTGTAATTAACCTGGAGGAGTCTACAACCGTGGTTGTGAAAAGGTTGAAAGAAGTAATTGTGGGTAAAAAGGACTTCGAACAGCAGATGGAAATTATTGGGAGAGTTGCACAGCACCCAAATGTAGTACCTCTACGTGCTTATTATTATTCCAAGGATGAAAAGCTTCTGGTCTATGATTACTTCTCAAATAGCAGCTTATCTGCTCTGTTGCATGGTATGCAGCTCTGTTGCTCCTTTCTTATTTCAGCGGCTTATCAATGATCCCAATTACTCAGTTTTAGAACCAAACTATTCGCTTGCATTTCGCATAATAGTCAAAATTGCACCTAACCAAGTCACAATCCAGGGTGCCTGTTGGCTTGGGATGATTTGCTTGATAAGAAAAACAATGATCAGAACTAAAAGACATTTGTTAAGATATTAAAGCAAGTAAACTCTTAATCTTTTACCACTTATTGCACAAAATTATTTTCTTGGTTTTTATGCTCTGCTTAAGTTGATTATATCTACAGTAATAACATTAATGCAAAAAACCATTCACTTGCATTTCGCATAATGGTCAAAATTGCACCTAACCAAGTCATAATTCCCTTCAAAAAGGGAGCTTTACTGCTGCCGAACTCTATTTAAAGGCACCTGGATAATGGGAATCAGTAAAAGTATATTATACTTGTAATTTAGGACAATATAGGTGTAAACTGGGTATGAAGTGTGTATTTCCTGTTTTCAACTTTTCATTTTCTCTTCCTTTTCTCTCTAGAAAAACTATCAAGAGCAAAAATGCATTGGTATTCACTTTGGTTGATTTGTCTTGGTAAATTCTCAATATTCATCTGATAACAGGAAGCAGGTCCTCTGGGAGAACTCCACTAGATTGGGAGACGAGAGTTAAGATATCCCTTGGAGCTGCAAGGGGCATTGCCCATATCCATTCTGTGGGAGGCCCTAAATTTACTCATGGAAATGTGAAAGCTTCAAATGTCCTCCTCAATCAAGATCTTGATGGCTGTGTCTCTGATCTTTGGCTTGGTCCCACTCATGAACTTTCCTGCTACTCGATCTCGGCATGCAGGATATCGTGCACCAGAGGTTATTGAAACCAGAAAGCATACTCACAAATCAGATGTGTACAGCTTTGGTGTTTTACTACTTGAGATGCTTACTGGCAAACAACCAATTCAGTCGCCAGGGCGTGATGACATGGTTGATCTCCCAAGGTGGGTCCAATCAGTTGTCAGGGAGGAATGGACAGCCGAAGTTTTTGATGTCGAATTGATGAGATTCCAAAACATTGAAGAAGAAATGGTGCAGATGCTGCAAATTGCAATGGCATGTGTGGCAAAGGTGCCAGACATGCGACCAAGCATGGATGAAGTAGTCAGGATGATTGAAGAGGTCCGGCAATCTGACTCGGAGAATCGGCCATCTTCAGAAGAGAACAAATCCTAGGACTCAAATGTCTTTTTTATTTTTTCTTTTTCAGATTTTTCATTTGGAAGTTGCAAAGGGGATTCATCTGATTCAGTCCCCAGAATGCGTGCTAGGTTTGCCATTTCTAACTATGACCTTGCTCGCACGTGTAGCTTTTTCAGGGTGTGAATTATTCTGACTGCTTCATTTTCCTTGGGATGTAGTGAATTAGTGTTTATCTGTTCAAAAATTTCTACCCTTCACCACTCCATGATTTGTTGTAAGAATTCTTTATTGACTCATAAAGCTGATTTATGATTTATGATTTTTAGCAGATTAATGGCCTTTCGCTATGCGATGAATTTGCTATAGTAAAGGTTAATGATAAATGGAGTCTAAGCTACTTATACTTGAATCGAACTCAATAGTACTATTGGAGTTCGTTGAGTTTGGTTTATTAGTAATCAAATCAAGTTTTAACAAGATTTAGATTAGGGTTTGGTTATTAGTAATAGAACCCTAATCTAAATCTTGTTAAAGCTTCCTTTGTTTATCTTTTGAGGCGAAACTTGAAAACACTCACAAGGTTTGAAATAATCAAATATACTTGAACATGGAAGTAGTTGTTCGACTTCTTTAGTCATTTACAATAAGTTCTTGTATAGACATTGGTGTATATGTACCAAGATACAAAATTGTGACGCTTATGTGGGGTCCATGCTAGAACCCATATAAGACTTACAATTTATGTATTTTGGTGTATAAACACCTGGTCCATGCAAGAGTTTACCGTCATTTATACACCTAATTAGTCCTGGAAAACTCCCAAGATTTCAAAAGTTTATCAATTTTCATTGCATATATTGCTGCAATGCAGAAATTGTACTTTGTATACTGATGGAGAAACCCAATAAATGTTGGCGGAAAATACTTATATAGACCCGATTTTTTACCCCACTTGTTAGATCTTGCGATCAAAATTAAATCTTATAAAATCTTTATTACATCAGCTGATGTAAGTGGGGTCAAAAATCAGATCTACCTAACTGATGTAAGTGGGTTCAAAAATCAAGTTTACCCAAATATTTTCCAATATTGGATACATGGAAAATACTTTAAAGAAAGAATTTTAATGACTACAAAAAATACTACCATAAACTTGGTTTTTGACCCTATCTGTAAATTTTACGGTCAAAATTAAATCTTATAAAATCTTGCTTATGTCATAAATTTCATAATATTTAATTCACACCATAAACTTTACAAGTTAAACAAAAAATTAGGTCAACCTAAATATTTCCCTTAAACTAATATCAATGACGGGCTGGAAAGCCCACTTGGCAAGGGCCTGGAACCGTCCAAGAGAAGTTTTTTGTGGGGTCCGCTTTGTAAACGCAATGAATTGGCTGTTAAAATTTATAATTCAACCTCAACAATTTATATTAATTTCACTATGACACCTTAAATATTAAAATCAAGTCCCATTAGTTTTTTTGTATTAATAAGTGTAATATAAATCAAAATAAACCATGTCTATAATGTCATAATTAATACTAATTAAATTTAAAATAGTTTCTTAATTCTTAATTAGTCCTTGACCATTGATATTTTTTATGAAGAAAAGTTAAATTTTGCTACACTGGGTTTCTAAAAGTTTTTGTACCAAACTCTATAAGCAGGAATGATTAAATAACACGAGTAAAAAAAATCCTTCATACATTCTTTACTCTTCAATTATATTTATAAGTACAAAAAAAATATAAATTATTTTAGTTGTACTTTTTATGTATGTATCAAATAAATTTAAATGTAAATTTGTCATTCAAATAATTAAAGAACTTTAAAAAAATAATGGTATACTTGATCAAATATTGTTAATAGCTTCGTTAAATGTAATTCATACCATTATTATATTCTTATACATTAAATCATATAACTTTGTAAGAAGTATATTAGTATGAACAAGTTGTTATTATTAAATGACTTAATTTAGTATTAAACATATTTATACTGTTAGTTATTGAATTATTTCCTATAACTTACATTATACCGTCTTTCTATACTTATATTATTAATACTTATTATATGATATTATCATGTTAAACATAATTCTATATTGAATTATTAGTTATAAAATGCATATATGTTTTTACGCTTAGGTATATTTTAAATACTTTTAAGTTACGCTATATTAAAGTCTTATATGACAACGAAGTGTAGTGATAAGGCGCTTCTTATGTGATATATCGGTTATGGACTCGAATCATTAAGGAGTGGGAAAGGGATGCGTTTAAAAAAAATATTAAAGTCTTATACATAGTTTTTAGTTATATGCTTTTATTGTTATTTATTGAATTATTGCATGTAAAATAGAAAAATATAATCATACTAATAAGTATGTTAATAATACTTGTAATGTAAATTACATAATATTGTAATCTCATATGTAATTGTATTGTAATTATTAAATTATTGATAGTCCTTATTAATATGGTAACTTACATAATATAGTCCTATTTCCATACACACGTAATACGTTAATGAATTCAATTAATGAAATTGACATTGAATTATCAAATATGAATTTAGTTAAGTAATACGTTAATGAATTTAATTAATGAAATTCACATTGAATTATCAAGTATGAATACACGTATTAGTTAACTAATATTTCGATCTGATTGAAGTAAAAAATGGAAATGGTTAAAAATTTGGCCCTTATGTCAAATTTTAACCGATTTTATCAATTACTTAATTGATTAACCAATTTTACTTTAAATATAAAGCCCATTTTATGAATTCCAATATCCATATGATCAACAACGGTAATATTTTAGATAATTCCTTGATATTAAATAATGTAGTATAAACAAAAAAGCAAAATCAAGTCAAATAATATTCTAAACCCTTTACTCTTTTATACATCTAAGTAGTAAGTTGCAATAATTTTACATAGAAAAATAATACTAGAATTATAAATAAATAAATAAATAAAAAATCCTACAATCAAGAATATTTTTCTTGATATGAAGTCTTGTGGTATACAAGCTAATGTAAGTGTCCTTGAACTATAAAAGAAAGCCGATGATTGAAGAGAATGCAACTGTAAGTTATAGAGTATTTATAATCTGCATTAGATTAAACCAGTAAATATTAAAAAAATTACCTGTGTCTAATTTGAACATGAGATCACTGAAAATTCAATAATATATGTAACTAAGAGTGTAAACGAGTTGAATTGAGCATGAATAGTGTCCTACTCGAACGAACTTCAAAATTTGAGCTCGAACTCGAAAAATTTGAGGTAATTCGAGCTCGTTCGAAATAAGTAAAATGAGTTCGAACTCGAGTAGTTCATCTTTTTTTTAGGTAAAATATGTAATTTTTTTAAAAAGTATGGATATTTTAGTAATTTTATATATAAAAAAAAATTATATGGTGCTCGAAAAGTTGGACAAGCATTCGAGCATAATATCCTTGTGCTAGAGATCAACTTGTCAAGAGTTTCGAGCTCCACTCACTCGACTCGAGTTCGGTCAACTTGAGCTCGAGTAGAGTTTTTAATCGAATTGCTCGCGAGCTGCTTGATTCGTTGCCAGCCCTATATGTAACATTTCTTACATGAGATCTAGAATAGCAAAAACAACATTACAAGCATCGGTGAAATGATTTTTTACCTAAAACAATAATTTACGACCAGTAATGGATGAGTATTTGTGATCAAAAAATACTATCATAAATCTGGTCTTGGGTCCCAACTGTAAATCTCGCGGTCAAAATTAAATCTTATAGAATCTTGCTTACATCAGCTGATGTCACAGATTTCATAACATTTAATTTACATCACAGGGTCTACAAGTAAGATCATAAACCAGATCTACCTAAATCTTTCCCTCTGTGACCACCACATATTATACCTAGTACACCTTATAATTAATAGCATATTATCCTTTTTTTAGCAATTGATGACATATTTCCCACGAAAAGAACAAAATTGGGAAAATAGAAAGGAGGTAGAGGTTTTGCACAAAGTTTTCAGTGTATCATAATCAGCATAAAAAGCTTCACTTGATGGATTCCATTCTCTCTACTACAGATAAAAAACTAAGTTTAAGATTTTGATTCACAAATTTCAAATGCTTTAGAACGATAACGAACTAGCAACTAAAATGAGTGATCTATTATCAGGATCGGATCAAATCATGCAATTGTTCCGGAAAAATTCAATACGACAACTCTCTGCTTTCCTGTTCTTCCTTGGAATAACCAGACTGAATTAGATAACCAATCTACCATGAAAAGTGTCAATATGTAAGAATGATGCACAAAATGAATCAACAAGAGACCAAAGACAATATAAAATGAAAGAAATAGTTATATAAATGATAGTACCAACAAAAGAACTACACTTCTTCAAAGAATGTACTAACCATAAGCAGCTCAATTATTACATACACTCCTCACCGAAAAAAAAAAAAAAAAACTTTTGGGCCACCAATAGCGGTCGAAAATAATAAATGCGGGAACCAGCTGCCCCCAAAAACTTGTCTCCACATGATTGTTCTCCATTATTCAGATAATTGAAACAATTGGAGTTCAGACTGGACATGATTATCAAAAGGTACAGGCAGAATAGCTTTCCATTCCTAAGTAGTGATTGATTTATGTAAAATTTATTTTTTTAAGCTATAAATTGCAAAATGTCAATTCGAAATATCTATACACAAATTTTTTTTTATTTTATTTTCATCCTTCTTCGATCGAATTCAATTTATCTTTCTTATTGTAGAAAATGGACGAGTAAAAACATTCTTTTAGTGCAGAAGCTTACCCCCACCTTCTTATCCATGAATTTTCTAAATATGCTGCTTTAGTCATAGTCGAATTCTTCATGCTTGCTTTAGTATAGCTTCATCTTGCTTTGCAGAGCGACTGTGTTTTCTCTAGCTCAAGTGCTAAAGAAAGTTATCTGAACAAAACATCACCTTCTTACTTTGTAGTAAGTTAGTTACGGGATATAAATGATTTTCTCTCGTTCATTATTTCATAACTATTAAAATATTATTAATTATTCAATAATCTTTATAAATCTCGTGGGCTCTGTGAATGCCAACTAGCAATTTGCCCGTTTATCTTACGTGACACCCTCTGCCCAATCAGAAACTTCATCTGTTAACTTTTTTACTCTAAATGAACAGTTGAGATCCTATTTCTTATTTCTTGTAAATTTGCCGAAATCAAATTATTTCTCCGTTTAATATGCATCCTTTTTTTCGGTAGCAAATATTTATGGTAAAAACTGTTGGTTATCAAGGTTGCTTGTCAACTTAAACAGTTTACTCTGCTTCAATTATTCCCTCTCAACCTGAAATTTACCTAAAATAGCTTGTGGTGCTCCTACATTCTAGGATAGTAAAAGCAACTTTGAAGACATATGCTCAAACATCCATGTGAGACTACCTAGCAAGGCAAGACTCTGAATGATCTTTCAACAAAGGGATCGAAAGTCCTTTATTTTCTTCTTGCAATGGCGGGTTTGGCTGCCAACAAGACTAAAGGCGGTCAAGCCTTGCCACCCGCCGGCAGCCGTCTTCAAAAGAACCTATCTCGCCGCGTTTCGTTCAATGAATCAACTCTCAAGCAATCCCCTCAATCATCCATTGACATCGAACGTCAAAGAAACAATCCACCACCCCACCGCCCCTCATGCTGCAACGCCTGCTGCGCATTCTGACCTTAAGTAGTATTTCGCTCACTATAGGCACATTGTTCTTCATAATCCTCGTCGTGGGGGCCGTATTTTTCTCATTCTTCCAATCCAACATGCCAGATTTCTATTTCAAGAGCCTCAACGTAACCAATCTTGAAATTTCCACAACAAATTCAGACATCTACATTCTTAACTGCAGACATCAAAGTAGGCCTAAACGCGACAAACAAGAACGCGAAAATGCCGGTGGACTATACCTCCATGAATGCTCGTTTATCCTCGGAGGACATCTACATTGGGACGTTTCATCTACCGGGAATGGAACAAGAACCTCATAATTCAAAAGAGTTGAAGTTGCAGACTCGGCTGAAAAATGTGCCGGTGGCAGATGCAGATGCTAAAGAAATTAAAAAGAAATGGCAAAATCATCAATTGCTTGTTGATTTGACTCTTGATGGTAATGTACATTTTGTCATTAATGGACATACATCTAGATGTGTATAAGAGACAAGTGCTTTGTCAAAATATCTATCAAGAGAGAACTTGACAATGGAGACTTACTTAAATGTCATGTCAAATTAACACCGGTTGGGTAATTTATTAATTAAGAATATTTTCTCTCATTTTTATTTTTCATGATTATTGTCTGGAGTTGATTTTTTATTTGTTGGTTCCAATTTTGGGCAGTTGATGAATATGAATATGATGATGATGATTTGATCCTTGAGAAGGCAGGATTATTAATGTCTTTTTTCCCATGCAAAGCTTTCTTTTAATACTATTGATAGGAGTAAATATGTGCTATTCATTATGCAATATAAAAAATAAGTATGAAATGATTGAAAAATTAGGAGTTTTATTAATTTTTAATTATTTACGAATTTAAAATATCTATTCCGTATTGAAAAATTTGTAACAAAGATTTTTTTTTCCACATACTAATATTTCAAATTTTCTCCTAATTTTACCTTTTCTACCTCATTTCCTCTCTTTTTTACTCATTTTTTTATTCGATAATAAATTGGTTAGCAAACACTTATTAAGTTGTGGAAAGAATATTAGTGAATGGATAGCATGATAATTTTTCCCAGAATGAGAAAAAAAAAAAACCGATTTTGTATCAATATGCAAGATCGTAAATAGCAATTTACCATGCATTTGACTTTTCTAATTCTCCTCAGTATATGACTATATGTTATGCAATGCTGCATCCCCACAGTTCGCAAAAATGAAGTTAAAGATAGTTGCCTTTGAAGGAATCAAATGCAATTGCAAATAGGTTCGTAAACTCCATCAAAAAGAAAAAGATGGAGGACCCATTGGAAAAAAAAGAAAACAAGATGGGTGGAGTGCTAAATTTTCTTAACAAGAAGATGCAATCATGCAAAATTAAAGTTGCTAAACCTCAAATACAGCGAACTGTCTGTCCCAAAGTAAATGTAGTAACAAAGAAGTTTCCAAACGCTCTAAGAAAGAATTCTTCAACCAATTTTCAACGGACTTGTTCAACTCCCAAAATATAAGGTTAAATGCACTAAACTCTTTAAATTTGTAACAGGAAATTTTATAATTTCGTTGAGAGAATTATTTTCTTAATTTTAAGAACTTGTATAATACAAGTTTTTAAAACATATAATATTATACTGTACAAATTCTTAAAGCAAATAAAAAATAGTGTATAACAGGGACCGTAAACATTTTCCTAAACTGTATAGACGTTCAACTTCTTTTGCAGTCACTTAAGAGACTATATTTTTTTTTATATTATTAGAAAAAATATTTAATTATGAACTTAACTATTTTGTGTTTTTCTTTTTTTTTTTAATTATTTGTTAATTTACTTCCTTTTTCCTGATTCCTTTTTTCCTTTTCTCCTGATTCCTTTTTCTTCCTTTTTTTCCTTTTTCTCACTCACGCAGATTGAAATTTTTGATTTTCTTATCTAATTTTTATTTTAATTATAGTTTTTTTATTTATTAATTCTTATTATAACAAGATATAAATTTGTTATATTAAAAAGGCATTTATAATCTAAAAGTAAATTATAAAAAATATATGAAAAAGCTGAACTTGTATATTAGTTAAGTATTAATAGTAAAAATAAATAAGTAAATTAATTAACTAGTACTTAATATTTTATTTATTTTTTAACACTGATAAATTATTATCTCTTATTTTCATTATGATCTAAATATTTTCTTTAACTAATATTTGATTAATCAAAACTCAAAATTTTAAATTATTGAAACTCTAATTCTTTTATATAAATATTTAAAATAATCATATTACTATTTTAAATATGCTTATCAATGTAAGCTACATATATTCTGTTGTAAAGAAAATTATATTAAATTGACAAAAATGAAATTTAACAAATAAACAAGCTACACAAAATAAAAGAATTATTTAAAGCAAACTAAAAAATTTATATGTCCTAAGCATACAAAATTAACAGCATAAGGAATAAAGAAGCTAGTGACCATAAGAAAATGAAAGAAGAAGAAAGAGAAACAAAAAGAAAAAAGGGGTAATCAATAAATGAAAAAAGAAAATTAAAATAATTAACATAACAAGGTTATCTAGTTTTAATAAAATAGGCCTTGTCTAAAAATATTAAGAGGAGTAGGAAGTTAAGTGCTTATAAAATAAATAGAAGGAGACAAATTGTAATTTGTGATATAATTGAACGTAGTGTAGTGCATTTAACCGTCATTATTCTAGATTTTTTTTTTATGTAAAAATACTGTAACAACTTTTTTGATGAAATATATATATATAATAAATAATAAATAAATAATGTATGTAAAATAATTACAAAATATTATTTAAAAAATAGTAAATATTTTTCAGTATTCAAACAGCACCATCCCTACTTGTTAGTAATTGTAATCCACTGTGTAAAGGCAGAGTGGGTGCCGTTGATAGTACACCAATTACGACTCCACCAGTCCACCTTGAAAATTCTAGAAGGTCAAGTTTGCCCCTGAATCTCTTGCAATACTGCTTCCAAATTTTACTTCTAATTTATGATACAATATCATAAATTTTTTAGTATATATTATCAGTACATCACTCATTTATTCTATCACATTATTTTAACATGATTCTACACATAAAGAATTAATGACATTATATTATAAACTCGATTCATGTAAGAATATCTTTTACTCGTAAAATAATTAGTGTCATGTAATAGTACTTATTTTATAAGAAATTCTATAATGTAGAATTTACATATGTTTTGACAAATGTTTTGTTTACAATTAAATATTAGAAACTTAAAATGTAATATTAGAATATAATATACAATTATTTATTTATATATACAATTCTATAACCGAATTATATCATATTTTATTTATATATAAAATATATGTAACTATAACGTATAAATTTTGAAAGCATATTAATATAATTACTTTAAGGTCTCGTTTGGTTGGTAGGAAATTAAAATTAATAAGAAATATGATTTCTCAAAATGTTATTCTACGAAGAAATATTCTTTTTTATATTTAGGAACTCTTAGGAATCTTGACAAGAAAATTGTATAAATTCATGTACATGTGTTACATTGCCAAAAATATTCCTACAAATATGATGTGAATTTTATTTTTATTTTTCTACATAATGCAATCAAAATTAAAACCAAATTAATAATGTTATGACTTTTTTTTTAGTTTCATTTTCCTTCTAATTTTTTGTATCTATAATAATAATAATAATAATAATAATAATAATAATAATAAGGCGGTAGAGGTTGAGTTGCAGTAGAATGATACTATTGACTCACATGGAGTTACAGTAGAATGGGAGGAGAGTGAAGAGGGTTAAGATGTCTACATTTTTTTAGGATTAAAATCTTAAAGAAATTAAAAATAATACCAACAAGATATTAAGATTTAGAATTCAAGTATTGTGCAACAGCTTTCCTTGTTTTAAGAAAATATTTTACTTTATAGTAAGTTAAAATTGAACCAAACATTAGAATTTAAAATTTAGTAAAATATTATTTCCCTTACAAGAATTCCTACCAACCAAACGAAACCTAAAACTGTAAAAGTTTTCAATGTTTATGTAATATACATAATGTATATAAGTTGTTTGTGTCACTGTTACATTGGTGGTGTTCTAACTCTTATATTCATACGAGTCACTAATTCGAGTAGTTTATATCTTAATGTAACACCTTAATATTTCTATATGGTATCACATTTTATCTTCATTATTTCTTTAAACGAAAACAATTCTAATAATATCGTATATTTTATATTTGTATTTTTTTAATTTCTCATATTTAAAATAATACATTTTAATTGTTCACAAATTATACACTATTTTATTCCTTTACATAATTACAAAAATATTTTAGTTTCAAATATTCATATATGTATCAAATGTTACATTTGTCATGACAAAATTAACAACATACAAATTTTAAATATTAAACGACATTACCTACAACCTCCCCCTCCACCACCCCGAAAATCACTCTTACAATCACCACCCTTATTCCCCAACCTCACCATTTTTTACTGCTACTATTATTCCAACAACTCCAATCTTCTCATTTTTTAGACAATTTAGTATTTAAAGTTACATATTATCAATTTTATACTTAACTATGTTATATTCGTCTGATAAGTATATGAATATTTTAGGTCAAAATATGACTGTGTTGTGTCGAGGGATCAAATATTGTGTTTTAAATTTGTGAGTGACTAAAATATTTCATTTTAAATGTGAGGGACTAAAAAAATACATATATGAAATGTGAGAGATTATTAATGTCATTTTCCCTTCTATAAAAGTATTAAAAAAAGTTATAGTCCTCTAACTATTTTATTAAAACTAGCATAGTCTCTCAACTTAAATTTAGCCTAATTAGTCCCTCAATTAAATAGTTGTATCTAATTTGGTCTCTAAATAACGGCGCCACCCAAAACATAAATTTTTTTAATTTTGATTGGTGTTGACTAAGAGCAAAAACGTTAATTCACTTAAACTTAATACTTTAAGTTTTAAATCATCACATATGTAATCCTCCGTCTTTTTTATTAAAACCTAATTGGTTCATCAACTAAAAAATTGGCTAAACTAGTCCCTTAATTGAAAAAAAAAAAAACTAACATTTACCCTCCCATCCCTTCACTCCTCCTTCTATCAGCTGCCACCCTTTCTACCCTCGCCTTCAACCTCTACTAACAACCACCACCCACCTTATATCCCTATCCATCTCCATTCCCTCCACTTCCTCTCCCTCTCTACTATCTGTTATCCTCTCGAACCTTCCTTTTTCATCTGCTAACAACTATCCTCTTCGCTAACTCCAACCACCGTTAGTCCTTTTCTTTTCCTTCACACTCTATCAATAACCATTCTCTTTGTCTATTCTAGCCACCGCCATCAAATATGGACTAGACTGATTAATTTGCTTCAAGTTCATGACTAATTTTGAGTCGTTTAAAGTACATGTATGAACCAATTATTCTCAAAAGGAGTCATAAGAATGATTTCTACATTGTTTCAAGTAAAAACTTTTTTAATTGTTGGAAACTTAAGTTGGATGAAAGATCCAAGTGGTTTAAATATATTTGGAAGAAAAATCAAACCTAATAAGTTAAATTGTCCCAAACATCATAAGAGATATATATGTCTCTCTCCTTATGCATATTCTTCTCCAAATCATCATGAACCCCCCAGTTAACTTACAAATGAAGATAATCATTTGAATCCGAATAAAGGAGGTTGTAACTTAAAATTTTATAATTTAGATCCTGACTATCCTCTAAATTTATACCAGAGAAATGATTCTGTTTCTCACAACTATTGAATCTCTTGATTCTAAACAATCTTTAAATTAAAAATTTTTAATTGAGAGACTAATTTGGATAAATATTTAGTTGAGAAACTAATTCGGTTTTAATAAAAAGTTGGGGGACTATTTGAGTGATGATTTAACACTTAAAGTATCAGGTTTAGGTGAATTGATGCTTTTGGCCTTAATCAACACCGGTCAAATTTTAAAAAATTTATGTTTTGGGCGACATCGTCATTTAGAGACCAAATTAAATAAATTATTTAGTTGAGGAACTAATTAAATTAAAATATGAATTTGGGGACTATTTTAATTTTAGTAAAATAGTTGAAGGACTATTGAGGTAGTATATTTTCTCTAATACATCTGTGTCAATATCTGACAATTTGGTTGTATTTTTTTACGGGTTAATAATACTTTGCCTCCCTAAATTATATAGGTAATTACACTTTGTTCCCATTGTATATGATTCATCCTTTAAAAATTTTATAATATCAAGATAATCTGGTTAAATGATTGAAATTTATATTTTGATTTTTCATATATTTAATTTTCATGTTCGATAATTATAAAAAGAATTAGGAAAAAATAAAATACAATAATAAATTTATATTATAATAAAAATATAATGACAAAAGAATTAGGGATTGAAAATGTGAGAAAATGTTGAATTATATTATATTTGACATTACAATTTGCACAAGTTAATCTAAATATTAAAACTGTAAAATGATAAGAGACATAAAAAAAATCACAAAGTTTTATAAAAAAAAAAATATATATATATATATATATTGTCACACAATATCTTTAAATAATAATTTTCAATAGAAAATAAGCCCATTAATAATTGTTCTACCATTAAAATTAAATATTCAAATTCGAAATAATATAAAATAAAATACAAAATTTAAAAATTTGACCAAAAAATATATTGATATAGATTATATTAAAATATTATATAGTTAATTTTTTATTATTTTTAAATAATTATCACATCACTAATCAAAATTTAAATACATAAAAAATCAAAAAATAAACGCTAAGGGTATTTAAGTTATTTAAATTGATTATCTTGTTGTTTTTAAAACTTTTAAAGAATAAATAATATGGATGGAGGTAAAGTAAATTTTTTATAATTTAAAAAATAAAGTGTAATTACTCACCTAATTTAGCTGTAAAGTGTTATTAACCCATTTTTTACTCCAAAAAGAAAAAATAATAATTGCCTTATTTGATAAGTAGTAGGAAGGAATATATTTATTTCAACACTGTTGAGAATGTTATTATTCTAACCTTCCACAATCATCAATACTTCAATAATTATATATATAGATATATAGGTATCCTCTTTCTTCTTGACTTTTCCTCTGCTTCTTCTTTATTCGTCTCTGCATTCTCCGTCCACGCAAATTCTCCAGCCTCGCCGCAATACGCTTCTCCTTCCTCAGAGGTATCTTTAGTCCCTTCAATCTTTTGTTTAAGAACCCATGTTTTAGATTTTTATTTTGTGAAGGATATATTTAGATCTTGCAATCTATTGATTGATTGATTGATTTGCCTGACGGATTTTCTGTTTTTTCCCTTTTTTTTTTATGGGCTCTTTGCTTTGGATGGCCTTTGTTTTTTTAGATAAAAGATTTTTTTTTGTTTCATTTGTTGGTTGTCTGTTTTGAGGTTAATATTTTCTTTTTTATTTTAAAGGGTATAGGTTTTGATCTGAAGTTGTAAGATGGCATCAAAACGAATATTGAAGGAACTCAAGGATTTGCAGAAGGACCCTCCCACATCATGCAGTGCTGGTATTTCTTCATCCTTTTTATGCTTTCTTTGTTTGTTCTCTTACATGTTAGATAGATGAAGTTCTCTTACCTTTATGTTTTCCTTTTTTTCTTTTTTCTTTTTTCAATTTTTAAAATGTTATTTGGAGACTGATAAGTGCATAATATTCAGCTGAATGCTGCCTAATTTAGTTGACTTAGGGGTTTGTCCTTAATGATGTTTTGGTAATTTTGTTCTGCTTTGTCTGCTTAGTAGTTGTGTTTCCATGCTTGGTTTATAGGTCCTGTTCTACTTTCTTAGTTGCTTATCTGATTTGGGGGCGTGTTCCCTGTGGTTCTTGAATTAGCATGGCTGGTTAAATTTCTTGGTGGGGTCTTATAAAATGACCACCATGTGCAAGTATTTATTGGAAGCTACAGTAACCTTCAAAGTTCCATTACTTTCTGATGAATTCATTTAAAACTATGGGCAAGATCTTGTCTTTTTATATATGGACCCAGAATTTGGTTGGTGGGACGATGTCTCGTAACTTGTGCAGAACTGCAAATATATTTTATGTCCTTTCCTATTGGAGAAGTTGGTGATTTTATTTCAAACCATTCCTCTTATTGTTTCTGGTCTTATCTATACTAACTAATGCGTTAATACAAGAGAAATTTTGACATTGGCATGCTCTTGTCTGCAAAGGAATGATTTTTATGCTGTTTTTCAATTAGTTATTCTTGTTTGCTTGTGGCCAGAGCACTCTTTTGTCTTATAATTTCCCTAGAAATTCACTGAATACATTGGTTCAAAAACATCAATTGTGTACTTCTCTTGCTCTCGTTGGATATTTCTTGTTTTGATTTACATATAGGCCATGGTGTTGTTTTGATGCCTAAACCATATGTTATTACTTGTGATTTCATGGATGATGCATGTGCTGGGCATATGTGTAATCAAAATCATAGGGTGCTCAGAGTCTGCAATTGGTTCTATTATTATTTGATACAGTTGATAATCTCATCATTATTGACGCTTATCTTTCACCACTCTATTTATTAATCTCCATATTGGTACTTGCACTAATGCAGGTCCAGTGGCTGAAGAATACCTATGTTCCATTGGCAAGCAACTATAATGGGTCCTACTGATAGCCCTTACACAGGAGGTGTTTTTCTAGTTTCTATTCACTTTCCCCCAGATTACCCATTTAAGCCCCCAAAGGTATTATAGTGGGTCCTTTATTTTGCTGTTATGCTGTCTCCTTATTATGAAGATTGGTATATTCATGTACTCAGAAAAAGGCTTCACCATGTTATGAATGATGAGCTGATTGCCTTCCCCCTCAACCCAGACCCCCCTCCCCTCTAAAAGAAAGACTTTCCATCCTTAACAGTAGGATATTGGTAGAATCTATCTATAGTTTAGGATTTGCCTGCAAACATCAGATACATCCCCTTGGTATGAAATTGCTTTTTTAAGGATAGTTCAGCGGCTCTCCAATATCTAGAAGCTCATGTGTTCTTCAAGCTTGTAGCTGAAGGTGGGGAAATTTTCTCTGACAAAATAGTAGTTTGGTTATGGATGGAACCCAACTTCAAACTTGAGGGGAAAGCTTGACAATGTCATTCTCCCTCTTGCACCTGCCACCAGAACGGGTAAAAGTTAATCTCACTAGCTTAAATCGACTGGTGACCACAGAACCAAGTGATGTTTCCAATGATTGATACTTGGTTCATCTTCTGTTTATTTTAGGTAGGCTAGTTTGTGAGTTTTCCACTCTATCGACACAACTGTGAGTGTTACTGTTTGTCCGCTATGCATTGCCAAGCCAGGGATATACTTTCATGTTTCTTTTCTCTATTTTAAGAGCTATACATGTGTCGGTTTTCTCTGCACACCGTTGAGCTGTTGCGTCACGTCACAAGCTTTGTGCATTCCAGGTTGCATTTAGGACTAAGGTCTTCCACCCAAACATCAACAGCAACGGAAGTATATGTTTGGATATTCTTAAGGAGCAGTGGAGCCCAGCATTAACCATATCAAAGGTTTGAAATTTTCTCTCTTGTTTTATTCAGTGGGTGTTTTCAGTATACAGCTTTCCTACCTATGTCTATGGGTACAGGTACGTACCTCTAAGCTGTATTTTAGAACCTCAGATGTTGTATGTAACACGACTTACCTTCTGAAATTATCTAAGCATTATGAAAGGAAAATTAATAGCAAAGAAGAAGAGGGTGTTTTTTTTTTTTTATCAAGTGGGGACACTTTTGGGTTGTCAGGTTAAAGTGCTTAGGCATTTATGTCCACTTTCCTTGGTATTTAAGTCTGCATAGAGTCTGTTTTTGGGTTTCTACATTTGTTAAATTTGTTCGCTGGTATCTTATAAGCGATCGAACTTCTGCTGTTTGAATAGTTCAGTAGTATTAGGCATTTATGCCCACTTTCCTTGGTATTTAAGTCTGCATAGAGTCTGTTTTTGGGTTTCTGCAGTTAAATTTGTTCGCTGGTATCTTATAAGCGATCGAACTTCTGCTGTTTGAATAGTTCAGTAGTATTTCTCATGCCCATCATGCTATGGAGAATAAAGTACTCTTAGGTTGTAGCATCTCAGAGAAGACATAGGATTGCAGTTTCTGATGTTACTAAAGCAGCAATTTGAAATTCTTAAAGCTCTTTATGCATCTAATAGAGATGAAGTTTGCAATAGTGATTTTTGGCCTCCTACGTGGAATTTTGGGCTGAGTTAGGTCACAACCTATGTGTTTTAGTTATGAATGAGAGACCTCGATGTGCATTAGAGTACAATTACCAGCAGTTCAATAATAATGGTCTTACAACAGTTTTCTCCTTACTTTTTGTCAGTTTTCAATTAGAATCAGATAACTCTTGGAGCCACTTACTATTGAACTACACTTGAATTCTAAAGCATGTGAAATAGGTTGGTTTAAACTTTTAAGGTTGTACCATGAGTTTGTAACTAAGTTTCATCATGCTTGAAAGTCAGAGTAGTCTCCTTTGGCATGTCACAGGGTCTGGAACAATATGGTTCCCTTGTTATGCAGACTTTTTGAAACTTTGCATCTCATTTGACCTCTTCGTAAATTGCACGGCAGGTCCTTCTTTCTATGTTCTGTTCCTTGTTGACGGATCCAAACCCAGATGATCCCTTGGTGCCTGAAATTGCTCACATGTACAAGACTGACAGGGCCAAGTACGAGGCCACTGCTCGCAGCTGGACACAGAAGTATGCCATGGGATAGTGTCGAAGCTGTACCTGGCATGTTGGAAAAACTTTTAACTCTTTCAAGTGTTTTTCGTTGTGCTTGGGTGAAAAAATAAATTGACTGTAAGAAACTTCATTAATTCATCCTTAAATGAGATTGGCAAGGGGCTTAATTTCCTATTTTGTGAATATTGATTTGAAGGTTGCTAGGAAGAAATTGTACTGTAATGATATTTTTATAGTCATTGTGAAGTGGATAACATAGCAGTCTTGATCTGTTCCTTTTCCTTTTTGTGACATTTTCCTCTTATATGTCCGGCTTGCTTCAGTCTCAGATGTTAGTAGTGTGATTAAGCTATGTAGGAATCTTGTGTTGTGCTTTCATTATGATGAAATTTAGCTGCACCATGATCTGAAACAGTTTGATATTAAACCTTTGCAGGTATTGATTGGGTGAACAATTCTATGGTCTGGTTTTATGTACTCATGCAATTGCTTGTCTGTGAATACTAGCATCTCTATCTGGGTATGAAGTCGTAAAATCTTATGTAGTGTGGACTGGATTGGTGTGAAGTTTTCAATTTTCTCCACTCTGTGTATTTTTTCCTGTAGTGGTTGCCACTACGAGAGGCTCTCAACAGGTTCAACGAACCAAAATTTGTTTCCCATGACATTTTGTTTGTCTGGAGAACATTCAGTCTTAATGTGGGGGCTTTGTTTGCACTTCGTACCCAACACTGATGGTTGATGGTAGTAGGCTAAGGAGACTAGGAGAGAGCGAAGCAATATTGATGATTGGCTGGAAAAAGAGTAAGCGAGAGAGAGGGATTTGATAGTTAATTCTCACCAATAAGATAATTTAATAATTTATTTTTGCAGACTGCTCCTATTTATAGGATTTAACCTTGACAGTAAAGAGACTCTAAACGGAATACTCGGACTGATTCAGTCTTTGGTCTAATTTTGAATAAATGATGTCAGTATAACTCAAATATTTTCTTTACAAACATGGGACCATTTCAAAAAGGATTCAGTAAGTTCCAACTGCAGAGAGATATATACTTCCAATCTTTGTTCAAAGTTCTCAAGACACACACCCATAAGTCTCTCTAATACACATTCAGGCGTCCCGAGAAATAGCATGAAAGTCCATCTATTATGATTGCAACACCTCCACCACCTCCACTTCAAGAAGAACCACTTTTAAACGCATCAAAACGGTAGATGTAAGTGCCATCTGTCAGTGGATTACAAGAACTAGCTCAGCAAACAAATACAATGTACCGAAAGAAACTGGGCCACATTGAAACTTAATAATAGTGTGATCGACGGAGACATATATAACATATTCCAATCACGAGTTTTAAATATTGTCATCACTAAGACACGTAAACAACACTCATCTTATCCTCCGCCTCTTCCGAGAACAAGAGGATGAGATGATTGGGATAGAACCACGTCTGAGCCGCATAGATGCGTTTTCGGGGCCATTCTTGAGTGGATGTCTACGCACGTGGATCAGATTCATTTTAAAATTCTATACGTCACGAGTTTAATCATACATTTAGGCTATTGAACTTGCTCTGTCCGGCACTCCTCATCCTAGAAACCGGGTTAGTTGGCAGTTCAATCGGAGTCAAAAGATTCAAGTAAGTACTGGTAACCAAGACAGATGCATTCAAAATTGATTAATAAATAATCTAAAAATGATGCACGAAAGTAAAAGAACAATAGGATTATCTTAAAGCAATAGTACTTGATTACTGATGATGATGAAGACGACTCATGAGCTGATGAGCACAATTTACGTGATTTGCAGGCCAATTGACCCCTAATCCATTATAAGAAAGGGCCTCTTAGTTAAATTTTGGTGATGGCAGGTTTGAATTGTACCAGCAACATATAATCGTGTAATTTTTAAATAATGCCGGCAACCCAAGCACGTGTTGTTATAGATTTGACCAAAAGTAGGTGTTTTATTTTTTTATTTTTTTATTTCAAACACCAGTAATTTAATCTACTCTTATCTAACAATATTTATTACTAAAGGGAAAGGAAAGGCCTAATAGAACTAAACGATAAAAGACCTAACTTTTATCTTTAAAAATATAAAGTGGAGATTCAAACTTTCAATCTTACACTCAAATAAAGTATTACTTGGCAACTCACTTAGTTTGTCCTGGAGTAGGTGAATGAGTGATTTTACATTTTTTTTTCTTTTTCATTTTTGTTGTCGGAGTCGAATGAGATATAAATTAAGCCGACATAATTTTTAAATTTACTTGTAAATTTTGTGGTATAAATTAAATTTTATAAAAATAAATGACATGATGTATTAATATAGTAAAATTTTATAAAATTTAATTTTATCAAAAAAAATTATAAATAAAATTTTAAATTAGATATACTTAAATATTTGTCGAATTAGCTAGAATGAAGAAGATTTTATTGATGTCATATGGCTGCTAAAAATAATTATCGCTTGGTTGACAAGCGATGAGTTTTACACCATATATAATTGCTAATGTCATATTGTCATGTGCCGTCCCATATGTCCAACTGGGTCTTCTGCCTTTGCTTATTCTTCAAGCTAGAAAACCTACTCTCTCTTACTTTTCAACTTCTAGTCTGGCCTCTTTTGCTTGATTAATTTAAGCTATTTTATCATTTACATTGTGTTTTAATGGAGAGATTTGGTTGAATTTGATTTCAAATTTTAATATGTAATAAGTTATTCAAATGAATTATTTATTTAGTTGCATATTTGAAATTTTAAAAATATGATTTTAATAGTTAAATGAGTGGATTTAAAATTTATACAAATTTCGTATAATTTCAAATTTATCCAATTTCAATTTAATTCAAATCTATCCATCCAAACACAATGTTAGAGTTTTTAACACGATCATAGGATCTTTACGAGCGTTTTCCAAATTTGCACAAAATTGATTGTTTCAGTTCTTCCACATTGCATGTCCTCTTGCATGCTAGACCATCCCAAATCAAGAATGCAAAAATAAGTTTCTTTTTGAGGACGGTGCACGAGGGAGAAAAAAAAAACAAAGAAAAATCGACAGAGGAACGATTCCTTTAGTAATATTATGTTTGCATACCTGAGTCAAAGGTCAACTATTACCAAACAATCTATATCATAAAAAAAAAAAAAAAATTTTATTACTCACGCTACATTACAGAATAAGTATTTTAAATTTTAAATAATTAAACAATAATAAATTATTTATTTTTTTATCATCTCAATCGTCTTAAAATTCATTAAGCATTACACAGAGTAAATGATACAAACTTGTATACAACTACCGAACTTTTACCTCTTTACTCCTATAATTGTTGGAGTATTAATCTAGTAAAGACTTTTACCTCTTCACTCCTATAATTGTTGGAGTATAAATTTGGTAAAGACTTTTGTGCAAAAGATTTCACTTATGAAGTTGAGTAGAAATTAATCAAAATCCTGTTGTCTTAATCTTCTTTTGAATTATGGGACTTTGAACTTTCTCAGGGACCGCAAGCCCATGGAAACTTCTGTGCAGAAATTTACTACACATGATTTCACATCTATATGTGTTCTTGTTTTAGTCTTGTGTTTTCTAGTCCTCCGGTCTTCCAAACAAAAAAGCAAATTTTTGGTCAAGGACACAAGTCGTGGTCCATAAGACTTGAGCCAAAATTTCCCAAGTCTTTTTTTATTACATATATTATTGAACATAATTTTTTGGGTATTTTTTGTGGTGAGTAATACAAGCTAATCGATTGAATTGGTCGTCAAAACAACATCTCCTTCTTCCCTTCCCAAGATGACAAGTAAAGAATTGATATCGAACTCTTAAACTATTCAAATATTAGGCCTGAGCAAGTAATAACATCAATTGGCTGTGTTTGGAGCTTTGGATGGAAGGATTTGAACGAATTCGAATATAATCCACATCTGTTTTATTTCGTATGTTATCTAAACAAGTTAATAAATTTAATTAATAATTTAAAATACATCGAAAAATAAAGTAAGATTTTAATAATAAAATATTTAAATTTATCTATTTTAATTTCTTTTTACAACGCAACCAGAGGAAAATGGGCTTGTGCTATGCCCCATTTTTCTGGAACATTTCTTAGCAGATAGTAGTCTTCTATGATATTTCCTTCCAATATTTTTGAAGTCAACAAAACCCAGCCGAAATCGAAAATGCATGCCGGGGGTATAAAACGAAAAAGGCGCAATCTCGGAACGATATTTTCCTTGAATAAGAGGAACCTGTTTGACACGTCAAAAAAAATGCCAGCTGTAGTCCCAGAAATTCCACTAGCACCGGAGAATAAAAATAATTTTTTTTATATAAATCAAATTTATAATAATATAATATTATAAATTTCATCTGTATAAAAATGTCTCACATAACCAATATTTTAGTCCACTATTAGTCAACTTCTTCCCGTTCTCCACTCTGTAGTGATCACTGACAAGATAGGGAGATAGCGTCTTCGTGCATTACTTGCTCAATGATTATTTGTGCATTTGATGTATTATCTAGCTAGCAGAGAATCAGTGCATCAATAAATATATTAAACTTATAAAATAAATATATCTGTGAAACAAGAATGATGACATATAATTTTTAATAATCAAACTTTTTAAAAATTTTCATAAAATCAAAAATTTTAAAATAATCACTACCTTATAATTGTAGAATTTATAAAGTTTAGATAGATTTTTGTTCTTTACTTTATATAGACTAATTAGATTTTACACTTAATTTATAGTTTGACTCTAAATAAAACTATCATTGAGTGATGGAATTTATGAAATAATTAGTATAATCGTTTGATGTCATAAAAAATAAAAATTATTTTACATCTAACGGTTTTAATTAGTCTTTCGAATATTTCCTTTGGTATTTTGGTGATGTATATTAGTGTAAGAAAGTCGTATTAGTGTATTAGTTTTGTTTAGAGAACAGGGTTCACAAAACAAGATTTACACAAATTCGTCCGCTTATGTATTAATTCTGCATATATAGACAGTTGAGCCCCGTGTATTGCATATAAACACACTGGACTGGAGTCTCTGGAGTCTGGACTGGACTAGAACTGGAACAGAATCCACTGCACTTAGTTTTCTTCTCTCCTCTCCTCTCCTCTCCTCTCTCTCTCTCTTCCGCCCTCTATAAACTGGTCTGAAACATCCCCTTCAGAGAGAGTTGTGAGATCAAAAAGAAAAGAGAGCAGAACAAAAAGAGAGGGGAGAACAAAAGGGGGTAAAAGGACCACTGTGTTGGGTGGTTACTTGTTATTTCCCGCCAAAATAACAAAAGCCAACTGCTATTTAATAGCAGGCGGAGCGGCAGCAGCTCTCCATTTTCTTTCCAACCCACTGATTTCCTTTCTTTCTTAACCTTTTCATAATCAAACCCTTTTTTTTCTATTTCATTGGTTGTTTGATGCTCGGAAAGAAAATTCCGGTGCAGAATCGATGGAAATAGAAATCAGCCTTCAACCTCCAATGTATTCTCCACAACCAGTCAAGTTTTCTGAACACGTAGTTACCACTAACAAGCCCATAAAAGACCGGAGATCACTCTCTACGTTCCGCCAAAAAGTAGTTAGAATCATATTCACCGACGCCGACGCCACCGACTCTTCCGACGATGATGAAGAAGATGAAAGGAACGTTCGGAGAGTGAAGAGACACGTGGAAGAAATCAACTTTGGCCCACCTCTTAAAACGCCGAAAACTGAGCAGCAGACTAGTAGAAAACGAAGCTTTCAGAGTTTGACCCCGCCGGAAACTGACGTCACTTGCCGGAAGAAGAAGTTCAGGGGTGTGCGTCAACGGCCGTGGGGTCGTTGGGCCGCTGAGATCCGTGACCCGACGAGAAGGAAACGGATCTGGCTTGGGACTTATGACACTCCAGAAGAAGCGGCTTCCGTTTATCTCTGACTAGATAGAGCCGCCGTTAAGTTGAAAGGCCCTGACGCCGTTACTAACTTTCCTGTGGAATCCATAAAGGAAATAGTATCTGACACGTGTCGGAGTGAGAAAAGTAGTGACGAAAACCCTGACGCGGCTTTGTCGCCCACGTCAGTGCTCCGCTATGATGATACGACTAGTCAAGATGAGACTGAGGCTTCAATTGGACATAACGACGCCGTTTTGTCGCCCACTTCGGTTCTCCGTTGCTGCGAGGACTTGACGCCGTTTGATAATTTTCCCTTCCCCGAAGTCGAGGATCTCGGGTTTGGCATTGACTTCCCGTTAAGTTTACCATCCATGGAACCGTCAAGGAAATATTACTCCGAGGAATTCGGCGAGTTTGACTTCGATGATTTCCTCGTTGAAATCAGATAAATAATAATCCAACTTCAGTGTTGTACCTTTGGGGGGCTGTTTTGTCATATACTGTCCTATTTGTGTAATTAGACGAAATCAGAAGGTCTTCTTTGGCAGTAATTGCAATTTTGGCGGAATTAGGGAGTGTATAGTATGTGTCTGGGTCTTGTGATTTGTCTACGTGTCTTTCAAGACGGCAATTTTGTTAGAGATATTTATCAAAATAGTACTGAGATATTTATATTTTGTAATAAAAAAAGATTTTGTATGCTTTATCTATTATTTTTGTTCTATATAATTATGGATAAGATCACAATACGATTAAGATGTGATATTTATTGGCGTTGCGTATGCTATTATAGCACAGCCTAAGCACTTGTTTGAGAATTGTGGCTGTTAAAGTAAAGGAGTGAGGTGGTGATGATGATTTCATGGAGTTGGATTTGTGTGTCACGCCTAGCGATGAAAAGTTGATGACGAATATTTTATTTATTACTATTGCTTCCATTTTATTTTATCTGTAGTTTAAAATAATTTATTTTTTTATTAAATTTATGTTATTTTAGAAATTTAAAAAATTATAAATATTTTTGTTTCAATTTTATCCTTGATGGTATGATTGATGAAGGGAAAAAGGTATGTAGTTGGGAATGTTGATATAAAATGGTAGTTTATTTATTTTAATGGATTTTTGTGTAAATTTAATGTAATTTAACAATTTTTTAAATATTTATGGATCAACTCAAAATGTTTAGCTTCTTAATTAAGAAGCTTAATGAATATCAATAGTTGTTTTTCATCATCAAATATTCGAACATTTTATATTTCATATTATATTTTCATCTCACACATCTTGGTTATTATTTGACTTGATTTAAAAATTTTGTAATATAAATTAAATTTTATAAAATGAATTATATTAATAAATGTAAGTATAATTTTGTAAAATTTTTAATACTAATAACACGTTTCATAAATAAGATTTGAGTGTATTTCCCAACAAAAAGTGGTTTATGGCGTGGAATCATGTGTGGTTGAATCTTCCTCCGTTGGGGACTATTAGAACATTTGTTGATAGCGGTTGTGGGTGTGAACGATTCAATTGTGGTAATAGTACAGGTTGAATTTGATTGGGTAACTTGGTCATTGTTGCCGGTGAGCACTAGAGCACGTGTTTGACAAAAAAAAGAACATGATGCTTTTCCATTCCAGGAGTTCGCATGCGATTGCGACGGAGTGAGTGGTTATGTGACCCGGCTCCACTTTATTTTTTTCAGATTTGACAACCAAATTAACTTCTTGGACTTCAAAATGAAAATTTTTGGATAAATCAAATGTATGTTCTTATCATGAATTTTTTAGTTTTTATTTCTGTATGTAATTCATTTTTTTTAAAAAATTTTAAATTAATCTTTTTATTTAAATTATGCTACTTATTGCTGATCACAAAATACATGTACTTTAATGTAACAAGAATTTTCCCTTCAAAATGAACAAGACTGTACGCTTTAGAGCAAAGCATCCCCCTTCTCTCTTCTCCCAATTTAAAAAAAAAAAAAAAAAGAAAAAAGCAAAGACCACAAAATGCCATTGATGTTCAAGCGGAGCCCATCTTCCTTGAATTTTCTCCAATATCCATTATTCTTCAAGAATGGTTGAGCCATCCTCTGTCAAGGACCCACCACCAAGGCTCGCAGCCGCTGTTCCTTGGCAACTAGTATTAATGTTCATTCAACCGTTAGATATTATTGAGCTTGTGAAGAAGTTCATACATGTATATAGTTTTACAAGTAATTTTATGATATTTTGATGTCTAAAGAACTATTTTCCAGGATTACTAATTCAGACTTTGCGTAAGACAATTTAAAAAGTTGAAACTTATTCTAACGATCCACATTTTTCCTTTCTTTTTTTTTTTTTGAAAATTAATGAAGAGCATTTCTAGCATTTTTGCATCCTCTCCTAACACAGTAATTATTTGTTTCGCAGAGTGACTAATATAATCGTTCAATTATTTACAATTTTAGACAATTCGTTATTGTTAAGAATCCCCCAGTTTAAATAATGCCACATTTCTCTTCAGAGCTGGCAATAACGTTTTTCGTTTTTGGTAATAAAGCAATAATGTTGGTATATTACATCTTACAATAAATGTCATGTGTTTAATGTCCCTAAATAGTAATTAAGCTAAATTAATAGGTGGCTCCAGTGCCAATTAATTAAAGTTGTATTTATTATGTTGACGGCAACCTTGCATGCATGCATCTTTCTCGACAATGATCCTGTATCCTCTTATGGTAAATCAGAAGGACAAATACTTCGGTAGATCTAATCTTTGACTCTAACTGTGTATAAGAGATATGGATTAAATTTTAGATAATCTATAATATCAGCTGATGTAAGTAAGATTCTTTAAAATTTAATCCTGATCACAGGATTTACAAGTGGGGTTAAAAACCAGATCTACTTAAGTATTTTCCAATCAGAGAAGGTAAAAAGGATACTCCGTTATAAATAGTCCTAAAAAAGAATTGAGTGGAGACTACAACTTTAAAGGGGACAATACATGTTGATGTTAATTTTTATCGAAGGTTTAGTTCAAGAACAAACTCGTTCAATGCTGTGGTAAAGAATTGCGTGTAAAATTTATACCTGTGGAAATAGAATTAGAGGGTAAGACTTTTGTTCCTCAGTATATGCTTCGACGTTTAAATCAATTACTTTAAACTTGAGAAAAATTAGGAGAGAATTTAGATTTTACAAAAATAAAAGGGTGCTGTGTTGTATTGTGTTTGATTGATCTTTCCTTTTTACTATTTCTACATGTAATTAATGAATTTGACCAATCCGATTCAAGAATTTGAAATTAATTACTTGACCCATTTTAGTCTGTTTCGACTATTAAGGTAAAATGATCAAAATGTTCTTGCAAAGCATATGTCGAGAATCAAGTATCAAACCTTTATGGTGATATATTATTTTGGTATCATAAATACTCACTTAAAAATGTTCTTCGTGGTTGAACACGTTATAAAAGGTTTTACCTTTTTCTGCCACAAAAATAATTCATACCATGCAAAATGAATTTGGTGCATGAAAATTAGGGTTAAATGTAAAAAATTCCCCAAAAGTTATGCCTCAATTACAGTTTGTCCCCCTCAATTCAGTTAATAAGTACTTTATCCATTATTTTATGTTTTGGGACAAAATTATTCTTATTATTTTAGTTATTATTGTTTTTCTTTTTTCTTCTTCTTTTTCCCTTTTATTTATTTTCTCTATCTTACTTTTCTTTTTCCTTTTTCACTATTCTCTCTTGCTACTAGTAAACAATTACATTACTTTTAATAATTAATTAATTAAAGTTCTAACTTTTCACACGAGTCCAAACAATTTACTTTATAGATTAATCATATTTTAATATAATAAATATATTTTTTGTAATATAAAGTTTGTGATTAACTATAAACAAAAAGATTAACAAATAAAAAATAAAAATTTTTGAGCTAGAGGAAATTAAAATTTTATTTTATTATACAAAAATATTATAGAATGAAAAAACGTGTACAACCTTTTATTTGTAGTGTGATATTGGCAAAATATAATAAGAAAATATTACGGCTGCCTAATATAATAAGAACTTTTGAAGTTATGGCAAATTCAACTAAAATATGACATACGACATAATATGGTACAAAATTTTTTTTTTGTGTACATAGAATATATATTTTAATTTTTTGGATAAATTATTTTATAGTTTGTTTATTTGTTAATTATAGCATGAGTAAAACTCACAAAATTCATATTATATTATTAAAATATATGTTTCTTGTATTAACAAATTTATTTATTCTATAAAATATTTATACACATGTAAAAAAATTAGAGCTTTTAATTAAACAAACAACGAAATACAGTTTAGGTGGTAAAATTCTTTTTCTATGACTTATTAGTCATGAATTTGAGTCACTAAAAGGTAGGCGGAGGGCATTTTAAAAAAAAAAAGAAAAAAAAAAAGAGTTAACTAACTAATTACTAATAGTATAATTGTTTAGTGGTAGTAAGAAAGAATGTGTAAGAATATAAAAGGAAAAATAGGAGAGTGAAAAAATAATTTGGTAAGAAGAGAAAAAAAATAAAAATGTAAAAATAATAATGGTAATTTTGTCTCAAAAAATGAAGAATCAAGACACAATGTTAGGTAAAATACTTATTAAATAAATTGAGGAGACCAATTGTAATTGAAATGTAAGTTCAGGAGGGAGGTTTTGCATTTAACCTTGAAAATTATGGGGCAAGATAGTTCTGCAAATGCCATATATCATAGATGAGAAACCATATGTACTAATTACCAAAGGGAAAATAACCTTAATAGTCGTTCACATTTTATTTTTGTATTTTTTTAATTTCTCACATTCAAAATGATGCATTTTTAATTCTTTACAAATTTAAAACGTACCATTTTGATCTCTAATAGACAATTACGAATATATTTTGACCTGAAATACTCACAAATGTATCAGATGTTACATTTTTTATAGGTATAAATTGGCAATGAACTTCATTTTAAATATTAAATAAACTACTTAAAACCTCCTCTACCACCACCCAAAATTCTCACCTACCATCACCACCTCTATTTCCTTCTCTCACTGCTTTTCTTCTGCTACTCTTATTCTAACAGCCTCAATCCTCTTCTTTTTTTTGGAACAATTTTAGTATTCATATGTATTGTCAAATTTATACTTAAATATGTTACATTTGATACACATGTGAGTATTTAAAGTCAAAATATGTTCGTATTTGTGTCGAGAGACGAAAATAATGCATTTTGAATTTGTTAATGACTAAAATACATCATTTTGAATGTGAAAGATTAAAAAAGTATGAATAAAATGTGAAGAATTATTAAATTTATTTTCCCATTACCAGATGGTGTTTCTTTTCTCTTACTGTTTATAGTATATCTCAAACAACTGACTGAGTCTCTCCCTGCAAATCACCAAAGAACTTAAATTTTATTAAAGATACTAGAAAGAGAAGATAAAATTTGACTTTCTCTGCCTTGACAATATTTCATTTGCCATTATTCTTGACTTGATCTTGACATGCATTTAGTATAAAATTCACTCATATGTTTGGATGCGTGAATTTGAATTTAGATTTGAGAATGAATTTAAAATAAAAAGACTTGAAATGACTAAGTTTTGTTCTAAGTAAATTTGAAATTTAAAATTTTTAGTAATTGAAATTTATTTCAATTTTGTTGAAATTTGACCAATTAATATTTTATTCGAACAGTGAAATACATTTGGATTGAGGATTTAAAATTAAATCCACCCATCCAAATAGGCTGTCAGGGATTTTGTTCTAATTCAATTGACAAAGAGAATGTCCAGTTTTACATTTTTGTTAATTTAGTAGTATATTTTTTTCAAACATAAAAATAGCACGCAAAGGTGTAAACTTTAACAAAAGGGGGGATGAGTAGAATTCTTCATTTCATTCATTCAGATTCATGCTATAAATGACTTGAGGTTATACATGATTCAGCACAATGACGGTGACAGCAAAAACCTATACGAGGAGAAACAGAGAAAGCCTGCCTTGTTGGAATTAGAAAATTTTATTTTTGTTAGTAAAAACTACTTGCATGTGCCCAACTGCTTGCGAATACTTTGGAAACATTTTGGTCCAAAACTTGATTTGAAATTATGGTTGATCTAATTTAAGTCGAATTTGGTTGAATTCAAATAATTTGATGAGTCGATTTTGAACACATTTATTTTTTATTCGAATGTTTGTCAATCTTTTTGAGCATATATTTAATTTTTTTAATATTTTATCTATGTAAAATTATTGATATGTTTATACATTTTAGAAAAAATTACATTTTTTTTTTTTTGTTAAAAAAATTCAAATTACTCGAATTCAAGTTGAAACTTATTTTACTCGATTTCGAACGAGCTCAAATTTTAGAAAATTTTTTGAACTCAAGTTTAAACTCTATTTTAAACGCTCGTTCGAGTTCAAGTCTCGCACAAAATTTCAAATTCAATTTTAAACATAGCAATATTCGTATTCGATTAGACTCATTTATCCTTCTACTTGTATTCGTAATGGTTGCTCCTCAATCATGAGAGCTCTCGTTTTAAAGTTGAGGACAATTTTTTTTAAAAATGATGATCTCTTATTCTTTAAAAATTTAAACGTCCACCAAATGAAATAACAACTATTATGAACGTTGGAATTTGAGGCATAAGGGTAGTAACAGAAATAGATAAATTCAGTGGACTAGCGAATGCAACTCAACAAGCTACCGGCGGCTAAGGTCACAATTCAAACAAATAGTTGGAAATTTAATTAAGGGTCAAAGAAACATTTACTAATTGAGAGAAATAGTCATAGTCAGTTTTGGTGGGTCCTAGTATTACTGTGATTGCTCACCAAACCAAAAAGGAAGTAACCATAACCAAAAATGACTTTAACAACTAATTACAGAGCCGACAAATAGATGATAGAGACATTTTTAGCTGAATCGGTAGAATGAATTTCTTAGTTTCAATTTATGCGTATCTCATTTGAATTTATTAAAATATATTTATTTAAAATAATATAAATAAATATAAATTATTGAATTTTTTTTATATACATAATAAATCTAATTCATTTAAAAAAAATTTAATAAGCCAATTAGCCCATCATATTACTGTTTCTCGAGCTGCCTTCCTCACTGCACAGAAGACCAAAAATAATTTAATCCATCAATTAGTAACGTTCCCCAAATCGTTTTGGAGATATGACTTAGGAGGTTCCCTAATACATTTTGCCGCCAGTGAAAGAAATAAAATTCTGTTTGGATAGATGGATTTAGGAAAAATTAGAAATTTATCTACTTTTTTAGCAGGATTTGTGAGATTAAAATTATATTGTGTTCGAATGGAGGAATTTGGGTAGATTTGATTTGAAATTTTAATTTATAATAAGTTATTCAAACAAATAAATTGATTTAGTTGTATAATTGAAATTCACCAACAAGTGACAATGTAATTTTAATGGTTAAATGATATGAATTTAAAATTCACTTAAATTTCATGTCATTTCAAATCCATTATATTCAAATCCATTCATTTTAAATCATTCATTCAATTCAAATCCATCCAAACACAACCTTAATGAATTTCAAACATATTCAAATTAAAATGTGTGAAATGAAATATTTCAAATAACTTTAAAATTAATTTGAAACAAATTTAAAATTCGTTCATTTTGACTTTACAAATCTCTCTAACAAATGAGTGAATTTCAAATCATTTTTCAAATCTATCGATTCAAACATAATGTAAAAGTGTTTTACGGGAAATTGCATATTAGCATTCACCCAATCAAACTTTTGCTTTTTTGGATAAAGAAGATTAATTCATTTTTCTTCAAATTTTTTAAATGTATTCCGGGTCCTCTTATTACCTAGCCAGATTATGCACTTAAAAAAAGATGTCGCCTTTCACGGCGGGCAATGGTAATCAATTTTATTGATCCCCAAATAATGGTAGTTGAAGGCAATAAATTAGAATTGTTAATAGGAAAGAATTGATGGATGATCCAATATGTCAAAGGAAAATGATTTATAAATTTAAAAATTTAGTATCACTTATCAAAATTACTTTACATAATAAAATTATATCAAATTTTTTATTTTTTTATTTTAAATCATCAATCATATATATATATAAATATATGATTTATTATATCTATTAAAATATCAGTGGCATTTGCCACTTTATATAAATGTACTGTATTGTAATTTGCAAATATGCAAGAAAGATAAAATTTCTTTTTGATGTAGGACGTACTTTCCCGTGCTCTCAAAATAATTTTAAAAATAAAAAATAACACACCTGATGTCTTTTCAAATTGAAAATGCAATGAAATTCATAAGCTATGATATCCATGTTATTTCTGAAATGCACAGGGCGTTCATAAGCTATGATATGGAAGTAAGGTACGTGAAAATGGGGGAAAATGGAGAACCATTTTATCATGCAAATCTTATTCAAAGGAAAAAAAAGAATATACATACAAATCACTTTCATATTACTCGTCCAACTTGGGCTCCAAATTTTGTCGTCAAAAGGAATGAATATATTCAATAAAACCACATGTTTAATAATTTGGAAAAGATGAGGAAAAAAAAAAACTAGTACAATAATCAAACTTCTGAAAGGACATATCATGTAAATATCATCCATATATCCACAGGAACATAATAATCGAAATTATCCAATTCTCAGGGATCACTAATGTTGGTTTTTGAGCCCCACAATGATTTAATACATACTACCCACCATTTGTCTGTGATAAACAGTAGATGATGACATTTTTGGTGTGTGTATAATTTTAAAAGTTTGGCTTGGGTCGTCAATGGTCTCCCATTAACATGCTTGTTATTTAATGAAATGAGGTTCATATTTTTCATTTAAAACTCCTTCTTTAGACAAGTGGAACATTTTTATTTTATTTTTTTTATTTTATTTTTGGGATAAGAACAAAGATGATCATAGAGGGGGGAATTGGTGGTGCTTTCACTATCATATGTTAACCCTTTTGACTCCAAAGAGCCACTCTTTGTGCGGAGTCTATATGGTGAAGAATATCTAATGTATCAATCCTGTCTGCTTTTTGTGAAGAAGAAACAAAGTACCTTATGAGAGGAGTTTGAAGTCCGGATGATGAACACAAGCATATTAAATCATGTGTCTCCAAGGGGTTAAAATTAATTAATAATTCAATGAAGAATACCCAATTGGATGACAGCAAATAACTCGAGTTTTTAGTTCAATTTTAATTTTAAATTAAAATAGTTCGAGTTTAAGAATAAGTAGTTAATTTTTCTAAAAATCACATTCAACAAATTAAGCAATTAATAACGCAATGGGTTATTGACTATCAATCGACATTTACGTATATTTTAAAACGATAAATTAAGAGTTCGAATACTTACATTTGCAGTCTACAAATTTCAGTAGTAATGATGAAAGGAAGAAGGTAACATCCCGAAGAAGTCATATACCAGTACGAATTAAATGTAGCGTAATAGTATAGTTTGTTTAATCCTACATTTGCGGGTATGTGTAATGATGAAAAAAAACAACAAACCACGCTAGGATGAATTTGGAATATTTTGCTTTAGACAAATCATAAATGGTACATACTCGCCGCTTCGCATATATATATAAATGAATTAATTTTTTTATGGATGTACCCTGATTCATATAGAAAATTTTATACATTATTAGTGGATTTATAATGAGAATACTGGAGATACGTGTATCTTAAAAAATGTGTATTATTACATATTTTATCGTGCTTTTTTTTTTAAAAAAATATTTAGTTTTGTTCTCTCATTAAATATGAAAAATTTCTTTTGCCCATTACTTATTAATAAAATATAGAATTTATTAATGTGTTCATTTTTATTCACTAAATAACTATATATTGTTTTTAACTCTTTTTTTTTTTTTTTGTTCTTTCTCGTCCTCATTAGGCTATTACTTCAACTTTTATAATCCTTATCGTTACTTTCTTTCAAAATTCCATCTCCTTCTTTATCTTCACCAAAATTTCCTTGTAAAATTATCTCAAAAATTGAATTTAGCTAACTCTTTCTTCGTCTCTCCTCAAAAAACAAAATTTCAACTTTTTATTCAAATTTACATTCTTTCACCTTGGCTCGCCATCCAAAATTACATAAATTCTTATATTACTGGTGCCCCTACTAAAATAATCAGCTCTAGCTTATCCATTGATCATCCAGTGTTGATGCATGTCTTGTGTGTTGTTTAAATTTTAAAAATTATTTTTACACATGTGATATATATTGAAACTCAATAATATAGAAAAGTTTCTATATTGAAAGTGTATATGAAAGGTTAACCTGATGTAAATATGTTTATTGAACAAATCTTACGTATAAGGTTGTACTCAAGTTTCAACAAGATGGACATGGATATGTTCAACCTTGACTCATTAAACAGAGAGAATTGTTTACATTCAACTCAAATTCAAGCCAATATTAAAGAGAGAGGATTTATAACTTGGATTGAATGTTTAGTAATTTGTATGAGAAATTGTCATTTCTAACAAATTCGAACACATTCATAATTCATTTGTTTGTGATATTTACCCTAATTTATTATTTTATTGCCCTATTAATGAGAGACATAAAGCCATATTAATGAATTAAAAACCAAAATTAATTAAAATAATTGTTACTAGGTTCGGATGGTAAACGAATCGTTTATTAGGCTTTAGCCACTCACGACAGATATACATAGGTCGCTATTTTCAATACTATGAGATGAACTTTTTGAATAAAGTTCAACTTTTTGAATAAACAACAGATATAAATAAGTTGTTTATTCAAAAAAATTTAAATCAATCTTTTTATTTAAATTATGCGACTAATTCTTGATCACAAAATACATGTACTTTAATGTACCAAGAATTTTCCCTTAAAAATGAACAGGACTGTACGCTTTAGAGCAAAGCATCCCCCTTCTCTCTTCTCCCAATTTAAAAAGAAAAAAAGAAAAAAGCAAAGACCACAAAATGCCATTGATGTTCAAGCGGAGCCCATCTTCCTTGAATTTTCTCCATTCTTCAAGAATGGTTGAGCCATCCTCTGTCAAGGACCCACCACCAAGGCTTATGAGCCGCTGTTCCTTGGCAACTAGTATTAATGTTCATTCAACCGTTAGATATTATTGAGCTTGTGAAGAAGTTCATACATGTATATAGTTTTACAAGTAATTTTGTGATATTTTGGGCTCTAATTAACTATTTTCCATATATTACTAATTCAGACTTTGCGTAAGACAATTTAAAAAGTTGAAACTTATTCTAACGATCCACATTTTTCCTTTCTTTTTTTTTTTGAAAATTAATGAAGAGCATTCCTAGCATTTTTGCATCCTCTCCTAACACTCTCCTAACACAGTAATTATTTGCTTCGCAGAGTGACTAATATAATCGTTCAATTATTTGCAATTTTAGACAATTCGTTATTGTTACTCATCCGCTAAGAATCCCCCGGTTTAAATAATGCCACATTTCTCTTCAGAGCTGGCAATAACGTTTTTCGTTTTTGGTAATAAAGCATTAATGTTGGTATATTACATCTTACAATTGTCATGTGTTTAATGTCCCTAAATAGTAATTAAGCTAAAATAATAGGTGGCTCCAGTGCCAATAAATTAAAGTTGTATTTATTATGTTGACGGCAACCTATGCATGCATCTTTCTCTGACAATGATCCTGTATCCTCTTATGGTAAATCAGAAGGACAAATACTTCGGTAGATCTAATCTTTGACTAACTTGTAAATTTTGAGATATGGATTAAATTTTAGATAATCTATAATATCAGCTGATGTAAGTAAGATTCTTTAAAATTTAATCCTGATCACAGGATTTACAAGTGGGGTTAAAAACCAGATCTACTTAAGTATTTTCCAACAGAAGCTAAAAAGGATACTCCTTTATAAATAGTCCTAAGAAAGAATTGAGTGTGAGACTACAACTTTAAAGGGGATAATACATGTTGATGTTAATTTTTATCTAAGGTTTAGTTCAAGAACAAACTCGTTCAATGCTAGGGTAAAGAATTGCGTGTAAAATTTATACCTGTGGAAATAGAGGGTAAGACTTTTGTTCCTCAGTAGATGCTTCGACGTTTAAATCAATTACTTTAAACTTGAGAAAAATTAGGAGAGAATTTAGATTTTACAAAAATAAAAGGGTGCTATGTTGTATTGTGTTTGATTGATCTTTCCTTTTTACTATTTCTACATGTCATTAATGAATTTGACCAATCGGATTCAATAATTTGAAATTAATTACTTGACCCATTTTAGTCTGTTTCGACTATTAAGGTAAAATGATCAAAATGTTCTTGCAAAGCATATGTCGAGAATCAAGTATCAAACCTTTATGGTGATATATTATTTTGGTATCATAAATACTCACTTAAAAATGTTCTTCGTGGTTGAACACGTTATAAAAGGTTTTACCTTTTTCTGCCACAAAAATAATTCATACCATGATGAATGAATTTGGTGCATGAAAATTAGGGTTAAATGTAGAAAATTCCCCAAAAGTTATGCCTCAATTACAGTTTGTCCCCCTCAATTCAGTTAATAAGTACTTTATCCATTATTTTATGTTTTGGGACAAAATTATTCTTATTATTTTAGTTATTATTGTTTTTCTTTTTTCTTCTTCTTTTTCCCTTTTATTTATTTTCTCTATCTTACTTTTCTTTTTCCTTTTTCACTATTCTCTCTTGCTACTAGTAAACAATTACATTACTTTTAATAATTAATTAATTAAAGTTCTAACTTTTCACACGAGTCCAAACAATTTACTTTATAGATTAATCATATTTTAATATAATAAATATATTTTTTGTAATATAAAGTTTGTGATTAACTATAAACAAAAAGATTAACAAATAAAAAATAAAAATTTTTGAGCTAGAGGAAATTAAAATTTTATTTTATTATTCAAAAATATTATAGAATGAAAAAACGTGTACAACCTTTTATTTATAGTGTGATATTGGCAAAATATAATAAGAAAATATTACGGCTGCCTAATATAATAAGAACTTTTGAAGTTATGGCAAATTCAACTAAAATATGGCATACGAATGATATGGCACAAAAAATTTATTTTGTATACATAGAATATATATTTTAATTTACACATATAAATTATTTTATAGTTTGTTTATAAAATAATTATATAATGAGTAAAACTCACAAAATCCATATTATATTATTAAAATATATTTTCTTGTATTAAAAAATTTATTTATTCTATAAAATATTTATACACATGTGTAAAAAAATTAGAGCTTTTAATTAAGCAAACAACGAAATACAGTTTAGGTGGTAAAATTCTTTTTCTATGATTTATTAGTCATGAATTTGAGTCACTAAAAGGTAGGCGAAGGGCATTTTAAAAAAAAAAAGAAGAGTTAACTAACTAATTACTAGTAGTATAATAGTTTAATGGTAGTAAGAAAGAATGTGTAAGAAGACAAAAGGAAAAATATGAGAGTGAAAAAATAATTTGGTAAGAAGAGAAAAAATGTATAAAATGTAAAAATAATAATGGTAATTTTGTCTCAAAAAATGAAGAATCAAGACACATTGAGGTAAAATACTTATTAAATAAATTGAGGGGACCAATTGTAATTGAAATGTAAGTTCAGGAGGGAGGTTTTGCATTTAACCTTGAAAATTATGGGGCAAGATAGTTCTGCAAATGCCATATATCATAGATGAGAAACCATATGTACTAATTACCAAAGGGAAAATAACCTTAATAGTCGTTCACATTTTATTTTTGTATTTTTTTAATTTCTCACATTCAAAATGATGCATTTTAATTCTTTACAAATTTAAAACGTACCATTTTGATCTCTCGAGACAATTACGAATATATTTTGACCTGAAATACTCACATGCATATCAGATGTTACATTTTTCATAGGTAAAATTGTATAACACACAAATTTTAAATATTAAATAACACTACTTAAACCTCCTCTACCACCACCCAAAATTCTCACCTACCATCACCACCTCTATTTCCTTCTCTCACTGCTTTTCTTCTGCTACTCTTATTCTAACAGCCCCAATCCTCTTCTTTTTTTGGAACAATTTAGTATTCAAAATTATGTATTGTCAAATTTATACTTAAATATGTTACATTTGATACACATGTGAGTATTTAAAGTCAAAATATGTCCGTATTTGTGTCGAAAGACCAAAAACTAATGAATTTTGAATTTGTTAATGACTAAAATACATCATTTTGAATGTGAAAGATTAAAAAAGTATGAATGTAAAATGTGAAGGATTATTAAATTTATTTTCCCATTACCAGATGGTGTTTCTTTTCTCTTACTGTTTATAGTATATCTCAAACAACTGACTGAGTCTCTCCCTGCAAATCACCAAAGAACTCTAAATGTATTAAAGATAAGAAAGAGAAGATAAAATTTGACTTTCTCTGCCTTGACAATATTTCATTTGCCATTATTCTTGACTTGATCTTGACATGCATTTAGTATAAAATTCACTCATATGTTTGGATGGGTGAATTTGAATTTAGATTTGAGAATGAATTTAAAATAAAAAGACTTGAAATGACTAAGTTTTGAAGTAAATTTGAAATTTAAAATTTTTAGTAATTGAAATTTATTTCAATTTTGTTGAAATTTGACCAATTAATATTTTATTCGAACAGTGAAATACATTTGGATTGAGGATTTAATTCTCAAAATTAAATCCACCCATCCAAATAGGCTGTCAGGGATTTTGTTCTAATTCAATTGACAAAGAGAATGTCCAGTTTTACATTTTTGTTAATTTAGTAGTATATTTTTTTCAAACATAAAAATAGCACGCAAAGGTGTAAACTTTAACAAAAGGGGGGATGAGTAGAATTCTTCATTTCATTCATTCAGATTCATGCTATAAATGACTTGAGGTTATACATGATTCAGCACAATGACGGTGACAGCAAAAACCTATACGAGGAGAAACAGAGAAAGCCTGCCTTGTTGGAATTAGAAAATTTTATTTTTATTAGTAAAAACTACTTGCATGTGCCCAACTGCTTGCGAATACTTTGGAAACATTTTGGTCCAAAACTTGATTTGAAATTATGTTGATCTAATTTAAGTCGAATAATATGAATTCAAATAATTTGATGATAAAATTTTAAAAAAATCGATGTGGTTTTCAATATTTTTCAACCTAAAATTATTGATATGTTTATACATTTTAGAAAAAATTACATTTTTTTTTCGTTAAAAAAATTCAAACTACTCGAATTCAAGTTCAAACTTGTTTTACTCGATTTCGAACGAGCTCAAATTTTAGAAAATTTTTTGAACTCTATTTTAAACGCTCGTTCGAGTTCAAGTCTCGCACAAAATTTCAAGTTCAATTTTGAACATATCAATATTCGTATTCGATTAGACTCATTTATACTTCTACTTGTATTCGTAATGGTTGCTCCTCAATCATGAGAGCTCTCGTTTTAAAGTTGAGGACAAATTTTTTTAAAAATGATGATCTCTTATTCTTTAAAAATTTAAACGTCCACCAAATGAAAAGTTTTCATTAGTAAAATAACTATTATATTATACAATAATTAAGAGTAATAGAAATATAAATTCAGTGGACTAGCGACTGCAACTCAACAAGCTACCGGCGGCTAAGGTGCATCACAATTCAAACAAATACTTGGAAATTTAATTAAGTGTCAAAGAAACATTTACTAATTGAGAGAAATAGTCATAGTCAGTTTTGGTGGGTCCTAGTATTACTGTAAGAAATATTTCTTTGAAAGGAAGTAACCATAACCAAAAATGACTTTAACAACTAATTACAGAGCCGACAAATAGATGATAGAGACATTTTTAGCTGAATCGGTAGAATGAATTTCTTAGTTTCAATTTATGCGTATCTCATTTGAATTTATTAAAATATATTTATTTAAAATAATATAAATAAATATAAATTATTGAATTTTTTTGATATACATAATAAATTTGATTCATTTAAAAAAAATTTAATAAGCCAATTAGCCCATCATATTACTGTTTCTCGAGCCGCCTTCCACTGCACAGAAGACCAAAAATAATTTAATCCATCAATTAGTAACGTTCCCCAAATCGTTTTGGAGATATGACTTAGGAGGTTCCCTAATACATTTTGCCGCCAGTATTCAGTGAAAGAAATAAAATTCTGTTTGGATAGATGGATTTAGGAAAAATTAGAAATTTATCTACTTTTTTAGAGGGATTTGTGAGATTAAAATTATATTGTGTTCGAATGGAGGAATTTGGGTAGATTTGATTTGAAATTTTAATTTATAATAAGTTATTCAAACAAATAAATTGATTTAGTTGTATAATTGAAATTCACCAACAAGTGAGGGTGTAATTTTAATGGTTAAATGAGTGAATTTAAAATTCACTTAAATTTCATGTCATTTCAAATCCATTATATTCAAATCCATTCATTTTAAATCATTCATTCAATTCAAATTCATCCATCCAAACATAACTTTAATGAATTTCAAAAATAGTTGAAATTAAAATGTGTGAAATGAAATATTTCAAATAACTTTCTAATTTGAAACAAATTTAAAATTAGTTCATTTTGACTTTCAAATCTCTAACAAATAGGTGAATTTCAAATCATTTTTAAGTCTATCGATTCTGAACATGATGTATTTCAAGTGTTTTAAGGGAAATTGCATATTAGCATTCACCCAATCAAACTTTTGCTTTTTTTTTGGATAAAGAAGATTAATTCATTTTTCTTCAAATTTTTTAAATGTATTCCGGGTCCTCTTATTACCTAGCCAGATTATGCACTTAAAAAAAGCCTTCGCCTTTCACGGCGGGCAATGGTAATCAATTTTATTGATCCCCAAATACACAGTTAGAAGGCAATAAATTAGAATTGTTAATAGGAAAGAAATTGATGGATGATCCAATATGTCAAAGGAAAATGATTTATAAATTTAAAAATTTAGTATCACTTATCAAAATTACTTTACATAACAAAATTATATCAAAATTTTTATTTTTTTATTTTAAATCATCAATCATATATATATATATATATATTTTATATCTATTAACAAATCAGTGGCATTTGTCACTTTATATAAATGTACTGTATTGTAATTTGCAAATATGCAAGAAAGATAAAATTTCTTTTTGATGTAGGACGTACTTTCCCGTGCTCTCAAAATAATTTTAAAAATAAAAAATAACACACCTGATGTCTTTTCAAATTGAAAATGCAATGAAATTCATAAGCTATGATATCCATGTTATTTCTGAAATGCACAGGGCGTTCATAAGCTATGATATGGAAGTGAGGTACGTGAAAATGGGGGAAAATGGAGAACCATTTGATCATGCAAATCTTATTCAAAGGAAAAAAAAAAATATACATACAAATCACTTTCATATTACTCGTCCAACTTGGGCTCCAAATTTTGTCGTCAAAAGGAATGAATATATTCAATAAAACCACATGTTTAATAATTTGGAAAAGATAAGGAAAAAAAAAAAACTTTAAAAAAACTTCTATTACCAATCTGATCGCAAGGTAACATGACTTCAGTATTTCTTTATTTCTCCATTATTTCCATCCTAATATTAATGGAATATTGTTATTATTATTATTTTAATTGCTTTGTTAAGTAAAGAAATTAGCGAAATTCGTTGTCGCGACAGATTGTTGATTTAGGATTTGTGATCTGTGCCGCTCCGAATCCGTATTATAAATAAATATAAGAGACAGGATTTTTATTTTTCATTTTTTTTTTTTGGTTTGGAGGATTAAAGTCGCTGTCTCGGATACACATCGATTCGATAAGAGACAGGCTCTCTCATCGATCGCGTATCAATAATTTGTGGAATTTCATTATCCCAGCAGATGGAAAGGTTTTTGACAAGAAATAATCTATGAGTGAGATGAAAGACATTAGTTCGTCACGAGTCAGAGTAGATTCTTGGTCATGATTCCCCAAAACTGCAGCCCATGGAACTCCAGATTCCAAGACACGGCCAAAAGCTTCATACATAGATTCTGCTGCATCACTTGCGCTTGCTCCAAATATATTGTCACCTAAAGAGCGAATTTAAATAGAATGGCAGGCGGAGAATGAGATTCATAGAGAAATGCATAAAATCAACAATCAAGAAATGAAAGAAATATTTCTTTTTTAACAGAATATTGCTACTCCTTTTTCGTATCGTATGTCAACCGGCGCCAGTGACCAAAGCTAAAGGCTATAATCAGTCAAGGATAATAGTGGTTGAGAAATGCATGATGCTGATTGTTGAGCAATTGCCGAGTCGACTCGGTTTCGACTCGGAGCGGTAGCTGGAGTTGGATCGTCGGGCAAATTTTGATGCAATTTGCCTTTTTATAAGAGCAGATTTGGATTGTTTAGGTTATAAGAAAAAAATCTGATATGGCCGAAGAAGAAAATCAAGAGGAGGTGAAGGAGGCGGTGCAGGAGGAGGTGAGGGACGAATCTGCGGATGTAAGTCTTTCTTGCTCCGTTGATTTATCTATTTGCTTATCTTTGTGAATTGATTAGATTTTTGTTGTGTCGTGCTAAACTTCTGAAAGTTTAGGTAATTATGTAATGGGAATTCTATCTCTGACAATTAGGGTTCTAGTAGTGTTCTCTCCGTGGGGTATTTGCTGAGGAATGTGGAAAACTGGACTTGGTATTTATGCTGAAATCAGTAGTCATCTGTAAATGGTGTGGTTTCATTTAATTGATGAATTTTTGTCGCAGATTGCACCCTTTGATCCCACAAAGAAGAAGAAAAAGAAGAAGCCTGTAATTCAAGATCCTGCTGATGATTCTGTGACTGAGTTGGCTGAAAAAACTGAAAGCCTTTCAGGTAAATTATTCTACATACACAGATTATTGTGTGTAGTGGTTATTTATTAGGTCGAAGTAATGTTGATATGGTGTGTGTATGACCTTTATGTGCAGTTACTGATGGCCTTGAGACTACATTTGCCAGTTTGAAAAAGAAGAAGAAGAAACCAGTGAGTTTTATGCTCTTCAAGTTTATGTTGATAAGTAAAATGCGTTTTGAATTACCGTGAGATCCTTAAATTATTGATGCAGGTGCATACAGATCTGTTGAACGATGACCAGGAAAACACAGGAGATGAACTAGATGGTGAGTAGTTGTTTTCTAAACTGCTATGTGCTGGAGAGAATTAGGTTCTGTCAGGTCCTCCAGGTTGTGTGAGCATGTTTAGATGCCTTAACGGAAATGTTCTGTCATATTCTAGATCAAATTGGAGAAGATGAAGAGGCAGAAGGAATTGTGCTGCAACACTATCCATGGGAGGGAAGTGATCGATCGTTATGAATATGAGGAGGTAATTTTAAAAAAATTAGATTCAAATTGCTTGCGCACATACTTTTCTAATTCTTGAACATAGAAAAGGAGATTTGCTCCTTCTGATGGATAATATTTATAATGCCCAATATCTTGGAGAGTTTTTTTTCAGAACATATTAATGTAAATGGACACCAGCTATTCATCGCTAACATCATCACCACCTTAAATACTAGTAATGGCAATTACAACCTTTTGCTAATTTTTAGCCTTCTCTTCTTTATTTGTTTATTTATTTATTTTTCCTTGTATTTCAGTCCTTGTTATTCATTTGTTAATGTTAAAATATGACTCCTTTTGCACACTAGTGTGTAATTCACCTAAACTTTGCAGCTTCTGGGATCATACGAGTTTTCAACATTCTTCGTGAGAATAATCCTGAGCTTGCTGGAGACAGGCGTAGGACAGTAATGAGGCCTCCTCAGGTTCTTCGTGAAGGCACCAAGAAAACTGTTTTTGTGAATTTTATGGACCTCTGCAAAACGTATGTCATATCTGTCTATTGTTATTCTGCATTAGGCTATCATACCCTCTTTTCTTAATTGGAGATACTTGTCACTAGTGCTTCATGTTGCTCCCATCTTATTGCTTGTGTCACTTCACAGAGCTTGCACGCTTATCAATGTGTTCTTTTTGGTTTGAGTGGCATTTAGTAGATATCTACTCATTAGTTGCTTATTGAATTTATTATGTAGCCTCAAAATGGAGAATCACGATACTGTTTATTGCATGTTTATTACAGTGGCTAGTAAAGATTTCTTATATGTCAGCTTTGTACTTTGTGTTTGAGTAGAAGTTTGATTTATTCTGGACCAACTCATGTCAGGATTTACATTCTATTTTAAGGTTTCCTTTTCGTGTCTCTTTTGTTCTTTGTTTAGTTCTGGTGAAAATATTAATGTGCAACATGTTAGCGACGTTTGCCATTTTCCTTTTTGACAATGACGAACAGGATGCATAGGCAACCAGAACATGTCATGGCTTTCTTGCTGGCTGAAATGGGTACAAGTGGGTCACTTGATGGACAGCAAAGGCTTGTTGTTCAAGGAAGATTTGCACCTAAAAATTTTGAGGGTATCTTGCGGCGATATGTCAGTAAGTTCATCATACTTCGGGCCATGCCTTCAGTTGTGAATTTAAATTGATGCATTTGTAATTGGGAAGTGGATTATGTCTTGCTGATATTCAATCTTGAAAAAGTGATTAAAGTAATATAGCTGGATCTCAGGATCTCTCATATTGAGATATTCCATTTCAAGAATCTTTTTGGTCTGGCTGTGGATTTCACATGATGTTCTGGGAGGGATATTTATTTCAGTTGTTTAAGATTCTGGAATTTTTTACTGATGATTACCGATTTTTTTATGTACAGATGAGTATGTCATTTGCAATGGGTGCAAAAGTCCTGATACAATCCTTTCAAAGGAGAACAGGCTCTTCTTCCTTAGATGTGAAAAGGTTCCGTGTACATCCCTTTTCATTTGGTGGATTCAATGTCATTGTGAAATTTTCAAGAATTTTCCTTATTAAGACTTTTTTCTTTTGATAACTTGTCCTTTTTCTTGTAATTTGAATTTTGTTATTTGTTGGTGCCAATTTCGGCTGAGGCCTGTGATGATTTATGTGTTTGCCTACATTGTCTGATTATTTTTCCTGAAGAGTATTTCTCTCTGAGGCCTCAGCAACTTGGTTTACTTTAATATTTTATGGTTCTAGTTTACCCCCCGCTCCCCTCCTTTTCTCTTCGAAAACCAAAAACCAAAAAGAAAAGGGCAATTCCTGTTTTGGTTTTTTTTTCCTGTGGGGTACAGTGTGGACAACGTCATTTGATTTGCTAAGTGTCTTAAATCCCTTACCTTCTCTATTTAACCATCTGAACAGCTCATGTTACAAAGGCCTATGATGTATTCTGAAGAATTTGCCTACATCGTCTGAGACATTGATTTGCATTTGATGAAGACAACTCTTCTGAGGCCTTGTGGAAGAAGTGATGTCACTTATTTTATATCTAAAAGATTTTTGGATTAACCTATACCCTGAGATTTGGTAAGACTAGGGAGAGAATATGTGGTTGCAGAATTGCAGTCCTAATGAACTTTAGGAATAAAAACGAGGAGAAAATTAGAAGAGTCAGCTTTCTTTTCTTCTTTATGTTTTATCTCCTTTCTTATTCCCTTATGAATGTCTGTATTATTTTAATTGTTGTGTGTTCACTTCATGTAGTGTGGTTCTGGAAGGTCTGTTGCTCCAATTAAAGCAGGATTTGTTGCCCGTGTTGGTCGCCGAAAAGCTGGAACTTAAGCTGGCTTATTAATGTTTGGTTAGAAGGCTTTTCTGAAAGATTTTGAAGTCTGTCTAGTTCTTTGGTTTTTCCGAGTAAATTCATGTTGTTTGGCATTTTGAATTTTGCTTTTTCAGAAGAAATGTGGAATGTATAGCTTACGGCGAAGTAATTGCAAACTTGCAACTCTAGGCAAGCACAATGTACTAGTGCCTTTTATATACCGGCTTACCTGCTTTTGTTTGGCCAATCAAACAATGATGTGCTGACAAGACAAGTAAGAGTTCTAAGTTGGTTGACTATGGCAATACGATGGTTTTCATTTATATAGATGTCGGCAAGTTCGCTTTTCCTTGAACCCCAATGGCCTTTACCTGCGTGTAATCCAAAGGTTCAGCTATTTAATTGCTGGTAATTTAGTTCCATGTAATCCTAAGGTGGAGAAATTGAGCGAGTTTGGTCTGGGTAAGAACCTTATTGAGGTTCTCATAGAAATTGATGTCAATCGATTTGTTTCCAGTCTCAAAACAAACCTGGAGATCCTGCTTGAGCAAGTAAGAAACTAGTGTACTTCATGTGGATTGGACAAAAATTTCTTACCTAGTTCGGGGTCATCCATCTTGCGCCAAATTGCAATAATAATCAATAAAATCACATCTCTCTCTCTCCTGCTTGTGTAACATAACTGTTTGGTATTTACATTTTTGCCTCAGCATCAGGAGGCAACACCAATCAATTAAAGGTGCAATTCCTTAAAATTCCAGGTAATATATTCCACGTCTAAATATGAAGTATATGCGTCTGATTAAATATGAAAGACTTCGATATATACGTAGGTAATCATTCATCCTCTTATTGCCTATATAGAACCTCACATAGTTGATATACCAGTGAACTTGGACATTTCAAATGTAAAATAGAGTTAAGAAAAGCACTGCTGATAAAACCGAAACCGGAGCTGATAATTTCGCTTTGTAGGAACTCGAATACATGCTTGTCCCGGTGAAACCTGTAGTCGTCATATTGACAAACGAAATATTACTTGGTTTGCATAAACTTGGGCTTTTCTCGAGGAATAAACGTACATCGGGTGAAACCAAAACCAAATACATGTAAAAATTAATTAGGTACCTTGAGCAGTGTCGCATCCGATGTTAATGGTGTCGTTTAAATTCTTGATAGTGGCCTTGTTTGCAAACCAGAAGTCAGGTTTAACGTCGTGAAGGCAGGTGAGAACTAACCTTGTATGATTAGCGCATCCTCCAGCTTTACAGAATGTCGGTCCATCATCCGCGGTTACGTTGAGCCAACCCGACATGTTCAGTGTATACTTCAGTGGGCAACTTGTTGATACCTAGTACGTTATTAATATTTTTATTTTTTTTTATGATATGTGGGGACTTATAAAATAAAGAGCAAACGACATATTTGATCACTAAATTATGCGTCGGTTATTGAATTAATCACTAAATTATTTTTACAAGTAAAGGTACAGTTGAGTGATTGTTTAGGCCGTCTACTCACATTTTGAAGGCAGTCGGCAGCACTTATCCATTGCTGAATTGGGGATAAATTATTGTTAGCCGTCGGGCATGTTTTAATCGATCTGCAAGACGGGAAAGAAATTTACGGGTTATTTTAATTAAAATCGCTCAATTTCTGTAACTTTCTTTGTTGATTACTACAAGTTAAACGTAGAAACCAATTTCTTTTCTTAGCAGTTTCAGTATCAAAATCTATTATGATCCTATGAATGCATTGATTTGAGCCCAAAAAGAAAAGAAAACAAAAGCAATTAAGAAGGGTTAAAAGGAATTAAAGTTTACTGTCAGCATTTGCGCAGCAAAACAATAAAAAGCTGCTCAAAAAGAAGTGAAGGAAGCCAACTCTCCTGTGATATTTGTCCATCTTCTATGAATAAAATGGTTTCTATTGCAATTTCAGTGTGAATATTTCCTAATTGAACCATTTTATACTATGAAGAAAGAGGTGAGACGAATGATGGAAAGTAGATAAGTTTTTGTCCATAGACAAGGGAATTTCATCAAAGATAGTATAAACTAGGAATACAAGAAAGATTGACAAAAACAAGAACAATGTAATACTGAATTACAAGGAGTGCAAACACCATGCTTCAACTATTCAAATTTGGCGTTTCATGTTGGATATACAACACAAACCAAATAAATTTTTTTTAAAAAAAAAAAAAAAGAAAAACCTAGTAAATCTATACAAAGTGACAAAATTATTGATGTGTTATTAGATCCGAAAAAAATGAAATTTGACCAAATATTTAAAATCAAAAGTTGATAATTTATTATAATTTTGTCACGTAAAATAACTTTAGTAATTGATCTCGAAACTTTATAAATTATTTTAAATAGAAAAAAATCATGGGGAATATCTGTTGGATTTAGTTTTCCGTTATGTTGAAGAAACTTGTGGGCCGCGAAGATGTCCTCCATTTGGGCCTTGCAACATGGGATGTTCACCCAGAAAATGATCTGGGAAAGTTAAAGCGTACTCTAATAAGCTAATATGTCTGCCGACAGGTCCAACGACATTTGCTAATGGGTTGTCGTGCAAAGGTTACAATTTTCATTTTCTTTGCCTGTACGATACGATGAAACCGAGCAATCAAAATATGAAAACAAATTTCTTTTTTAAAGCAAAAATATGATAGTAAATGTTCTCTTCTGAAAATATCTGTTACGTCAATCCTTACCTATATATGTTAATATGACAGTGACATATCGAGTTACAAGAAACTCAATGATTTGATTAACCAAACAATCCATCCAAAAATAATTATTCCAAAAAAAAAAATTCTACAAGGTTGATTTATTGAAGTTTTATTAATGGAAAAGTCAACTTTTGAAAGTATTAAATTAAATGGGGGAAAATTGCGGTTTAATCACTAATTAGCTGGCTTTTTAAGAATATAATATTGTCGAGAAATTTTAAATTACTGTAAGATAATGATGTTGGTGCATGGTGGCAGCATGAGAAAAAGCAAATATGAACTGACGTTTAATTAAAATGTATACAAGTATTTGTTTCCATATTTTGGGTTAATTACACAATCTGAAGTCATTTTGGCTTAATTAATATATTTTACAACGTGTCATTGAGTTATTTTTGGCTTAACTACGGTACCAAGTTATATAATGGCGTTGAGTTATATTGGTTTAAGAATAAATTTTGTCTATTCATACTACAGAAGTGATATGATAATAATTGACGATCATTTGATGAAATAGTATTAGTGCTCTAGTTACACCATTCCACTTCTTTCGATTAAGTAAACGTACTATTTCCTTTCACACTCTTGCGCAAGATAAGTCGATGCCGAATACTATCGGTAAGTTGATATAATAATTAATGTAAGTAAATATCACTTTATCTAATCTTTTAATATTACATTATTGCAAGGCATAAAACTAGGACATATGGGCATCAATGGACCTGACCTGACTTGTTTGAATATAAATTTACTCACCTTAATGGTGACTGTCCATGTTATTGTGATCCCAATTTGGCTTCTGTTTTCCTCGGTGTCCTCTAATTTGCTACTAATATATAATTACTTATCATCCAAAAATCAAGAATTCTTCTGTTACCCCCTTTAATTAATCAAAAAGTCTGAAGAAGTACTATGGAAAAGGGAGTCCTTGATCGTCAAGTGTTATCAGTTTCTTGTTTTCTTATTATTATTATTATTCACTATGTTAATAAGCATGCAATGGGACTGCACTTCCTTTACTTTTATGGTGCCATTTCATCTGGGTATGGCTGAATAAATGTAATGTATTTTGATTGATTATGTCATTCGAATGAACATTCTGTTGTATTATAACAATGTCATTATAATGGCTGAACTACTCTCAACAAAAAGAAAAGAAATTTATTTGTTCATTTTCAACACTTGAAAGTATTATTTAAAAAAAAAAAGAAAAGAAAACCATGATAGCTACTTGATGATTATATATATATATATGCAGATTATAGAAGTTTCACAAGGTTAAATTCAGTATTTGAACATGTAATTAGAACACCAACCTTATAAACTCATAATTAAGATATAGATTAGTTAATTGGCAACGGTTTAGTGTTCATATTAATTGATCTTTTGTGACAAATTTTGACTTTTTTAATCACACCAATAATTGGGTGCTAGTTGTTTAAACAAAAAATATATATATATATATAGACAGGCATTGTTGTCGCATTCTACTAATAATAAATTAACCTAATGAACCACATGGCCCGGCCTTGCTTCAATTGCATGTGTCCTGAATATTCAAACTTTCATATCCGTTCCTATTCTACGATCAAGTGAATTCTAGCTTGTTCTCGGCACATAAATATCAAAAAATATGGATTCTTGTTCCCCCTTCCCACCGCATTAAAATTACGATTAACTAATGTGGAACAAAATCACATAATAAATTTTTACTTTAGTCTGTATCCATATCCATAAAAATAGCAAAACAGTAAATTTGTTTCACCTTCTTCACAAAAGTTCTAATGGGTTTAATCACCAACAACGAATGCCAACCAACTTGTAAACCAAAAGAAACTTAGTAAACATATTCGCAAGATTATTTTTAGTACTAATCTTTTGAATTCAAGAACTTTTCCTGCAACAATAGTATTCCGAACGAAATGAAACTTCACATCAATGTATTTAGTCCTTCTCATCTTTAGTCAAGTGAATTGTATTTTGACTATCACAATAAATTATAGTAATATTACAATGTAGACTCAACTTGCCAAACAAACCTTTCAACCACGAGAGTTTTTTGATTTTTTCAGTTACGGTCATATATTCTACTTTTGTCATAGACAATATCACAACATATTGCAAAGTAACTTTCTAATTTATTACACAACCACCAATGTAAAATATATAACCAGTAAGTGATTTTCTTTTGTCAAAATTTTCGGCGTAATCAGAATCTATAAAATTCAAATTCCAAACAAATGTTTGAAATAACTTTCAAGTATCTTTCATTTCACAGGTGCCAATACTCTTTTTCAGGACAAGCATATACCTGCTAACTACACTAACTGTTTGTGAAATGTCTGGACGTGTACAAATCACCGCATACATGATACTGTTGACTGCACTAGTGATATTTCGTTTAAACCTTATTTTGATGATGACATAAACACTTAACTTTGTAAACTAGTTTTTACAAGACTGTTATCTGTTTTGTTAGAGATAGGGCTTTCGGACGCACTGAACCGTCTGAACTAGTTCAAAATTTCTTGGACACATTGCACCGTCTGAACGAGCAGGCAGAAAGAAATAGGATCCTACTGTTTCTCTTTACGAACGAACATGACCGTCCGAAGCCTCTATCGGACGAAGGAAAGGACGCATGCACGGACGTCCGAACGAAACTCTTTAGCAACTGCATGAAGATCGGATGCTGTATCGGACGCTTCCAATTTGTCTCGGACGTCCGAAACCCCAACGGCTACTTTTTGTGCATTTATTATTTAGCCGTTAGAAAATAGTTGCAACGACCACTTACTGCTCTTATAAATAACTGCTTTGATATCAAGTAAACATCATCTAATACATTGAATACAAGCCTTAGATAAAAGCAATTTGAGTACAAATTGGCTATAGTGGTTTGTTGTATTAGTGTGCAGTTGTGAGTGAAATTCTAACTTTGAGTGGAGTGATAATCTTGTACGAAAGTGTGGTTGTAAGTAAAATTCTTGGCTCAACTAAAAGAGTTTTAGTGTGAGTAAGAAGTTGTCCTTATACACATGTAGAAATTATTGGCTCACCAAGTAAAGACAGCATTCTAAACATTTGTCTCTTCCAACACAAGTTAGAATATTAAATAACTAGAATGCTTACACACTTGGTGAGCATATGTCATAAGTTGGTCCCAAAGCAACCTAAAGTATCAGTTTATATTTAGAAAATCTCAATATTTCTGAAAGTATATTTTTTAATAAACCTAATTCACCCCCCTCTTAGGTTGCTTTGGGACCAACAACTAGAATATGAAACCCGTGCTATATAACCTTCTTCCTTATATGATTGTGATGACTGAAAAACTGAAAGTCGAAAATGACTTGCAAAAAGAGTACTCACAGGTTTAACATCCTTCTTCATAAATTTCTCCAAAACTTTCTCAAGGTAATGTTTTTGGGTGAGGAACAATTTCATAACTCCTCAATCTCTCTTGATCGTTTAATGCCAAAAATTTTCTTAACTACTCCCAAATCTTTCATCTCAAATTCACTTCTCAACCGTGTCTTCAAAATGTGAATTTCTACAAAATTCTTGGCAGAAATAAGCATTTCATCAACATAAAGTAACAAATAAATAAAAGAATCATTATTTAATTTCCAAAAATAGACATAACTGTCATACATGCTACTCGAATAACCATGACACAATATAAATGAAATAAATCTCTTATACCACTGTCTTGGAGATTGTTTCAATACGTACAATAATTTCTTTAACGAGCAAACATAGTCTTATTTTCCTTCAATTTCAAATCCCTAAAATTGTCTCATATAAATTTGTTTTTCAAATTCACCATGTAGAAAAGTAGTCTTGACATCAAGTTACTCCAATTCCAAATCATGCAACTATAGCCTTTTGCAACCAATCGTACTTTACACCTTGCTTCTTCAACCCCTGGATGATCTTTATTCTTCTTAAAAATTTATTTGTAATCAACAATTTGTCTTACCCAAAGGCGGTTTCACAAGAATCAAAATTTCATTTTTACAGAGAAACTCAATTTCTTTATTCATAGCGACCAACCACTTAGTTGAATTATCACAAGAAACTGCTTCAAAGTAGGTAGAAGGCTCACCAACTCCATCCGTTTCTTTAGCAACTGACAAAATATATGCAACTAAATTTGCATATCAATGCGGTGGTTGAATCTTTCTCCTTTATCTATCCTTGGCAGTGGAATGCTTCTCTTCCTCTGGTTCTTCCTTAATAGATTCTGGTTCATCTACTAAATTTTTCTGACTGGAAGAAGCTAACTCAAAATGACTAGAACTACCAAACTCCAGTTCCACTTGCTTCTGCGTATTATCATGTATATATGTACCACAAGAATTAGAAGACTCATTTTTCGATGATAACATAGAGAATTTGTCAAACGTAATATTTCTACTAATTACAAATTTTCAAAATTTGAGATCAATACACTATAAGCAATAGCCTTTCATCCCAAAAGTATTATAACAAAAGATAATACACTTTTTAACTCTAAATTCTAATTTTTCACCATTCATATGCATATATATTGGACACCTAAAATTTTTTATATCAGAATAATTAGTAAGAGTACCTAACCAAATTTACTCAGAAATCTTGAAATCAATAGCTGTAGAAGGAGCTCAATTGACAATATGACAAGTTGTAGAGATCGCATCTACCCAAAAGTCTTTTGTCAGCCCTGCATTAGAGATCATACATAATTTTCTCCAAAAGAGTTATGTTCATACATCACACTATTTTGCTGAAACGTCATCTTAATTGTATGGTGCCAAACAATTCCTTTATTTTTACAAAATTCATTGAATTTGCCTTTACAAACTTTCATGTCATTATCTGTTCTAAGCCGCTCGATCTGTTTACCTCTTTATTTTTTAATCAAAACTTTATATTGCTTAAAAGTTAGGTAAATATAATTTTTATATTTCAAAAAGTAAACCTACAATTTTCTTGAATAATCATAGAGAATCAATGAAAGTAACATATATTCGGCACCACCTTTAGATCATAATGGATATAATCTAAAGTACCTTTTGTCATATAGATTGCTGGTGAACTAAAGCTGACTTTCTTCTACTTCCCAGAGACATAATGTCCACAAAAATTCATCGCTCCGGTACTCTGCCTATAAAGAAACTCTCTTTTGCTCAACGTAGTCAAGCCTTTCTTACTCATGTGCTTCAAATGTATATGCTATAATTTGATAATGTTAGAATTAGACAAAAATGATGAAGAGATTGCTGCAGAAAATGTGACAGTAGAACCCTACGAAATATAAAAAGTACTAGACCTGCAAGCTTTCATAATAACAAGAGCCCCCTTACAGATTTTCATAACTCCACCTTCAACTACATATTTGAACCCAAGAAACTCTAAATTAGGGTTGTAAACAAGTCGAATCGAGTACGAATAGTGCACTACTCGAACTCGAAATTTTTTCTGATATTCGAGCTTAAAAAATTTGACATAGTTTAAGCTCTGATTAGAGCTAGCTCGAAAATAAGAAAAACAAGTTCGAACTCGAGTAGTTCGACTTTTTCGTAGATAAAAGATGTAATTTTTTAAAAAAGTATGGACATTTTAGTAATTTTACATATAATAAAAAATAAAAAAAATTATATAATTCTTGAAAAACTCGACGAGCATTCGAGCATATGTATAATATGCTCGAGATCGGCTCTTCAAGAGTTTCAAACTTGAGCAAGCTCAACTCGAGCTCGAGTCGAGTTTTTGACCAAGTTGCTCGGTTCGTTTACAGCTCTACTCTAAATTGCCTAAAGAGACGAGATTCTTTTTCAAATCAGGAGTCTAACATTAGTGAGTGTCCTCACAATATCATCATACATTTTAATCTGGACTGTATTCACTTACCAACAATATTACAAACGACATTATTGCCTATCAAAACAATTCCACTATTACAAAATTCATAAGTGAAAAATAAATCTCAATTGGGACACATGTGATAAGAGCACCCCAAATCTAAACAATTCAATCATTTTTAGATCTTGTTCTATTATCAGTGATAAAAAATATATTTTCATCACTCTCAACAGTTGTAATGCTAGCCTTGGCAGTATCAATATTTTCTGATTATATTTCTCTGAATGCTTATTTTTATTTTTCAACCTGAAACATTCAGATTTAATGTGATCCTTTTTACAACAATAATTGCATACCAAATTTTAATGTATGAATTTAGATCTAAATTTTGATTTACTACTGTTAAAATCTCTCTTTTCATATCTACCCCTGACAATCAAGCTTTCAGCCTATTTTTCACCAATTTTTTCAGTTATATCCCTATCAATTTGCTCCATAGATTTTAAAACATATTTAATTTCACGATACGAAATTGTTTCTTTACTATAAATCATAGTATTACGAAAATGTTTAAATGACAGAGGAAGGAAACATAACAACAAAAGGGTTTGATCATCATCATCAATTTTTACATCTATATTCCCTAAATTCATACAATAGAATCAAATTTGTCAAGGATGTGAGAGTATAGATGTACTTTCAGTGATCCGAAACATGTAAAAGGTGTACTTTAAATAGAGCCGATTCTCAATTATTTTGTTCATATACAAAATTTTTAATTTATCCCACATACCATTGGCTGTCATCTTAGTAGCAACCCCTATTAAAAGCTTATTAGAGAAATTTAGGATAATACTTGAGCTGGCCTTTCTATCAAGGTACTCAAAATTCTCCACCGAGATCTTCTCTGGCTTTTTCTCCATTCCATGAAGTGCCATGTCCACACCATTTTGGATTATGATAGCCTCTATCTTGAGTTGCCATATCTTGAAGTTGACATTTAGGTCAAATTTCTCCACATAGGTCTTTGTTATCTTTTTTGGAAGTTTTGATACCAGTTTCAGTTTGTTAGGAGGATCCTAGAAAATTGACAAAAGTTCGAGACAAATATAAAATAAATGATAACAAAATAAAAGAGAAACACCAGATTTACGTGGTTTAATAGTAAAACTTATATCCATGGTTTTGTGAAAGCAAGCAAAATTTTACAATATGAAAAGAATACAAAAGTTTTAGGAGAGTGTTTTTAAGCTCACAAAAGTAATAGTACAAAAACATAAGAAAGGCCAAAATAAAGACAAAAAATTTAATAACCAACAAGATTCAATAGTCCACTAAACTTTCTTATATTTAGTACTTGTACATAAAACCCAAAATCTAAGGTTTTTATTTATAAGATCAATGTTACATAACTTTTCTTAACAGTAACTAATGTAGGACAAAGTCACATAACAAATTTTATTATTTTTTAATCATATAACAATTTAAATTACTTGATTTTTTTCATAAAAAATGTCATAACTCAAGTAAAACTATGAGAAATATTTAAATATACTTGATCTTTGAACCTGTTTAAATATAGAATAAATAAAATATAAATTTATATAAACAAAATTCCTAAAAAGAAATAATAGGTCGACCATGTTATGAGAAAATTTATTTTACCCTTTGTCAATTTTTATTTCGATATATTAATGAATAAATTTTGTTTACTAAAATTTATAATTATATTTAAAAAATATTAATAATTCATTAAATAATAAAATTGAAAATAAGACATAGACTAAGATAGAAGATGTTTAATGTCGATTTATGTAAAATACTTACCTGAATCCGATCTATCGGTGGGACCGTGGACTCCTTGATCTAGGTAAGTCTACATCTGTCTTTCCCTTTAAAAAATTAACTTATTTTGGAGAGAAGAAGTGGAGGAATAAATGTGAATTTACTTAGATCAAAACATTCACAACCCTGTTCAAAGATTGGATCCAAATAAATATTTTTCTCGTTTTATGATGATAGAATCGCATTCCATGTGAAAATAAAGAAAGAAAATTGTGGTCTGAAATAAAAAAAACGTAATAAAGTCTTTTCCCACTGTCCCCTTCTTCCCATCATTTAGCTGACTACAATAAATAGTTCTAACCATATGGCTATTATTTCTCTCACTTCACTCTCCCCCAAATCTCCCTTTCTCTCCTAGTCTTGCTGGAGGAGATTCAGACTTGTAAAATTTTTCCCATTCATCAAATCATTAGATATTCTTGTCTTTCTTGCCCTTCCCTTTATCTGCTCCTTTATGTGGAAGATTCAAGAAAACTGGTGAGAAACGAATATATTTCTATATTATTTTTTTTTTCCCTCTTCTTTCCTAGCAAGTACTCAGGTACTTTTTTTTTTTGGGCCAATTTGATAATGTAAGTTCATCTTACAACTTCCATTTTCCATTCTTTATCTTTATTAATCTGTTATCTTTTAAATCTATTACTAGAAGAATTATTAAATTAATTTTTTCTTTTTCTTTTTTTTCCCCATCCAGAAGTGCCCACAAACTCGAAAGCTGAAATCCATCTTTGCATTGATTAGTCCCCTGATCTGAGTAAGAAGTAAGAACCCATTACTCTGTTTCTGTGTGACTCTGTGTTTTTTGTGTTTAATATGCATAAAAAGTGAAACTTTTTAGTATCCTACTACTCTTATAATTAGATAAAAGAGAACTCTAATGAAAAGGAGGGATGATGAGTTCGGGTCATCAATAATTTAGGTGGAGATTCATTATCTTTTAGAAAAAGATAAAAGAAATAAATTGATCCACTGAAACTTTTTATGCTTCATTACCTTATAATCTTTCTCGTCGTAAAACGTTGTCTAAAAGGTACGCTAATATTTCGTTTCACCTAATTGCTGCTCTTTTATGTTGAAAGTTTGGTCCCTTCCCTTGTTGGTAAACTTAGATTTGTGTTGTTAGTTAGTACTATATTGAGATTTAATACCATTCTTTTTTTTTGGTAAATCGAAATTTAATACCATTTTTGGTTCAATGGCATCGATTTTCTAGACCTAGGAAAAAGATGTTTTTTCACAAAAAATATATTTTCTTGAAATCTTGATTTGTTTATCCTTTTTCTAATTTACTATTAACAACTTTATCTTTTATGTTATTGCAAACTTATAAATTACTACAACCTTACAAAATAGGAAATTTCCCTCGTGTCAACAATATTTCATATAAGCTCCCTTTTTTTGTTTTTATTATTTTTTCATCGGTGACCCGGGCGGGGGGATTTCGTGAATCGTCATTTGAGGGTGTGAAGAACACGACCGCGTGAATATAGCTGGAGGTGGTGTTTGTACAGTTGTGTCAAACTCTCATGAGGCCATGACCTCATCGGATATTTAATTTCTGCCTTTATTTTAGGGAAATTTTACTATTGTTCTTAAGAAATCTTTCTCTAATTTTAAAAATTTATAGGATATAATTTTTTTTTAAAAGAAAATCGCGCAATATATATTTTAGAGAATAGTTCTCTAAAAAAAAATAAAAATCTTTTATATTTAATTGAAGAAATTTTTTTTATTACTTATCGTAAATAAAGTAAATAGTTAAATAATTAAAAAATAATAAAATTTTATTATTGTTCAATTATTTCAACGACTATTGTATCCAAATTACCACGTAACCAAAACTTATTGGTTATTAAAGTTCCTGCGATCCGCTTGTGTGTGATGACCCATCTCACTCAATGTGAACGAACGTGCTTGGTCGATGCCTTTTTACAATACAATTGTCCAATAATTGTGGGCCCTATTCTGTTGATGTTATTAGAGTATCCACTCAGTCAAAGTCCTCATCTAGTTAGTGTTATGAACTTAGTCCTTTCATAGGCCCATTTCTATTGTATTGTTGGGGTTGGCTCAGTCCATGTCACCTAGCAGTATCACTAGTTTTGGGCCGGCTACATCAAAATCTCAGGCCCACTTGTCTCTATTTTAATTAATAATTATGTACGTGGTTCTTTTGTTGTTTTTTGGGAGAACAATCTTATTAATCCCTAGCATTTCACATTTAGGGTGTGTTCGTTTGGATTGAAAATATTTTCTTTGGAAAATATTTTTCATGAAAAAGTCCATTTTTCTTACAATTTTCCGGTGTTCGATTGACAAAATAAAAATATTTTGAAATAAAATTTTTTAACGATTTCATCTTTAATTTTATGAATACAATTTAAAAAAACTTATAACAATTGGTAATAAATACCTTACAAGTGATTGTGGTTAATAAAAGAATGGTTTTGTTCAAAATTAAATGATAGTACAATGTTGTAGTAAATATGTATAATGATAGTTATATTAGTGTGGGACCCATGATTAAGAAAAAAACAAATGGAAAAGAATTGAAAACGAAAATAAGTTTAACAAATGAAATTATAAAAGTAAATATTTAAATTTAATGTCGTTTTTAAATTATCTGGAAAATAACTTACGTTCAAAAATTTCGTAAGTTATTTTCATCCAGAGGAAGGAAAATTGGAAAATATTTTAAAACGGAAAATATTTTCTTGTGTTTGGCACCAAAAAAAATTTCTGAAAAATATCTTTCTGAAAATATTTTCAATCCAAACGAACACACCCTAAACTTTTTTATTCTTTTACATTTTAATTGATGCATTTTAGTCCCTCGTAAATTCAAAATTTACCATTTTGGTCCTTCGACAGAATTATTAATATATTTTGACTTGAAATACTCACATATGTAAATCGAATGTTACATTTTTCATAAGCAAAATTTTGCAACACACAAATTTTAAATATTAAACGACACTACTTAAAACCTCCATCATAATTACTCCAAAATTCTCACCTACCATCACCACCTCTATTCTTCTCTCTCGCGGCTTTTCCTCCTGTTAGCTCTACTCCAACAACTCCAATATTCTTCTTTTTGGGACAATTTATTGTTTAATGTTATGTATTGTCAATTTTACAGTTGAATATGTTACATTTTATACGGATATGAGTATTTCAGGTCAAAATATACCCGTAATTGTGTCAAGAGACCAATATGGTGCGTTTTGAATTTGTAAGGGACTAAAATGCATCATTGTGAATGTGAGGGACTAAAAAAGTACAAATGTAAAATGTAAGGGACTATTAAAGTTATTTTCCCTTGTTTTTTTTTTTTTTTCGATGGAAAGTTCTTGGTTTCAAATCAATTGGTGCAAATTTTTAGTAATGAATAAATGATAACTTAAAAATGGTACAAATCATTCTAATCTAAATATTATATATAAACCTTAAGCCTTAGTATGATGTCAAATTAATGTACATCCAAAATATCCTTTGTAAATTCATTGCTACTTTTTATATAATGGAAGAGTAATTTTGTTATAATTTTTTACAAAAGAAAACTCAACACATACCCATAATTTCCTACAACTACTCCACAATTACATGTTATTAGATAATTACAAGTGTTCCCCTTGTGTGCCGGTGTGCCCCTACTTGCCCACATAGTGCCTATGTTGGCAATCATGCAAATAACTTCCCATAACCCTTATTTAATATATATATATATACACACACATATATAGGGATGTCAATCGTGTCCTGTCGCAGGTTATCGTGTTGTGTCATGATTGTGTTTGGGTCATAAAAGCTCAGCTCTAACTCTACCCAATTAATAATCGCGTTGTATCGTGTTGTGTATGACCTTTTTTTTTTTGTGTTGTGTTGTGTTGTGTCTGACCTGTTTAACCTGTTTGCTATTGATAGTAACTAAATTAACCCAACAAAAAAAATTTAAGATATGTAACAGTGACGGTCTCAAGGTTCTACAAAAGTACAAAAAAAAATTTTCTTTAAGATTGTAAAGTCATAAATACTTACTTAGAATTTTATATAACTAGTAAAATGTATGTGCTCTGCACGTGTATTCAATGTGATAAATCAAAACTAATATTTTTACGTATGTAAAAGAATTATATTTAGCTGGAATAAGTGTAATTAAATTTATGAAATAATTAGTTCTATGTATGCTCTTTGTAAAAGGCATATACTTTAACTTACATATATAATGTCTTTATTCTTTCTCAACACCCACTCTTTTAGTTATTCCATGATTATCAATAGTATATTTTCTTTTCACAATCCTCATTTTTGCCATTTTTTATAGTAGCATAATGTATATTTCTGTTAAATAAATATATTAATACTAAAATCAATAAATCATTCAAGTTTTTTTAATATTCACAGTTAAGGCTATTTGATTTTCTTTATTTGATTAGTTTAGAACCACTTTTGACAATAGGCTTGATATCATACTCTATCTAATTTTATACCACTGAAATTGAATTATAGTTTAGTTTGGCCTTTTTATATTACATTGCAGTTTTTATATATGGTTACTTTTAAGAACTCAGTCATTTAGAGTTTCATATGTTAAAAAAATATTTTTTTACATAAGTTTGGGAATTTAATGTTTTATAGTATTAAGGCAAACGATTGTATTTGGACAACTTTTATTTTCTATTATTCTTTAAATAATATTTTATAATCATTTTCTAACACATTCTAACTAACTCGTTAGAACTCTTTGTCCCACATATATCTCTATAATATTTGTTACAATTAATGTTTCAAATATTATCTTGAATTATAGTTGTCCGGAGACTAATATTTTTCTTTAGTACTACATCAATACATACTAAATCTTAAATTTATTCATTGTTGTTAGTACAATATTACTTTAGATATTAAATATAATAAGAACTAATTAAAAGTTCATTTAAGAACCAATATTAATGTTTCTTTAACATATTGAATAAAGAATTACATGGGGTTATAAAGTGGAGTATCAATTAGAATTCGAATACGAATCCCTCTAACTATATATGTCCAGAATAGAGTTTTAATCCTAAGGTAATATCCCCATCTAGTTAGTGGTTCTTGTTGTTGATTAGAAGAGTCGCACAATAATTGGTGGTTCTGTTTTTATGCTCTGCATACACCAATTTGCTTGATTTCGTACTGAATGGAGACTTCTGGAGTAACCATATATCTACAGACATTAATTTAATTTTATTGAAATTCTAATTTTTGTTATTATGTATTTGCATATCTAGTAAATTGAATTTATGTTAAGCAATATTGACTAACTTAAATTTCACTATTTTGCACTGACTAAAACTTGCAGTTTTATTTAATGGGTAAAATAGTAGGAAAGAGGAGATAGAGTTAGAAAGTTTAGGTCATGAGTTATCACATTCAAAAGTTTCAATGTTATTTCTATGTACTGTTGTACAATGTTACTATATAGGTAAAATACATTATATCTAGAATTAATTAATTAATACGAATTATTCACAAATATATGGCTAAGTTAGTATTTAGAGATTTATTGAGTGGTCAAAGACCTAAAAAGTGGCCTAGAAAAGCTTTATCATGTGAAACAAGAAATGGAAGATCATATCATTAGCCATAGATTTTGGTATGCAATTTATCTGTAAGGTTTGTGATAATCCTCCACTCAAAAGTTAGTAAATTATGAATTTGTCCTCTTAATTAAAGATGCAATTCTTTAGTATCATTACTTATAATTAAAAACTACCAATGCAAAGGTTAATATTTGAAAGAAAACTCTAAAGAAAAACAAATAAAAAAGAAATATTTATTTCATTACTACGAAAACAATTCTATACATTTTAGTTGCAAGGTCAAGCCCCCGGTAATCGACTAACACAAAATTCATGGAACGATAATTTTTTTTGACCAAAAGAAAAAAAAAAATGGAACGCTATAATTGATTTGCTTAGAAGAGTTCTAGTAAAATATTACCAATAATAATATATGGATTCTTTTGCTATGACTTTATGCTTAGAGAGGAGTCCTAGTATAATACTATATATCTCCCTTACAATTACAAAGTCGTGTATCAATACAATACTGCAACTAAGAAAAAAAAATCTAGTATTAATAAAACATATAACATCTTTAGATATTTATCCATCATAAATACCTCTAATCGTGGGCAAATTAGATCAATCAAAAAAGGAAGAAACAGCTAAAGAGAAAACACACAACCTCACACTTTTAGATAAAACATATAACATCTTTAGATATTTATCCATCATACATACCTCTAATCATGGGCAAATTAGATCAATCAAAAAAGGAAAGAAACAGCTAAAGAGAAAACACACAACCTCACACTTTAGATAGTATAGATTTTACATAAAAATATAGTATTATGTTTATAATTTGCATTTTTTATTCTAAAGTCAACCTTTAAAATCTTCCATAACAAAGAGAATTTTAATATAAATAAATAATAGAAAGCATATTATACATGAAAGTTAAAAAAGTTACAATATAATTTTAGAAATATCGTAACATATTTTCATATATATAATTGCATACAACACAGTAAACGTGTCAATCGCGTTGACCCGTTTACTTTCGTGTCGACCTATTTATTCTCGTGTTGTAAATGTGTGTGTCATAATCATGTTTGTGTCATGAACCCCAACCCTAACCTGCTAAATATCTTAGATTTCGTGTCGTGTTATCGCATCGTGTCAAAAATTGACACCCCTATATATATATTGCTCTTTTCCAATCAATTCCTAATAGTATTGCAAACACATAGAGTGCCAATAGGACTAGTTTGAATAACCAAGCACTTCACCCACTTACGCTCTTCCATCTTTTTTAACCATCCACTCTCTTTCATCTTCCATTTTTAACTTTTATCTCCTCCTTATTAGGACACTCATTGAGTGTGCCTCAATTCGTAGTTACAATAAAAAGCTCATTCATATCTCAGGTGAGCTGATGGTTGAAACCCCTTTGAATTGTGCTTTGCGTGGACATGATAGTTCAAACTTTAAACTTGTTTAGTAGTTTTTTATAATTTCCAAAAGATAGTATTGGTTGTCAACCACCTATTACCTACATAAAGAATTATGGCTTCAAATGATGACTTCATTATTGCAAATCTCCATTTCCATGTAACAGAGATCTAGATGAATTATATAGAATATATGATACTTGTTTACTTACGCTGACTGAAATTACAGGTTATTCACTGATTCCTTTCTTTCAGACCAAGGTGTTTTACAGAGTTCTACATAGTCAGCACAATGGCAGCCACCTCGGTGAGTAATAAATTGTCCTAACTGTCTCGACTTACAGTTCACACCAAGCGTGCCTTGGCTAATTGTTAACATGAACCCTTCGTTGATTATTTGCTCTTCTTGATGCATTGTGGTGATTCAAGTAAAAAAAAAGCGGACCACTTTATGGCTAACCTCCATTTTTTTGGGTCAAAGCGGTAACCTTTGCATCATAACCTAACCTACTTTACAAGGGGATATAAGGGGAGACTCAACTGAGCACTATTAAGGGACTGGAGGAAAAGAGAATCCTCCATACCAGGCAAGACCTGCCTAAATTTCTGCAAGAAACCTCACAACAAAGAATGCCTTATAAGGCATCTCCTAACCAACAGCGGAGAATGTCTTATGAAGCTAAGCTCACTCACATATAACTTCCTGTGCTCTAACATACAGCCTTAACCATGTCCCCGCTTTGAATGTTTTACAGCTAAATGGCAATCTGCAAGGAAAAGTAATGGGCCACTAATCTTGGCTTTTCATGCAAAAGACTTTGTATGTGCAAGCTGCATGGTCTAAAAAACTAACAGCATTTGGCTTTGAAACCAAAATGGGATAGGAGCTTAAGATGACATTGTATTCTTTATTCCAGGTCAAGCAGAATAGGATGAAGAGGACTGTATCAAAAAAATCACATTCCTGGTGGTGGGATAGCCATGTCGGTCCTAAAAACAATCTAGGTGGCTTCAAGAAAATCTCGAAGGTAAGAGTATAAATTGAACTACCATTTTTTTTTCCCTGTCAGATCTTTGTTCATCTACTATATGCTTTACTTTCTTTTTTGGAAGCGCCACCCCCTCCCCCCCAAAGAAAAGTATGAAAGGAAAGAAAATAAGCAAGTGTTGCACTTTCAATGAAATACCATTTTGTGTTATTGGTTTTTATTTTACATGTTGGGTGGACCAGAGACTTTTAATCTAGTTAATAATACAAACTTTATTTTTTTTGTTTTAGTTACTCGTCAAAGTAAATGAATCAAGTTAATATTGAAGAGGCAAATAATCATAGATTGCTCAAAAATCATTTCTTTTTCTTTTTAAATACAAGAAAAGAATCAAAAGATCCCTTAAAATAGTGATTGAGAACTCTTTCTAAGCATTATTTTTTGGATGTTCAACCTCCTCTATAGATCCTTCCACCTCTAATTTGGATAATGGAACCTGCTTTATTTTCCGTAGTTGATATGTCTTAATTCAATCTACGCCTAATTCCCACTCCCAACCCATAAAAATCGGAATCTGAATCTGCCTGCTCCACTGGTTTTAGAATTTCCGAAGAATCACATCTTACTATTGTGCAAGTCTAAGTCAAAGTCAGCATGTGCCTATTGGAAAATATCTCTTGTTTTGTGCTAATATTGGTATGTTAAAACTATTTATTATTACCTGAAATATTTCATTAATTAGGTAACCTGAGGTTGATTATTTTGTTCTATTAACCACATATATGAGCGATATCAAAAGCACCAGAGAATGTATTAACTGATTAATAAAATTAGTCGCTCCCTTAAAAATGGTCAATAGGGCAGTGGTGGTCATTCTATCATAGGCTCTGGGATGATGGATTGCATATACGTCAAAAGTTCATAATTTCAATTACAATGCAATATGATTGTGTATGATGGTAAGCTAACCAGTCAAGATGCCGTACAAAAAATTGACAAAAAGATCATTGATATCAGAGATGATGACCAGAATGTCAAACGGATGTTGAAACTCATTGAAGAGGATGCAGATTCATTTGCTAAAAAGGCTGAAATGTATTACCAGAAGAGGCCAGAACTTATTAATCTCGTTGAGGAGTTCTACCGAATGTATAGGTCATTGGCGGAACGTTATGATCATGTTACTGGAGAACTTCGGAAAAGCATTCCCTCAGATCTCCAATCGCAGGGTTCCGGTATCTCGGATATAAGTTCTGAGCCACCTTCCACTTGGCCATCTCCTGATCAACGTCCCAGTCGACAAAAATCTGGTCCTCGTGCTGCTGGATTTGATTTTTTTCTTGGGGCTGGTGGAAATGGCACAGACATATCCAATAAAGAAGGAGATGAATCATCGACCTCAGATTCTGAATCAGAATCGGATGATTCTTCTGTAAATAATTACGCAGCACCACACAGTAGTGATGATGACCAAGGTTTGCGCAGGAGGATCATTGAATTGCAGGTAGAGCTCCGCGATGCAAAAGAGAATCCTGAAAAGTTTCAAATTCTACAGGAAGAGATATCTGAAGGATCTGACCGAGGATCCAAAAGTGAAACTTCTGAAATTCTGTTAGCTAGAATTGCAGGATATGAGGAAGAGTTGAAGAATGCAAGGGAGAAGATTAGACTATCTGAAGAACAGATTGATGTGTTGAAAGATGAGCTCCAGAAGTACAAGTCAATGGAATTCTCCAACAGTGTGCATGGTGAGGTTGACATTATGCAAGACAGAAATACCAACATGGAAGACAATTCCAAAGTGACAGATCTTCATGAACTCAATGGTGGTTCAGAAGCAGTTGTGGACTCGGAAGACAAAATCCACACCCTTGAGGAAGAGCTAAAACTTACAAAAGAGAAGCTTCTTGATTCTGAGAAGGAAGCTGCACGCTTAAGCTTGGAACTTCATAATAATGGATCATCTATCCATGGTTTACAGGATCAGCTAGGATCAGCACAAAAAGATATTGCTACATGGAAAGCCAAACTTGAAAAAGGAGAAAAGTGAGGTCTTGAAGCTGCAAGACCGAATTGTGAGGTATAAATCCAATTTATCAGATCGGGATCAAGAAATCAGGGGTTTAAGAGAAACAATTTCCAATGCTAACAAGAGCTTGTCTGAAGAGAACTCTCAGTTTCAAGCTGAAATTACTCGATTGTTGAAGGAGAAAACCTATCTGGAGGATAATCTGAAAGAAATGGGTTTACGCTGCCAATCTTTGGAAGAAGATGTCAGACGGATGAAGGTTGGAAAAGAAGAGATGGAAGCAATGCTTGGCGCTGAAATTGAGGAATTAAAGGCAGGCATTCTTGAGAAGAATGGTCACATTGAAGAACTGAATAAAAATCTTGATGCATTTAAATTGAATTATGACACATTGAGGATAGAGAAGGATGCACTGGATGCAAAAATTGTTATATATGTTGCAGATATCAGTTCCAAAGACATTCGCATTGATGAAATGAACAAGCATTTGCACCAACTGCATATGCAAGATGTATAGCATGTTGAGTTGATTGCTCGAGCTGAAGGAGCACATAAACAGGTTGAAGAGCTACAATCAAGAATTAAAGAATTGGAGCGAGAGGTGGAGAGGAAGCAAGAATTAATCTTAGAAGGAGCAGAAGAGAAAAGAGAGGCTATAAGGCAGCTGTGCTTCTCACTTGAGCATTATAGGAATGGCTATCATAGGCTAAGGGAGGCTGTTATAGGGCACAAGCGACTTCCAGTGATGGCATCGTAAGTTATGACAGCAGTGGACACCATTGTCTTTCTCTATCCCTCTACTCTTCCCAAAATCAGGGTTTAGTTTTGCTTTTTCATGTGATGTATCTGGGAGTTTTCAATGTCGGTTATGTACTGGTTTTTCTGGTTCTTCTGACACTGCTATTTCAGTAGACTTTGTCGACTGTTTAGATATTAGATTTTGGCATTTAGCCGGTGTCTATGATGTGATTGTTTTCTGCTCTCTTTGAATTTTATTAGCTGCTCGAGAGCTTCTTGCCACATTCGTTGTGTTCTAGGGTGGAATTGAATGCTTCACTTTTATTCAACTTTCGGTGGATATTAGTTGCATCTATCCAGTTTTAAATTTGGAAGTTGGAACACGTATAAAGATATGTGCAAGCACGTATCATCAATTTTCTTGACCACCAGCCATTCATGTAAACAGAGATTAAACTCAAATCTCCGAATGTGAGAACATTGCACTTGTGCAAACATAATCGTAGGCTTCAACCCAATACTCTTATCCCCCCTCCTCTCCTCTTCGGGATTTTAAAGTGCAGAATAACGCTTTTCTTTTAAATGTACACAACTAACCAAACAAATATTTACACGGATGATACAAGATGAGTGGTGCTGTGCCAGTATGTCATGACCAAAAATAAAAAATAAAAATGAAAAGATTCAGCCAAAACATTTGTTAGTCTTTTCTTATTTTTCCCCCTTTTTGAACTAAGATAGATGAATTGGGTGCACATATTTGGTTTTGGGCACGATGTACTGAAAGGCTTTTTCTTACTCTTCAATCATCCCAAGCACCATCTGCTGCACCCTCTTTTCTAGCCATTGCAGGGAAGATCATGTGCTTGTACTTATCCTCCACATTCAAAGGTGCAGTGCCCATTAAGGAGACTTTGGACAGTGCAACCCTTGCTTCCTTCTGAGCAGCTGCAGCTTCCTTCTCCATCCTCCGAGCAACCTGAAGATAAATTCATAGGCAACACAGAGTACAGACATATAAAGATGAACAGATTACAGCTAATCCAGGGACCAGAAAGGAGCTACCAGCTATCCATGCAGTTTTCTTTAACAATTATGGCAAAACAGGGGCCCAAAGGAAAAAGACAAGAAAAGAAAAGAGAAGAAAAGAAAAGGGACTACATAATGAAAAAGATAGGGCAAAGAAAGCAGCTGGTTAATATTACTATGGAGAAGCAACAACAGGAAAGGAAGATCTTTTTCATTTAGAACATGGGATGTAGCCCAAACCCCACCAGACCAGGGAATACATAATCAAAAAGACAGGGCAAAGAAAGCAGCTGGTTAATATTACTATGGAGAAGCAACAACAGGAAAGGCATACCTTTCCAGTAGCGTAAGTGACTGTATTGCCAGATTCAACATCAGCAATTGCTTTTTTTATCTGTGCCACCAGATACTGCAGTATAAAACTATGTTAAGCAAGTACTTGCATCACGGAAAAATCTCACAACCTAAAAGATAAAAAAAGTAAGCACGACAGATGATAGAAGCTAGAAAATGGAGAAGTAAAGAAGCACCGTGTCTCGGTCAGTGTAGAATGACGTTGCCCTGCCTGTTGATCCAGCACGACCTGTCCTTCCTATCCGGTGTACATAATCTTCCATTGTCTGAATTAGACAACCAGATCAGAAGCCTCAATTAGTTATTCCAGAACTACACTTACAAGAAATGTAGGCAAGAAAAAGTGATGGGATCAACAATAAAGACATTTTCATCACTGTTAAATTAACAGAGAACATACTGCCAATTAGTATGTAAGACAGCATCTCATGTTCTTGTTAGTTAATATAAGTTAGTTAGTATTTGTTTATTCTGGAACAGATAGTGCTAATAGGTAGTAAAATGTTTGACACATTACTATAACAAGAATATCTGATATTAGCTTCTACAACACACATTTGGTCTCAGATTAGAGTCAATGAGCAAAAGGCTTCCACTCAAACCATAATACCTTTGGAAGGTCTAGATTCACTACATGAGCCACTCCACTGACATCTAATCCACGAGATGCAACATCAGTAGCAACCTGCACATGACATACCCAAAGTCAACTCAAGACATTAGATGATCCGGAAAGTGACCCATCTCAGGACACTTTATCCAGTACTTCATTGATATAAAAGGAGCAATCCTAAAGTAGGCAAAAGTCCACAAAACTTGCTTCCCTCAGTATATGGACAATTACCCAACCTCATGTGTATCAAAGCACACGAGTCTAAGATGTTCCCCTCATAAAAGCATCCAAATTAGTATGCAATATGTTCACAACCAACACAATTACAAATAGGAAAAATGTGCATACCACTAGGATCTTAGATAAGCACAATACCCGTTCAACCATGGCTTTCTTTGTTTCGGTTGGGGACATGTACAGGTTAATGCTTTAAGACTTAATAAAAAACTAGAATTTGGTTACAATAATGCATGAGCACAATAAAAGAAAGTTACAAGGAACATATTTGGCATGGCATTGTGGCAATACAGGTAAATATGATTTTACTTCAGATGACTAATTTTGATTTTCAATCCACTTTCATTAATAAATGTAGCAGAAGTTAAGAAACTTCACAAAACATAAAAGCACAACAGAGCTTGGTTTGAAGTACAGCCTGAAAAATTCTTTAGTGTTTTACCAAGATACTTGCAGGACCATGCCTAAAATCATGAAGGGCCATTTCTCTCTCACTTTGATTGCGACCACCATGGAGAGCAACTGCATTTAAACCTTGATCTATCAATACCTCTGCAACTTCGTCGCACCTAGTCTGCATGCACTGACCAAAATTCAAAGAACTTAAACTTTGATAGCTGATATCAGGGCCTCAAATCTGTAAAATAACAATAGCAGTAAACATCTAGCCATCAATAAGGCATCAAGAAAAACAGTACGCAATTAACCAGTTTTCTCTATTTTTACCTGCAACTATATCAAGATATACTATAATCAATCTACACAACTGGAAAGCCAGATCTCCTTATACAACTGGCAAAGGGATCAGATCCATAGTTGGTAATTCAACTGGGTAAGCATGACATCATATCACATCAAACAGTAAATGGCACTAAGAAAAAGACAAAAATAGCATCTATTAAAGCATTATCGACATCTAAAACAATAAAAAAACAGAATTTCAAAATCTGATATTTAATACTTCTCAAAGCAGCAAGGGTGTGACAACAATTTCAAAGTCAAACTCTAATGATATTGGGGATTATTAATTTAAAGTTTCCTAACCAATGTGATGATAAACAATTACCTTAAGGTAACATATGTCACTGTCACACGAAAAGGAAACAAATAAGTAGAACTGAGTGTTCATAGTTTAGTGTGTGTGTATTTTTTTTTTTTCTCCCTTCCTTTTCCTTTTAACAAGCAACAGTAAAACAAGTCTGTGTATAAATCAACTTAATGTTGTAGAATGTATTATCATAACTTTCAAGCATAAAAAGTGAAAGCCCATGTTAAAATTGATCTCAGAGACGAACGCTCTCATATATAGTGAAAGGCCACACTGAAGATGTTCTATAAAAGTATTGGAAGAGCAACAGTTTTACATCACATAATCCATTGAGCTAGCTACAAAACCATGCAAATCAGAATTATTTATAAAATGTTCTCAAGAATACTCCCAATCCAAAGCCCATATTCTTTATGTCAACCTAAGCTTATATCCACTGAGATGGCCCAAATTTTAACACCCAGGAGAGTGACATTATTCCAACGCCAAAGTGATGCTTTTATTTATTCATATAATACATCTGTAAGAAAAAATGTCACCACAATATGGAAATGAAATGACCAAGTGGGAAACGCAAAGCAAAAGAGAGAGAAAATTATCTAAACAAGTTTAATAGTTCTACCTTTCGTTCCACAAAGACAATTGTCAAAGGAAAGGGATGGCCAAGTCTTTCAGCCCTAGCAGCTTCCTCCACGAGCATTCCTAAAAGCCGATCTATCTATAACACATAAAAACCGCACCACATTTTCAAGAATATATAGAATGAGAATGATAACCATAAATATCACAAAGAATAGAAAACCTATGATGAAAGGATCATAAATGTTTCACAACAGAGATTAAACATTTGCAGTAATGAAAACATGCTTTTCCCAAATGCTATGGCAACTTGTTTGTATACCCAGGGACAAACTATTAAAGTGGTATAATGCTTCAGGAGTAAATCACATGCTGCAAATTAATTAAGCAACTTGATATTTGATAGAAGACTCAAAATGTCTGCATTACATTGAAAATAAAGAGGAATATCACTGTTGCAATGATTCAAGAACATAAGAATGGCAAATTATGAATTACGTATGACAAAATCAAGCTCATAAAGGAGTATGTCATGTGAGAAAAAAATAGAATACCTTCTCATTGTCAGGGACCTTTTCCAAAATTTGCAATACATTTGCCGTTGGGCTACTCACTTTCCCTACCTTTACTTGCACTGGGTTTGTCAAATACTCCTATAATGAGAAAGGGAACTTAGTAGACAAACCTTTATATTTAGAGAAATACAAAAACCACGTCATTCACATGCTCAAAGCAAGCTTGGTGTTGTGCCAAATGCGACCTCATATGAAGGCACTTATAAAGAGTAAACTGAAATAGTAACCAAATCCTGACCTGTGCTAGTGTTTCAATCTCCACTGGCATGGTTGCACTGAACAACAAAGTTTGATGTTTTTGATGAAGATTCCGCATCACCTGTAATGATAGAAAATGACATGTAAATGTTTGCTTTCAGTTAGTATTTTTCTTTCTTTTGCATCCAAGAATTTGATCAGGATCTGTAGCCTCGCACAAGCAACATGAAAACACCATGGTTAAAATTACTTAGAGCAAATTATTCTCATGATCAGTCTTCTCTGTACGCATTTTTCTTGCATTTTAATAGGTCTTCTGGTGTCGATATGGACTGTCTCACAGAATCAGCTATGGTTTGAAAGAGTGGAGGAAGAAATAGTGGCAATCAAATGGTGGTAATGATACAAATACCAAAGCAAACTTTTATAAACTACTAAGAAAGTTAGAAAACAGCTAATTGCTACAGGTAACACAGTAGTCGAGAATATAACTAACTACAGAACTTGAACATTGGGATCTCAGAGCAATAAGTAATTTAAAAAGTAAAATAAATGAGAATTCTTTTTAGCATATACTAAATACAATTAGCAATCCTTTATGCATGTAGAAAAATAGGCAAGAACCTCAAGTTTCCAAAAGGAAAACAAAAAACTTTAGAAGTGTGAATCTGTGGACATTCAAAACATTATAGACAAAGAATCCACCTCTCTTATCTGTGGTTCAAATCCCATATCAAGCATTCTATCAGCCTCATCCAGAACAACAAAGGAGATCCTGGAGAGGGAAGTATTTCCTTGTTGCAAATGATCAATAAATCTTCCAGGAGTTGCAACCACCACATCCACCCCAAATCGTAGCTCAGATCTCTGTCAAAAGTACTGGCAGCACAAGTTAGAAACAATCCTAAACATTCCAAAACTTTTCCCCCAATATAAGGACAAATAGGGAAAATTATTGACAAAAAACGACTACAGGAGCACTAATTCATTGCAAGATCTATTTGTTCAAGATTTCAACAGCCAGGAAACAGGATTTTGATTATTGCACAATAGACAAACTACAGCATTAACCCAAAATTATATAACATAAAATGACGAAATTAAAATTTATTACCTGATCACCAATATTTGTTCCACCCACAACAATTGCAGTTCTTAAGGAGTCCAATGATCTGCTGAAAGCCTTAACCTGGAAGATATTGAATGAACGTTATTGTTTAAAAGGAAAGAAAATGGGTAGTTAAAAACCTTTCACATTTGAAACAGATCAATACAACACCTTAATACCCTTCCATCTGAAGAACTTGAAAACGAGCTGCCTACCTCTTTCTCTATTTGTTGAGCTAGCTCTCTTGTAGGAGCCAGTACCAATGCCAAAGGTCCATCACCACGTCTAACTGGAGGCTGAGCCAAGCAATGCTGCAACCAAATGAAGGTAAAGAACATAAGAGCCAGTGGTCTTGGTGTAAAATAGAAACAGGCACCGCCAATTTCCATAAACTGGAAAGATTGATCATCTGTTCGAACAGATCGTAGAGTCATAAAAGTCAATAAAAAGTAAAACCTGTATCATGGGAATGGAAAACGCAGCAGTTTTGCCACTACCAGTTTCGGCGCAACCTAAAAGATCCCTTCCACTGAGAGCAACTGGCATGGCCTGAGCCTGGATGGATGTTGGAGTTGTGTATCCATGATAAGAAATATCCTTCATAATGTCTTAACTCGAATGCAAGCACTGCACCAACAGATTTAACAACAAATCACACCAATTGAAAACTCATTTTTCAACGACAATCAACCTCATTCTCATTGAGTCCACCATGTTACCATGTCTGTAAATGATTCAATGGGCGCTGGCGCTGGAGACGAGTCTGGAGCTACTATAACATCAACATTAAGCCTTAAACGAACCTCATCTATCTGTACACCATTACACAACATAACTCAAGCAACAGTTTGAAGATAAAGTAATTCTTAACATTCCAATATAAATGCACTAACATATAATCAATTCTATTTTAGTTCTGAATTCATTGTCTCATCAAAGCTGCCACTAAAATGTGAGCTTAGTCAACTAAATTGGTAAGATTCTAGCAGGCTTTCAACCTTAACCCTAGTATGAAAACATTATGCAACAAGAAGTAACCAAATTTTAAAAAATAAATAACAAAAAAAAGGAAGGAAATCACCTAAATGCATTTTAGTTTGATATGCAACGGTCTAGACATAAAACTTGTATATCTACATCATCATAAAAGCACAAATTTTCAAAATTCTAAAACAGAAACGATAAAACTAATGGCAGTAAAAATAGAAATTTAAAAAAAAAAAAAAAAACGAAGTAATGATAATTGCAAGAGCTAAAAAAATGAACCGAAGCAATTCAAGCTGAAGAATTAAACAATCTAATCAGAGAAATTACTTATTTGAAGAATTTTAGTAAAATAACTAAGAAATCGAGGCACGTGCTCGGTACCTGGTCGGGCGTAAGACGGAGAACGCGTTCGGAAGGTTTCCAATGGGGGAAGACAATGTCTAGAGAGGAAAGATTCCTCGGCGAGGTGTAATTGACGGTGCTCCGGCGACCTGAATTAAGATAGTTATTATTGCAGTGGTTAGTTACGGAGCTGAGTTTGGAGTAAGAATGGAAGTTATTGTTGTCTAGCGTGGTGATAGTCGGGGCGGCGGCGGTAGTGATTGAGTTTCTCAGGTGAGGAGGTACATACGACATCGTTTGGTATCTTAATAAAATTTTAGTTCCGCGGGATAAGAGACTTGCAGAAAACAATAATTAGCTCAACTGTACTGAAATGCTTCCGGAAAGATTAGATGACTAAAGAGGAGGCGTTGTGATGAAGGGTTGGATGTTGGAGGAATTCTTTTATTTGAATTTTGTTTAGCCTTTCCTTAATTGGCCTGGATTGGGCTTTGGAGGTTGGGTAGAATGCTAATATCTTCATGGGATTGAGAGATAGTAGAAAGAAGGTCGGCCCATAGAAGAGTAGTACTGGTATTTACCATCTTTTATCTCAATTTCTATCTCATTACCAAATAAACGATAAATATTTATTTACTAAAAAATCAAAATTATATTAAAAATAAATTCTTGATAGTTTATTAGGTTTGAGATGTAGTATAAAAATCCTGTGATTTATTCATTCTTCTTTTGTTTTCTTATGATAATAAGATGAAGATATTGAAAAAAAAAAACCCATAAATGTTAATACGAATTTGTATTTGGCGATGGTGAAGAAATGATAAAAATTTCTGAATAGTTTTATATCTTAGGATACTTAAAAATGTCAACGAAGAAATTTTGTCCAGAAAAAAATAAAAAAAAAGACAACTTCTTTTAAAATTTTTAAATTATTATGTACATAAAGATAATTAATCAAAATTTAGATCTTGTTTAATGAAACATTTTTTGGCAAAGAGAAATGAGTTAATGCTTGGGAATTAGCAGGCCCCTATGAACGAGTTTTGATTTAGGAATAATGAATTAGAATTAGCCAGCCCATTATCTTGCCTTTCCTAACTTTGTGGCTTATGTTGGTGATAGCCACGAGAAGTTGAGGCCCTCAGGCCTAAAAGGCCTAGCATTAGCATGACATTAGTATATATATATATATATATATATATATATGATTACATACATTCACAATAAAGGGATATAATTAAGGAAAATTCTCTAATCCCTTTTAGATAATTATTTTCTTATACTGATACTTTTAAAGTTAAGGAAATGGTTCACTAAAAGAGATTATAAAATTTCAAAATACCAAAATTCATATATAATAGAAGAAATTCTTATATTTAAGTAGATCGAAATTTACATATAATGAGATAAAACTAGGCTATTCTAATATACAACTACTCGAGTGTTGCTTTATTTCCACTTCTAATTGCTTTGATTGCAGGTATTAAAATATAATCCTTAGACTACCAGCCTCAAAATTAAGCATGATATTAATAATTAATTAATGAAATTCAATAAAATTAATATTCGCATTCCAATCAGAGTAGAGCCTACTTTTGTTTTACCACTTTACTCTGTTGGTGCCAAAAAAAAAAATAGCACTAACCGTACTCTGAATATTTCATGTACAATGGATTTGGCATATGGGTTCACATATTGGTCGCTGATGACTGCCACTTATGCCTCCTGGATGCGCTTAAATCATATTCATAGAATTTGTGAATGTATATGTGTTTATTAGTTAAAAGCATATTTTTGTATATATACGTATTTATAAAAAATCTAATTATACAAAGTAATAAATGATAAATAAAAGTTATTAATGTGTCATTAAATTAAAAAAAAAAAAGAGAATTAAATTGGTGATAGGTGTACATGGGCATGCAACGGATCCCAGTTTAATTCAATGTCCAAATCTATCATAACACCACCAATTGTCGGGTAAGCTTTTGAAATAGTCGATCCACATGTTATCGTCTCTTTGCGGGAAGCAGACGCGTGAGAAAGTTCCAGTAAATCTAGAACCATTACACCAAGTCTGCCCATCAATTCTCAAACGAAACACTTGACATATTACGATACTGAGATTGTATTTGGATGTGAATTGACAGTTTCATGCGAATTGACAAAATCCACATAGCCTACACTGTCAAATAATTGACTTTCTCAAAAAATATACTGACAGTAGTCAATGAACTTCGATTAAATTAATTCATACTCCAATCAGAGTAAAGCCTATTACTTTTGTTTTACCCCTGTCAGTGACTAAAAAATAGCACCAACATTATTATGAATATGGGACTGTCTCGATACTATTTTGAAGCTTAATTAAGTTATTGAAAGTTAGTGAATGTAAGTGTGTTTTTGACATTATGAAAGCATATCTTTAAAGAGCTATTCATAAATGGAGAAGTGGGTTTATAAGAGTTTTATTAGAATGGGTCGTTATTGTAGACGGAGTTGGATGCGTTTTTCTTAGACAGTTTCATGCGAATTGACAAAACACGCATAGCCATTATTCAGAATATTGGTGCTACAGATACAGGGGCAAAAGTTGACTTTCTCAACAACTATACTTCTGGATGCGAAAAAATTATTAGCACAACATATCAAATAAGAGTCATTAGATCTAAGTTATTCAGCTAATGATAATAACACAACATATCAATCGGGCGGGCGTCTCGAATGGACTATAGGTCCCTATCAATCGAGACACACTCGAACCCAACCCCAGGCACATCAAATAATATCCTCAAAGTCATGGTCTAGAGCAGCACTGCGTAGAAGTAGAGAACGACTTTATTTTCTCCCATAGAGGAATGGCCTTAATTTCATTTGGAGCAGTACTAAATATTGAAAGCTACTTCTAGTTCTACCACTTGATGATGCTTTTCTTTTTTTTCAGTTTTATTGATTACTTCTTCTTCTTTTTGTTTTTCTTTTCCGGACATGAGTACAGTCTACAATATTTCAATTTAATGCAGGTAATTAATTCATAAAAGACAATAAGTGATAACGGATCCGTATGAACCGTGTGGCATTGGCACACACTAAATGTAGCCTGTAACTAAGGTGTTTGTTCACAAAAATTGTAGATTTTATGTGAATATGCACAAACACTTTAGTTAATAGAAGATTGTACCAGTAACCAATGCTTTTTCTTGTTTAAAATTTAACAAAGGTTTATATGTCTTTGTACAAAGAATTTAATAAAAGAAGAGAAAGAGTTGGAAGAGAACTTTTTCAATTTTTATTTCCTTTGGGAGCTTATTGAAAAAAGAAAATAAGAGAATGGAGTGATTTGAGATTATTTTAAGTTTAAAAAAATTCTCTCCAAAATTATAAAGAACCATCAAATAACACTTGAAAAAATATTTCAAAATGCTTATACTAAATTTTTTTAAAGGACACATGAGTCACAAAATCATCCTTTTGACTATAAACATGGCTCGAAATGTTGCTCAAATAACAAAATTACGATTCTCTGATAACTTAGATCATGAATTCTAGTCACTAACAAATATGTAAAAATTTATTAAAAAAAAAAAAGACTATAAACATGGACTCATATAATGCATATAACATAGGGTGTAACTGAATATAAACAAGTCGAATATTCTAGTATTCAATAATATTTTTTGATTACTTTAATGAATTTATAATCTTGTTAAATTTCAATTTGAAATTCAATCAATCTTAAGTAAATTAAATATTTTATATATAAATTAAAAATTTTAATTTATCGAATCGGATTTAATTTAAACGTATAAAAAAAATAATAAATATTAAATGTTATTTAAATTTTACTTAATTATTAATAAATCAAACACAAATAAAACTCTTATCAAAGTCATTTGTTCGTTTTTCAGCCTACCATAACTTGCAAAAATTTGTACATAGAAAAAAAGATAAATTTCTCACATTCTCTTGGCTTTGGTTAGGTTCTCGAGGAACTTTTCCATATTAATCATTATCGGACAGGATATGGACCATCTATTCTATTTGGATAGGCATTTTTTTTTAATATTTATGAAAAATACTATCATACATTTAATTTTTGACCTCACTTATAAATTTTACGGTCAAAATTAAATCTTATACTGTCAAAATTAATCTTATAAAATCATGCTTATATCAAATAAAAATTATAAATTTTAGAGAACATAACATTTAAAATTAGAAAGGTAAGCCAAATTTGTGGTCCTAAATATTTCCTTTTTTTTTTATTACTATTTAAATAATATTCTAATGTAATTATTTTTTATCCAATTTTTAAATATCTTTTATCTCATATACATTCAATCAAAAAAAATTATTATATTACTTTTCTAAATAATAATTTAAAAATAATAGTTCGACAAACATACTACCGTCATCTATCTCCCAAAAAATATATATATATAATTTGTAACATCAAATCACCAAAAAAAAAAAGTGATGGTGGCGGTGTTGGTAGCTCAAACGAAGGAAGCCACAAAACCACGTTGGTCGTTGGTCCGTCTATCTTCGTTGGAGGTTAGGTTAGCCACAAATCCCACGTCCCATTGTTGGTAGTAGGTGAAAATTAGAATATTGGATCCATCTTACCTCTTCTCTTAGGTTCTTTGTTTTTATTTTTTGGAAAAACAACTTAAATAGTCTTTTATATTTTATATTTAAATTTTTTTAATCTCTTATATTTAAAATAATACATTTTAATTTCTTACAAATTGAAAATGTGTACACTATTTTAGTCCCTACACACAATGATAGACATATTTTACCTTAAAATACTTACATGTCTTTCGAATATTACATTTTTCATCGACAAAATTAGTAACACGCAAATTTTAAATATTAAATGCTAATATTTTAAAACATCTTCTTTGGATTATTCCAAATTTCTCATGTACTATCACCATTTCTATTATCTTTCTTCGCCGCTTTTCCTCCATCACCTCTATTTCAACAACTCTAATTCTTTTTTTTTTTTGGACAATTTAGTATTTTTCACCTTATATATTGAATTTATAAGGGATTAAAATGCATCATTTTAAATTTGGGAGACTAAAAAAGTACAAATATAAAATGTAAAAAACTATTAAGGCCATCTTCCCTTAATTTTTTTCCTCCACTTCTGTAACTTCATGATACTCCATTAACATAAGTTTGAAGGAAAATAATTACGAGGATTCGATAATTAATTTTATTTATAAATTTTATAGGTGTGAATTATAACTTCTATAATAATAAAGATGCAATAACTATTTATCGAGACAAATACTTTAAACACTTAATTTCTGACAGAAGGTTATCCCTACTAGTTTTTTCCATCAAATATTGAAATAAAGATCTGATAATGGGGTAGGATCCATTGAGCAACATCTTTTGCTCTCTGTTTTACGAAATAAAAAGTATTTCGATAGAATGATACTAACAATGACACAAAAAGAGAAATAGTCAACTAGAATATCGAGTTATATAAAAAATAAGATTAAGTTGTATTAGAATCAGAATCAGAATCAAATACATATAGGGAAAATGATTTTGATAATCCCTCACATTTCATATTTGTATTTTTTTAGTTTCTCACATTTAAAATATGTATTTTAGTCCCTCACAAATTCAAAACGCATCATTTTGGTCCCTCGACACAATTACAAATATATTTTGGCATGAAATACTCACATGCATATAAAATGTAACATATTCAAGTGCGAAATTGACAATACATAACTTTAAACAATAAATTGTTCCATAAAAAAAATGATGTTGGAGTTGTTGAAATAGAGTTGGCAGAGGAAAAGTTGTGAGGGAGGGGAGTAGGGATGGTGATGGTAGGTGAGAATTTTGGGATGGCGGTGATGAAGGTTTTAAGAGACAGATATATTTATATGCGTAAATATAAAAACACATGAGTGTTTCAAACCAAAATATTGATAATTAAATGTCATTTAAATTTATAAGAGACTAAAATATATCATTTTAAATGTAAAGTACTAAAAACTTCAAACACCACGACCACTAGTATCAAAGTTCCAAAGTCTCGGGCCACTACTATCATAGATGAGATCATGACCATCCCTAGCTATTGCTGGTGCTTTCAAAGTCATTGTCAAGAAGGGATTACAAGCACCTGTAACTTTCCCAGCAAAGATTCGCCCTAGTTTCCAAGTGTGGATCGTTGTAGACGCTGATATAAAGGAGGGTGCAGATGGAGGTCTTGAGCATGCCTAGCATGTGGTAGCTTTGACCACAGGATCAAAGATTTCCCAAACTCCATACTGTAAGAGCACCACAACAATAAGGCCTAGCAAGGATAACTTATAGGAGTGCTAGTTCTACTACAGCTAGTGTATATACCTTAAAATAGCAGCAGGCAGACAGATCAGACTAGGTTGTGACAAGAATGATATTGATATATAATGTGCCAGCATTAGGTTGATTTGATTGTGGTGCTACGCATAGTTTTATATCTAGAAACCTTGGTAGAAAATTGTGTATGAAACTAGATTGTCTTGATACACACAACAAAAGTAGGTACTCCAAGTCATAAGATTCTTAAATTTACATACATATATCCAAATTTTAGGGTGTCATTCGATGATTATGAATTTGACGTCAATTTAGTGCAACTTAATATTTCTAATTTTGATGTGATATTGGGCGTAGACTATTGTCTTGCAATTGTTGCTCATCTTGACTATGGGGAAAAGAATGTTAGGTTTTGTTTTTTAGAAAAGGGTAAAATGCAAATAACCCCCTTGTGGTTTGGAAATTAAACATTAATGTTTTAATCCCTTATGGTAATCAAATATGCATTTGAACCCATTATGATTCAATTTCTTTCGTAAAATTACCTGATTACGTCTAACCTAACACCAACATTTCAAATGTTACATATGTCCCAAATCAATTCAAGTATATGACAAGTTTTGTGATCAAACTGAAAATAAAAAAGATTACAAAGTTTTGGGGTCAAATTAAAAATTAAAAAACTCATAATCCTTACCACCATCACCACTGCCACTTCCACCCTAACTGTTGCTGCCACCAATATCCAACTACTACCACTGCTCTCTTTGTCCTCTCCTAATAATCTGTACTCTAGCCTCTCATCTTGTCACCTTGTTCATCCTTCTCCAACCTTCATTTCCTTTCTACCCCTGCTTCCCTTCCTGCCACATTTTTTCTTCCTTCAACCTTTTATTTCCATCCTGCGACCTTTTTTCTCCTTTACATCCCAAACTCCTGATCTCTCCTCAATACCAAAAAATCTCTTCTCCTCCTTCAACTCTCAAATTTCAAAGAAAAAAACACTAAAAAATCTTCCATTTAACATCAAAAAAAAAAAAAAAAAAGGAACAGTCAATAGCAGATAAACCAACACCGAGAAAGACTTATGGTTTGGCTCTCATCCAGCTATCTGACAAAGCCTTTGAGATTTGGGGCTTAATTTTCAAAACCAGTAATTCTTTTTAATGTTTGACTTCAAGAATTTGTTCTTTTCATGACAATACTAATACCAAGTTTTAGGCTTATTTTAATTCATCGTATGCTATTTGATTGTCATATTATTGGATGACCTGAAAGCTTGAGCCATGATCTTGTTGAACACTAGTAGGTGGTCATGTTGTTTATACAGTTCTAGCCTTTTTATGTTACACAACAAATTTAAACCCATTATTCTTGATTTGGGGTAATGGTGTAGAGAAAAGTCATGGGTTGGAAAAGGTAGAGTGGTTGCTAAATCATGGGTTCTGGCTTGGGGTAAGGTAGAGAGAAAAGTGACGGGATGTGTTCTGGTGGCTATTGGATTTGAGGTGAGATAGAGCTGGATGATCACGCAAGGGTGAGGTGGAGGTGGCTACCGAATTGTGGGGAAGGGATGGAGGTGGTTATTGAGAACAGATAGGGTACTGGTGGCAATTGAGGAGGGTGGGATTGGTGGCCCTGAGATGGTTGAATGATCGGGGATGGTGGGGTGGTGGGTTATAGTGGTGGTGGCTAAGGTAAGAGGAAAGAAAAGCTGGAAAGCTGTTGGGAAGGGATGAGAGAGAGAGTTTATTGGGTTAAAGGTCAATCTAAATATTATTTTATTTTAATTTTTTAAAAATATAATTTTACATGCATTAATAGGTGCTGATACTCACATGTCTTTCGAATATTACATTTTTCATCGACAAAATTAGTAATACGCAAATTTTAAATACTAAATGATAATATTTAAAACATTCTCCACCATTATTCCAAATTTCTCATGTACTATCACCATTTCTATTATCTTTCCTCGCTGCTTTTCCTCTACCACCTCTATTTCATGTGATTTCAACAACTCTAATTCTTTTCTTTTTTTGGATAATTTAGTATTTAAGGTTATATATTGTAAATTTTACACTAAAATATGTTATATCTGATACACATATGAGTATTTCAAGTCAAAATATGCTTGTAATTGTATTGAGAACCAAAATGGTGCATTTTGAATTTATAAGGGATCAAAATGCAGCATTTTAAATTTGAGAGACTAAAACAGTACAAATATAAAATGTAAAAGACTATTAAGGTCATCTTCTCTTATTTTTTTTCCTCCACTTCTATAACTTCATGATACTCCATTAACATAAGTTTGAAGGAAAATAATTACGAGGATTCAATAATTAATTTTATTCATAAATTTTATAGGTGTGAATTATAACTTCTATAATAAAAGATGTACTAACTATTTATCGAGACAAATACTTTAACACCTAATTTCTGACAGAAGGTTATCCCTTCTAGTTTTTTCCATCAAATATTGAAATAAATATCTGATAATGGGTAGGATATCACCATTGAGCAACATCTTTGCTCTCTGTTTTACGAAATAAAAAGTATTTCGATAGAATGTCACTAACAATGACACAAAAAGAGAAATAGTCAACTAGAATATCGTTTATATAAAAAATAAGATTAAGTTGTATTAGAATCAGAATCAAATACATATAGGGAAAATGATTTTTGATAGTTCCTTACATTTTATATTTGTAATGATTTTTGATAGTTCCTTACATTTTATATTTGTATTTTTTTAGTTTTTTACATTTAAAATATGTATTTTAGTCCTCACAAATTTAAAATACACCATTTTTGTCCCTCAACACAATTACAAATATATTTTGGCCTGAAATACTCGCATGCATATAAAATATAACATATTCAAATACGAAATTTACAATACATAACCTTGAACAATAAATTGTTCCATAAAGAAAAGAATTGGAGTTGTTGGAATAGAGTTGGCGGAGGAAAAGTTGCGAGGGAGAGGAGTAGGGATGGTGATGGTAGGTGAGAATTTTGGGATGGCGGTATTTTTATTGATGAAGGTTTTAGGTAGTGTCATTTAATATTTAAAATTTGTATGTTGCCAATTTTGCCTGTGAAAAATGTAACATTCGATACACATGTGAGTGTTTCAAACCAAAATATGCTGATAATTGTGACCAAAATGGTACATTTTAAATTTGTAAGGGACTAAAATATATCATTTTAAATGTAAAGTACTAAAAAAGTACAAATATAAAATGTGAAGAACTAATAAAATTATTTTTCCGTACATATATATAATTACACATTTATCAACACGTTCAACAAAGATTATTTAAGTTTGTTTAGATCCTACATTAATTCTTTCCGCCGATTCAAACAAATTAAAGAAAGAAGTGTTAAGCAGAGTCTTCTACTATACAACTTAACGAAGCAAGTCAACTCTATAATTTTGGTAAAACAATGACAACTAAAGTACAGAACAGCCTTAGCAAATTTTGTTTTGAGTTCCATGTGATTTTTTTTAAAATAAAAAAATAAAAAAATAAACAGATCCCACTTTTTGTGTGGATCAACGAAGAAGTTTGGCTCTTTTGCCACCATGTGATATGCTGCATATGTAGCTATGGTGGAAGATTACCAAACTAAACGTTACTGGTTTTCTGATGTATTCAACTCTGCTGCGATGGAGCGTTACAACTCTGTGTTAATTTAAACGTTACGATAGCGTGCTGAGTTATAATTTGCTACGTATTGGTGCCGACGTTATCGAGATACCACGTTTCGGATTGTATGCAGATATTAAGATAGGAATATTATGTTGGATCATGTTGAATATTATAGTTTCGAATTTATGGTAATATCGTAAATTTTATTGAAAATGAAAAATATATTAATTTTATTTAATTTTAAAGTAATATTTTATAAAAATTGATGTACATAAATAAAAAAGATAATAAGAATCACAAAATAGGTTTTTTATTTAAATTTATAGGATTTGAATGATATACTCATAATATAAAAATTTTGTCTCATTTTTGTTGAAACTTAATAAATAAAAAATAATTTAAATAATCTAAACTCATGTTGTATAACATTTGAATTAAAAATTATTAAAATACCAACTTAATTTAGTAAATATAGACATAAATCACAAAATCACAATATTATAATAGTTCAACTCATTTTTATCTATAATAGTAATTCTATTACTAGGATTAGTAAGACCGTAAAGATAGGATTGGTAAGTCTTTATCCAATATTTTTGAGAATATGGATGGAAAAGATGCAATGTCTGGCCCATCAAACTTACCATCATGTATGCCCTGAATATATTTTTTTTCAATATGATTAAGTTTTCAAAATCTAATAGTGTATGTCTAGTGAAAGTTTGTATTAGATAAAATATAAGAAATAAAAACTAAATAAGATATGCATATGGAAAAATAATATTTTGTTGTGTAAGAAGTAAAAGGTCTACATGAACTATTATTTAACGATTTTATTTATATACATTTAGTTCAAAAAAAAGCACTAATTTTATTCTAAATATTCTAAGTATAATTCCGCAAACTTGGCCTCGCATATAGGTTGCTAGTAGAAATTGCCATTAAAGGCAAGGGGAGGTGGGGGCTGCATCTTGTTGCCACTTTGATACTTAAATCAGTAATTATATGAAAGATAAGTTTGATCTCTAATGGGAATTCACGTTGAGTTTGTGTATTAAGATATTCGAGAAACAATTCAATTACTATCAATATGAATTTGTCCAGAACTACATGATGTAAATTATAGAGTATAAAAACAGTATTAACAAAATAAATAATTAAAGCTAATAATAATATTAGAGTAATAAAATTATACATTTAATTGAACAACTATATTTAAATTTGCATAAGGGATTTGGCATTATGTCCTTACTCTTCAACAATCAACACGTCTCAAATATCACGAATTTAGATTATCTAACAAATTAAATGCTAAAACTACTTACATATATTTTGTCACAGTTAAATAAAATTAATTGTTATAAGCGTTCTTTTTTTCCCTTCTACATCTAGAAAATAACCCTACCATTTTCTTGTTATATTTACATAAGTATGACATTTGTATTTATATAATTTTAATAAATCAAGCACCTATTCAGATTTTATTTTAATATTCTCTTTCAAAATTTTGTTTCCTTGAAATTTAGCGTGTAACATTTTAAAAATAATTTTATTAAAGAATATCAATTTTTAAAATTTGATAAATTTGTTATTATCCAGTATATAGCACGAGTTCTAAATTATACATCTGAAAAGAATTAGATTTAAATATGTTGGGATATAATTTTTATTTTCTGAAATTTACTACAAAATGTTAATCTTTATATAATTACTTCAAGAGCTTTATAGCGTGTATCACTTCATAGATAAATATGAAATTCTCCCAACAAAATATTATTACAATAATTTTTCTTCTAAGTGCATCATTTAAATCTATGTTGCAAAATATCAATTATCTCTATTATTTTTCATGTAAACTTTGTTAATATATTTCCTATTCTTATATTTAAAATTATTTGTTTGTATGCGTTTTTTAGTGAACCAAGGTTTTTAAATTTTGATTCGATGCTTTTTTTAATTGACGGGAAAAAATATTCTACATAAGTGAAAAATATTCATAAAAATAACTATATCATCGTTGTTATAATCAACACTACTAACAAACCTTCTAACTATATATTTCCAACTAACCGTAATACTATTCTTTAAAAATGTAGAATGCTAAGTAATATATGCCAAAGTTGTGAAAAAAAAAGGAAAAAAAAAGAAAAGAAAGAAAAAGTATGATAATATCAACCTAACTTATAAAAATACCAATATGCTTTTAAGTTCAAAAATTATTTTTTTATAAAGTATTATAATTCGCCAAAATAAATAAAAAAAATTGTATACATTCCATAAAAGCAATTAAAAAACTTAAATATTGGTCCAAATCAGTAAGTATGATTAGATAATTATATTAATTATTAGACCTAAAGAACTTGTTAATCAACTGAATAACTTATATTTTTTAATTAATCATTCAATCCTACCATTTTGATCCATAATTTAATAAAATGATAAGAAAACCTCACATATTCTTAACCCATGCAAATGAATAAGTGAAATGAAAAATAATACGTAACTTTTAGTTATATTATTTATACACAAAAATAAAATAGTGTAAAATTTTTTATAATGTCAACAAATGTAGATATCATATAAACTAACTATTACTTATATTATCTATATAAATAAAGACTATATAGTATAAAAAATTCATAATATCTATAATTATTACAAATAGTGTTACTTAATTTGTTTATTTTATTTGATTTAATTATTAAAAATTAAATACTATCATCTTGATTTCACTAACATTATTTTATACTACAAGTTAAATATATTTGTTTACCCGTGCTTTTTGGCTTGTAAATATACATAAAGAAGGACTATGTTTTTAATGAATTTGGCTAATCAGTTAATTGAATTCAAGGACTTGGTTATCTAATTTTTAATTCATTAACCAGTTATGATATTGGTTAACTCGATTTCTAGGCAGTAATAAAATTGTATTTATAAAATAAGTTCATATAAAGTAATCTAAAATGGGAGTAATAATTTTAAACATTTAATCTACAAAAATTCCGGATGAGAGATGTTTAGTTTGGCTTGAATTATGTTATTGAAAGTTTTTTGGTTTTTTAGACATTTAAGTTATTGATTGTCTTAAAATGCTTATAGGTTACGATTGTTAATTAAACACTAGTAAGTTCAATTTGTAATTTAATTTGGGGCCTAATTAAAAATGTCCTAAAATCTAAGGGCAATCAAATTATAAATTCAAGTTATATATGTTATGAATTCGAATTAAATTTAACTAAGCGACCTTTTTTAATGAATATTGTTCAGAATTAGAGTCATTAGAAAATAGAATTATTGTTCAGAATTAGAGTCATTAGAAAATAGAGTGGAGAGGTGAGTACTAAACATTAATAAGGTCATTTTGCAATTTAATATAGGGATTAAATGAAAATGACCTGAAATCGAAAGGGTTATATTATAAATTCAAACTCCTTTAAGTGTGGTACGGCACCCAGGCTCACTTTTTCACTCATATTTGTAGGTTCAAAAGAAGTTAGTGACGAGATCCACACGTCATATGTTGAATGGGTGCAGTTCACATATTATCTAATGATTGGAAGTCTGACCTATCGGACATTACCACGTGTCTATGAATCGTTGGGTTAACGGATATTTCATGTTTTTGGTAAGGGTGCTTGCAAGGATTCGGAGAGCATATTGCGTGTATGCCCACTGGTTCTCTTTTGGATTTAGGTAAATGTGCCGTCAAAATAGGGAAAATTAACTTAATAATCCCTCATATTTTATTTTTATATTTTTAATCCCTTATATTTAAAATAATATATTTTAATTTTCACAAATTTAAAACACACCATTTTGTTCTCAACACAAATATGGACATATTTTGGTATAAAATACTCACAAATGCATCAAATATAACATATTTAAATACAAAATTGATAATATATAATTTTGAATGCTAAATTGTATATTACCAAAAAAAGAAAATGATTTGTGCTGTTAGGAGTAGAGGTGGTAAAGGAAAAGTAACGAGGGAAGGGAATAGATGTGGTGATGGTAGGTAAAAATTTTGGGGTAGTGGTAGAGGAGATTTTAAATAGTGTTGTTTAATATTTAAAATTTGTGTGTTTTCAATTTTGCCCATAAAATGTAATATTTGATACGCATGTGAGTATTTTAAACCAAATTATATTTGTAATTGTGTCGAGAGACCAAAATGTGCATTTTGAATTTGTGAGGGACTAAAATGCATTATTTTGAATGTGAGAGATTAAAAGAGTACAAAAGTCAAAATGTGCATTTTGAATTTGCGAGGGACTAAAATGCATTATTTTGAATGTGAAAGATTAAAATAGTACTTATAAGTGAAATGTGCCAGTTGGCCCACAACTTTTGAATAGAAACAATTTAGTCAAAATGTTTAAATCAAGTTATAAGTTATACACTCAAGGTGTTATAAATAATATAATATTCTCTCCTACTTACGATGTGGGACGGAGCATTGGACTACTAACTGGTTGTTTTCTATCAAAATAACAAGATTGCAAGAGTTTTAAAATAAAACAATTTATGTTTCATTGTATTTGAATGGAGGGATTTAGGTAGGTTTGATTTAAAATCCTAATTTATAATATGTTATTCAAATAAATTATTTGATTTAGTTGTATATTTAAAATCCCGAAAGTGTTATTTTTATAATTAAATAAGTGAATTTGAAATTCATTCAATTCATATTCATCTTTCATACAATTTAAATTCACCCATCCAAATACAATCTTTCTATTGTAGCTTTGATATTTTATAAACATTATTAGTCCGTAAGTCTACGTATAAATGACATCTTTTTGGCCGTGGAGTCTTAGATTATGAAAAAGGAAAATTTTATGGTCCAATTAAATGACAATCTCGCTAGTAGGTGAGAATAGCACGATAACTGTCACTAGATTGAAGAAATTAAATTAATTACTTTAAACCAATCGAAGAAAAAAATTGTTAAATGATGGTTTAAAACCAAAGACTATAAACTGTCATTCATGACGTGAATTAAATTAAAGGACTTCACCAAACCTTTGTAACATTGAATTTGAGGTGCCAACAACACTTAATAATTATTCTAGCAAACTTAATTGGGTACTTAAACTAATTGTAAAACTCAGGTGTTTCATCCATTTTAGGCTCCATAGTTTTACAATTTAGTAGCAACATTCCTACTTTTTTTTTCTTTCTTTTTTTAGATCAGTTTCGATATTTTTGAGGCTGATGTTGTTAACCGATTGAAACTTTAACACAGCCTTTTTCAATCTTGTTAGAGACGAGATTCATATTAGAAAAAAAAAATTTCTAAAGAATTATTGAAAGAATTAATATAATATATTTTACAAACTTATATTATATAAACTTATAAAATTAACAAAATAATTTTCCCAAACGAAATCATAAAATCCTCTTCATCTAAGTATGTCAACACCTCTTTTGCTTCATCTATCACCTAGAGTAATATATTCTCATTTTGCCTGGGCCGGTATCATAAGTCAAAATTTTGAAATAATCATCATATTGTTCGTATAGTTAAGTGCTTTTTTACTAAATTTAGGTATAATTTATATACAAGTAGTATACAATAAAGGATAAGATGTAAACATTAATTGACCATTCTAAAGTTTATCTTGTGATGTTTAAGGAAAAAAATATGATTACTTATGACATTGGAGGATGATTAAACTAAAGTCTACAACGTGAGCATCACTTAATAATTTGAATAATTAGCTGCATTGTCCTCCTCACACAAAACCATTAATGATAAAAAATAAATTAATTAAAATTCAATTTTATAAAGAAGTATACAAATTTCCCGGCTTACAAACCCAGCCACCTACTTCCCTTTTTCAACCCCATCATCACCCACCGCTCCTATTCCCCATTCTTCCCCCTATCTCCATCTTCCTTTCCCACCCTTAAATCATTTGAAGCCGTCAAAAAATCCCCACGTTCACAGACACTGCAAAATCTTGAATAGGTTCGATCTATAATTTTATTTGTAATAATTTCACGTGATAATGTACAATATAATTAATCTTATTAGAGTTATCTCATAACATTTATGAGCAAAGTATGTGTTACTTAATTATGTAGAGATTAACAGAGTGTTATAGTCATTGCGATTAAAAGTAAGAATTTTGTTAGTTTAGAATACACATTACATATTATAAAATGAAGTTTTAGTTATTTATTTTATAATATAAATTGGGTATATTAAAAAGTAAGAATTTTGTTAGTTTAAAATATATATTACACATTATAAAATGAAATTTCAATTGAGACATTGTATAATATAAAATTCTATAATTATCGTTGAAATGACTGAATAACATAAATACAATAATTTTTTAATCGTCTAATAATGTATAATGCTTATTATATATAATTTTTTAATTATCAAATAATTTATAATCCTTATTATACAAAGGCAGTAACCAAAAAATTTTCTACTAAATAAGTAATAAATATTTTTTTCCAATAAATGAAACCATAAATCCTGTATGACCCCACATCCCCACCCATGTGCCAACTTCCTACCCTTCTACATCCTCTATAAATTAATAATCCAACGCCAACTACACCCCAACACACACACAGCCAAACTATCCACCGGCCACCCTCCTCATCTCCCACAATGGACCTTCTCCTGTTAGAGAAGACCCTTTTGGGGCTCTTCGCAGCCATCGTAGTTGCCACCGTTGTTTCCAAATTACGCGGCAAGAAATTCAAGCTCCCACCAGGGCCAATCCCAGTTCCCATCTTCGGAAACTGGTTACAAGTCGGCGATGATTTAAACCACCGGAACCTCACCGATTACGCCAAGAAATTCGGAGACATTTTCCTCCTCAGAATGGGGCAGCGGAATCTCGTCGTCGTCTCCTCCCCTGATCTTGCCAAAGACGTTTTGCACACCCAAGGCGTGGAATTCGGCTCCCGCACGAGAAATGTAGTGTTTGATATCTTCACTGGAAAAGGCCAAGACATGGTCTTCACCGTCTACGGAGAGCATTGGAGGAAGATGAGGAGGAGACGATCATGACGGTTCCTTTTTTCACCAACAAAGTTGTTCAGCAGAACAGGCATGGTTGGGAGGAAGAGGCTGCGAGAGTTGTCGAGGATGTTAAGAAAAATCCCGAATCATCGACAAATGGGATTGTTTTGAGGAGGAGGTTGCAGCTAATGATGTACAATAATATGTATAGAATTATGTTTGATTACAGGTTTGAGAGTGAAGAAGATCCTCTGTTTAATAAGCTCAAGGCTTTGAATGGAGAGAGGAGTAGGTTGGCTCAGAGCTTTGACTATAATTATGGTGATTTTATTCCAATTTTGAGGCCTTTCTTGAGGGGTTATTTGAAAATCTGTAAGGAGGTTAAGGAAAGAAGATTGCAGCTCTTCAAGGATCATTTCGTTGACGAAAGAAAGTAAGCTTACAAAAAATTTCAGTTTTATTATTATTGTTATTGCTTACTTTTTCTGTATTTAGATAATTAAATTATGTACTTGTTCCTTTGACATGTTTCTTTAAAGTGATTACAGTTCATTTAGGAGTTTCCGAATTAATCTGAACAAGAGAAACAAGCGCAGGGCCCAGATTCAGTAGATTGATCCAAAAGTTTAGGTTTCTTGTCTTATCTTTTTTGGGTCAACCGGAAGGGGGTGTGGGATTTGTCGTCCAATTGGATTGAAATATTTTGTAATTATTAGTTGAACACATTTTATCTTGCATAGTTACATATTTCGTGTCTTAGTAAATACGTACGATAATTATTACAAAAAATATTTTAAATAATAGTTATTCGTCACTAATCTGGTCTTTTTTAAAATTTTATTTTTTGGATAAACTTAATTGTCTAGTAGTAGTATTTTCTTTTTGTTATGTCTTTTGTTCAGATTTAGGGGGAGAAGGTAATTAATTCTAACAATTTCTTTCTGTAGTTCAATGTGTTAATCAACCTAACTGAAATCATTATTACTACCTGTAGACAATTTTAAAGAATATACAAATTCCAATGCTTAAAATTAACTTTTTATGGCCCATATTGTAGTTTCCACTTAGCGAGAAAGCTGTTGATGCCTTTTTGGTAATTGTACACAAATGGTAATTAAATGATATTCACCCTCTAAATTTGGCATTGGGTGTATTAACTCTTTTTTTTGGGTTGCAGGAAGCTTGCAAGCACAAAAGGCATGAATAATAACAGCCCGAAATGTGCTATAGATCACATTCTTGAAGCACAGCAGAAGGGAGAGATTAATGAGGACAATGTCCTTTACATTGTGGAAAACATCAATGTTGCGGGTACGTTTCTTAGCTTTTTGACTATTAGTTGGTTTTGAAAGTGTCCCTGCATCTTTAAGATTGGCATTAGTTTATTAGCTCTTGTACACTTGTATAAGTGGTCCTGCTCAGCCAACAATCAACAAATAAATAAAGTCAATGAATACGAGAAATCTTTAAATCTTTTTGGCTGGAGGTATCAAGTAGCTGGATAAATACTGTAATTAAGATTTGGTATAATTTTTTTTTTTTAATGGAGTTTTCGCCAATCACAAAACAAATAGTGGGTTATGTTTGTCAATTGAAAATGATATATATATGTGATAATGTTTGACACGGATTTTTTGACACGGTTTTTCTATTCCAATGAAATAAGGATCACGTAGATGAACCAATGCTGCCACTTTCTTATGCCATCATTTATTTGTTTTTAACCTCTTACTTTATTTTGCCCTCATGGTTGCCCTGGATTAGGATGTAATAGACTGGACACATTTTTCTAATCTATTGCACTAATCTTTTCTAATGCTAGCCTGACGGTGCATGCATATGACCGTGATATTGATTTTGCTGCTATTATTATTGATTCTCTCATCAATTAAAAAGTACTTCCTCTGGCCAAGGCTGACAATATCATTATCTTACAATTTCTTTTCCTGTATTATAGAGTAATAACAAGTGGATATGTGAAATTTTATATTTTAATGCCCTTGGCTGCAGATGTTTAAGTAGGTTAGAATCGAGGTGAAGTCTATCAGCAAGCTCCGAGATTTTGATGTATCATTGTATTGCCATTAGAGTAGCTTCCAGTGCAGAATACAGAGACAACGCACATAAAAAATCTAGGATAAGCGTCCTTTTTTGGGCATTATCTCAGCTAACTCTAGATGTGTGAGATATCATTTTAACAAATTGTTTGAAAGGGACTTTTAGTTGATGTCATAAAATATCCAATGCTATAGCCCCACCTAACTGTTGTGGTGGTGGTGGTACCACATAAATTCTTAATATGTAAGGTGGTAGTTATTTTGAAAAAAAAAAAAGGTGGTTGTTATCTCTAGATAAAATTGTGGACTGGAATCACTAGAAATGCTTTATAACTGTAATCGTGTTTTTAAAGTAATTTCCTTTTCCCCAAAATGAAACAGTAAAAAACACTCTGCCATGTTAAACTTGTAATAGAAATTCTGCAGCAATTGTAATGTACTAATTAGATGGTTATGAACAGCTATTGAGACAACATTGTTTGGTCAATTGAATGGGGCATTGCGGAATTGGTTAACAACCCACAAGTCCAGAGGAAGTTGCGTGAAGAGATTGATACTGTGCTTGGACCTGTTGTGCAAGTCACCGAACCCGACACCTACAAACTACCATACCTTCAGGCTGTGATCAAGGAGACCCTCCGCCTTCGGATGGCAATTCCTCTATTGGTGCCTCATATGAACCTCAACGATGCCAAGCTCGGTGGTTATGATATCCCTGCTGAGAGCAAGATTCTTGTCAATGCTTGGTGGCTCGCAAACAACCCGCAGAGTTGGAAGAAGCCAGAGGAATTCAGACCAGAGACACATTTTGGAAGAGGAGTCGAAAGTTGAGGTTAATGGGAATGACTTCAGATATGTTCCATTTGGTGTTGGTAGGAGAAGCTGCCCTGGAATTATCCTTGCATTGCCAATTGTTGGCATCACTTTGGGACGTTTGGTGCAGAACTTTGAGCTGTTGCCTCCTCCAGGGCAATCCAAGATTACATCTGATACCACAGAAAAAGGTGGACAATTCAGTTTGCACATGTTGAAGCATTCCACCGTTGTCTTGAAGCCAAGATCCTACTAGTTGTGATCTTAATTATGTGATAAAAATTGGGTTTTTTTTTTTTTTAATTGCAATATACATTTTCAAAGTCTGATTGTGAATCATCTTTTAATCTGCTAAGACATTGTTTATTCATAATCCTTGTATTGGCGAAGAAGATTTTTACTATATTTCTCTGACGTCTACGACATTTTACTAGAATTTCCTCTCCATAAGAGAAAAACAGCCTGGATTTAAGTATTGATCATATGTCCAATGGAATCTACAGACATTTCTTTCTTTTGGCACCTTAGGAAGCCCAGTTGTTCATATGTTGGATTCATGGTACCAACTCATACTTCTAGAATCCAAAGTAATATAATAATTCCTTTTCTCCCTCCCACCAGGGTGTCACATGGACTAGGTAAAAATCTAACTGGGTTGTCTTCAAAATTTTGAATTCCAACATTGTATTCAAAATCATGCAGGAGGTTTTATGGTCGTTTTAATACTAGTTAAAAATGAAATGAATTTCTTAGTCATTTAAAAATTTAGAAAATGAAAAAAAAAAAAAAAGAAAGAAAAAGAACGAACAAATAAATTAAATTTTATTTAAGATCGATTTCATAACTTCTATTTTACCATGCGGTGGGTCAAAATTGAACCGAATTTATCATAAAAAGGGAGAATTAAGATAAAATTGAACTGAATTTATCATCCTCGAGGATAAAATGTTTTGTATAATCTATCTTTTAAATTACTAGTGGTTTCTTAGCGGTTGAACCATTTAACGTTAAATTAAGGAGCCGATTCGATTAATGTTAATATATATATATTTACTCTATAGTACAAAAAGCCAAAAACACCACTTCCCTTAGTATCATCCGCGGTCAAAAACCTCTTCTGCTAAAATACACAACTAAATATTTGTGTTTGTTATGTTTTATATTAAAATAAATGATTAAAATAAATATAACTTTTTATAATTTCAAATTATTATGGGACTTGGACATTATTGCCTACAATTGCTAAAAATACGCGGTTAAATTACTTTTCTGTCCAAGGGAAGCAACTCAAATTTTTTCACATAAATCTCTCATTTATAATTCAACAAATTTCCGTATTTATTTTTTATTAGTTTTTTATATCCTTCAGAAATCATCATTTAGTAAGGGTCTCAATTCTCATCCGCTTAGAACTTTTGGTGCTAAATTTCCCAGCGACTGTAATCTAGGAAAACCTCGCTGATAAAATTTAAAAAAAAAAAAACCCTTAATAAAAATACTAAAATCATGAACCGACCGCAGCATATCCACACAGGAAACGAACTAAAAAAGATTCAAAATTTAAAAAAAAAAAAAAAAAAAAATTGAAAAAGAAGATGTGGGTCTAATCCAGGCCCCCAAATCATACAAGGCATCAGAGAGAGCAGACATGACGACCCCAATTCATTCTCTGTGCTACATTACCATGCTTCCTTCATTCTATTTTTTTCCAGAGCATCGGCTTATTGTACACAGTAACCCTTTTCAATCACTTTTTAAAATAAAAAAAAAAATTCAATCAAAACAAGAAAGAAAATAAGCAGATCCCATATTCAAATACCCCGAAAATTAATATACCTTTTTTGAAAAATTTAGAACAGAAAAAATGGGAGAAAACAAAGATATAAGCTTGAAGCTGCAGAGAGAAGAGAGCGTTACGACTCGGCTGACAGTGAGTAATCATCAGTTGCCGACTTATTTATAGCGGAATGCCTAGGGTTACGTTTATTTACCATAAAGCCCCTATTTAGTACTTCAAATAACAGAATAATAAGTTTGCTACTAAGCAGACCTAAATTCTAAGTTCCAAGTCCAATAGACTAAAAAAGCCCATTAAGTGACAGGCCCCCAGTGGCAAAAGCTAATGAGAATTAGAGTGAGGGAAGGTACCATGTTAAGCAATCTCTAAAAAAGACATAGAGTGGCTCTGTTGGCACAACTGTTATTCAAAATATTATTTAGCTACTATGAAGATATTCGCTAATGATGTGATGTATGTGAAATTAAAAAATAATTAAAAAACGTGTATAGAAAATTATGACAAATTATTCTACTCAATAATACAAAATATTAGACAACAAAGGCAGTTTGGAGGTGCTTTTCCTATGATATATTAGTAAATCAGTTTGAATCACTAAAAGAAGTAGAGACAATTTTTTATATATAAAAAAACCAATAACATTTCGAGAGTAATTGATTAAAATGGAACTCTACTTATTATGCTACAAAAAAAGCAGTCTAGTCTCAAAACATCAGTAATGAAGACTGGACTAAAACGTTTGCAACTAGGAAAAGAAATACAGGCCCAAGAATCAAGTTGTCCCTTAAAAACAGGAAACGATAAACCCCTTGTACGTCGTAGAGTATCCATCCAAGCTCACGAGAAGTATCAATCTGCTTTATTCCAGGCCCATTTTTCTGAATCAGGGGCAAGATAAAGTCAGAGACTTTTTGAGGGTCCGGAATAGAATTGGATACACTTTCTTTCTCTCTGCATCTCTTAGCCCATTCATTAAGTTTTGGCGTCTCAGTATCCACACTGAATTTTGCAACAATCTCTAAAGCATAAAACCAGCTCGTAAAAGGTAAAAGAGCAACATCCACAAAGCCCAATGTATCACCACCGAAAAAAGGCTTGTCCCCAAGAACTCCCTCCAAAATCTTCAAGGCTTCTATGAATTCGCTCTTTGCTTTCTCTCGCTCCTCTCCCTTGTTTTTCCATATGCTCTTGGCTGATATCTACACATCACACCAAACTATGTTACTTCATCATCAATATATTGTACTTAAATTTCTCAAAAATTAGAGATCATTTAGACAGGCGAATACATTCAATCACCCTTTCATCTTACAAACACACTTATGGTGAATTTGTGTAACGTTTACATTTTCTTTAGAACACTTCCAAAAAAATCTTAGAGTTCAATCATTCACAGCAAAATAAAGGTAAATTTTTTTATAAACTATGATGCATGTATCAACGTCTCACACAATATGTGAGATCCACGTGACTTTCGACTATGTAACTTATGTGGCCCCGCTAATACTATGAGATTGCAGTATAGACTTTGTCCTCTATACAAGTATTTGTCCTATAATGAATAGAAAATAGCGTAAAAAGCTATCCAAAAACAGCTTCTAAGAGCATTATATTTAGCCAGGAAATATTTAGGTAAATTTGATTTTTAACTTCACTCGTAGATTTTTTGGTGTTGATTAAATATAATAAACTTTATGACATTTATTAATATAAGTAAAATTTTATAAAATTTAATTTTGATTACAAGATTTACATATAAAATACAAAATCGGATCTATGTTAATATTTTCACAGTTAGATAAAACTTGCTTAATTGAATTGAAAAAATTATAAAGAATAGAATAAATGATTAATGAGGAGAAAGAAATGACAACCTTCTTATCAACGTGAATCAGCCCAAAATCTGGCTTGGGATCTTTGATAAGGATCAGAGTAAGCAATGGACATTTGTGATTCCACACTTCATCAATGTATTCAACAATATTGAGGGATTCACAAATGGGCTTGCCATTGTGAATCAGAACCGGGATCATTTTATGCACCGGGTTCATCTCTAGAAGCAGGCTACTTTTCTCCTTGTTAACCAAATTTTCTTCCTTAGCTTCGTAATTAATTCCTTTCTCCGCCAAAGCAATTCTTGCCCTCATCGCGTAAAGGCTAACCCATAAATCCAGCAAAACCACACTGTCTGCCATTTTCGCTCCAAAATTTCTCAGGCGGCTATGTATCTACAATCTGCAAGTTACTGAAATTATGATCCTTGCTTTGAGAGTGGTATTTAACAACGTTGTATAAACTGTATACAAATTCCACAGGCTCCACTTCCAAAGGTTTTCTACCTAGGATTGGGAGTAATATGTCACTTTCTTGCTTTCATTGTTTTAATACGTAGCTAATACAAACAGTTTTTTGGGCGTATGATTTACATTACAAAGCAATGGCCAATCGTGATTATCAATTTTTTGTTGGGTAATAAAAAGTTTAAAAGTAGATTAGATTATTCTTCACTCTAAGTTCAGAGTGGGCCACTAACATATTTTTTGAATTAATACTTAGTATTTATACATCGTCCATCACACCATTAAGGATTGAGAGTTGAAAAAATTAAACTTATATAATCTAGTACCGATTATTATTTGAATCAATTTCTTACTTTACGTATTATACTTAACGCCTGAATCAACCCCTTATATTTAGCACATTTGGTTTAATTACGTTGAGAACGTTTGTATAGTAAACATCGCATCTTGAACAGTGAAAATCGTTGATGGTAACGAAGAATACTTTCAAGATCCAATACTCGTCCCCTTCATGTTCCTCCGGGGACGAAAAATCTTTGGATTTTGCGAGTGAAATTAGGCTTGACAAGACTAATGGATGGAAGCCCTTTGCTTCTATTTTTTTCCATGCCGCCCAAGCACTTGTACACTTCTGGTCACTGGTGTTGAATATCATTGTGAAATTGTACTTACAAGTCATTTTCCTTTTAAAAAAAAATTATACAAGTCACAGCTAAGCATGATGTCTGTTTAGTTTGTAAATTCTCATTCCTCAACATAAAACTTCTCAATTCGATAGAGGAAATTAAGATTTTCTCCTGTTATACCTAATCTTTATTGGGTACTTGCTATCACGCTATTAACTTTTTTGATGGTGTTAAAAAAAAGGCTAAAGTAAGATAAATTTGAGAGTTGAGCGTGTAAAGTATCCAAAACTAAAATTTGGAGTGCGAAGTAAGAATTGTGTATAAGTTAAAGAGTGCAAAATAAAATTGGTCCAAATTTTTTTGACAAGCTGTCTGGTGAACAGTAAGTCTTCCTGGGAAGGTAACCATTAAAAAGGGTTGAATCCGTTTTGACCCCTTAAACTTCTCTAGTTCTCGTCACATTTTGAGGTAAAGTATTAAGAAACAAAAACTTTAGATGACAAATTAATCAAAAAAATTAGTTCGGAATACAATGTGAAATAGTGACAAATTTAAGGTACCAAAGCAGATTTAACCCTATAAAAAAAATTGACAAATTTAAGGTGCCAAAGTGGATTAACCCTATAAAAAAATTAAATTTCCCTTTTAGCCCTCTTTTTGTTCCAATTAAGAAAAGAGTTAGTATCACTGCTAAATGCAAATTAAGTAGCCAATTTGAAGGCCATGTTGTGATAAAACTGTCTTGTATTAGTTGAATATGACAATGAACCGGGCCATGGAAAAAGATAGAATAATTTACTCTTTTTTTACTACCAAAAAAAAAAAAATTCTGCTAGAAATTGGCTTAAGAAGCCTTTCTATTCCGCTTATCTCGCTGCATCAAATGATCAGGTTAACTATTGTACTGTACAGGAGAAAATGAGCCAAAGATTGCATGTCAAGTAACTTGTATTAGAAAGGATTAACGTCTAATGGTCGAAAGCCATCACATCAACTTTAACCCACAATTTCTGAAACTTGATGCTCGATCAGCTAAACCCGGTTTTAGTCAAAACTCAAAATGCGTAATTGATGCGGTAATGCATAACTTTAGTAGTGTTCCTAATCTACGCAACATGTGAAATTTTTATATAAATTGGACTTTCTGAAATTATCGTAAGTAAACAATTAGGCGAAAAAAAATAATAGCGTAACTATTATTTTAATTATAATATTTATGAATTATTATAGACGTTAATCAAATTCATATAAAACTTTCATAGTCAATGTACTATGCCTAGTCTTCCCTTTCGTATCACAAACATTTGAGGTAAAAAATGAAAGTAATGAGTCTAGGCTACATCTACTGTTCCTTTTCTATTGGAAATTAAATAAACTCTTTTCTTGAAAGAAGAATTAATGAACTCAAACTTTAACGTTGATGAGAGTTTCCATCCTTCCATGATATGTTAAATTTTAATTTACCTAGCTACTACCAGAATCTTACAAAGGAGGGGTTGTATGTATCCGTACGTGTTTTCAGGCCAAATTCCACGGCTAGGGTATGAAACCTATAGGGCTGGGGCCGGCTAAAAGCCTAAAATTATGTAAATACGATTGAAAATGCCGTTCATGCAAATAAAAATTCATACATTATCACAATTAGTTTAATTCTAATTAAAAAAAAAAAAATTAATGCCTGCATGCATGCAAGCCACATGTTCTAGGCTTCTTTGCCATTTGTCTTTACATTATCACAAAAGTCTGAAAATATTGCGATTGAAACATATCTACCTGTTCACACGGTGAGGCCACCGAAAGCTTCATCCGGAGCCGCACTCATATTTCATAACCATCTAATCAAGAACCAACGAAAACAAACCGAAAAATTAAAACAATTTTCTCATTTTAATTTCCTCAACTTAATGATGACTTAACGAACTAATGATGCCCGGATTTGTATTTATTAAAACAACTAAGTAATTCCATGTTGAGATTAATTCTTCCTCATTATCTTTTTTTCATGTTTAGTTATTATTTCTATGACCTAATTTCGTTCATATTTAATAAATAATATGTCATGTTCTTCTTCTTTTTTAAACTATCCTCTATCCCTTAGTGACTCGAATATATAATTAACATATTATGAAAGAGTTAACGTCTTACTACTTAAATTGTACTTTATTGTCTACCATATCATATTCTACTAGTACATCATATATATTTATGTATGTATAACAGTACATGCATGGGGTCTTTTTTTGTATGGATGAAATGCATGATGATGTCATATGTATAGAAAAAAAATATTTCTCCTGATTTACGTGGCATCCCTTTGCATTGCTATTATCTCTAATTTACGTGGCATCGTATGATCCTCCCGGACTTGGAGAGAGATTTTTCAAAGGAGTCAGTTAAAGGCAAAGAAAATTTGACAAATTGTAATGGAAATTATGGCAGCATATACTATGTAGGACATACGTAACCGCTACTACTTTTTCATGGCCTATATGTAATTATATGCACGGAGCAAAGGTTATTTAAAGATACCTTAAATTCGTAGAAAGTGTAAAAAGAGGACGGAACTTTAGAAAACAGGAAAATAAAATTTCTTAGGTTTAAGATTGCAAGACCCAGTGAGGTTATTTTTAACTACACGTAATGTGGTATGAAATATTTTTGATTGTTAAAGATTAAAAAAATAAAGAAATGGGAACCATTGTCGTTCACGTTCGTTATTTGAAATCTATGAGGTAAATCAATGAATTTGTTTTTACTTTTTTCTTTTTGTATGAATATGGGGATCAATTGTTTAGCACAAAATTCAAGTGACCGCGTACCCGCTGGATGAAAAAAAATGGACATGTTGAAAGATCTTCTTGATTTTTGTTTTTTTCCCGTGAAAATCTTCTTGTTATTACTTGACGTAATTAACTTTTTTCTTTTACAATTCATTTACGTTATTTATTTGTTCATTAATTCAGTACTCTAATCTCCGAAGAAGTGGTCTAAACAATAGAATTTTTGAGCATCTAAGTTATACTAAAGGCGTAAATTTTTTTGTGCATGGCATATTATTTTAGAAAAATATATCATAAAATGCCTCACAGTCATGCAACGTCGAAATATTGGCTAAATAAAAAGTTGCAAAAATGTCCAAAAGACCAATAAAGATTACAAATTGTGATCAAGAATAAAAGGATACGCAAAGAACAAACTGAAAGAAAGACACAAGGGAATACTCCCGTGGCCATAAAACCACCACAGTTACATGCCATGAAAAAAAAAGGGTAGAAAAATAAAATATTTCTTAAAACCACATATTTGAGTTAAATTCACGTGTCGTAACACAAGATGTTACGAAATTTGTTGCCCTACTCCCTTCCCCATCAAAAGAAAGTCAAACAAAATCAAATTGAACATTCAAGTACTATGATAATGAAAACTACCGCATGTCCAATCCATTGTATAAATTATTCAAATAAAATACTTTGATGTATGTTGATATTCTCTGAATACAAAGTATCTAAAAGGATATTTTGATATGAAGTACCGGAAAATTATATATATATTTTTAAAAATACTAGAGAATTTCATGTATGACTAGCCAATGTTAGGTACAACATGAATTTGAAAAAACCAAAGAGTAATTGAGAGTTCTCTCCAAAAAGAAGTTTAAAATTATAGCTTCTTTTTCCAAAAAATTACCGTAGCACTATTAAAAAATATGTGTTAAAAATGTATTTAAAAAAAAAAAACGTATGAAAAGATTTTTCGTAGAAATAAAAATTAGGTAAAAAACAAACCAAAAAGATCCACCGTGATAAGTAGTAGTAGTAAAAGCAGTAGATACAGCCCGGAACTTATTGTACTTAATTTACTACTCGAGTGAAATCTAGTATAGTAAATGTCTAAATACCCACTTCTACTGTGTACTTAATGATTGACACATCCATGACTTTAATGTTTTAACTCAAAGTCACGGCCTCAAATGGTAATATAACTCTTACCGGTTTATTCTGTAATATAATAATAGTAATAAACACGATAATTGTTAATATGATTAAAAAATAATATTTACGAACGTAATAATAAAAAATATTCGCTAATTATTATAAAGTGAGTAATAAAATTATTTCCCTCCCTCATGCGGATTTATGAAACCGTAGCTAAAGCCTAAGCAAAGAAGTTTCCAACCTTTTATAAGATTTATTTTAGGTTTAATAACACTTTACCCTTGAACTAGATAGGTAATAACACTTTGTTCTCTTATACTAAAAAAATTGCCCACACTTTGCCCCAGTTATATGATTTATTCTTTAAAAAGTTTATAATATCATGTTAAATGACTTAAATATAAGAGCACTATATTTGATTTTTGTATTTAAATTTTGATAATGATGTGATAATTATTTAAAAATAATGAAAAATAAATTATATAATATTTTAATATAATCCATATCAATATATATCTTGATCAAATTTTTAAATTTTGTTATTTTATTTTATATTATTTTGAATTTAAATGTTTAATTATAATAGTAGAACAATTCCTAAATGGGCTAATTTTCTATTAAAAATTCTTCTTTGAAGATATTGTGTGACAATATTTTTTTTTTATAAAATTTGTGATTTTTTTAATGTCTCTTAGCATTTTTACAATTTTAATATTTGGATGAACCTGTGCAAATTGCAATGTCAAATATAATATAATTCAACTTTTATAAATTTTCATTCCCTAATTATTTTGTTATTATATTTTATTATAATGTTAGTTTGTTATTATATTTTATTTAATTCTTTTATACGTATTGAACATCAAAATGAAAATATAATATTAAGGGTATTTTAGTCATTTAACTTGATATTATAAATTTTTTAAATGATGAATCATGTGATTGGGGCAAAGTATAACTTTTTTAGTTTAGAGAGGTAAAGTGTAATTACCTATGATATTCAGGGGGCAAAGTGTTATTATTTTACTCATCACCATTAAGATTTTACTGTCCTTACTCCCTGAAAAAGCTACCCCACCCCATATCCATGTAGTACAATACAGGTATTGGGGGGGATGGTATAAGGGGGGGGGGTGACCCCAGCAAGTACACAATACAATACAACCCCTCATCAACCAAAACCAGACAAATACTCCACAAAAAAGTTACTTTGAAGCGGTGCCTTCAAGTAGTGTCGTGCATGCATTTTGTGCATCTATTTCCATTGCATTGCATGCATACACACTTTCTCTCTCCATCCATCTCTATATATATATATACACATGCTGATGCAGCCCACCGACATACATAATACTACTAGTATTCTTATACTTATCCCAGCTACTTAAAACAGTCCATCTCCACCGCTGCAATCAGCCGTTACAACTCTGATTCCATCCACCGACCTCCACCACAAATTCACGATGCTCTGATCAAGAGAACTTCATTTTGGGGTTTTTCTTGAGCTTTTTCAATTGTTAAATAAATTGCATGTGGACGTTTTTGCATTTTCCTTCATTTATTCTCTCAAGGTGATCAGCTGTGTATCTGGTATCTGCTATTTTTTCTTTTTTGTTGTTTATTTATTGAAATTATAAACTCGGTTGTTTTTATTTGATCCGGGTCAAATGTTTTTCTGATGGGTTCTTTAGGGTTTTTTTTTTTAATTTCAATTTTGTTCTTTTTTTGGTATTAAATTTTTGTTGGCTTTTTAGGATTTCTGATCGAGAAAAAGATGGGGTCAAAATTTTGCATGAATGAGGCCTGCCGTTTGACGACGTCGTCTGAATGGAAGCAAGGTTAACACTGGGAACTGAAATCAGGTGGATTCGCTACGTTGTGCTCCAACTGCGGGTAAATCTTTCCTTAATTCCCAATTCTATCCTTTTCTGTTATCCTTCTTGGTTATTCTTGATTTTACTAATTTTCGCCTGTATCTGAATTTTTGATTGATTATGTTCTGTAGGGGCAGTTTAGGGATGTTTTGGATTAAGAGAAAAATCCTACATTTTCTATAATCAATCAAAAATTTCTCTTTTATTTTTTGTAAACCTTTTTTTCATTTCTCTTTTATTTTTTTTTAAACCTTTGAATATCTTTTCCCTTTATATCTTCAATTTCCTCTTTTACACCACATTTTCAGCATTCCAATTTTTTTCGTTATATATCAGAAATTTTCATTACATACTTTTATTCTTTTTAAAAAAAAAAAAAATTTGTTCAACTTGGTTTGCGAGATTTATGAAAAAATAAAATTATGTGTTTGTTCTAATTGGCGAGAAAATAAAATTTTATGTTATACCAAAAAATCCATTCTCGTAACATTTAAGTCGAAAAGCCAGAAGTCGGACACGTTTATTAACAGACTTAAAATTCTTGCATGCATTTACGTAAAAGTTGGGCGTAGAAAAAACCATTTTATATCCCATAAAATATAACGGTGTTATTATCCAGGGCCGAAGTTTCTTTCGGATAAATAACACTAAAAATCTTTTGTCTCGTACCATATTTCACTCACTGTCTGTCATATTACAAAATGACGTTACACTTCACAAAATCTTGACAATTCATTTAGTAGTGTGATAGGAAATAAAATAAAGCGTGGTACAAAAAATTGATAAATAGTTGGTTTTTTAGTTGGCTTAGGTCAAAAAATACATGTATGAATCATAACTATCATTACGTATCATGGAATAAAACATATTCGATTTTGTAAGAATTAATATTAATGTAACTAAAAACATGTTGAATATGTTTAGAACATAGTGTGTTGTCTTAATTAGTGATCGAATACTAACGTTTTTGTTATGTTATTGACGTGGCTTGAATGATATATCTGAGCGCATGACCTGCAGAACTGCTTATGAGAACTCCATTTTCTGCGTGAAATTCCATCTGAAAGAGGATGGTTGGAGGGAATGCAGGATATGCCGAAAGGTAATAATAATACAATTGTATAATGTCTTTATTTTTATTTTTTTTGAACTTTTATTTTACACTACTATTAGTTAAGAAGATGGTAACTTAGCTCGATCTATCGTGTTTATATTCGATCTCCTTGATATTAATTTGGGATGATGACAGCTAATCCATTGTGGCTGCGTGGCTTCAAAACTGTTGCATGAGTACTTGGATTTTGGAGGTGTGGGTTGTATAAGCTGTGTCAAGTATAGGATTAATCCTTCAACAAGATCAGTTCAGGTAATTCATTGATGCATGCATTATAGATTGGTAATCACAATAAGATGCAAAAGTTTCTTTTCATTCATCGTTATCTAGTTATTACCTTGTTATTAGAAGAGCAATCAGTTGAGCTTCTCATACATCGACATCAATATTCAACCTAACTTGTTTGATATTCGGTATAGTTTACATACTAATAATAAGAAGCATATATAAATCAGTTTGGCAGTTGAAAAACTACTTAATTTCAACTCAGGAAAATGAAATTTTTTTCTCCAGATCTTTCTGATAGGTGACGAAGGATTGTGAGTTTTACACGACATGCATGATCATTTATGAGGTAGACCCTATGAGTCTTTCATGCATCCCCTAAAAAAGAAGGCTAAACGTCCTCTCCCTCAAGTGGTTTTATCTGTTTTGTTCAGCTTTTCAGTTCCATTGCATCAAATTCTCTGCATTTGGATGCTTTGTTACTGTCTAAATATCCCTTTGTGGTTTTAAACATTATCTCTGTGGTAACATTTTCAGAAAATTGGACCATATGCATCTGTTGGGCAGAATAAAGGTAAAGGAATCATGCTTCCTTCCAAGGAAGTCAAAACACGCCCCCCAAATTTCACTCAGCATTCTGTTGGATCATCTAAGTTTGTCAATCCAGACAACAATTGCTAGACAAAATCAAGTGTTCAAAGATGCAAGCGAATCTCGAGCTCAGCCGTCTTTAAATTCCTCGTTGGGCAATGCTTCAAGTGCTTCAGACGCGGTGGTGCCCTTTAATTCTGATGGCTCCAGTACAGCTGGCTCTGAGGCCACTAAAGGAATGGCTTCTCAAACTCGCATTGTTATGAGGCCTCCTCCTGCTGATTGGCGAGGTCGCTGCCAGTTGCTTCCTCGCTATTGGCCCAGGATTACAGATCAAGAATTGCAGCAGATATCTGGAAAGTATCCTATTTTTTTGACATCTCTTTTATGCCACTATTATTTTTCTCTTCAATTGATTAGCATCTCTATGAATTGAGAAGTGAATTAAGTTGATGATAGCTTTCCTGTGTTTACGTGATATTATGCACGTGATGTTCAGTTTTACCTTAACTCTTTCTTTAAGTTTCAAATCCACAGTTGTACCGTTGTTCGAGAAGGTTCTCAGTGCTAGTGATGCTGGCCGCATCTCACTCTCCTTAGCGGGCCGTCTGGTTCTGCCCAAAGCTTGTGCCGAAGTGAGCTGTTGTTTCACTAGATTTTTACGCTATATATGACTTTGACGTATTCATGAGTATGTTGCAAATTGGACACAGGGATACTTCCCTCCAATTTATCAATCAGAAGGTGTGCCACTAAGGATACAGGATGTGAAGGGCAACAAGTGGATATTCCAGTTCAGATTTTGGCCTAACAATAACAGCAGGATGTATGTCTTGGAGGGGGTTACTCCCTGCATCCAGAAACTGCGACTACAAGCTGGTGATACTGGTATCACACGAGTTGTACATTAGCTTTTTTGTGCAATGTGAAGTAATATCCATTTATTTCAACTGTCCACTGTTTACTAACTATGTTAATTCCTGTACTGAATCGTGAGTTTTGGTTTGATCATAGTGACATTTAGCCGAATAGACCCTGGTGGACAAATTGTCATGGGATTCCGGAAGTCAACAACCAATGTTGATACACAGGTCAGGCTTTATAGAGACGCTCTTCTCTATTTAAAGAATTGCTAGTTATTTTGCAATGCAGACTAACAATAACCGTCTGTTGGATTCATGAATTAAGGGGAAACTTCTTTGATAGTCGCCTGTTACCCCACATTGCAGAGTGACTAACAATGTCCTCTGAAGTTTTCCTTTCAGTCTTATAACTGGCATGTATTTAATTGCATACAAACAGGATCCACAGCCTTCTAACCTTCCTAATGTTGGATCTTTCGGTGAAACTTCGTATTCTGCTGCTAGTGATGAAATGCTTGCTGTAAATGCTTACCCTTGTCTTGTTTACGTCTTTTCAGAAAGCAACATGTTCTCATTGTGTGGTTTTCTAACTATATCCATTCTTTTACTTATATGGTCCCTTTTGATTCTTGAAAATGGGAAGAATGGAAGCCAGACACTGGAAGATCCCTCACAACAGCATATCTTGATCCCAGAGAAAAAGAAGACGCAAAATATTGAGTTAAAAAACAAGAGGCCTCTCATACGCGGTGCTGATGTGGTGGAAATTAGAGTTAATATATATGAAGCACAAGAGTTTCTGCGTCCAGCTACTAAAAATCCGACAATTTTCAAGATTGATGATTGTGAACTTGAGGAGTATGAAGTAAGTATAAAAAAAGTCATTATGCTTCTTTTTTCTTAACTGCCTTTGAGGTATCAAGGCATTTTTAATTTTAATCCTCCAGCATTTCCTTGTACTAGTTCCAATATTTTCCCTTTAGCAGGAACCGCCAGTATTTGGGAAGAGGACTATATTTACTCTCCAACCATCCGGGTAAGGGTAATATATATTTTGCTCTATGGGGTGGCTTTTTGGGCAATGACATGCACTGCTAAATTGTTCTACAAATTTTAGATGTAATTCTCTTGATAGATACTCTTCTTAGCCAAGACATCTGCGAAATCTACTCTTTGATTCTAGAAGACTGGGGGACAGTATATGATTTGAGTTCGTTTAAGCCTTATTGGAGGCCTTCTATCTTACCATATTGTGAATGCATATAATCCTAAAACATTGAAAATGATTATTCAGGAAGCAGGAACAGTGGGTTGAATGCGACAGTTGCTCGAAATGGCGAAGGTTGCCCGTACATGTTATTGTTCCTGCAAGATGGACATGTTCAGACAATGTTTTGGTCTCAAACAGGTTGGTTTGTGGGTTGGTTTTGGTGAAAACACTTTACCAAGATAAATAGTTTTCTAAAGAACTTCATTTTTCTATACCAAATGGCTGCAATTTTTGCTGCAGCTAGGTTAGTCTGTTTACAACTTAAATGGGTAAGTAGGACTATAATGTTGCTTTCTTGGGGAGTCCAAGCCTTATATTTCTTCCTTTTATTTTATATACTTCTCGACATTTGGTATTTGGTGCAACTGGAAGTTCCTCTTTGTTAGATGAGAAGGATAACATATGGTTCTAACCTTCACGCCTTTCATTTGCTTCCTGAAGCTCATGCTCTGATCCTGATGATATAAATCCAAGTGAACTGGAAGCTCTTAATATAGCCAGCAAGGGTATGAATCAAACTGCTGCTTTATTTGAAGTTCAATACACTACTTTTCCCATTTTCCCGTGTTGTTCTTTTTTGATGTGTGGCGGCAATCAATTACTGTAAAAGATGTAATATGCTTCTAGGTTGCATGAAAATTTTTATGAGATTTGTATGGATGTGAGATGCTTCTTGAAATACCTAATTGAGTATTGAAGTTACTATTTGCACGTAGTTCTGTACTAGTCATTTCGCAAATATTGAAGGATTATATTATTTCAGAATTGTGATATCATTTGCATCAAGGCTATTCCCATCAATCTGGATTAAAATTTTTTTTATCTTCTGTTACTTCCAGATTATAAGAGGAAAAGAATCACAGAGACAATTGTAGTAGAAGACGATGAACCTTCTGGCTTGGATACATTGGCTACTGCTGCAGTTTTAGGGGACAAAGTGCAAGACTCGACTGAGATATCACCTGAAGCCACTACCACCAAACATTTCCTCGCCATCGTCCGGGATGCACTTGCATTGTCTGCATTCAGCCTCCAAGTGGTGGAAAGTACAAACACCCCTCTTCATGTAAGTGCAACGTTTGCATGTCTGTGAGACGTCGCTTCAAATTACCAATGAATCGAAGGAGAAGGCGCCAATCAGCCCCAGAAGCTGAACAACATGCCTTTGGTAAGGATGAGCAAACTCCTCTAGAATTGTCAGAAATGGAAGGAACAACTGAGGATACACTATTGCTGACAACTTATGCAGATGCTGATAGAAGCCAGCTGAATGAGAACCTGATGATGGAAATGGAAAAGAGGAGCAAGGGGAACTTAGACCTCAATTGCTATCCCAGCAGAGAAGATGACATGGTGGCTGAGGCAGTAGCTGCCAGCATTTCTTTGGACATGTATATGAGGCAGAATGGCAATAAAGGGTGCAGCACATCTGCATATGTGAGGCTCAAGAAGTAATCTGGAATCTGGATCAATTTGTCTTGTCACATTGAATTGTTTTTGTTTCTGAATGTTTCTAGTATTTAATTTTGGATTTTGGTTTTAATAACTTCAGTCGAACATTTTATAGCCTATAACTATAATAATGACTTTTGGAGTCAATAGAGTATAGGGACTTTTGGACCTTCCCAATCTCTTTTTTATTATTAAAAAGGCTTTCTCCTTATTTTTTAGGTAACATTCACCAAATCTTTCAGACTGCTCTTGGTTGGATATGAAGCCCAAAAGCCTATAATCTGTTTGAATTAGTGTCCTTGATAGTCGTAGTGTCCCATAATGGTGGGACTGATTTGGATCAAGGCCCATTTTATCAAGCTATTATATTTTTCAACTTTTCAATTGCAGTTTTAATCCAGTGTAAAGAAAGACCTCTTTTTATTTTGGTAGCCGAATTTTTTAATTCGGAGCCCGAAGCAGAGTGAACCAACAGCAGTCCCTTCCTTTTCTTATATTTTAATTACTCTATTACCCTTTTCTCATTCAATAGGTAGAAGAAACATAAACATAAGGAAACTACTCTAAGGGTGAGTTTGGGAGTTTTGGAGAGAAGAGAAAATAAGAGAAAACTTGGGTTATGAGAGAAAAGAAGAAAAGAGAAGAGAAATGTGTTTCTTTCTATTTTGTTTGGGAGTTCTGGAAAGTTAAGGGATGATTTTGGACTTATATGATATTATAATTTTGTTGTTTAACATTGTATGAGTAAAAGTGATATTTAAAAAAACAAAAAAGTTATAAGGCTTTAAGTAAGTTTTCTCTCCCTTTTTGGAAAAAAAACTTATTAACCACTTTATCGTCCACCATCTAAATCTCCCTATTTCTGTTCTTTTCTCTGCAAGATATCTAAAATCAAGCACGTGGAAAGGTTGACTTTTCTCTTTTTTTAGATTTTTTCTCTCCAAATCTCAACTCCCAAATTAAGCCCAAGTTAGATGCCAAATTTTAGATATTCAGAATTCTTGGGAGTAAATAAATTTTCTTTGATGTACCTCATTATTTTGTTTGCACATTGTGCAAATTAACCTTGGTAGGATTTACCAAAGGGCTAAACAGAAAGATGTGGCAGTATTCCAACGGAATTAGGAGAAGGGCCAAAACATGAATGGAAAAGTTGAATGAACCATCCGAAAATTGCAAGAATGAGTTCATATGCTTACCTATTAATTTTTTCCCTACATAGTTGATCACTATAACTTAGGTTGACAAGGACGATGCTGTACCACGCGTTTATCCGATAATCTGTAACTAATCCATATTTAATTATACCAACCAAGACAACAAGAATTTGCTGTGAACATCCTCTCAAAGTCCGGCTAGCCCTTGGTCTTTTTCTACGAGGATCTTTTATAGTTATATTAATAATAATATTTACGTACAGTATAAAAAAGGGTTAATAACATTTTGTCCTCCTGAACTAAAAAAAACTATATTTTGTCCCCTCATTCACATGATTCATTTTTTAAAAATTTTATAATATCAAGATAATCTAGTTAAATAACGACTGAAATACTCTTAGTATTATATTTTAATTTTTCATATATTTAATTTTGATGTTCGACAATTATAAAAGAATTAGAAAAAAATAAAATATAATAACAAACTAATGTTATAATAAAAATTTATTATTATAATAAATTATAATAATAAAAGAATAGGGAGTGAAAATGTTGAATACATTATATTTGACATTACAATTTGTACAAATTAATCCAAATATTAAAATTGTAAAATGCTAAGAGATATAAAAAAAAATATCACAAAGTTTTATAAAAATATATATATATATTGTGGTTGCCTTGGGGATAAGTTTTCTCTTATTTGCACAGATATATGAACAAAACATGTGCATCCGAACACTCGCAAATGCCTACAGTACTGCCCCAGTAAGAAGTTCGCGAGGTCCTTAGAAAAGGGTCTCGTTCTATCGTCACATAATATATTTAAAGAATAATTTTCAATAGAGAATAAGCTAATTGGGAATTGTTCTACCATTATAATGAAACATTCAAATTTCGAAATAATATAAAATGGAATAAAAAATTTGACCAAGAAATATATTGTTGTGGATTATATTAAAATATTATATAATTTATTTTTCATTATTTTTAAATAATTATCACATCACTATTAAAATTTAAATATATAAAAAATCAAAATATAACGTCAAGGGTATTTAAATCATTTAAAGTAGACTATTTTGTTGATTTTAAAATTTTTAAAGAATAAATAATGTAGATGAAGGACAAAGTGTATTTTTATAGTTTAGAGGATTAAAATGTAATTACCTACCTAATTTAGGACGTAAAATGCTATCAACCCAAAAATATTTACATTCAGTATCAGGTAATAAAAAAACTACTGTATTATTATTAGCATTAATTATAATTTCCTTTTTGTTGGATAATCCTCATCGTGGGATTTGTTCATATGACTGAGTATTTCGAAAATATCTTCCCCGCAGAAACTATGAATAGTTGTGATGTTTATAGTACTTTATTTGTTCCTGATTTTTTTAAATGTTTTTTTATGAGTTGTTCTTTTACAATAATTTCAATCTTAAGGTAATTTCATCACTTACTGTCATTCTTGAATCTTGAGTTGAAAAGTTCAACTGTGCGCACGTTTTCCTTTCCTAAAACATCTATAAAACATATACCTTAAAATAATCAAAACCACGGTCTCTGTCAGAATCGGCCTATAAGAAATATTCATCCTAAGGGACGGCCAAATGCTTGCTTAACAAATTATTATTGAAACCATAAATTCCTTAAACTAAGAATTATTATATAATTAAGTGGATAGACTAAGTGATATCACTAGTCGATATGTAGATAGATATGAAACTTCAGTATTAAGATTAATTTACTTGGCCAATTAACTTGCTTCCGGCTAACTCCTAACCATTTATTTTATCCTCTAAAATACTAGTCAATTACTAACACAAGCATGAGGGTGGAGGAAAGAGAGGTCTTGATTTGAAACCTTTAACCTGGGAAATGACAAGTGTTTTAAGCTACCGCACGTAATGTAATGTATCTCGAGAGTTTTTTACTTAGACCGACTTCAAGGCAGGACTATGATACTTTCATCCAAATTCAACTATGATACTTATATGAATAACGTGATTGATTTTAGATTAAAAGATACATAATCTAATTCATTTTAAAATTTATCGAGGTAGTTCAATCCTAATGAGCATCTATGTTTTTGCTGTAGGAGGTAGTAAGGTGCATGAATGATTTATAACATGCACGAGGTCAATCCGATTCTTTGTTGCAACTTTGTAAGCAATGCTTGCATTTTCTCTAAAAACTTAAAAGTAGTCATTAGGCCAATTACTTCAAAATGCACATAAGTTGATTGAGAACACCACACAACTGCTAAAAGAACATATGCATTTACGCCTGGTAGCGCAATTTCTCGACAGGCCAGCTATCTTGGCCTTTTCCTACCGTCTCCACTTGGGATTATAAATACAAACACCACCCCATTCAGCATTCGAAAAATCCAATACACCATTATAAACAACAAATACAAAACACCCACCCCCCCAATACCACAACTTTCTCTCCAAAAAAAATAATGGGGGACTTGGTAAAAATATCAAAAGCAAATAGAGAGCTAGAGGAATTGTATTCTGGGATCCCTGATGATTCAGTTAACCTTACCTTTTCAGATCTAGCTGAACTGAGGCAAATGAGTACTCCCCCTTCAATAGACAAGAAAAATTCCGGCCCATTGGATCCAATTACTGAAACAAGCAGCCCAAGAACAGAAGAAGTAGAACCCTTAACAAACAGTTTGGACTTTAGCCGAGGCCTAAAGGCTTCTGCCCATCAAATTCAATATCAATCTCAGCACCTTCCTCATATGCATCATCTTACACCACATAGTCGGGAAACATACAATTCACCAATATTGAATAATCATTATGTTCAAGGAGAAATTACTACTCCAAATCATCATCAGCATCATCATCATGTCAGCAGCCCGTATAATCATAGTTGTCAACATGGGATGAATTGTGTAATGCATAGTGACATGGTTTATGATGACATGAGCCAGATGAGTGGCATGAGCAATATGGCGTACCCAGATCACAGAGGTGGAAGGCGGAGACCTGGAATTCCTCACTCCAATATTTGCACCATTTGCACTACTTACATCTACATTTTCCTCCATCGTTGCCTGGTATATTTTCATCTTGTACTCTTGAACACTTTATATATATATAGTCTTTGTTTTCTCTGTGTCATTGTCACATTTTCGGCACGATTAATATTAGACAAATGTTAATGCTACAATTGAAATTTTTTTGTCACAACAAAAGAGATGTAAAATGACAAAAAGTATGCTTCCCCTATTACGAGGCAAGGGTACTTTGAACATTTCACTGCTCTTTTGCTGTGGCACTAAAATTCTAGCTTTGGCAATAGTATTTGCCTTAATGTTAATGTTATAGCACAAAAATGTGTTTATAACATGTATTTTTACACTATGGTACGTAATTATTTAGATTTTGAATGACAATCAGTAAACACAAAGTATATTGATCACTTTTTGGTTTACTTTAATTTGTCACTTCATAAGTTCTTAATTCAAATTTCATCATGCTCCTAACGTCTTGATTTTTTTTTTTTTATTGGATATTGGGAAAAAAAGTTTCTTATTATTCAACAATAATTGTGTTGAAGTGACAAAGATAAATACTTGCACAGTTGTGTGTGTATATATATATATATATATTCAAGAGAAATAATATGTGAATGAACAAAAATGTCGACATGGATAATACGGTTCAAAATTATCTAATCTCGTTTCTTAAAAAATTAAGAATTAAAATCTAATCTTTGACCTTGTTATGATTAGATGGATACTACTGATATTATGTTATTCTAGTTTGTTAATTTCAATTTTCTGTATAAATTAAGTACGACAATCGAGTTACTGAAATTTCTCCTTGCAGGTCTGTGGAAGAGCCTATTGCCGGCAATGTGTGGGTCTTGGCATGGGAGAAATGACAGAAGGTCGAAAATGTACCGCGGTCGAGTGTTTGGGACGAAGATTCAGTCAGAGGTACCTGCACAACATTAATTTTCCCTTTAATTCTCAATAAATATTATAGTATAAATTTTAACTCTTACACTTGATCGCGGGAAGGGAAGTATAGCTTTGGTAGCATGGTTTAAAAGCTACGGTGTGGGTTGCGGTCGTGATGACGTTTATTCCGCATCGATCGTGGTAGTATTAGAATATTATTGGATAATAAATTTATTTAAAATTATTAAAATTAAAAAATAAATAAAAATTACAAATAATTATTTATAAATTAATTTTAAAGAATTAATTAGTTAAACATTAGTCGTGCACTATAAATTTAATTTTAGTTTATATTCTAAAATGTATATAATTCAATACGACCTATCGGTGTTATATTGGAAATAGCCATTCCGGATACGAGGAGTTTTGAACCGTGCTTGGTTTGTCCAAATTGAATTTAGATGGTATTGTGTTATCACCAATTCTTTTTAAGTCATAACGTCAGGACATTAAAATTTGCTTCATAAAATGATCCTTGAGGAAGTAGTGGGACTTGGTAAATGTTGTACTAAAATGTCTAAAAAGCGAGCCGGCTAACGCTGTTGTTGCAAAACAGACAAAACCCAAAACCTATTCAAAACTAAGGAATTCATTAATTTGGAGGATTTGCTCTTTTATTGACAGGTATATTCATTAGCTGGACTTATTGGATCTTGCATGTGATATTCGAGCATAGTAAAACAACAAGAACTGAAGTGGGCGGAGAAAGGGACCAGGGGCAGCGGAGATAATAATCGATATAATCGGAGTGGGATGGTAATGGTATCTAGATCAACAAATCCCGCCCCACCAAGAACTCCCAACCATCGTGCTGCTAATAATCCACATTCTTTTGTCAGCAATGCTCAGTCTTCATTTGTGATGGGCTCCCCTTATTCGCCTTATTATTCACCTAAGAACCACCCTTTGCCTTTCTAGAAAATGTAATCAACCGTTATAGTTTCCTTGTCTTGTATACTTGAAGTTAACTAGTAGCTACAACTATTATTTTGACACTTTGATATGTCCGATCTTCGGTTTCACTTGTAAACTTTATTGTATGAATTAAATATTATAGAATAAATAAACATGTTAACATTGTTGTGTGAATTAAACCTTCCAGAATAAATGAAATCAATCAATACAAATAAGATTTTATAATATTTAATTTTGACCACAAAATTTATAAGTAAAATCTAAAATCAAATCTGCCTAAATAGTTTCTCTTTTTAAGTGTATTGTATTTTTAGATTTTTTTTTCCCCTGAGAGAAAGATAAATAAACATTTAAACATACATACAATGTATGTGAAATGCGGTACCTCGAGTGGTTTGTTCGTAATTACATGAATGAAGTGACAATATTATGAAAACTTATGATCACGGTATATATTAGTACTTATGCTGAGAGTTAAATTAATGTTGAGGGCCCTTATAATATTTCGACATTAGAGTTTGGCTGAGCCAAAACAAGTCCAAATCTCACGTGGGTTATGTTATTTTGATTAATCCAATCCAAGAATACAGAATACTAATAGACCATTAGAATTCTGTATTCTAACAAACACACACAGAGCAAATACTGTCTTAAATATGAACCTGAAGTACGAAAACAGAAAAAGAACATCCAAAAACACTAAATTATCTTCCAAGACCCCAACCCCCGGCAAAAGAATAAAATTAAGTGGAATTTTTATGTGAAGGTTGTACACAACTGGAGCCAACCAACAAAATGTTCAACCAGACAAACAATTAAGAGGGCCCCTTTTGATATTTAGTCTAGGAGGAATATCTTGTTCGATCTTTACTCTGCTTTTTACCTGTCTGGCCAAGTCCTTCCCTCGTAATTGTGAGTAAATGTGTTACTTATTTTATAATATTAATTGAGTATTGAATTGCTAAGACGATTGAAAATTAATAAATTTTGATATATTTTTAATTATTTAATATTTTGGCAAATATTTATTCTTGCAAAATGAGTAAACCACAAAAATCGTTTTTCACAAATATGTGGTCTTTATTATCCGACGTTCACTGTTTTATTTTTCCGACGCTCACTGTTTATTTGGTCAGTTTGAGAGACTGATTCCAAAATTTTTGTTATGTATATTCGGATATTTGGTGCCTCCTATAACCAAAATTTTTGTACCTCTAGTTGTGGTAATTAAGCAAACACAGTTGTAAATGTTGCATCTTTTATTTTTAATCATACACATAAATTCAGTACGTCATTAGGACTTCTTGAAAAAAAAAAAAAAATAGCAAAAGAAACACCAGAAAATTAGTCCAACTTCATCCCATCTCATGTTCTTTTAAAACTAATTACTAGTAATTTAGCAATTACCTCCTCAAACACACATCAAAAAGTAATTGTAGTAATCGTCGTGGTCGTGGTCGTAGGATGTCCGAACAAGAGCTGCCGACAAGTTGGACAAGAAGAATGCGACACTAACCACTTATCTACACACTTAACATGGAACCCATGATTGCAGAATCTCGGCAAAATCCGTACATTTTCCCCATCATTAAATTCTCCTAAACATATGGGACACTCCGTAGCCGGCATAATACTATTAATTCCCGACTTGTAAACAACCACCGGAATCTTACGTAGAGCGTCTTTTGTTAAACCTGTCGAGGCAGCCAAACGTGCAACAGCAACACCTTCTTGAGTCGGAGTTTCAAAGGCAAATCTTCTGCTGCATCTTAAAGCGCAACGTACGATCGAATTTAGACCGAGTGCACATATTAACGCACATAGTAAAGCTGCTAATATGATCACCATATTGCTGTCGAAACTCGCGTCTCCTCTAGACGGGCTACTTGATCTTGTCTCGTTGATTATTGCAGCTGTTAAAACATCGGATCCATTGAGGAGGTGCCGAGGTAGATGATATCGATTTTCTTGATTCCTCATCATCTTAGATGATAATCTGTGATAATTAACTAAACAAAATGTTGTTTTAAGTAGCTAGTGTCGGAAGGATTCCAACAATTTCATTAAGGTAGAAGCATTGGAAAAAAGCATCTAGTTGATGATCATATGGATGAAAAAGGGACGGATTGAGAGAATCAATTAAAGGGTTTTGTTGTTGTGATCGAACATCGGGACCATGAGGCTCGATCAAGGTTGGTCCTCCAGTATAGCAATGGCCCAAGTTGAATTTTTAAGGAGGAGATTAAGGGCTTCTTGATTTACTTTAAACTTAACTATCTTCGTAAGTTTAAAGGCACTACGAAATATTTAAAAATCATCCACTAAAGAAAATTAATTATGACAAGATAAACTAGACTACTTTTTTACTTCCTTTATTTGATATAATGTGACATATTTTGATTGGAAAACTGATTTGAGTGGTGGAAGTTTTTTTCTTTTCTTAATAATCTTTGGACGGTTTATTGAAACGTCAATATCACTTGTCTACTGTTTTTGGCATAATAAGCGGGGAAAAGATCTTAAAATCTCCTCTATAGTTACGCATTTTCTATCTCGTTTTTTTACTATCTTTTTTTTATTTTGCTCATAAATAAATTGTTAATTTTTTTAAGAAAATATAATTATAAATTTTTATAAATAAATTTTAATAATAAAATAAATATATAATAACATATGAGATAAAAAATTCTTTGCATGTTGTCACTAGCAAAGAATATAAGCAACGCGATATTTTTTTGTTTTTTAACCCCCAAAGGATAGAGTGGACATAAGCAACACGATAGAGTAGATATTTTCTGGCAAGACAGGTTATAGTGAAGAGATATTTTTCAAGTTGATGTGATTTCAGTCGGTCAAGTAATTTTGTCATATCTTTATAATAATTAATTAAAACAGTTGAGGCTAGTGTAGCTATTAGTACTCGCATCAAAACCAAATCTAATTAAGAATGGCCCTACTATTATTAGTGTGAGTCACGAGTATTAATTCCAATTTTGCATCAAAAGTATTAACGACTGTAGTTAATTTGAGATTATTCACAAACGTGGCTATGTGACCTCGTAAGAAATTTTGGGCTGTAAATGAATGGTATTATAAATTTTTTAATTTAAAAAATAAATACATTATCAAATTAAGTGACATAACTCAATATTAGATGTTATGTTCTTTTTTAAATTAAAAAATTTATTATATTATATCATAGAACTAATTTATATATAAAAAATTTGTGACCCAGTTTCTCCATCTAACCAGAGCAAATTGACAAATTTTGTGGTACGCTTTTGAATCAGTAAGGCTTCTTCTCTCTTACACTTTCTGGGTTATTCTTTAAATTATTCGCTCTTCATCAGTCCCAGGAATGGACCATTTTTCACATGGACATGGGACTTAGAAATTTTTCAGAAAAAAAAATCGATGACCCTAGATATTCCCCTCCTAGGCTTGAAGTTAAGAGGGAAATAATTAACATAAAGAGGAGCACAATTTAGATGTCTATAAGATTGGCCGTTTTTCTTTGGAGCACTCTTTCAAGACAGTCGGGACTTGATCAACTTCAGGAGAAAAGGGAGAGAGGCTGTCTCTCTCTCTCTCCGTCCCTCCCTCCCCCTTGTCAACTTTGTTACATTTATCAACACCAAGCAGTTATTCTTATGAAGTTGATTGAGTTACAACAGACACAGACGAGCATGTGGTGGCACTTAGTTTTGATCTATGTGAACCATATTTCATAAGCCTGTCTAAAATCTCCTGCTAATTTTATTGATATTAGCAGAATAATAACCTAAAAAGATGGTCTGACCTTGGAAAAAAAAAATAAAGCTTTGATAGTTGGAGTAACATAAGTCATAATCTCTCATCTTTCTGCTTGATATTTATTTATTAGTTTTCTGCGCCTAAATAATGGCTTTGAATGTTGCAGGTTCTAGACAGTCATATTATGCAAAGTTCTAGGTACAAGTATCATTGCCTACAAATCTAGATTGTACTCATATAGCTGCTGTTTTGGTTTTGGGTAAGTAAATTAAAGGTGGCTTCTTAGATTTCTCATTTCTTTCATTTTGATTATATGGAAATAAGTAGAATCAAGTAGTGTAAATTATGGTTATGTATGATACAAAATGTCACACATGTAAGGCAACTTACATATAAGCATATGAACTTATTTTTAAAGCGTATAACGTATTAAGAAAAAAAATACTAATGATATCCGAAGAAGTTTTCTTAGGGGATATATAAATCAATTTAGTAATTACTATTTCCAAATAAACATGTTTGACTTGAGAGTTCAATTCATCCAAAACTCTTGTTTGGATCAAATTTTTGATGTGTATCATAAATTTTTTAACTTTAATAAGTAATGTAATATCTTTAAAATTAAGAAATTACATAAATCAGAATCAAATAAAAATATCTCCCATTTACTTATGACAGCATAGCAACTCAATTTAGTCCGAACTATTATTGCCGACATTTCACTCGATTACGGGAGTTCTGTAAACAGGGCTTGATGGGCCATCTTAGCTCGTCAAACTATTATCTTATTTAAACGAACAATATTATGGACTCTTTAATCTTTGAAGGAATTTTACTGTCATGTTTGAAGAAATTATTCTCTAACTTTAACAATTTATATAGTGGATAAATTTTTAAAATATATAATATTATATTATACAAACTTTTAAAATACAAGATGTTGATTCCTTAAAAGAATCGTAGAATTTTCTTTAATTTTTATATGTGGTTGAATATGAATTCAAGGGTGCATAATCAATGTAAGAATTTCCCATTCTCCTGTGATCTTGTCTTATACATATAACCAAGCTTTTAATGAATGGAGTATGGCTAATAGCCATAGAGGAAGTGTGAGAGGGTTTTTCAATCCTCCTTTTCTTTCTAATTCAGCATTGGAAGAAGGTTCGTTTATCATGTAGTATATAATTGAGAAACCTTCGATAGCCAAATGGAGAAATTAATTTGTACATACTCGCATGAATCCACTGATTGCGTCCGATAAAGTTGATAAGAATGGCGTGGCAGAAAATAAGGGAAATAGGAATCCTTCATACGACAAATAGAAGCAAGGAGGCTAAAAGTATAAAAGTAGAAATTTTTTTTTGGAATATTCCACTCGACCCCTTCAAATAAGGAATAGGAATATAGGATGCCCACCTATGTTCTAGCGCCCATAAATTTAGAATTTCCACTTGACCATGAAAAAATGTTCTTTTTCAAATCTTCTCATTTAATCTCATTCAATGAATTGGATTTCCAATCAATTTCCTTCACCAAAATCTACGCCTATATAAATGCCCAGGAATTACAAGCTTTACCGGGAATTTTTGAATAACAAAACCCTAATTCTTTTTCTCTTAAATCTTCAAAAAATATACTATATATATATATATATATATATATATATCAAGATTTAGTAAGTCTAATTATCATCTTTAATAATTTCAACCAACCCAACATCATTTTCATATCCCTCCCTTTCTTCCACAACCAAGGCGACGGCGTTTCTTCATTTCTACGAAACTTCCAACCCCGACATCATGAGCTCTCCTTTCGAAGAGTCCCTGCATGGTGCATGGCCGGAGTTAACGTACAAGACATTTGACAATGACGATAATGTCATTGCCGACGTCGATCGTTGACGACTCCTTGAAATGCTTCTCCTCCTCCTCCAACGTCGAGGTTACCGACGCTGGGCTTGATGAAGATCTTTTCTCAATTTACATTGACGTCAACAAGCTGGAAGAGAAGGAAAATAACGCCTGGCCTTGATAATGACATTTGCCAAAACGGAGGCGGGTTTGTTTCCGGGAGTAGCAGCGGAGATGATGGTGGACGTGGGAGGCGGAAGAGGAAGGAGAAAAGCAATAATGCGATCCAGACTCAGCCTAGGAAACAAAGGCAAAGGCGTGCGAAGAAGGGTTGTTTGGTGAATGAAACGAGGTTTGTGGAGCCCAGAAAAGCAATGGCTCCGGAAGAGTTGGCGGAGCTTTGGGCTACTGATCCTAAGCGGGCTAAAAGGTATTAACTCTTAGCTGGACGTCTTTGCATGCCGGTAAGATCAAACCAAGTATCATTTCTTCATAAATTAATTATGTTGACTCATAGGTTAAGTAGGGGGAGAAGTTCGTCCCTTACCCTATGTTTGGTGAGAGTATCAGTGTAAACTACGGACAGATGCACAAGTTAAATTTTGGAGATAAAATTATATTGACATATTTTTTAAGAGTATTTTATAATTTTTGTTAAATATTAAAAGAGTAAAATATAAATTTTGTGTGGGTGTAATTAAAATTTCTACAAAATCTCAAAGGATAATTTTGAATATTTTGGGATATAGCTATATAAACATATATTTAAAGTATACTTCTATAACTTTTGAAAATTTAAGAAGGAAAAAATTTAATTTTTATAAGAGCTAATAAAAAATTTATAAAAACTTAACATAATTTTCAAATACTTGAGGTGGCAGCTACCCATCCCCGCCCCCACTACATCTACCCTTTCTAGAAACCACTGAAATATACGTTTATGACCCTACCGTATTACTAAAGAAAAGAAATAACTTACCCTCCAGCTAAACATTTTTTCCTACCATAAAAAAACATAAATTAATTGCTATACTTCAATACACGATATTTATATATACTCGAGGATTCCTTGCTTTTGCTCTTTATCTTTCTCCTTTGCCTCTTTCATTTCTTCTTTGGATACTATCAATAACTTTTATGAAGTTTACGTTTCACGATTATTGATTATAGGATCATGGAGTATTTTGGAGGGTTGAGCTAGCCTAGCGCTACCGCCTGCCGATCAAGTATTCAAGTCTTTTAGCTCTGTGTATTTTTTTTCTTTTTACTAAGGTAATGGGGGTTGAGTGAGGTTCCTATTGGCATCTCCTATGAACATAATAAGAAAGGTCGAGTAATTACTAATTACCCACGACGGTCGCTTGTTGATTTTTTTTTTTTTACTTGAATATCTTATGGTTGGTTTTGAAATGAGCTCCAAATTAAACCATGAGATAATTATCTAATTCTAAGGTGGTTGTTAGACATTAAACCTTCCTAAAATCTAATCGACTTCAGGATTGTGGCAAATCGGCACTCTGCAGCCCGCTCTAAAGAGAGAGAGGCTCAATGCATATTAAATGCCTCGAGGAAAAGGCGAAGAAGCTTAATTTGGAGGTGACTTTGCTCAACACACGACTCACTACAAACCAGGTTTTCAATCTAAATGTCTTTCACTCTTTCTCTAAACATATAGTACTACTATATAGTCTGTATGCTGAAATATCATGTTTGTGCAAACATTTGACTTCTGAAAATCTTAATTCTTTTAGAGGGACACGACAAAGCTTGCAGCTGAGAATTCGGAATTGAAATGTCAGTTGCAAACCAACGAGTGTCAAGCTGAGCAAACCGATGGTATCCCCTGCCCGCCTATTTAACTATGGTCTTGGTGTCTTTTCTTCTTTTTCCTGCCTATTTAATATCCAAGTGTGATTATTAGCTAATCTCATGCCAAACTTTACTCGAGATGATTACTAGTCAAGTGGTCCTCACTTCAGGACTTCTTCTTTCATACATTAATAACACATCATCACACTGTTCCATTATTTCCAGCTCAAATTGCAGCACTCGAACTGGAAATCTGATGGAACAGCTGAAATCTGCCACACGGGAAATGGACTACTACTCCCATATGTACCAATCAGGGCCTTTGCAGTTTATTCCACCAATGTCAACCCAACAAAAGCCACCGCTGCTTCACGATTCCCAACCCAGCATGTTATCTCCCTATTTGCATCTGGCAAGTCCACAGCTTCTCATCTAACTTCTATAGACACCGCTGATGACCTACAGACACTATCACAGTCTCTCATCAATCCAATCGCCTTCTTACCCTTGCAAGAAGTGCAACCCTGTTAGATTATGTAAAGCTGACATAACATCAGCAAAGACCAATACTTCTGATTGTTAGATCCCATATGTAGTTTTGTGGGCTTTAAGGTCGTTGACCATTCTATTTCCAGGACAGTAGTGGAGCTTTAATATTTTTCTTTTTTTTTTTTTTAGCCATAGTAACCGAGTATAGGAGAACCCCGTAAAGTGAGATAGAAATATGATTAGACTTGTATGAAAGGCTGAAATCTGGCCCATTGAGTTTCATCAAAAAGCCAGAATCACTTTGCAACAAGCATAGTTTAAACAAGGCTGGTAAAATTAGTACTATTATATTTCCTCTCTCTTTTCTGTTTTATTATATTTTCCTCTATCTTTTTAGTTTTTTGCTGCTTTGGTTCTGAGAAGAATGAGGATGAGGCACATTTAAAACAGAAGAGCAGCAAAATATTCAATGTCCCTGATGGAAACATGACATCCCAACCAAAAGAACCCTCAATGGCCAAGCACTTTTACTTTTAAGCTGCAGTGCTTGACATAACTAATTCAGACCTAGCATACTGGCTGCCACATGTGTTATTGCTATAGAGAGAGAGAGAGAGAAGAACCCTCAATGGCCAAGCACTTTTACTTTTAAGCTGCAGGGCTTGACATAACTAATTCAGACCTAGCATACTGGCTGCTATATGTGTTATTGCTATAGAGAGAGAGAGAGAGAGAGAGGTGGGAAAGAGGGAGGGGGGGAGAGAAAGAGAAAAGGTCAACTTTTCAGCCACCCCGACATATCTTCTTCTTAATCTCACACATTTGATAAAGAGAATGAATCAAATCACCGCAATAAACCAAAGCAAATGCACTCACAAATCAGCACCAGATCACGCCATCATATTTAGAAAATCTAAGACACTGGGCACCCTATTCTCCAGTATTCACTTGGTTTTCAAAAGGAATCAAGCTTCAAAGCTGACCAAAATCTAGTATTGTTTGTGAAGACAAAGAACAAGAGATCATCCACATTTAAAAGCTTAAGACCTTCCTACAGCAAATTCAAGTTTGGACAGTATCCTGCTACTACAATTCTTTTCCTCCATAGCAAAAAGAAGCATTTGATAAAAAAAAAAATCAAAAGATGGCAGAAACCCAGTTCAGCATCTCGTCAGTATGGAGAACCTTGGAGCATTTTGACAGATATTTTGTCAGTTTAACTGCCTGTATGTAAGTAGATTAGTTGTATCTAATACTAGGCAGCAGACAGATAGCCAGACTGGTAGGAGGTTATGGAATCCATCCATTGGTCAATAAGAAACATGTGCTTTATGGTAGAATAACACAAGGCTAAAGACACTGTAAATCTCAAACAATCATGCTAATACCAATAGACAAAGTGTAGAGGGAAAAGAACCTTCACAGAAATTGCTTTGATTTTCATTTTTAAACTAAGCTGCTAACATGTTGATTACATCATTCAGCTATCCTAGTCATGAATTCAAGATTATAAACTTCATCTATGAGACAAAATATACATATCTTCGTTGTTCCTTCCCCCAAAATAATACTAGATTAAGCTCAAAGCTTTACAAGACAGAAGATCGAGAAAACATCAGGTTATGAGAAGACAAAAGATATACAAAGCACATACCTAAAAGAAACAGAAAGTCAAACCCTTCAAAAGCTAGCTTTAGCGCATCAAGTTTCGCCACTTGTCCTTCAAATCAACCTAAACAGAATCATCAGTTAGTATTTAATTTACATCATAAACCAAGGGCCAGAATGATGCAATTTTGCAGAAGACATACCTCTGTTCTCTCCTCAAATATATCACGATACTCATTAAAAATAATCTTCCATTTTCCTCTTCCATACCTGCAACAAGGCCGTTACAATAATATGATTGAGAGAGCTTAAGTAAGTCTGACGTTACTAAGAATGCTATATCACTAGAGCAGGGAGGAGGAAGCCACTGAAGGAGATTAGACCCAAAAAAAATACAACGATTGAGTACCCAAATAACGAATCAAATTGGCAACAAAAGTTTAATCCATCCAAGGGAATTGAAATCAATAAATGCTTTGTCTGAAACAATCAATTACATACTTCTCTACACCTATCCTCAGTGCATCTTCTTCTGATGTACTCCATCTCTTAAATCTTCTCTTTTTCTTCAAGTTATTGAATTCATATTTCTTCAAAGGAGAAACAACCCTTCTTTCTGGGCTAGGTAACCGAATTCCACTTCCACGATTGGGTGAAGCTTCAGCCAAGCCATCAACCGAAACATCACACTCTCGCAAACACAATTTAGAATTACCTAACATCAATAAACTTCAACATGCAAAGGGAATTGCATTCTGCGAGCAATTCTGCGTACTCACAAGAAGAACACTTAGCAGAAGAATATCCCAAGGAAAAACACTTTTCAGTAAATGAAGCATAATCATGCACTTGACTCTAATAAACAGAGGAACCCCGTCATATTCCCCTGTTGGAGGAACTTTCAAAGAGGACTAAGAGCACTGATCATGACAACCAGATTTTTCTTTGAAATGTTAAATCCAATAGCTGACTGATCTTTATGTGCAGAATCAGAGAAACATGCTCATATTCTCATGTAACTCCTAATTCAAATGATTGGCAAAGAACTACTGTAGCCATACCCCTAAAACCTTAAAAAAGATATGGAAGTCCATACATATTCAATCTCAAAAATTCTATCAGTCCAACTAGGTGATGGCAATTAAAAAAAATAAAAAATAATTAGATAAACATTTTTTAAGACCCGGAAAGTAACCAGACAAGAATAACTAAAATGGGAAAAAAAATAACTAATATAGACTATTCCAGTGTTGAGCTATCACATTTTCGAGAAGCCCCCAGCCAATCATTAATTGAATAAAATGGAGCCTTCCTTTCCTTATCACAGCAGACAATAGGAAGGATTACGATGCCCTTTTTTCAACAAAAAATCGCATTTTTAAACCCCAAAGGTGATTGAATACACAACGGGTATCCTTTAGCAAGGAAATAGGAGCAAAATGATACAGCAATGAATTGCAACTCGCATAAATCAGATTAAAACCTAAAGAAATCTGAACTACTAAACAAAAAAAGCTTTGGAGTAAATTGTTTTCTAGACGCAGAAGAATCAGTAGAAATATCAACTTCAGTAGATAAAGAAGAATCAGCAGTAATTATGAATTGAAAACCTGAAATTGGAAAAACCTATTACCTCAGAAGCATGGGCAGTACTGTTTTGTGCCATTAAACTCGGCCTGGGTGCATCTTTCTGATTCTCACCACAATACTAAGCTGAGACGGATTACCTAGAGTCCCTCCATTAGCTTGAACAGCTCCAGAGCTCTCAGAAACAGAAGGGTTCACTCCAACACGATTTTCTTCCACAGGCTTCATACCCGTATCTTTTCTTGCAATACTAGAAAGCACCTTCTCAGCAAGGTTTAAAGCATCAGGAAGGGGATCCTCCACAACGGCTTTTAGCTCCAAAGAACTCGATTTAAGAGCTTCCTGCACTTCATTCACTTGAAGAGTAGATGGCAAATTAAACATTTTGCAAGATAAGAGCCAGCTCCAGAAGTATCAATATCAGTGATCTTAGCTCCTCTAGACGTCCCAGAAAAAGCAGCTCGGAATCGTTTAGGAATCTGCTTCCGTCTGGAAATCACATTTACTTTCCGCATTTCTACATTAACTAAAAAACAACCACCTAAACATACTTGTAAATCGAAACAATCCAATTAAAGGCAAAAAAAACACAATGATTACCATCTTCAAACTTTTTTTTGCTAATAAGCAACATATATATGAACCAAATACAACAGAAAAATCACCTCTATTGTCATCTCCGGGGTCCGAATTTCGCAATGTCCCGCCATTCGCCCCTTGTAGGAGCCTCCTCAATTTATCATCACCCATCGAAGCCTCAGCAACTAATTCAAGAAAAGAAGGCCCCATTTCATCTTTTTCCTCTTGAACATAAAACCTAACAGCCGCAACCGCATCAAGCCCTTTACTCCTCCGCAACACATTATCACAAATACTGTCATCCCACACGGCGGCCTCGAGCTCATCTTTCCAACTCCTCAATTCCTCCGAAATCAACCCTACTTTATCTGCTTTCTCCAATTTACAAACCCTACCTCTCCATATCCTCTTCACCGCATCGAAATACCTAAATTTACCATCATCGCCCTTTTCATTCAGGAATTTTACAGTACATGCCACTGCCACCGAGCAATAGGCCGCCTTAATTAGGTCGGAGTGTTGTTTGATTTTGTCCTGGAAATCTAATTCCTCGACTTGCTTTTCGAGGAAATCGAGGATCTTTTCGGAGACCGAACCAGTGGAGATTTCGGATTCGATTCTTCGTAAAAGGAGGGATTTTTTGAGACTTGAATTTTCGTTTGAGAGAGGAAGGAGGGTAATAAGGGTACTTAATATGCGGTCGTCGAGAGGTTGCCGGACGAGGAATTCGAGAATCCACCGGGAGATATCGACGTCGATGTCTACCTCCATCGATTATGCATGAAATTGCAACCCTAATACCATTAAAAATTAAAAACAAAATAAAATAAGAAGTTGGTGACAACTGACAAGTGACGATAGGGAGAAGAAAATGCCGCAGTAAAAATTTGGGTAAATTACAAGATTCTTCTTTTGATTTAGCTAATGTTTATTATTATTATTATTTTTTCCCAACCAATTGGGATTTGAATTTTTTTTTTTTGATAAATAGATAAAAAGTTGGGTATACAACAAAAATAGTCCTGAGTTTTTTTTTGTAAAATTGAAATGGTTCTTCTAGATGTGTATAATCTAATTTAATTCTTAAATTTTTTTTCTTTATGCTGATTTTGATTCTTGTACGGTGGCTTTGCCCAAAATCAAACATCCTCCACCTTTCGACTGATAAAAAATATTTAGATAAATTTAATTTTTAATTCTATTTATAAATTTTATAAATAAAATATTTATATCAATTAATATTATAAATTTTTTAAAATTAATTTATATTATAAAATTTAATCAAAAATTAAATTTATTTAAATTTTGCATTCCCCGACCACAATACCAGGGGCATAAAAGAAAATTTCACCTCCACCCCTACAACCAATACCTTTCTCCATCTCCATCAAGCACATCGTAGCTTCCAATACAACCCCGTGACCCTAACCTCCTTCCCTACCTCCAATTTGCTTGAAACCTTATTCCCGCTATCCTTAGCCCTCCCCATCCCCAATCTTCACCACCTTCGTGGCTCACCCCATTCATCCTCCGTAACCTACGATTTGCCCCTCTCTCCCACTTTTCTCGCAGATCCCCATCCCTTTGATCTTTCTCACAACGACACTAAATCCCTCTCTAAAGTCCATATTTGTGATTAATTTGTTTTTGTTTCTTACCTTTTGAGTGTTTGAGATTTGATTTAGATGGAAAAGGAGAAAAAATGAAAAATGAAAAATGAGAACACACTTGTGTTTGCTTTCTTGTAGTGTTTTTTTTTTTTTTTTTTTCATTTGTTTAGGCGGATAGTCTGTGCTTGTTTTTCTAATGGAAAAATAAATTAAAACAGATAAATTAGCATCTAAGGTTATATTTTGATGAATAATAATACCATGAAAATAAAATATTTAAAATATTTAAATGACAAATTTGGCACATTTTTAGATTTTTTTAATCACAAATTTTGATGGGATGGACACAAATATACTAATAGTTAAATAGATAATTTTCGTTAAAGTAATTCGATTCTTGAAGTATCTGTGTTATATTTCTATTTGGTTTTTGGGTGAATCATGTTGAATATGTCTTGTATTTTTTATTTTGTCCCATATTAGTTTATTCGAGAATAATTTTTCTCTCTCACTCAATGTTATAAATTAAGGGGTTTAGTTAAGTTTTTAAATAAATTGGCTTCGGAATAGTAGATTTTCAAGATTTTTATAGCCATCCTACCTTTTGCTTTATTTGAGTTCTTTTATACTTTTGTTATAATTGTGCATATAATCCATTTTGTGGAGATCTTTCTAAATTTGTATTCTTGTGGAGGTCCGTAAACGTAGGTCGATTTGACTAAATCACGTAAATCTGCGTTCCTTTTATTCCAATATTTCTCTTTATTTATATTCGTTACTATCTTGTTCTAATATTTCTCTTTAATTATATTCGTTACTATTTTTAATGGCTCGTTAAATAATTTTTGCAAATACTCGGGGTTTCAATTCTAACAAATTAGTATCGGAGCTGAGCACCCGAGTTAAACCAATTTGATGATAACGAAGTTTTGAATTGAGAAATTTTGAATCATGGGTTAGTCGTTGGCAAAAAATTTCTTCTAAGTATTGGTCGTTTTGTTGTTTACTTTTCTTTGTGTATTAGACGTTTGAACTTTCAGATGGTCCATTTGATATTTGTGAAGAATTTTGTTGGGCCTATTTTGTGGATGAAAAGTGGGTTTGCATTGAATACAAATTTGGGACTTTGTTGGAGAAAGCGGAGTTATGTCGATCTATTTGTGAAATGAGAATCTGGGCCATTGAGATTTTGTGGAGAATTTCATTTTGTGAATATTTACTATTTTACAAGGATTTATTATTTGATACAAGTCAAAATGGAGATTTTTTGAATATATCTTGTATCTTTTGTTTTATCCCACATTGGTTTGAGAAGAGTTTTTCTCTCTCACTCAATGTTATAAATTAAGGGTATTCGTTAAGTTTTTAATTGTACCAAACCAAAAGAGCTTTAATGGGCATTTAGACCCTTTATGGCCATCATACCTTATTTGAACTCTTTTGTGTTTTATTATAATGATGCCTATAGGTCGTTTTGTGAAGGTATTTCTAAATTTGTATTCCTCTTAATTTAATATTTTTGTAAAGGTCTTTCTAAATTTGTATTCCTCTTAAATTTTTCCCTTAAATTTTTTCATGGTCTTCCTAAATTTGTATTCCTCTTAAAATTTTCCTTAAATTTTTTCCTTTCGCCCATGAATGTAAGTTTTGACTGAACTACGTAAATTTTGAATTACGTAAATTTGTGTTCCTTTTGTTGTAATATATGTAAATTTGTGTGTATTTTGTTGCAATATACGTAAAATCTATCTTTTAAGAGTTCGTTAAGTAATTTTCGTAAATACCTGAAATTTGTATCCTAACCAATCATAATAGATTTTGTGATGAATGTGCTTCACAAATTTTCTTGACACTTAACAATTGCTCACGCCAGCTTAATTTGCATTAAATACATCTGAAATGGGCATCATTGTGACCCAAACATCCAACAAGAACCTGACATATCAGCCTTCATGTCTTTAGCTATGAGCTAATCTCTTCCTTTCTTTTTTCTCTTCAATTTTCTCCATGGCCCTCAAGAGCAAGAAAAAAAAAATGATAAAATAAATCAAAAAGTCACCCTGCCGAAGCTGACTCCCCAACTAAATTAGGCATGTAAACATCACCTTGCACAATCAACCGGTTGATTCTTGTTTCCATCCCAAGAACAAGAAGAACGGACAAATATTCGTGCTGCCTTTGTTTTTTTCCTTAAGAATTAGAATTTGAAATAATTATGGTTCTGAAATTTGGCAAAATGTACAACTGGTGGAAGGTTGGAAATTTCAGGACTACAATATGTTGGAGTCCTATCTATAGGTAATCACAAAACAAGTATTTGAAGTTTGAACCTATAGAAACTCCAATCCACTTTTAGTTGAATTTTACTCTTGTAAGAAATAAACAGAAAATAAGAGAAGATTTTCTTTTTCCATTGTAGGCATTTCAAGAAAAGCCACCTCTTTTAGGTTGTATTTGAATCGATAAATTTGGAAAAAGATATAAAATTCACTCATTTGTTTTATGAATTTGTAAATGTAACAAAATGAATGAATTTCAAATTCATCCAAATTAGAAAGTTATTTGAAATTTTATTTTACACATTTTAATGTGGTTAGATTTAAAATTCATTCATTTCAACATTACAAATCTCTCCAATAAACAAATAAGTAGATTCCAAATTCTTCCCTAAATTTATTAATACAAACACAACCTTATAGAATTGCAAGAATAGCTACGCCTCCGCCATGTTCACATGCATAGAACTAGACTTCTCTCAAGTATACTTTCCTCCAATTGTATAGAACTAGGCTCCTCTCAAGTATACTTTCTTCCAATTTCCTCCAATGATCTATTATATTTAACTAAAATTTATAAAAATTATCAAATTACATAAATAATTTTGTTTCATGAGTAGATCAATATATTTTAAAACCAAATTTATTCATAAATATTTTATCATTCAATTTGCACGAAATACTTGAACGGTGTAAAATGAGTCAAAATCAAAATAAAAATTAGAACTTTTAATCAAACGGAATAAAACTTAATCTATCTATTTTCAAATTTTATATATAGCAAGTATATATAATAAATTATATTATGAACGGAATATGATTTTTAAATTATATTTTTATAAGGCGTAGTGGACAAAAATTCTCTCCAATTACTTGAAAGGAGTTTTGCCCCGCGTGCATATGTCCACTAGGAGCAAGAGTTTGAAAAATATTTTACAAAGTCACATTCCAAAATCACTTTCTAAAATTGGTTTATGTTGCAAGATTTTATCAAATTACGTTCTCTTTGATTTTAGATCATCAGCCAAATTTCTTTTCTTCTTTTCTGGATCTAGTAACACATGAATTATTTTTATTTTTCACTTTATATTTATCATTTTGTATAAATGCACTCATATTAATAATTCAATGTTGACTCAACTAATTTTTCGACTTTATTGTATCTTCCATTCAAATACTTCCTCCTTAACGGTTAACATGTGATTTTGTAAATGCGACATTCAAAGCACTCCTAGACAAACAAAACTACATCAATGCACTCTCAGCTAGCTTTAAAAAATATAGACAAGGAAATTCCAAATTTTATATTTAGTTCAACACAAAAAGATAGGCGTGAAATTCCAAAACCAAATTATCATCATATTTAAGCGTATGGAGGAAACTATTTTGATTCGGCATTAAAATCTCATGCCGAAAAATAAATAAAAAAGTTTGTTACTTATTTCACAAAACGGAATAAATATCTTAAATTATTGAATAAATAAAAATGTAATAATAAAATTTTATACTTTTTCGGTCATATTAAATGGTGGAAGACTCATTTCAGAATGTGGATAAATACGACATACCCTTATGATCAGTGAGTGACCATTTAGTAATACTAGTAAACTATGAAGCAATGCTATATAAGCTAGGTTTCAGTCAACTCTCCAGCCAACAACAACTACAAACACTCAACAAATGGTCCATTACTAATGCCAAAAGATTTTTTGCATTGATGAAAACCCTGTGAAAATATATAATTTTTCTTACGGCATTAGTCACTCGATCTTTTACAATCGACCCATTAAAGGTCGTATTGGTTATTGCATGCATCATCATCCATTCATCCTAGGAATAAATCACTCAGGATTCTCGTGCTCTACTACGTGGGTAAGCATGATCTGAAAAATTCACCTCATTGTATAAATAAAAAGGTTGAAAGAAAAAAGAAAAATCAGGCATCTTTGCGTGCATGGGCTTCGTATATACTATATAGTATTAAACTTAAGGAAGATTCTTCCCCTTTCCTACCTAGTACAGAATATAGATATATTTTTCTGTTTCACTATCTAATAAATTATCAAGATTCTTTTTAAATATAATTATAAATTTTTATAGAATAATTTTAACAGTTAATGAGATAGTAAATGACAAGGAATGAGATAGTAAATGAGACAAAAAATTCTTAGCGATGATTAACCAGAATTGTTGCACGATTGCACTCTATTAGTCTATAACTTCACGAGAAAATTTCTGAATTTCAGCTTTTCATGTCTTGCCAATGCCATTAAACAAGAAGAGGATAAATGTTCTTTTTATTATATGCCATGTTCCCCTATCCAACCTCAGATAAAAAGAACCTTCCACCAGCAAAATAAAGTAGTAACTATTTCATCTTTTTAGTGAAATAAAATAATAAGATCTCGTAGAATAAAATTTGTTTGCAATAGGCTATGAAATGCATGTGTGGCCAAAACAGAAAACGTTAATGCATGTGGCTGGGTCGGATTAAGGGCCAACTAATATTAGCGGTTGGCAGTTGGTAGCCCAACCAGAACGTCACCATGTGCTGCTGATTTTGCGTAATTACCTTAATTGTTTATTTGCAGCCTTGATTATTTGTTTTGAGTTGAAATTAAATCTTTAATCTCCCACCATATTGGCAATTTGGCCGGCTATAATTTTATCTTTTGTCTTCTTTTTGTGTTAGTTACTTTCAATTCTATTATAAATAGATTACTTCCCATACTTCACGTCTACCAACTCAACAAATTGATCACACAGCCAAAACACTAGGCATATTGCATATATAGTTATAAATTCTCCAATTCTCAATCCCGCAATGGCAACCAAAATTTCTTCTTTCATTGCATTTCCCCTCATCATCATTGCCTTCATCCTTCAATTGAATTTGACTAAAGCTGATTATGGAGGTTGGCAAAGTGCCCATGCCACCTTTTATGGTGGTGGTGACGCTTCTGGTACTATGGGTATGTGCTATGTATCATGTCTATTAAGAAAACATACATAGACGCGATCTATGATTTTACTCGTAAATCTTATAGAATGAAATAAAATTTAAGTATACTTTCTTACATGAGCTGATGTAAGCTTGTTCCGTAAAATTTAATTTGCATCATGTAACATAGAAATAAGATTTTAGACGATGTTCGTGTAAGTTTTTTGTTGCATTTATTATTGTAATATTTCATGGTGAAAAAAGAGACGTATGGTTTGTGAGTTGTGACACCATTAAGGGTGTTCATCTTGACCTGCTAATTCAAAAAATTTGTCAAATTGATTCATTTCAAACTGTAAAAATAAGGTATTCTTAACTTGCTAGTAAAACTAAGTCGGGTAACGAGTAAGAAATTTGTGATTCGATGAGTACCCAACCCAATCCATATATAGGGATAACTCTATAATTTTACATATTATGGCCTAATATTAATGAATTTTTTTCTCCCTTCACATTTATAAGGTATATGTGTAATTAGTAGTCATTTTTAATATATTTTTAAAGTTTTGACAGTAAAAATAAAAATTGGATCGAGTACCATACATCACTTTTTCTACAGGTACTAGTTGAGTTATATCAATATAATCAGATAAAATAATGATCTTAGACACGTAAAACAAAAATATTACTAAAATCACAATAATACAAGTATGTGTAGAAATTAAAAATTAGTTGATTCTATTTAACACACACCAATATATATACGAGTGCTTGCCAATTGCAGGGGGTGCATGTGGATATGGAAACTTGTACAGTCAAGGATATGGAACGAACACAGCAGCACTTAGCACGGCCTTGTTCAACAATGGCTTATATAGTACTTGCGGGGCGTGTTATGAAATGAGATGCGACGGTGACCCAAAATGGTGTCTAAGTGGCACCATTACAGTCACAGCCACAAATTTTTGCCCACCTAACTATGCATTGCCAAATGACAGTGGCGGCTGGTGCAATCCTCCCCGCCAGCACTTCGACCTCGCTGAGCCCGCTTTCTTGCAAATTGGCCAATATCGCGCAGGAATTATCCCTGTGGCTTACCGAAGGTACCATCAACATTAAATTAAACTTCTAGCTGAAACAAAGAAAAACATTAAATTAAAGTTTTCTTAATTATGTACCTTTTTACCTATTTGGAGGCATCAAATGTTCTATCCTAATTTCTGTACCAATTTTTTTTTAATGTTCTATGTATTTAACACGTCTATTATTAAATAGGATCGAAATAAATAGTAAAAATATTACACATAATAGTATAAATATTTATGAATCAAAGCATACTTGTCAAGCATTTAAATGTTAAAACAAAAAACTAGTATAGAAAATGTAAATCGAAATTCTAAACGTATACGCTTAATTTCAAGGCAGTTTAGAGTCATAAACCTTATACATAACTCTTTTTTTTTTTTTTTTAAGTTTCAATTCAAGAAAAAAAAAAATGGTTAGATCATCTCAAACTACGATAAATTAATCTACCATACCTTTTATTATTGAAAAATTCTATAATTTCATTGAGAGAACCATATTGTTATACTTTAAAGAATTGCACAATACAACCGTATGTATTTTAAAAATTTATATTGTACAAAATTTTAAAATCAACAAGATGGTTCCCTCAATGAAACTATAAATTTTTTTTTTATTATTGAGTGTATCTATACAAAATAATGAATAAAAAGTGACAAATAAAAGCCACTGATGTGCCACCAAAATAGAAAAATAAAAAAAGAAATCCGACCAAAAATTTAAAATCAGAGAGTCGGAATTTGATAAGATTTTATCACGTGAAATGATTCTGACAAGTGATTATAAATTTGTGATTTTATAAATAATTTTTCTTTATTATTAAGATCCTTTAAAAAAATTAATATATTTTTGTATGTTTCAAAAATCCTAGCATGCAATTATTGTCTTATCATGTCCATCTCTTCTTCCTTTTCTTTTGAACCCTTTCCATTAAAAGTAAACAGAATAAGAAAAATCAAATATCAGTCTCACGTGTGTGTTTTTGTCTCACTTTGTTAATCGTTTTCCATCGTAAGCAATTAAATTAGTAGTCAAACTTTAGAAAAATGGACAACCATAGTATTTTGTGGGTGAATCTAAAATTAACATAGTATTAGGTGACTAAATTAATTAACGCATACTATTAATATTAATTAATAATAATATTTTTGTCTCCACTCTTGTGTTGGTTTGGACAGGGTGCCGTGTGTAAAGAAAGGAGGGATTAGGTTTACGATCAACGGTCACTCTTACTTCAACTTGGTCTTGGTCACCAATGTCGCGGGTGCAGGAGATATCCATGCAGCCTCAATCAAAGGGTCAAGAACAGGGTGGCAAACCATGTCCAGAAACTGGGGCCAAAAGAAATATCAGCTCGGCTGGCAGAGCAACTCTTACCTCAATGGCCAAAGCCTTTCCATTATGGTCACCGCAAGTGATGGTAGAACTGTGACGAGCTACAACGTGGCGCCTGCTAATTGGCAGTTTGGTCAAACATTTGAAGGCGGTCAATTCTAGATTTTCACTTATATTTATAGATATTAATAAACCAAAAAAAAAAAAAAAAAGGAGTATTATTTATTTATGGAAATTTTAGCAAAATTGGATTATATAGTTGGATTGTACTGGTACTGAATAGAGATACTAAAGCTGAGGCTGCTCGCTAAATAGGCACCCGCTTGGCTCTTTTCTATTTCCTTTTTTTTTTTTCTTGAATTTCAAGTGGAAGAAAAAGTGAATTTCAGCTCTCCATTTAGTGAACGTGAAAGATTATTTCTACAATTGGGCCAAAATGTTACAGCCATTGGGAGAGCAAAATGTTTTTTTTTTTTTTTTTTTTTTTGGTCTCCTTTTGGTCAAGTATTGTATATTTGATATTTCAGTGTTACTTATAAAACTTTAAATTTTCTACTCTCAACTCGTGATAGAAAATTAAAGAGGAATCTCCCATAGCATTTGAATACATAAAATTATGAAGAAAGAGCAAAAAAGTGTGGATGTACTAAATTTAATCAATGGGCCAGATTAGCCATGTTATCTACTAAGAAAATCAAATAAATACCTGACTAATACCGTATTCTATGACTTCATTTATTATTTTATAGTTCAACAATAATTATCTTCAAGTGAGAAAAAGAGAAATGTAACAGTCAAACAATAATAATTAACAAGTTCCAATCCAACCACCTAATGAAAGCTATCCGAATTTTCAGTTTTACAATCTGAATCTTTTGTTTTATTATTTATGTCAATTGTCTCGTATCTTCAATTTTTGTTACCGTAGCTGATATTGTTGGAGAGTCAAATGAAAGCGATCCAAATCTCATAATGTTAACTGTCTCATATTTTGGATGTTTGTTACTTGTCGACAGATATTGTTGTAGAAAAAAAATATATTGAGAGAGCTCACAGTCGATAGAGACTTAATACATAAGTTGAAACTCAATATTGACCTAAAAGTTTAAATTAATAAATTTTGGATAAAAGTTTAAATTAGTAAGTTTTAGATCCAACATATATATTGAGTGATTTTTCTTTCTCTTTCGAACCAATATGAGACAATTTAAATCTATTTATAAACCCAACAGATATACAATAGATGAAATAAAAGATTAAAATATATAGTAAAACAGAAAATCCTGTATCAAATAAAAAGCAAGAAGTATTCGATACTTCCATAGGCACAGAATATTTTTCTCATTTTCTTCATTCCCCCATTTCATGTCGACTGCATCCGTCGTTAACGAGAATTAGTTTAGCTAATAAAAGTTGAACATAACGAAACAATTTGTATAACAATGCACCCTAAAAGCTCCCATTAACTCTTCTCTTTGCAATCTCAAAGCCAATGCTGCATCCTCATCTAAGGGACGCCCTGGAGGCTGATGACATTAATGGTACAAATTTGAGCCGTAGAACGATAAGAGCCAGACATAGGCTTCGGCTTTAATGGGATCTTCAATGGAGCTAGTAGCACCACCACATTTGCAATTTTGCGGAAGGTATTTGCAATTTTTTTGTGAGTAATGAGAAGTTATTCAATAATGGTTTAAGTAAGGTTATTAATTGGTGGGGCGATAAAGTGATAAAAGTTATATATATGTTATTAAATTTGAAAAAAAAAATAATTAAATTCAGTTAAATATAGAAAATTTGGATGCGAATGATTAACTATACTTTTACCACATAAAGTGACTTTAATAAGTTATTTTAATTTCATGATTTTATAAATCATAAATCATTATAAGCCCTAAAATGTTCAAATAACTTTTTTCTTTTGGTAATGAAATAACATACTTTATCATCGAGTGAGAATAACCTTTGGTTCTCTAAATAATCAAAAATTTTTTGTATGAACCAAGATATACGATAAGGTCGTACACCTTGTAATCTATACAACTTCACATCCACCATCGTGTTAATTTTTTAAAAGAAATTTAAGTAGATGTGGAGCTGTATAAATCACAAGGTGTACGGTGGTCCATACAACTCCACCTCCACCATTTTGTTAATTTTTTTAAAAAAATTAGTTGATGTGGAGTTGTATGAACCGTATACCTTGATTTATATAAAAATTTTCCTCAAATAATCACGTACCTAAATAGACCAAGGTCCACTTATTGCTAGTATTAGTAAATGATTTCAATGTTTATTTTAGGTTAATAATACTTTGTCCCTTAAACTAGAAGAGTAGTTATAATTTGTCCTCTTAAACTATAAAAATATATACTTTGCTCCTACTAATACTATTCATCTATTACCAATATTAAAATTATTAAGATTATCTAGATAAATAACTAACACACCCTTAGTACTATATTTTGATTTTTTGTATATTTAAATTTTGATATTGATGTGATAATTATTTAAAAATAAGCAAAAATAAACTATATAATATTTTAACATAATCTTATCAATATTTTTGTTGGTAAAATTTTAAATGTCTCATTTTTTAATTTCATTTTATATTATTTCGAATTTGAACATTTAATTACAGTAGTAGAACAATTCCCAAATAGACTTATTTTCCATTGAAAAATTCTCTTTAAAAGTATTGTATGAAAATATTCTTCTGTAAAACTTTGTAATTTTTTTATGTCTATTAATATTTTATACTTTTAATATTTGGTTTAACCTGTACAAATTGTGATATCGGATATAATATAATTTAACATTTTCTCATATTTTCACTCTCTAAAAGTCAAATATATCAATATGTTATTATATTTTTTCCTAATTACTTTTATAACTATTGAATGTCAATTAAATATATGAAAAATCAAAATATAATACTAAGGAAAATTTAGCTATTTAACTAGATTTTCTTGATATTTTAAAATTTTTAAAGAGTGAATAATGTGAATGAGGGGTAAAGTATATATTTCTACCAATTTAGGATACAAAATATAATTACACACAGCAAAGTGTTATTAACCGTTGTATATTGGAAATAGGTACTTACATAGATTCGGTCTTTGACCACCTGTAATTTTGCGATCAAAATTAAATTTTATAAAATATTTCTTACCTTAACTGATGTCATATTTCATAACATTTAATCTATATTATAGGGTTTATAAATGGGGTAAAAAATCAGATTTACCTAAATATTTTCGTTGTATACAACCTTACAAGTAGTATTAAAATATTTGACTTGGTGGGTAAGTTAGTCAGCGTGAGATCCAGCCACAATCTTGTTCAATACTACAATTAATCTCTCTAATTACTTTTAATAATCCGCAAATAAAACACCATAAAATACAACAGAGCCGTAGAATCATACATAGAAGTATTCTAGTACTAGTACCACTAGAGTAGAGTAGCCAACACCGAATTTGGTGTAGCTGACCCTAATTTGACTACTGCTTACCTCATCAATTTCATTCATCATCTGTTTCCATTGTTTTTTTTCAGGTAGGTTCTAGAAACAGATCTAGGGTTTTGTCAATGTTGAATTTAATGTTTGAAAATTTCTTACCGCTTCTTAAATTCGTGAAATGTTTGCTGAATCTCACTTTATTTGTTGTTGTTTTGCAGTTTATTTTTGGAAATTCGGCGGGAGAAAGTTTATGAAACGAGGTAAAAACTTGTGTGTATGTTTTTTTATTATTTTTAAAAATAGTATATGAATTCGTTGCTGGAATTTGGTGTGTGATTTTTGTGATGTTTAGATATTGAGGATTGGGATTGGGAGTGAATGAAATTTTGAAGATGAGTGAGGGGAAGAAATTTCAGCTAGGGACTATTGGAGCTCTGGGATTATCCGTTGTATCGTCTGTTTCCATCGTGATTTGCAACAAGGCATTGATCAGTACACTTGGTTTTAATTTCGGTGAGTTCTTAAAAAAGAACAAAAAAATTGCTACCTGTATTTTGTTCAAGTAATTTATTTGTTTGGACTTTGGACCCCTCATTTTTTACCTGGTTCGTAGATTGGCTAATCAATGTAGTTATATCTTAGCATGTCCTGATAAATATGGAAATTTACATTTCAAAAAGGGGATGTTATTGACATTTGGTTTGTGAATTTCGTATTATCTTTGTTTTCCAGCTACAACTTTGACAAGTTGGCATCTTCTAGTCACCTTTTGTTCTCTTCATGTGGCATTATGGTTAAAGTTGTTCGAGCACAAGCCTTTTGATCCTAGAGCTGTCATGGGTTTTGGTATACTGAATGGAACATCCATCGGTCTCTTAAATCTTAGCCTGGGTTTCAATTCTGTCGGTTTTTACCAGGTTTAAGTTCTTTTCTTTCATTATGCTCTGAACGATGGTTTTACCATTTTCCTTCCCTTTTTTCTTCACCGATTTTTTGGGATACGCATTGTCATGGCTCTGCAACTTGATTTTGTTTCCCTCTATGATACATTCAATAAGTAGACACTGGAATAGATTAAGGTGTATTTGTAGTGCGGTTTTAGAAACATTAGGCTCTTAGTTCAGCAATAACGTTTTCAAATCTATCTTTTCTTTCACCGGGCTTGGACAGCCTCCTTACTATTCTGATTTTTCCTGGAATGTTATTCTTACATTTGAGAGTACTATGGATCCTCTGACCCAATTGGGTTGCCTTCCCAGGTCTCGCCGGTGTTGCCTGTAGGCCACCCAACCCTAATAGAATGTTCTCCTTTTTCGATCCAGATCGAGCTAATAAGCACTGAGAACAAGGGACTAATCCCGTACCCCCACTATATCTGACTTGAAGATTCGATCCACTGATCCCCGCTTCTCGATTTGAGCTCTCGATCTACGTACTGCAGTCCAGGAATGAATAAAAACGTCATCTAGGCGTTTATTCCTGCATTTTAGGAGGGATCCCTTAGCGAGATTTTTAGATTGAACGATCTTGATGCGGGCGAGAATATTCTCCTTTATCAATAACAATAGCTTGATGCCTGTTGTTTACTTATAATAATTATGGGATCAATAACAATAATTTGTAGTGCGGTTTTAGAAACATTAAGCATATCTTAGTTCAGCAATAACGTTTTCATTTGATACCTGTTATTTACTTATAATAATTTTGGTATCTATTAACTTTGAATGTGATGGGCACTGCTAATGTCTTCTTAAAGTCGGTACCCTTTTAAGGAAGGTTGATGGTGTCAAATAGTGTTATTTAACATTATCAAAGCTTCTACCAAGTTTGCTAGTCATCAATGTGCCAGATGTTTCTTAACTGGATCTTTTGCATTAAATAAATTTCTTAACTGGAAAATGTTCCTTCTGAGTTTATTTTTGTGCCATCAATGTTCATTCTTTGTTGTATTTGGGTCATTGCTGAATTTCTTTATTCGCATGTTTACTACAATGTAGATGACGAAACTGGCAATCATCCCCTGTACAGTTCTTTTGGAGACTCTTTTTGTCAGGAAGAAATTCAGGTTAAGTTTCAATACATATCTCTCTAAAACTTTAAAATATATTTCTTCTTTTGATTGAATGATGAATCATACTTGCACTGAACTTATCCGATCCTATTTATTTGTCAGTCCAAGTGCCATTGAAGTTTTTCCTGCATTAGCTAGCATATTATTTGTTCGGCTATGTGCACCAAACATTTACTTGTTAGGCATTGGCTGTTCAAATACGGTCAGTATCTGGAAAAATACATGTTTGATTTGGAAACTTTGAGATGGGTAACATGATGTGCAAATCTAATTGTGTCCAATTTTGGTATTCTAGTTTCGGATTGCACTTGTTTGAAGTGATTTTGAGTTCTTAATGCTTTTGTATCTTGCACGCCCTCAAGTTAGGTTTGATTTAGGTATACAACAATCTGCTATGGATGAATTTTAAACAATTATCTGCAAATTTGGCTATCTAATATATCACTGCCACAATTTGCAGTAGGAATATCCAAGCGTCACTGGGCATTCTTCTCTTGGGTGTTGGAATTGCAACTGTGACTGATTTGCAGCTCAATGTTGTGGGTTCTGTCTTATCCCTTCTTGCAGTTGTTACAACTTGCATACTTGCGCAAATTGTATCCTTCGTTATGTTCCTTCTATTTATTTTTTATGCTTCTTCCTCCATCTCATAGTTTGTTTATAAAGAATAGTAATTGTTCCTGACAATCCTCATTCCCACATTCTTAAGCAACAGTAAGCTAGAAAATGATAAAAGCCTTGGGAAGAAATTATCCATTATGATTGAGGTTCTAAGCATTGATACAGAAACTGGGAGGTTCTTTTGCATCAAGCAGTAACTATACTGTGTTGAGATCTTAACCAGTTTCGTTCAGATGACTAATACCATCCAGAAGAAGTTCAAGGTTTCTTCAACCCAACTCTTATATCAATCTTGCCCCTATCAGGCAATCACACTGTTCATAACAGGACCATTTGTTGATGGACTTTTGACAAATTTAAATGTGTTTGCATTCAAATACACCCCTCAAGTGCTGGTGAGCATCAAAAGCAGTATTGCTTGCGACAACAGAACATTCATGGAGCATTGACTTTTCTTTTTATCTGCACGTAGGCCTTCATTGTTCTATCATGCTTGATTTCTGTTTCTGTGAACTTTAGTACCTTTCTGGTAATTGGGAAGACATCTCCTGTCACCTATCAGGTTCTTGGACATCTAAAAACTTGTCTTGTTTTGGCCTTTGGCTATGTTCTTCTACGTGATCCATTCAGCTGGCGAAATATTCTAGGGATCTTGATTGCTGTAGTTGGGATGGTAGTTTATTCTTATTGTTGCACGATTGAGAGCCAGCAAAAGGCCACTGAGGCAGCAGCACAGTTGGCTCAGGTTCTTGGTTTTCCTTTTATTATCTCGTTTTCTTATGTTCGTTTTTTTCTCACAAATAGGATTAAAATGTTATCTGCAACTGTTTTTCAAAAGTTTTGCTGCATTTTTTTTGTCAAGAAACTAGTTTGTCCCATTCTCTCTTTTGTTCTTTGTTTAAAGGCGAAGGAAAGTGACACTGATCCCTTACTAAGTGTTGAAAATGGAGCGAGCATTTTAACTGATGGTGTTCTTGCTGGATGGAATTCAAACAAGGACTTGCAAGCATAGTTATTTCTCCTCTGTAGTTAAATGATGCCTCTAATTGTGAAGCATCTGATGAGTTATTAGAGCGATGAAGATGTTTCTGCAAAAGATTTTATACCAAGAGATAATGAGTTGGGGTGCACTTTAATAACTCTATATTATGCGTCTGTCTGGTGGTTGTGAGCTAAAAGATATATCTTCAATAGAGCAGTTTTGTTATTCAGGTGTTACGAGTATGAGTTGCTGGCTGAGTCTAGTTTAGGGGCATTCTTGGTCCCACTGATTCGTGATTCTTCTCCCTTTTGCAATTGCTTTGTTCTTATGGAGCACTCGAAGTTGTTTCCGGTATCATGAACAATTGCAACCTCCAATTGTAATATTTATAGCTAACCCTGCAAACATCGGTTACAAGTTTTAAGTAATTTTGTTAGAGTGATACAGATCACGGTTGCTTTTTGCTCCTTGAAATTGAGGTTGAGTTGGAATTTCCAAGCAGGTGTTACGTGATCTGATAATCAAAATTCATTTGCAGTTAGAGAACGTCAATTACAAGTTGTAATGCAAGGGCTCATGGTTGTTTCCCTCCTTGGTATATATGTTTGCGAACGTGCATATACTTGCAGGTAACGGAGTCGTTGGGACTCATTCTCCCTCTGATTTGACATTGTTTTTGTTCTACATAATAAACATCAAAATTTGTAACATTGATCTAAAATTACTTTCAGATTATGTTTATCCTTTGTATGTCTTTGAAGTCATTATTGTTACACTCAAGTACAATTAATAATACGATTTTGTAGTAAAAAAATGCGAAACCAGAATATCTGGCGAGAACATGGTATTGACCTGGAAATATGGCAGTCAAGTTTAGAAGGTGACCAGCCACCATTTCTTGACAAACCAAGGAAAGTTTCTGATGTAGTTAAGGAGCCAAATTACTATGATCATCGAGTAGTATTATGTAATAAGTTATCTATACACTGTTTACAAACCAAAATATAAACTTTTTCTTTAGTTAAATAATAATGAACTAGGGAAGAAAGGATTAAACTGGATTTGTTGATTAGTAACGTGAAAAATTTGTTGATTTCTAACATGAAAAAAGGGAAAAGAAAGGAAAAACGAAAAAGAGAGCTCCGATACACGCCCATTATCGTCCGAATTCAGACGACTGGAAGACCCAGTGTTTCCAGCGCAGCGCTAAGATTCTTCATAAGAGAACAAATGCACCAGCCGGGAATCGAACCCGGCTCTGTACCCATTGTTTCCAGCACAGCGCTTAATTCTTCAAAGTTCCCAAATGACCCTGCTCGGTACCGTGGCAGGGTACTATTCAACCACCAGACCACTGGTACCTCTTGAGCTAAAATTCAATCAGCAACTATTTGATTTAAATCTTATCGACTTGTGAATTCCTCCATTTTTTTTTGAAAAAAAAAAAGAATTATTTGTATAACTACATTTCTTTTTTGTAAAAGCAAATAATTCAATAATAAAAAACAATTGGAAAAATAAAATCCTCCCATGACTCTTTTTCCTTTTTCCCTTTTTCGAAACACATGTGAGAAAGTAGTAAATTAACTTGGGCTTTGAAGGCCCATTCTGAGCCGACCCATTTATACCCTATAGTTTCTACTACCGCTACAAGTTGTATGGTCCAAAACCATCTTGTATTTCTGTAGGGCACCCGCACTATATAAGCCTTCTCAAGCTAAAAATTCCGAGTCTTACAAACCCTAGCCTTCTCAGCTGAGCCGTTCTGCTCCGGCGACCCCTTCCGCTTCCACATCCTTCTGCAAAAATGGTTAGAGATCTCTCTTTCGCATGGACGACCGAAAATTCGATCTATCTAACGTATTTTTTGCAGTAATTTTTCTTATATATTTTTATTAAATTATTTTTTTATTCGGTTGCAGACGTTCAAGAGAAGGAACGGTGGCCGCAACAAGCACGGCCGTGGCCACACTAAGTTCATCCGCTGCTCCAACTGCGGGAAATGCTGCCCCAGATTGATAAGGTCTATGTTCTTCTCTTCTTACTTTTTAATTTTTATCCAATTTTGCTGCTTTAATTATCATTTAGCTTTTTTGTATTGGGATTTGTTTGTTTATATGTTAATTTTAGCGACGAATATTGTTGTATATCGGATTTTTGCCTAATTTTTTTATTTTTCATCGTGCTTTGTTCATTTTCTGTATTTTCTCGATTGAATCAGTGCATTTATTATAGCGATCTTCTTTACCGGGATCAGTTGCTTAGCTGATTAAGTTATTTACGGAATTTCAATGTGCTGATTAATAATGTGGAGTGGTGCATTTTATTATAGTGATTTACTTCTGCAGTACCAGTAGCTTAGTTGTTTAGTTATTTACGTACTGATTTCAATTTGCTCACTAGTGCTATGGAGCAGATCTACGGGAATTGATCTGGATATGAATATACTACTTGAGATCATGATCTACCTGTGTTTTGAGTTGGGAATTGTCATGTGTTGTGATAGTACAATTGGATTTTGTCATGATAGTTAATTGGATATGCTGGACGCAATCATGGTTGTAATATTTCATGTCTTTGAATACTGATTGCATGTCTTAATTTCAGCAATTTAGTTTTTACATAGTTTGTGTCAGAAACGGTTTTGTTTGCAAATAATTTGCTCTGCACAGTAATAATTTTGATGGCTTAAATGATTCTACTATCTAAAGTAGATTACTGTCAAAGTATTAACTGCTTTGATTTGATTTGATGATATTTTGATAAAAAATTGCGATACTACTTTGTTTTTGGGCACTTTTATTAGGACAAAGCCATCAAGAGGTTTCTTGTGAGGAACATTGTTGAGCAGGCTGCAGTTAGAGATGTTCAGGAAGCTTGTGCTTTTGAAAGTAAGCATTTGATGTTGATATGAATCATCAAATTACTTTTTCTTTTTGCTTTATCTTGATATTTTATCCGTAGATATGAGTTCTAACCTTTTGTTTTTACTTGTCAAGCGTACACACTTCCAAAGCTCTATATTAAGTTAAGAGTGCAGCATTGTGTATCATGTGCAATTCACTCCAAGGTTGTTAGGGTCCGCTCTCGAACTGACAGGAGGATTCGTGAGCCTCCACAGCGCTTCAGACGCCCAAGGGTATTCTTTTCATAACCTTTTTGATGTTCTGGAATATTTAGTACCATATGCTTCTTTAAACTGTTTCTGTTGAAGACATTGACCTTCTTGAGTTCTTGAAAGTAATATTGTTGTTGATACTAATGTTTCTGATGAGTAAATCTTGGCTACTCACTCCATAATGCGGAGTGGGTATGATAACCATTGAGATAACTAAAAAGTAGGGGGTCCCACTACTTTTCAATCATCTGACGGCCTAATCCTCACTCTGCAATGCGGATTAAGTAGCGAAATTTTTTTTTTGTTTATGACACATTTGAGTGTGTTTAATTTAATTCTGCATGCAGGTCTTTGTACGCACTTGGCATTATTTTAGACCATTGATCTTCAGAATTTCCATCTACTTTTATATGTTTTACGATGCACTTTTTATCCAAATATGGAGACCTGTGTTATATTATACCAAGTGCCATTATCCATCTGATGTTGTCTCCCCTTCTGTTCTTTTTCTTTGTGGTTAGGTCAGAGGCATCTTTATTTTGATCTTCATGTATATCTTAACGGTAATTTGAAATGTTGTTCTGTTACATTGGAATTCGTGATGGTTGAGGCAAGCAGTTATTATGCTTGTGAAAATCCAATAATAATCTTGCACTATTTTAGAGGAAACCAAACTTTGTTGTATGTTTGATCTCTTCTAGAGATTCTATTCTCATGTCCTATCAGCTTGGGACAGCTTTCCTGCCATAGCCTATTGGGTGTCGGCATTATATACATTCCTGATTATCGTATTATCTTTTATATCAAGGAACAATGCCAAGCTCAACCATCACCTGTGTCTAACAATCAATATCTTTAGTCTCTCAAGTCAAAGCTCGAGTTGTTTAGATCAGCATTTTGTTTTTCTGGACATGGTAGCTTTTGCTCTAATCAATGTTTACAATTGCAGGATGATTTGCCAAAGCCTGGTCAAGCCCCTCGTGCCGCTGGAGCTCCCAATGCCGCTCGTGCTTGAAAACTTTAGTTCCTTCAAAATGCTGTATTACTAGGCTCTGAATTGTAGTTTGTTTGGACTGTGAATTGTGCCATCCGTGTTAAGATTTTACTTTCATATTACTTTTTTTTCTAGCTCAATTGAAACGAGTATAATTTTATCATATCTAATTTTGTTATCGACACAAACAGGTTCTGAGTTTTAAGTGGAAATTTTCAGTGTGATTTCACTCTTATATTCATGACAAATAGCACGTCCAAAGTAATGCCTGTTCAACTCTTTGTTGTTTCTGGTATGCCCCAAATATAAGCCACCTTTCTGTTAGGTTTATTGTACTTGTGATAGACGTTAGTTTTTTATCTTGGATATTTCATGTTCCAACTGGAATGATTGGGCTTCTTACCAGGTAATGACGGCATAGTATTTCCAACAGGTCTTGTGCATGTATTAGCGTTGAGAATCTGTTGCTACCATGTGCCTTAGAAGTTTGGTTCTCTCACCGGGCGTGCATTTGTATAATTGTATTGTCCTAGCCAACGTTGGTGGTCATTGCCCTCCTGCCATGGGGATTATGTTGGTGAGGGAGAGGAAATGTTTTATTTTACATTAGAATTTAATTCAAAACGCAAATAGTTGCACAAAAGGACGATAGTCAGTTAAAAGTTCTGATATTCTGATGAGCCTTGAGCATGGAGAAATCTGCTGAAATCGAAGTTCAAGAGCACAAAGTTCGCATCCTTGCAAACGTAGTAAAAACTCAGAAGCAACTTAAGAGCAGATAATGTGGTTTATGGCATCTACATCTTATGTTCAATTTTAGAGATTTACTCTTGTTAATAGCAACCCCCATAATGCTAAAGAACTCACTATCACAGCTTGTAACTTAGGTTTTTTTTTTTTTTTTAAATAACAAATTAAAGAAAAAGGAATGAGTTCAACTGAGAATCAAATGACCCTTTGTTCCATAAGATTTTTTTTTTTTTTCTTTTACCTGTATTAGGCTCAAATGCAACCAGATTTCCTTTTTCCCATACTAGGTTAATATTACGGAATGCATACCTTTTGAACAATTGTAAACATCTCCCAAACGCTACAGCAGTAGCAAAAAATGGTATGTTTATTTGGACCACATTTATTCCTCAAAAAAGAGTGATCTTCAAAATATCCAAACACTAGCTTAGTTTGTTGTAAAACATCAAAATCTTTGATAATCCACTTAATGATTTATTACAAATCATGTGTAACATTTTGAAACCACCTTACCAAATCCAGTAATTTGATGCAATATTTAGTTTACGTTAGTGTAGGTTAGTATTTTCCTGTTATTTTAACCTTTGATTTAGAGAACCCCTATATCATCATTCAATACAAAATGGGAAATTTTCCAGTAAGAGAAACTTGTTGCTAATCGCTAGTTTCTTAAATATGGAATTAAATCTAAGTAGTATAATACTATATTAATCCAATAATGGAATGAAAATATGCCGGATTGGATTGACAGGTTCCAAATTTCAAGCCAATTTCATGTTACAAAACCTAATTAGCTTTTAACAAAAGTTCTTTTATATATTCACTTTTGATGGATGTGTTAACTTCCATGTAAATATGAATTACATTGATTGTCCAAAGCGTCATTCAAATGTGTGAACAAATAGCTTTTGAACTTGAAAAGTTCTTCAAACATATCAGCACACAATGACGAATTACTAATTTTTACCAACCAATACAACACGCCAATGGATAGATTTATTTTTCCTTTTTGTTTGGTGTGTATACCATGTGTCGGTGTATGTATTTCTTATCTTCTAAGTCACCAACTAAATAATATATCAATGTAAAGTGATAAAAATAATTAATGTGTCACTAGATCTTAAAAATAAGAAACGAAATCCAATCAAAAATTTTAAATCAGGAATTCGTGATTCAATAAAATTTTGTTATATAAATTAATTTTTATCATTAATCTTAAATTTATTATTTTTTAAATCATTTTTCATAGCATAGAGGTGTAAAATTTTAGTACTAATTAGTTGCATTGTGAGTTGATTTGTGGTCCACATGGACCGTTTTGTTGGTTCCTGAAAGAAACTGGTCATAATACAGGTCCAATATTCTTCAGTCACGATTTCTCGTGCAATTATTTCATCATAGTGTCATGTTATGGTTTTTTTTTTTTTAATAAATGAATCAAGATGGTTGTGCATTTAATTACAAAAATTATAAATTTCATGTGGGATTTATACTAGGATCCATATAGAGATTTTATAATTTTTGTATCTTGATACACAAATGCCTGGTTTTTGAAAGAATATATCCATGTTATGGATAGGGTTATAAATGATATTCAAATACTTTTATATTCGATTTGAGATAGACTCGAGACAAATTCGTTCAAATTTGTTCATTAAATTATCAATTCAAACACCTGTACAACTTTTGAGACACAAGCCAAGTATAATTATCATGCTGTCCGACTTGATAAATTCGTGAATATAAAATACAAAATTTGAAGTAAGCAATTTAATTGCACATAGCATCTTCCATTTTTACTAGTTATTAGTTATTTTTCTTATTGAATATCTTTTTTCTTTTTCTTTTACATATATTTTTAATCACAAGTTGTAAATCACTTCTCCAAACAATCGTGTCAAGAAATAGCAAATTATGGTGAAAGTCACAAATAACCCGAACTATGAATGTTTTCAAATTCGGAAAAGTTATGAGTCGGACTAAACTTTTTTCAAACAAATTACAAACATTCAAGTCAAACTTGATAATCACTCTTTAAAATTGGCTCGAATTCGAATTAAATACAAATAATCCTCTATATTTAACTATCCAAATTTAAACAAACTTTTATCCAAATGTTGAGATGCTATTAGAGCCCTAGTTATGGATCCATAAATGCCCCTTAATGCATTCACCTATTTTACCATACGAAGTTAATTTCCACGATTCTTATCTGATACCAAAAGTTTAGGCAGTTACTATGCGTATTTATATCACTTGTACGTGTGTAAGAGGGCAGTTTCCACTGAGAATTAGACACCACACAATTAATTAGAAAGTGAGATTTTATACTTGAGTTACTCATGATAGTGATGGAGCCATCGTAATCCATGCCAGTTGGTCACTTTTTCATAATACTTATTAAGTATTACTATTTAAGGAAAAATTTTATATCAATGAAATTTATATATAGTGTCATAAATTTATTAATTTATAAAATTTCAAATGACTTCACATGAATAAAGTAAGATAATATAAAATAATATAAAATTATATGAATTAAAAAATTTATAATATCATTATAACAAATCAAATTTATATAAAAATTTTCTTTACTATTAAAGGATTTACAGTGACAAAACAATTATGAATTCCATCCCGAAGTTGTCTTTTGAAGGGAAATTTTAGATCATACTACGCAATTTAATCCTTCTATTAACTCTTTAACACGTAACAGCTTACCAGAATCAAAACATCAAATCACCCAACAATCTTCTGCACATTCAAATTCACCTTATAGCTAAAATCCAATAGGGACTTTTTTTTTTTTTTTTCCTCCCCTGAAATCACCTCTTGTTTTACCTCGTAGTGGATCAACAAATTATGAGCGTCCTACCAAAGCTCTCAATCTGTACTTCGTTGTGAATTCAATAGAGACTTAAAAGAGGTGTTTGGTTTATGAGTAAGGGCGTATTTGATAAAATTAAAATTTGAAATCTGAACACTGAAAATTAAGTGTTGAACTCTTAATTTGTTTAATTTATAAAGTTGCATCTGTTTGATAATCAATTAAATCTAAATACTAAATTAAAATATTTTACCTCGTATATATTATATTTTGATAATAATATTATATTTTTTATAGTACATTATTTTAATTATTATATTTTTAATACAAATAAATAATTTTTTAATATAGAGTATTTGTGTATGAGAGAATGGTATGTATGTGTGTGAGAGAGATATTATGTACAAGTGTGTGTTTATATGTGAGAAAGAATGAATATAATAATTGCAAGTGTGCATTTTTGTATGTGAAAATGAATATAATATGTGCAAGTGTGTGTTTATGTGAAAAAAAAAAAGAATATAATGTGTACAAGTGTGTGTTTATGTGAGAGAAGATAATTAATATAGTGTGTGTATTTATGTATGAGAGGGAAGGAATATAGTATGTTCAAATGTGTATGTGAGAGAGGGAGAAGGAATATTTTTTACGCAAATGTGGCCTATGTGTGAGAGATAATGAATATAGTGTGTGCAAATTGCAACGGTGTGTTTGTGTGTAAGAGAGAAGAAATATAGTATGTGTAAATGTGTGTTTATGTATGAGAGAGAAAGAATATAGTGTGTACAAATGGATATTTGTGTATGAGAGAAAATAAATATAGTGTGTGCAAGTGTGTGTTTATGTGTGAGAGAATGAATATAATATATACTGTGTATGTGTAAATAGTGTGTGAATGTGAAATAAAGAAAATTTGGATGACTTTTGCTATACTAGTAAAGAATTCAACAAATTAAGTAATAGACTTTTCACTTAAAATTTTGTATAAAAATTAAGTGGCACTTAATGTATTCAAATGTAAGAAAATTTCGTTATTCAACAAGTTTAATACAAAAAGTACTTAATGAATTAAGTTTAAGCACTTATTGAGGTTATCAAACAACCCCTAAGAAGGGAAGAAATAAGATCAAAATTAACGATATTTATAAATTTTGTTTGATTAATTACTATGGAAATGAAAGTATTATAAAATATCTCTTTCATTCTGCACTTGTAATATGAGTTTTAAATTTATGAGTTTATCAAAATAATGCAATCCATTCCTTATTCAAATCAAACAAATAAAAAAGAACGACATAAAATCGTACCAATAATAGAGTTTATGATTCTTATTCCGATTCCAATTTTTTAATGCAAACCAAACACCTTCTTATAGATAAGACTATAATGCCAACTCTATCTCTCTCTTTTTGGGTATTTTTTTTTATCCTTTATAATGCCAACTCACAGGTTCGTTCAAATATGAAATATTTCAACAATTCGACCAATCAGTCAACAGTGAATTGTTCTGTGGTAATTTTTTTAAGGATAAAATACAATATACCCCCTCAACTAAATGTCAGTTTCACATTGCCTCCTTGGTCTTCTAATCGAGTCAATCACCCCCTTGAAGTTTAAATCGATTTCAAATTACTTCAATACTTAAAAAGACGTGGAATAATTAACAGATATATCATGTGCAATGCATGTGAGGCACTGAGGCAAAAAGTTAACGGACTAAGTTGCCCTAACCGACTTTTTGCCTTTTTACCCTTTCCTTCCTGTTTCTTCCAAAAACAAAACTAATACTCGTCCTTTTCCTCAAAAAAAAAAAAAAAAAAAAAAAAAATCGCTAATATTCATCTTCTTCACCCCTGCTCTAAATTCTGATCCCATTTTTTCAAAAAACTCGCTTTTTATTTTGGTCAGAAACAATTCAAACAACTACCGGACATGTTCAGTAGTTGCTTCTCAACTAATAGGAACTTGTCATTTGGAATGTAGGCCCATTTTTTTGAATAGAATAGTCCTCTTATTTTTAAAAAATATAGACCCTCCACTCTAAATGAAAAACTCATATTAATTGAGGAACAACTACAACCCAAAATACTCGCTCCACATAAAATTTCTCTCATTTTTTCTTAAGCTTATCCATGTTCATCATAGTCATTGGCCTTTGTAAACATTTCCAAACATTAGCTAAACACTAGTATATTTCAACAATCAACTGAGGAAATTTACGATTTTTTTGGGATTTTAAAATTAAATTAATCCAACACCAAATTATATCCCCATAAAAACCCACAAGAGACAAATTTCTGGAACCTATCAAAATAATTTGAAGAAATGAAAATAGTAATCAATAATTCTTTAAACCATAACCAACGATTAAATAGAAATATATAATCTTTATAGCTTAAAACTGCTGCAATTAACTAGTAAAAAAAAGAAAAAAAGAACAAGAAGAACATTCACATCCATTTTTTTAGATTTTCTTGTCTGAATTGTTTGGGAATGTGGTCCCGAGACTTTGCCACGGGAGCCCTTGAACTGTAACAACATCTTTTTCAGAAATATTGGTGGTTTTAAAATTGGAAAAAAAAAAAAAAGCTAAAAAACTGAAGAACAAAAAGCAAATATTGCTATTTAAGGTTTGGAACAGGGGTTAGATCTTAGATGATCACACTTGCATATGAAAAGTCATGAACTTTGTAAATTTAATTACTTTTTGATGACATATTGGTCTTTTTGCAGTGCAACGTTAACAGAATTAAAGGCCGTGAATTGCGTTGGACTAATGTGATATCAATTAAAAATTCAAGGGGGGACATTGGTACAATTAAGAGTTCGATTATAGTTTAGGGGAGTTCGTTATAATTTACCTTTTTTTTTTAATTATATATGAATTTTTCTTTTTTTAAGAACTAAGATGTATGATTCGTGATTGCATATTTATCTATATAATCTAATTTCTTTTAATATTTTAAAAATTAAAATATTTCATTCATAAATTAAATTATATAGACGACTATAATCACAAAATATATCATTAAATCATATACTTTAATTCATATAAGAATTTTCGATTAGATGGCGTAAATCATCCACTCTTTGACCCAGACCAGATAAACTTAATCATTCAATCCAAGTTGAACACAACTATATGCTGGATATTATTATGTTGTAATCCTTATCATGAGGTTAACGTCTAGAATAACTAATACAATCATTTAGATTTAAGTGCCATTCCTTGTGCCAAAGGAGAATTATTAGTGTTAATTTTGACTTTGATGGTTTTGGCATGCAAATTGATGGCGTAATTGTGGATTAGAGTGAAAATTCTTATGCAAATATCTATCTAGAATTATATACCCTTTCGTTTTAAAATAATTATACTTCTCTCATTTTAAAATAATTGTAATCACTTTAAAAACTCGAGAAAGCATTACTTATGATATTTTTTTATTTTTTACCTTTAATTCTTAGAAGAATTTATATAATTGAAATGTTAATATGAAAAGGTAATATAGTCAATATGAATTTTTTTTTTTTTTTAAATTGATATAATTTAATAATTTTCTGAATTCCTATGTATCAACTAAATACATCATTTGTTTTGAAACAGAACTGAGTAATACTTAAAATTGATTATATCGAGAATTAGTATGTAGGAGTATTTAACATTGAAAAAATACTTAGGTAGATCTGATTTTTTATCCCACCTATAGACTCTATGGTCAATATTAAACCTTAAAAAATCGTACTTACATCAGGTGATATCATAGATGTTCTAAAATTTAATTCATAAGTGGAGCCAAAAATCGAATTTATCTAAGTATTTACCTTTTAACATTTATTAATCAATGAGTCAAAAGTAAAAACGACTAGATACCAAACACGTAGATATAAGTGTACATTTAGTGATAAAGCTAATTGCTTATTCTTTGGTTCATTCAATGATATAATAAAAAAATGTAATATTATGAGACAAATAAAAATGGTGATTACACGCAAGGCTCATACTCAATATAATTACAAATTTGCAATTTGAATAATCGTCTGATCCTAATACTGATGACACTTTTTCTCTCTCGGTCTCTTTTTCTTGTCTTGTTTATTTGTTTTAAAGACATCATTCATGATGATGATCTTCATTGGTAGTTTAAAATCGATGATTCTTACAAATTGAATCTCACTTTGCCCCAATTAGTATATGAAGAATTATGAAGCAAAATGATTTACCTAAGTATTTGTTAGGAGCTTAATGTTGGGAGTAGCGGTTTTTATGTGCTTTTAGTCATCATTAAAGTATAATTATTATTTTTTTTTTACAATACATAGTAAATAATTTTATGTGTAATATTGAAATTTGTGTTGGTGGTTCTAATATATTAGTATAGACGATTTTAGAATTAAATAAATCACACGGTGCTTAATTTTAATATAGACATGTGCTTGAAAAATAAATTTAAAATAAAAATTATATATCTATATTGCGTGTTAAACTTTAGGAAATTCTACGGTCTCTTTTAAGGAACCATTCTCTTGTACTTTAAGGAATTGTACAGTACTTATTATTTGTTTTGAAAACTTGTACTGTACAAGTTCTTAAAATTAAAGGATTGTAGAATATTCCTAAACTTTATATTTATAAATGACACTTATTATTAATTTCGAATATGTCATCATTTATAATTATATGATTTAGGAACATCAAATTTTTATGGGGTCAAACTAAAGAAAAAGAAATAATTGACAAGTTTTAGCAGGTGTAATTATAAGATAAAGTTAAAAATTTTAAAATTTTTCTATACATATTTCATAATTTTCCAAAGTTTTGGAGGATAAGTACAAAAGGGAGAAAGGTAGTTTTATGATTTGGTTTTACTATAAAATTTTTCTATACATATTTCATAATTTTCCAAAGTTTTGGAGGATTAGTACAAAAGGGCAGAAAGGTAGTTTTATAATTTGGTTTTACTATAATACTAGAAATACGAAGCATCCATGGTGAAATATGTTCAAATAATAACTAAAAAAAAAAGTGGGTTTCCGAATGAATTAAAGGAGGATGGAACAAGAAATAAAACAAAACGTTAGGAATGAGTCTTTTTTTTTGAAAAAAATAACATTTTAGGGTATCATTGTCATGTCATGCAAATGCTCTTCTTGGTTCAATTCATTTGTTTCTTTCACCTTTTGGGTCAATTATTCCTCAATTATATGAAATCAAGAGTTCTATATTGGATGAACATGTCATTATTTGTTTATCAAGAATATTCCCCTTAAGGGTCAATTATTCCTTAAATTTGATAAAATTAAGAGTTCTAAGTTGAATGAATATGTCATCATTTGTTTACCAAAATATAAAGAACATGTAATCATTTTGCAACTACTACTAATTCCTTTCTCTAAAAAGGTATGGAAAATTCTACCGTCTTACTTGTGATGGAAATCATTCTATTGTATTTTAAATACTTGTACAGTATAACACCATATGCTTTAAATGCTTGTATTATAGAAGTTTTTTAAAATTGAAAGAATTATTCTCTAAAAGAAACTGTAAAATTTTTCAAAAGATATATTCTCTTATATAAATGTTTGGTCTTTCCACTCTCTACTAATTCATTTTGAATTTTGTTGGACAATGTCGTTCAGTGTATTACTTTTAATATTTTCATGTAGTTTTGGAAAAAAAATCTTCAGCAAATTCAGGAAATCAAGTATTTGCATTAATTTACATCTTGACAAACTCCTACGATATCATGATTTTTTTAATTTTTCTGTAACTTTCGTATTAGATTAACTTGAATAAAAGCATTCAATAGTAGATTGCCTTACTCTCTCAATTATCTTTTTAACCAAAATACAACATTAAAAGGTAGGATAAATGGATCCATTAATTACTCTACCTCGTATTTTCAAGAAAAAAAAAAAACAAATTATTTATGTCCTTGCAAAGTCTATTTCTACTATATCACGTATATAGCCATATTAAAATTATACTAACCATTTTTTACAATCTATCTCAACCCAAAAAAAAAAAAAATACACAAATTCGTGATTTAGTAACTAATGAATTTAAACTAACCAAATTAACTCTAACAGAATATGAATATATATATATAAGAAAAAAAAAAAAAATGGGAGAAGAGAAAAGGTGGATCCCACAGTTAGTGAAAGTCTACTGACAAGTCATGTGAACTACATCAGCAATGGCATTTGCATGGTCAATTCGATTTCATATCTTTATTGCATCACAATTCTATTCTTATTTTAAGATTTATATAGAATAAAATGCTAATTGAATGTCATACTTTATTTGGTTATTTTTTTAGTACTACCCTTATAAGATAGCATCCCATTTACACAAACTAATAGAGTACTACACTCCTGAAATCAATTATACATAAGTATACACGAATTTGATCATTAATATATTTTAAATATTTAATTCCAAATTTCGTTCATTATTTAATAAATTTAGAGACACGTCACTTTTATTATTTCATCACTTTTTATACATACATTGAAAAAAAAATTTCTAGAATGAATCACCTACAAATACTTGATTTTTGATTTTGATACTATGACTTATCCTCTCTTATCCAATTACAATCCCAATGAGGATTTGTTGTTAACTAATACTAGTAATCTAGTATTAACCATGTTCTTATCTTCTTTTGAACTCCAAAAAAAAAAAAACATATATGTACTGTATACATATACCCGAGGGTGGAAAAAAATTTTATATGGATCCGATTCATAGAAGGTGAGATAAATCTTTGGTTTACATTCATCCACATCACTCTAATTCATTAAAAATAAATGTGAATGAATGCATATTAAGATATCCATCCTACTTACCGTAGGACGGATCTATATAAAAATTTTCCCTAGAGACACGTCCTAATTGAAAAATTAAAAAAAAAAGAAAATTTTATTTACCAAAAAATAAATAAATCTTGACTTCTAATACCACTTTAATACTACTTCTATTCTAATATATTTGTCACATTTGATTTTTTTAATCAACGAGTCAAGTTTTTAATGTTAGTATATTTTTTTAAAATTTTATATCATAATAATTTATATAAATTTTACTTTTATTCAAATAATTTTATAAAAAATCGAATAAAATTATATGAATTTTTAGTAATAAACTTGATCTTATTAATTAAAAAAGTGATAACAAAATAAGTAGGATAGAGGAAGTAATGATTAAACTAAAACGACATCGTTTAATCCTAGTTTGATAAACTCCTAGTAGATAAAGAATTTAAAGAATGGGTCCCAGATTTTCTGTCAGACTTTTCCACATCTCCGCTTCCCATTTTCTTTTTCCCTCTTTTTAAGTAGTTTTTTTTTTTTTTGGTCCCTTCCGCGTTTCTTTCCTGCGGCGGACGTGAGAAAGATCTGACAATAAAGAAAACCAATTTTCTTTTCCTCTCTTTTCTTCTCTTCTCTGACTCTAACCCTCGGCTTAATAAAAAGTTCCCAAATCTCTGCTGTCTATACGTATAAATACATATACGTATAACTGAAAAACAAATTTTTTATTCAAAAAATAATAATAAAAAATAAGAGAGAGGGAAAGAAGGCTTTGAAGAGGTTTGTTATGTCTGTTTCTGCTGCACAAAACAGAATTGAAAAGGAGATAAGAAAGAAAACCAACATCAACATCATCAATTATCCAGAAAAAAAAAAAAAAACAGTTTCTACTTTCTACAATTGTCTCTTTCGAATTTTATTTATTTTTTTCTTTTCATATAAATAACCCTCAACCTATTTTCACACTCGAAAGCCCAATTCTCTACTTGTTAATTTTTCTATTTTAATTAAAAACCCAAACCAACAATTTTTATTTTTATTTTTTTTAATAATCTAGAATTTTCCTTCATGTGGGATGTTTAATTTAATGCCCTGCAGCATCATGGAGGAGGCCTCTGTTTTTGTGTGTTTTTTTTTTTTCCTGAAGTTTTTTGTTGATTGTGTTTTTTAGAATTTGAATTAGAGAAGTAGATGGGTGATATAGGGAGAGGTGGGGATGCAAACGGCGTCGTCGTAATGGAGGAGGAATCTGGCCACCGTCACCGCCAGCAGCAGCAGCCTGATTCCGACCGCTCCTCAATTAGCGACGATAATCGGGGTGTGGCTGAGGAAACTATTCAGGAAGTAATTAATGCTATTCATCCTACCATGGATTCTGAAGAGAAGCGCAATGACGTTATCGAGTATGTCCAGGGACTCCTCCGCAATTCTCTTGAATTTGAGGTCTGATCAAGTTTTAAATTATTTTTTCTTTCCCCTTTTGCATGTATATATTATTTAAATTTCGTTTTTGATTTCTGCTATTTTACTTTTGCTAAATTGGGTTTTATGTTTTTATCATGTGGCTCTTTAACTACTTGTACTTGAAATTGGGATGTTGTTTAATCCAAATTTCAATTTTCTTTTTTTTTTTTTTTTAAATTAAATAATTAATTAATTTGAAGTGAAGGTTGTAAGATGAGAAGTTACGTGTTTATAAAGCTGTTTAATTATGATGGCCTTGGTGTGGGTGTTACGAGTTTTTGTTTCGTGGAAGGGTTGGGTTCGGTTGGATTGGATTCTCCACGTGTGATTATACTTTATGGTATATTCTGGAAATGCGTGAAAATGTGATTGATATTTTAAAAGGGGGTTTAATTCAGGATTAGCAGATTTTTAATTAAGTTGACTCTTTATCCTTTGGCCAGCTCTTATTTTATTTGATGCCTAGTTGAAGTCCTATGATATGATTTCATTTAGCTTATGTTTTGCTTGCATACGGTATTTGGGATTTGGACTTGAATTTATAAAAAAAATAAAAAAATTAATAGTACAATTCAAGCTCTCCATTTTCGTGCAATTAGAAATCATTCTCAGGGTTTATGGTGTTCTCGATTTTCCTTTGCTTCAAATGGTATGCAATTTTTTCTCTTTCATTTTAGAGATTCGGTTGGAATACTATGCACAATTTTCTTTGCTTCTGTCAACCAATTCTTGGAGGAGATTTCTTCTAATTTGCTGGTGCTATTGGGCTCCGTAGTTCATATTGCAAGGTCTCAAACTCTCAGTAATCCCTTACTGTTTACTACAGTCAGATCATATAGATACTTTTGTCTGAAGTTGTGGTACTAATGGTTTTTTATGCTTTACATGATTTCTGAATGCTGCAATCCCTTTTCATTTTTGCATGTATATACAGAGTTTTGCTAACAGTCTACTCATTGTATAGGTTTTCCCGTATGGTTCAGTGCCTCTGAAGACATATCTTCCTGAAGGAGATATTGACTTAACAGTCATTAGCAATCCTTATACGGAGGAATCTTGGGCTAGTAATGTTCTATCTGTTTTGCGAAGGGAAGAGCAGAATGAAAATGCTGAATATGAAGTGAAGGACACACAATTCATTGACGCTGAGGTCACTTGCTGTTTGATGCTTTACTAAGCTTTTATATAAATTTCCTTATTCTTCTAATAGAAGGGCTGAAATAGGCTGCAGTCAATTTGCTTTTGTTCTTTCAAATTTGTGATGTCTTACATAATGATTCCATTTGGCAATACCTTAGCATATTTGCTTATGTCCTACTGAATTTATATGACCAATTCCCTACTTTTATAGACAAGCATCCTCTGTGCATCCCTCAATGTTAGGTAATGGCATGGACCCTTCCTTACTCTTTTAGGTTTTCTGTCAGAAGCTTTCCTGATTGAAAGTTTATAGTCATTTCTATGACTGATGTAGACCATTGACATTATCAAGTTTAGCAGGGTCTTAGTAGCTTTTCTAATCATATTATATAGTTCCTTTTTTATTGAGTTCTGTTGGATAACTTTTCTTACCTACTTTAAATATTTCCCGACTTTTCAGCTTTTGTAGTTTTTCTGTCTCTGCAACTGTTTCATGCTCAATTTTGCAGTTTCCTATTGGTGACTTGCTCTCAGTAGACTAATGTAAACAATCCCAACCATTTCTATCTTTATTGCAGAATTTGATGATGAGCAATCTCTGCAGTAGACTTCTAAGCATGTTATATTCATTGAATTTCATTATTTCAGTACCAAGTTTTAATTTCCTATTTTGTGCTGTAGTTTGACAAATTCATACTGTACTCCACACTCAAGTACCTTTCAGTGAAGGTGCATTGTGCACTGATGTCATTTATAATTACTTACACATGATACATATTTATAAGACAACATGTGTGTGTATAGGTTTATGTATGTATGTGTGCATGCATGCATGCATGTATTTGTTTATCCATAAAGTTCTCAAATTTGCAGTTTATTGAGAAGTTTGTCATTCTGCTGGCAGGTTAAACTTGTGAAATGCCTAGTTCAGAATATTGTTATAGATATATCGTTCAATCAGTTGGGAGGTCTTAGTACGCTTTGTTTTCTTGAGCAGGTAAAATTTAAGTGTGAATATGTTCTTATTCAACTTATATTTTCTGGTTTCTGAATCCATGTTGGCTATTGCTTTATGCTCATGTTGCTCCCCAACTTTTACCTGGTTTTTTTTCCAGATTCATATATTCTATTCATTTCTCGATCTTTACAGGTCGATCGGCTTGTTGGAAGAGATCATCTCTTTAAACGTAGCATTATTTTGATCAAAGCTTGGTGTTACTATGAGAGCCGTACTCTTGGTGCACATCATGGTCTCATATCTACATATGCATTGGAAACACTGGTTCTTTACATATTCCATCTGTTCCATTCCTCTTTAGATGGCCCTTTAGCGGTAATTTCTTGCAAGTTGACGTTGTATATAGATGCAAAATATGAACTTGGTTTTGACTTAACTTACTTGACCACGTGTGTATAGGTTCTACACAGATTTTTGGATTACTTCAGTAAATTTGACTGGGAGAACTACTGTATTAGTTTGAACGGTCCAGTTTGCAAATCATCCCTTCCTGAAATAGTGGGTAAGGAGCATCTTTTGGCTCTCTGCCACTGTGATTCCCTTCAAAATGATCCTGCTCTCATGTTGCATGTATTTGCTGGAATTTCTTTTTCCTTTTATACTCATTAGAGGTTTGAGGGGAAAGAAATGTTTTCTTCTAATTATTTCTTTCATTCCATTGCAGTTCAGTCACCACAGAATGAAGGAAATCAGGTGATGCTTAGTGAAGATTTCTTAAAAAACTGCGTGGAAATGTTCTCTGTTCCAATCAGAGGCATGGAAACAAACTCTCGAGTTTTTTCGCCGAAACACCTCAATATAATTGACCCCCTGAAAGAATATAATAACCTTGGGCGTAGTGTGTACAGAGGTAGTGAATATTTTACTCAAAGCCGTATATGATTAGTGTAGGGGATCAGGGATCATTGATATCAAAGAAAATCTATTATATTTCAATAATGGTTTGGTTTTTCGGACAGTATGCTGAAATTCTTAATTCTTAATTCTTAATGATGCGACAGTCTTAATTATTTTCTCTATCCCCTCTTCCTTCCAGGCCTCCCTCCCTTCACCAAGATACCTCTCCCTCTCTCTCTCTCTCTCTGTCTGTAATTCGTAGCAATTTTAGACTTTTATTGAGAATATCTGTGTTGGTAGAGGCTTTCACTTCACAACCTCCTTAATTAGAAGAATCTTGTCCATTTAGGTGCTATAATTTTCTGAGGAGCCTCAGTCAGGATTTTCTACTTGGCTTGTCAATTTCTAAGTTCCAGGCAATGTACTTCTCTGCTGCAAGAATATGAGAGTGACAACTTGGCATTTTCAGAAAACAAGAACAAAATGCCTTTCTGAATGTGGAAAACAAAATGTACTTGTCAAGAAAAGATGCCTTTTAGGAAGCAGAAACTTATACTACTAGTGAACTTTTGGGCATTTCTTGAACCTGTAGTGGGGTAACCATCACTTAAGACATGCATAATCATAAACTACCTTTGCACTATATGTCCCCTGTTACCGCAATTAATCTTTATGTGAGTATCAATCTTTTTCAAACATGTTTCCCATGTTTTATTATCAAGTAGGTTTATGCTGTTTGAGGTATAATTAGAAATAAAATTCCTTCTTTATGTTTTATATTTCTGATTGTTATTTCCTCCAGGTAATTTTTACCGAATACGTAGTGCTTTTAATTATGGAGCTCGCAAACTTGGGCGAATTCTTTCATTACCAAAAGATGAAATTGCAGATGAGATCAAGAAATTTTTTGGTAACACTCTGCAGAGGCATGGACATAATTGTGGTTGTGATATACAAGATTATGTCCTATTTGGTGAAGGGTCTAGTACGTTGTATTCATCTTCTCCTGCTGCGGTTTTGTCTGAGGATGACATGCTTCTGAGATCATCAACTAGTGATTTGGAGAATGGTGGTAGTTTGATGGAAGAAAAGTGTACTTTAGCACACTTGGCTAGATGCTCTAGGGAAATAGTTTCCTTGCAGAGAATGTCGGAACCCTGCTCCTCTGTGGGTGGGAATGTTTCAGGATATCGACTTGATGGGGATGCTTGTGATGTTGCAACATTCAAGAATAGTTCATTAGATTTTAAAACTTCAAATGCCACATTTGATTGTTCTCCATGTAGTAACTACAGTGGTTCAGTGTTTGGCCAATATTGTCATCTACCACAGTCATATGCAGAAAATGGCCCCTGCTGCCAAATTTACTCGTCTGATGGTGTAGAAGAGAAGCGTGGTCTTGATAAATGGCTGGAACAGGAAGAGAATCATTTGGAGATGGTTGATACCTCTCAGTCGTGTACAGATAGCTTGGACGGCTTTTCTTACTGTAGTTCAGCTGTCTCAAGTCCACGGACCAATATTTTAGAAAACTTATCACTTGATTTTAGGGAAAGGGACTCGGGCAGTGTAGTGGATGGAGAAACTTTAAATCCTTTGGCTAAACTTGAGTGGGGACTATGATAGTCATATAAGAAACTTGTTATATGGTCAGTGTTACAATGGGTTTGGTCTATCGACACCTGTGCTTTCCAATCCTCCTGTCCTACAGACACGTTTTGGGAAGAAGAAGCCTTGGGATACTGTTCATCAATCTACGCCGCTTAAGCAGAGCTCATTTTCTCAAATGAACACAAGCACTGTATTCATGGGACCACCTTCAAGCAGTCATGCATCATCCTTTTCCGCTTTTGCATCGAAGGAGAAACACAGAGCTCAAGGGACAGGCACTTACTTACCCATCATGGTATTGCTTATTTTCTTTCCCATTCCTGGATTTACTCTGCCTGTCATACAGTTATTAAAAGAAATATATATTTCGTCCTCCTGAATCTTCGTGTTTTGCAGAATTCTTCTTCCAGGGATAAACCCTCAGAAGGTAGGGGTAGGAATAAGGCAACGGGGACTCATGTTCACTCTCAGAAACACACTCCTGGCAATGGCTTTGTTCCTGCTTTATTGGAGACAAACTCTTTGGCAAAAGATGGCCGTGAGCTTCAGCATGCTTGGTCTCCTGTTCAACCCCACAAGAAGTCTGGTGTATCCTGCCAGTCTCACCATTTGAAAGAGGGTGACATACACTCGTGCCAATCGATTCTCCAATTCATTGCGCAAAATTGAATTTGGATCCCTTGGGCACTTGGTTGATGATGTAATATCTGCCCCTTGTAATGCTTGTGGCTTAAGTTGTGATGAGCAAAGGAATGCAACATCAGATTTAAATAAAGAAGAAGCGAGGTAGGAAAATATATTGAGCTTTTTTGCTATTTCCGTGGAGTGGACAGTAGTAAGATCAGTTGGAGATTTTCTTGCATTCCATCTAAAGCTGTGTCTGTGATTTTGGGCTTACAGGGTTGCAGATCAGTTATTTTGCCTTAAGAGTGAAGATGAGTTTCCCCCCCTGTCCCTATGAAAGCTTTTAAAGTAGAAAGGTTAACTTGTATACAGAGAAAAAACAGTGGTAAACTTTTAGATGCTAACAAGCTATAGGACCAAAGCGAGACAATTTTTTTTTTTTTTTTATTTTATGTTTTTGACTTTTTAAGCCCAGCTAAATGACCTTTTAGCTGTTGTGGTATGGTGTACATCTAAATAATGTTACGTAGATTTTTTTGGTGGTTGCTTTCATTTATAAGATCCCCAAATGACCTTCCAGTATGTCGAGCTGTGGCATTACACGAGGAATATTTTGGGGTCTGCAAGAGTTGTAAAATACTACTCCTACCTGATAAAGTTTGCAAATGTTTATCTTCTACTCCCGCACAGCCAGGTGGGGAAACTTGCATATGAGATGCAGATGATGTGTGGTTACATTGCTTGAAAGCAAACAGGTAAATATTCCTGATTGTTCTTTACTTGGGTTGTTGATGTTTCTTGATATAAACCTACGATTGAGTGCCGAAGCGTGAAATTACTGTATTTTGACAAATACTCACACATGCTGGATCGATGTGGTCTTTGTCCATCAATGCAATTGTGTGGTGATGAAGAATGCTTTTGTCCCGAGTGAAGTTATTACTAAAATGGTTGTATCAGTATGATTTTATGAACATTTTATTGGATGTGGGGAATCTAGAAGTACTTCTGCAGAATCTAAAATAGTTGAATCCAGTTTCAACTAAAACAGTATCTTTGTTCATTATGTTCCTGACTGTAAATTTTGAGCTAAATAATATTCTGAGTAGAATTATGAGTGCATAAGTATCTATTGCTATAAAATTGTATTCAAGAAATTCACATTTTCTTGTATACTAGGTTTTTTTTTGGGGGGGTTGGGTTGGAAGATGGGTAATAATCTTGGAGCCCTACATAATGTTGCTGTTCAGAATACATAATTGTATAATCGAGGTCCTTGTGGCATATAGGTTATGCTTTTAACATTAATTAACACACTAGTTCAGAATTCTTTTAATTGAGTTTAGTCTCGTAGGACTAAAGACAAACATGTGGGACTAGTTGTGGTTCAAATAGATGCCACCTTAAAAGAGTTGTATAGGGTGGTATAATACGTATTGTTTTTTTGTTGGAATACTAGCGTCCAATAGTTGATATCATATTTTATTCTTTGTTATGAATCATTATGTTGCTTGCCCCCCTCTATCCTCATGTTGGGTTGAAAATTTCTCCCACTAACAATAATAGATATGATTGCTTGAGAAATATTGAAGTCACGTTTTTTGGACAAGGCCAATGAACCTGTCATTTTAGGATGCATCCACTTCATTATGATTATTGAAAAGGGCAAAGATTTAAGTAGATTCAATTTTTGGCCCTATTTATAAATTTTAGATTGATTAAATTTTAGAGAATCATGACATCAATGATGTAAGGAAGATTTTTAAAATTTAATTCGACGATAAGGTAGGACCAAATATCGAATCTATGTAAGTATTTTTCATTGAAAAGTACTACCATTATTAGGACTTAAAAATGTGTACAAGTAATTTTTAGGACTTAAAATGTACTTACTCCTTACCAGATCTTCTTCTAATAAAGTTGGGTATTTGTCAAATTCCCTCTATATTTGTAATAAACGATAAGATGAATATGCAAGCACACGTACACCTGTCCATATTTATAAAATTATAATTCCTGATGATATCATTCTTAGGGTTAGACTTAATTTTATATTCTCATTCTTGTTTATTTGTTCAAGCAAAACGCAGGAAATATTGAAGACAAAAAAGAACAGCTAACCCAAAAAAAAAAAAAAAATCTGTGTCGTAAAAATATAAATTCTTCAGTGTGGAAGTAAGAGTTGAAGAAGAAAAAATCTAGGGTCAACTCCATATTAAACAGAGCAGATCAAGACAGAAACAGGGAAGTAGCATTAACATCATTTGTTGGAATTTTGTTGAAGTGCAAAGGTTCCCATTATCCCATTAACACTTATAATGAAGCTCATAAATTTAGAGTCGGATTATTGATTTATGGATAAGAATAAAAAAAAAAAGGGGGGAAAACTTGATGAAATTTTATCTTGGAGAGTAACCATTGTTCAAAGCGTTGGTGGTATTTGAAATTCACTAATTTTCTTAAAGAAAGTAGAAAAATCGACAATAAGGTGGAAAGTCTATTTAATTAATTGAAAAAAAAAATCACCTAGACTGTGAAATCATAAGAATTTTTTTTTTTCTCCATTTGCGCCGGATCACGTACCAAATGAAAATTGTTTTGCATGTGATGCGGCTAAATAAATAAAATCAGTATATTTAATATTTAATAATGTGCGTATACGTGATTTCAAATTTAGTTTATTAGGAGTATATTAGTAATTTTATTTTTACAGTTAAATAATAAATGTTTTATCCGTAAATCGGTTTAACTCATCAATCTCAAATATAAATATTTATAAAATGAGAGATTAAATTCAAGAAGGACTTTCTTAATTTTTCAAATTCTAATTCTCTCTTATCGAATAAAGTCTCGTTTTTTCTTGTTCACCTAATTTAAATATAATATTATCCAGTGTTCAATCTTAGTTTTGGACTAAGTATTTACCCTTGTTGGAAATTTATATCAACAAAGTTATTTTTTTCAAAATCAATCAAATTAATTGGATATTTGTGCTTTCTAATTTTAATTATGTGCATTTTGCATTCCCTAAGAATTTATTTAGACTTTTTAGTCCCATTGTGTCATCTCATTATTTGGTGGTTGAAGAACAATTTAAAGACTAGATAAAATTACTGTCACCATCCAAGAGGAATTCATAATGGGAAATTGTGACAAAGACTGGCCGGCCGGCCGTAATAAGAGAAATGTGCCTAATCTTGTACTGCAACACGTACACGTTTTAGCTTGTGGACTTCTTTAATTTAATTTAATATTTTTTCAAGTTTTTGGACTTTTCAACTTCATTTGGTTTTCTGAATTTCTTCGTCCCCGATCAGGTGGGCCTTTAACCACTTTCTAGCACATTGATAGAAGTTGCCTTATTTGATGGATAATTTTTAAAAATAACATAATTAATTATAGAGATAGAAAAATAACCCACTATATCTTTTTTAATTTTATTAACCCAAAAAAAAAAATAATTAATAGAAGTTGACACAAAGTGTTGGAAACAAGAATTTTCATATGATTAAATTAAGAATCACCTTAGTGGTAGAAAGATTTTTTTATGGTATATTTAACCGCATAAATCACAAAATATAAAATATAATGTACGTTCTAGTTTATAAACTATACAAGATACAAAATGGATCTAATTAATACCCATCTTACAATTTACAAAATCCAGCCTATGCAAGTTTTAGTCCATGGTAAAACTATTAATGTTTTAAAGTGAGGCTTATTTTATTTTATTTTTTTTCACGTGACCTATTAAACCTGATTTATGTAAGCCCTACAAGAAAGATGTCAACCTAATACTTTCCTCCCTCTTGCAAGAGAAACCAATAATCCAAATTTGAAACTACTTGCAACATCTGAATCACAAACCTTTGTACAATGAATTTCTGAAACCAAGATTATATCATGTATTAGACTCGTGATTGAATATTCTAGTATTTTATGTCAATCTACCTTTCAAAGCTAAACAAACTATATTCAAACTTTATATTATTCCTCAATCATTCACGTTCAGATAAATACTACTATTTTCTTTGATTGTTACATCATCAAGCTGCAGAAACACAATCTCAAGTGACAATGAACTCCAACTTGAATGACAAGATATTTTTTGGATAATTTATTAATTATAAATTTAAATTATTAAAAGATGGACACCACCCTATACCTGTCTCTTATATATATATATATATATATTAACACATTCTTAAATTTGTGAAGCATTCTCATCCCTAACAGAGTCCATTATTTGGTAAGTTTTGATTTATGGGTATGAAAATAAGGAATGAAAATCAAGATTAATGATATCCATAAATATTTGGTTAATCACTATAGAAATTCATTTTATGATAATTAAAATGTTAAAAAATGTTCACTTTCATTCTCTACTTGTGACATGATTTCAAATTTATTAGTAATTTATTAATATAATGAAATTCATTCCTTAATTAAACCAAACAAGTAAAGAGGAATGGTATAAATTCATACCGATAGTTAAATTTATAATTTCATTTCGATTCCAATTCTCAAATACGAATCAAATACCTCCTAAATTAACATAAATGTAATTATTTCTTCAATTCCTTCATATAATCATTATATTGGTCAGACGACACCCAAAAAAAAAAAACAATTGCAGACCTGTCGTCATTTTTTCATCTTTGATAAACAACAAAAAAAATTGGAATGAAAATCCTTAAAAAAATGAACATGAATCAAAAGGATTATAAGTTGTTCTCTCAATTGAATACATCTCCCTTCACCAAGGAAATTTTTTTTTCCCCCAATGTCTCGAGTTTGAGTCCCTTCAATAAATAAAACTAATTTTTTTAAGGTAATAAGTAAACTAAATTATTCTCCAGTATCATGTGTACTGTTATACTTATTATTTCAAAACAGACCAAAAATAATTTCATCTTTTCGAAAAAACTATTATTTTATCATATTCACATTCAATTTTACCATTTGAAATACTTAAACTATTTAAAATTTTTATCTTGTCTTATCCCTTAATATTAAGGGATAACATAGATATACATATAATGAATTTGAATTTTCTAAACAATTCTAATAGTAATATAAGATCGAGAAATTTTACTTTGTAGTAAAACAACTATTTAACATACTTCTGAACCAATAAAAACTTTGTAGGTAGAGCATAAAGTGGAAAGATCACTTCTTCTTTTTTTTTTAAATAATACTAAGAAGTCATAATTTTTTGATAATTAAAATATGGGATAATTTCATAAATCTCTTGAGGTTTAAGCTAATATCACTTAGCACCTCTTAACTTTTAAAAATATCACTTACTTCCCTTCTCTTATAAGTAGAGCCCTCAAATTAACATGAAATTACAATTGTATCCTTTCTTCTTTAGAAAAATAACAAAAACGTAGTTTCAAATACCTCCCCAAAGGTTTCTAATAATTTCACTTATCACCCTTTAGTCTTTTAACATATTTTTTGTCAACTTATTTGCGAAAAAAATATGTTTGTTAATGTAAAATTTTATTTGGTTTGTTGATTTTTTTAATACGTATAAACACACAATATTTTTTTTTTATAAAAACTGATATTTTGTACGGTTAATCATAAACTCATAAACCAAAAAAATTAAAATATAATTTTTGATAAATTTTTTTGTCAACTTACTTAGAAAATTTAAGACCATGGTATTAAAATGTATTGTGTATCATTCAATAAAAAAAAATAGAATAACTAGAAGCAAACCATATAGTATAATAAAAAATGTGGTTTGTATTTTGTTTAGGAAATCAAAACTCGTAAAGTCAAAAAAAAAATTAAAATGTATTCTTTTAGATAAATTTTTTTTTGTCAACTTATTTAGGAAAATATGTGTGTGTCAATTTCTTTACGTTCCCAATAAATAAAAATTTAATACATGGAGAAATACACCATGTATTATAATAAAATAATTGTAATTTGTATTTTTTATTTTGAAAAATCACAAGTTCATAAATTAAAAAAAGTAACATATATATTTTTTATGATAACTAAAAGCAACTCTATGTTCCAATAGGCTAATAAATATGTGCATTCCAATGTTATTTTTTAACAATATCATTTAAATCCTCAAAAAAATGGAAGCAAAATTGCTTCTCTCTCCTAAAATGATATTTTATTCAATTGGACTAAAATTGTTACAACATATGTAAAAGTTAAGGGAGATTTTTCAAATTTTTAAAAATTCAGAAATACTAAATAATATTAGTATAAATCTTAGAAAAAATTTATGAAATTAACCCTTAAAACATTTACTTGACTCTATTAATATAAAAATAACTACTTACTCCAGTTCAAAATAAAATTTTTTGAATAGAATTAAAATTTTATTTGATTTATGGCATAAATATCGGTTGGGCTAGGATCAATATCGATATAATTGTGAAATAGTCGAAGGAAAATTGGAATTTTGGTCTCCTTCACCGTTAAAAAGCTTACGTCAAATGACACGACACCGCATCACAGACCACCACGCCAACTACCCACAAGCCTGCCACTTTTTGAAGTGGGCAACGTCGTAGACCCCACACGCTACTTCAACTTCGGAAGAGAAGTTTTCATATTTAGAGTTCCGACCCCCTCAGACCCCTCCACTTTTTGAGATTTACACAAATTTCCTCCCCATTTTCTTCAATTGTCACTTTTACGTTGTCTATTTGTATAAATAATCTTGTCCCAAAATTAGATTCTGTTTTTTGTTGTTTAACTTTTTTTTTTTTTTTTTTTTTTTCAAAAGACAAAAAAAAATGGCAGCAGCTAAGCGCAGCCACAGATTCTTCAAGTTCTGGTCTCCATTTTCTGCCTAACTGAAAGGTCCAAAAGTTTATACTCCAATTTATGCCATTAATATTCTTCTAAATTAATTTCCATAAATTTTCCAAAAAAAAATAAAAAATCCCTGTATTTATTTTTATGGAAAATTTTTAATGTCCCAGTCAAAACAAATTTAATCCCAAGAGCATCTTATTTTGTTTTGTTCTGATAATTTGCTTGTCAAATCCGTTACGTTTTTTATTTTTTTTTTTAACAAATTTTTCTTTTTCTTTTTATCAATCATCAAATGCTTACTGGGCCGAATTACTACTGCAAGAAGGAAGACTTTTCACGCGCTGTTGTGGAGATGGCGTGGATAATGCTTAGTATTGACTACTCAAGACTTTTTTGGCTTCTTTTTGGTGTCTTCTCTTATGAAAACCATGGAGGAAAACCTCGAATTTAATCACACCTTCTTTTTAAAATAAACCCATCAAAAAAAAAAAAAAAATCCCATTTTCTAATGCTCAAAAGTTTGCTAGAATATTATTAAAAGTGTATTAAACATCGTACTTAGCTGTTGTAAGTAGGTAGTAGTAGTAGATAGATAGGTAGCTAGAAATTAGAAACATGAACAATAAAGGAAGGTTGTCGGACCGTACTGATGAGTCACAGGATGAACATGGATATGCTGAAACTGATCCAACTGGGCGTTATGGTCGGGTAAGATTTTTTTATTTTTATTTTTATTTTTATTTTTATTTTTATAAGTTTTATTTTTATTTTTAGTTTTCTTGTTCTTTAGACACGCATGCAGAGTTGAAAACACTACAGATTTCTGAAATTGAAGTTCAGGGGAAGCTTTTTCTGGGCTAAAAATGGGTTAGTTTAATTATCTAGTAAAAATAGGTGCATATCATATCATGCATGTCTGTTGTCAATGTTAAAAAGGGGTAACAAAAGAACATTTACATTTACGAAGTCAAAACAATAATATTATAATCAATAATTTAAGAACAGTTGATAGTGATTATTAGAGGAGTATTTAATTTGAGTAACTTTTTGTGTTTGCAATTAATTTGTTTCTAGGTCAGACTGGTTAGTTAAAAGTAATAAATTAATAATAGGTTCTGAGTCCTAGCTTTTGCATGCAATTCTTGATTTCTTGGATTACTTTATGATGATTTTTAATTGAGGGAATATTTATTAAAAGTTTGCTGAAATGGAAGTTGATGGCCTGTGTTTCTTTTAGAGCTTTTTTATTGTGAAAGATTTTTTAACTAATTATGATAAAGTTAATAGGATAGGACTACCTATAATTCAGCTAGAATTGGAACTTCAATTCTGGTGGGATGGTTGTAGTTTTTTAACTTGTTTCTTTCTGATTATTGTTGGGGTAAGGACGTTGATATATTATTCCTTTACATGGCATTGACAGTTTGAAGAAATTCTTGGGAAAGGGGCCATGAAAACAGTGTACAAGGCGATTGATGAAGTTCTTGGAATGGAAGTGGCATGGAGCCAAGTTAAATTGATTGACTTGCTCCGATCAGAAGATGACCTGCAGAGACTTTACTCTGAAGTGCACCTTCTCAGTACCCTTCATCATCCCTCGATTATCAAATTTTACACATCTTGGATTGATGTTGATAGAAGAACCTTCAATTTTATTACCGAAATGTTCACTTCCGGAACACTTAGAGAGTAATTCTTTCTCCTCAACTCTATTTAATTGAAGGAACTAGTTGTTGTTTCACCTATACAAGGAAGATCTTCTTGGTTTCCTTTTTGAAATTCTTTTATTGAGAATATATTTCTCAAACATTCATACTTAGTCTGGAATTTCCAGATTTAAGTTGAGAACATAAGGAATGATGAAGTAGATTGGTTTGAAAATCTTTTATTAAGAATATATTTCTCAAACATTCATACTTAGTCTGGAATTTCCAGATTTAAGTTGAGAACATTAGGAATGATGAAGTAGATTGGTTTGAAAATCTTTTATTAAGAATATATTTCTCAAACATTCATACTTAGTCTGGAATTTCCAGATTTAAGTTGAGAACATGAGGAATGATGGAGTAGATTTGTTTGACAGATTAGCCACTTGGTTATACCAGTGCAAGTCAAAATTTAGTATCTCAGTGTTACAATGATTTGATTTAAAATCCGTAGGGTAGACCATATGTCAGGTTGCCATTGCAACTTGATTGAACTGTTAAGGACAATGGCCATGAAATGGCGAGATTAAACAACCTACTGCGGTTAATATTTACCAGAATTCGATTCTATGACTTAATTTTCTAGTATCATAGGAGTTGGCTTTTCCTATTTGGTGCTGGTACAGACTGCAAATTGGCCTTTGTCATGCAAGGTGATTTTATCGTGATTGATTAGTTGGTTCTTAATAGGAATTAGACTGAAGTAACACATTGACAGTTTGATCTTAATTACTTCCTTTAGATATTGCACAAGTGTTGTATATGACTGGATGCAATGCAGGTATAAAAAGAAGTATAAGAGAGTGGACATTCGAGCAGTAAAGATTTGGGCACGCCAAATTCTTGAAGGCCTTGTTTATTTGCATGGTCATGATCCTCCAGTTATCCACAGAGACCTTAAATGCGATAATATATTTGTCAATGGTCATCTTGGTCAGGTGAAGATTGGGGACCTTGGACTGGCAGCGATTCTTCACAGTTCTAAAAGAGCACACAGCGTTATAGGTATGCAGAGTCTTGCTTAACAAGACCATGTGCCATTTGGAGTAAAACTTTGAGAGTTATTAGCTACTGTTTTATCATTTGTTTTGAATCTTATTTTTATTCAACAACCAGTTTAATCAAGTTATATGTTAATAAAGTCCGAGTTTTATCCATTCAAGTTGTAGATAACCTAAAATCAGTATGTCCTCAATAACTGATTGTGATGTCTTCATGATGCTGGTAGGCACTCCGGAGTTTATGGCACCAGAATTGTACGAGGAAAACTATAACGAGCTGGTTGATGTATATGCTTTTGGCATGTGCATCTTAGAGATGCTTACTTCTGAATATCCATATAGTGAATGCAACAATCCAGCACAAATTTACAAGAAAGTGACATTGGTAAGACGAGGTTCAATTGGCAGTTGATTTTCAGTGAAAATGAATGATCTCCTAAATGCCACTCGAATTCTTCATTCAGGGAAAGAAGCCTAGGGCATTTTACAAAGTTCAAGACTTGGAAGCTCAGCGGTTCATTGGGAAATGCTTGGAGACCGCATCGAAGAGGTTTCATCAGCGAAAGAATTAATGCTTGATCCATTTCTTATAGTTGATCATATTCGAGATGGGTCAGTGAGAAGGACAGGGAATCAAAAAGCTTTTCTGAATGACCACATAGGAATTGAGGACTTGCGGTTGAATGTGGATATACCTGAGACCAACATGACCATAACAGGAAAGTTGAACCCCGAGGATGACACCATCTTTCTCAAAGTGCAGATTACAGATAAAGAAGGTAGCTAGAATGTTGTTTAAAATGAGATGTTCTGTTTTTTGTGGTCATTTTTTCCATCAGCAGGGGTAGGAGCTTCTATAAAGATAATATGAAGTCATATATAAAAGTCTATTCCATTATAGGAGATAGAAGACAAAATACGAGACTTTGGTCCAAGTGATATATGTACACTTTATAGAGTTGTATTTAGTTAACCTTCAACTTGTCTTCAGATACCTGTTTTGAAGAATATACGATTGGCTGGTAGAAAAATCATTCTTCCATTAGAGCTCCACGGGATTAGTACTGAGGATTTTTGTGCTGTTTACAGGTGCTACCAGGAATGTATTCTTTCCATTTGACATGGCAAGTGATACTCCCATTGGTGTTGCCAATGAAATGGTGAGGGAATTAGAAATTACAGACTGGACACCATCTGAAATTGCAGATATGATTGATGGAGAGATATCTGGTCTGCTACCATACTCGAAGAAATGGGCTCAGTCTCAGCCATCTCACTACCATATACTTGATTATCAGGAAGATGAGGATCACAACCTCCATTTCAATGATTTCTCATCTTGCTCATCGTCACAGGCCTCACTCTTAGGTGTGTTCACTTCTCAAGGCATGGATGAAAATACTCATGATTGTCACTTGATCCAAGGTATTTAGTGTCAGTTTAATATTGCGAATTTGTCATGTCTTTGGTATTCATAGGATAGGACAGCAATTAGCGACTCTATTTCCTCAAAAACAAGAGCATGAATCTTGACTAGAATTAGGAGATTAATGAGTGATTTCCAATGATACATGGAATCTATCGCAAAATCACAAATTTTTCAGTCACTTCTTGTTCTTATTCTGGATTTCTGTTAAGAGAGAAATAGCCTTTAAATAGAAACATTTACAATAGAACTTGACAACATCTTTTCTTGTAGATGAAATATTTGATGATGGCAGTTCTCAGAGTTCTTTGAACTCCGGAAAGTATTCCAACTTGAATTACTACTCTGTTGATGAATACGATCCTCAGATTAGCCCAAGGCTGCAAAAATTGCCTTCTATTTCAAGTTCTCACAGCTCTTCAAGGTTCTGTCCAGGAGGGAATGCTAGCACTGCACATTCCCTTACTAGAATTGGCCCTTCGCTGTCCAAGGATATGCTTGTTACAAAAGGAGCTCCTACAGGTAAAAGTAACTACAAAATGGACATGCGTAAACTGACAAGGAACCAATCCCTGGTGGATATGCGAAGCCACTTGCTGCATCGATCTTTGTTGGAGGAGGTCGGTAAGAGACGATTGTCAAAGAAGACTGTTGGTGCTGTGGAACACATCGGATTTCAGGATCCTCTTCAAGTTTCCAGAAAAACCTCGCGGCCGGTAAATGGTGTCTATTCTGTTCAAATGACAGGTAATTGTAGGAGGCAAGGATAGAGAACAAGAGTTTAATAAATTCCCCCCACCCCACCCCCTCCCTTTTTGTTCGTTATGTTTGTAATGGAGTTTGAAGATTCAATACCTAATGGAACGTACATACATAATAAGTGTAATGAATGTGTTAAAGCAATTGCTTCGATGTTTTAGCAAAAATGTGGTACCCGAATGAGAATGCATAAACTAAACTGATATACCATACGGAGTTAGTTAGTGAATTTGGTAACTATGAATCAAAGTTTCTTAGCCTTAATTGTTGTAAGCTAACATGTGATCCCAAGAGAAATTTTTCTTGCAAGTTAAAAATCCTAAAATTGCAGCAACTTCTTTTCTAGTTTTAATGACATTAACGTTGAATCATTCCCCATATACTGTGAGAAATTTCCACTGGGACCTGGTCATCTGCTGAGGAAAGGAGTTCCTTTGGAAGTTTGAATAGGTGGTCAAGATTTCTAGTTCTGGGTGTTAAACAATGTGGACTTTTATCTTAAAATTAATTGGTGATAAGTGGAGTGATTTAAGAACTTATTAATTAGTTTAGAATTTTTTTGACTAGTCAATGTAGGATTTATACATTTATACTTTTGACCAGTCGATATAGGATTTATACATTAACATTTTTAACACCCTCATTCACACATGAGATTTATATATTAACACTTTTAATTTATACATTAACACTTTTAACATTTCCATCGTGACTTGGAGTTAGATATGAATCTAGTAAGAGAGCCCGTTGGAAGGGGTTGGACAAAATCCAAGACACGTGTGAATGGATGGGAAAACTCTTGAGAGTTAACTCTGATATTATGTTAAAGAATATGGGTTTTTTAAGTGAAAGTAGTTTAAAATTTATTAATTAGTTCATGATATCCGATTTTTTGACTAATCGATGTAGAATTTATACATTTAACGGTTTTAACACTGGGAGAGTAGCAATCAGGGCCTGGACATAAATGAGCCTGATTAATGCCGAGCAAGGACTGGCAGCCGAAAGTGGACGTGATTCCCTTGCTTTGGGCCCAACCCGCACTTGCGTTAAATTAAGATTTCGTCTAGTCCACCTCACCAACAGAGTAAAATCTTGGATAGACTATAAAGATCACTAAGGTATGTGATTTGCTTCGACTTATTCAAGAATTTGATTAGATTATATACTTCGGCTTATTCAAGAATTTACCCACATAAAGCTGCCTGTCATTGCCTTGCTACTGCTGCAAGCCTGCAATAATCTATCACCCATAGTCAATTGTCAATAAATTTGAGGAATAATTATGAACCGTTGAACTATCACCCATAATAAATCATGAATTTTTTGAATGAAGTACTGTTTAGTTGATAAAACAGTATTATTATAGGTCATTGATTTGAGTCCTAGCGAATGATTTGTAAAAATTTATAGTAATTTTTTTTTTTTAGAAAAACAAATATATATCAATTTTAACCCTTTAATAGCTTATACAAATTATTTTAAAGTCAATGGTTTTTTCTAAATATTTTTGAATAAAAAAGACTTTAGTATCCTTGATTTGCATATCTTTGCTTGAACACTCTTTTTCATTGGTTTTCAAGTGATATAATGAACAAAAGTTTACAGTGGATGGTAGTACAAGGTATTTAAGTGCTATAATTAATAGTTCTAGGGAGCAAATCACAAATATGTAGTAGTTCAGGGTGCAAATTGCAATTACTCCTAGCCAAAACGTCAAAGATTTGGCAGATATTTTGCTTGATTTTGCGACAAAATGGGGATCTTCAAGACTTTGAACAATTTTCCGTGTAATCACCCCATAATTTGAAGTCAAAATACGGGTTAACCAAGTTTCATAGGACTTAATGAAGAAGCTTCACTGATTCCATAGTCTTGTATCTTTTCTGGTTTAGGGTCAAATCAAAAAAGGGAACGATAAACTGATACCAGAAATCATAACATTCCTACCTTAACTCAAAAGAGTAATAAACCTATTATGTGTTAAAGCATGCTTTGCCTCTGTTTAATTGTCATTTTCGAACAAACTGATTGCATAATTATTCTATTCCTGCATGCCACCAATTGTGCAGACAAGGATCTTCTTTATTTAACGTTAAATGAAAGAGTTTTCCATTTGCTCTTAAAAAATATTTTTGACAATCAAAATCGTTAATAATTTCAATCATGTTCTATCTTATAAAAAAATGAGAAGAAAGTAATGACGTTTTACTATTTGATTAAATTACTTTATATTTTATTAAAATTTGAAAATTTTTATATCGTCAAAATGTGACATATATTTCAACGGTAAATTTTTTTTTGAATAAATTGATTTTTGGATATGATGATTTATTCAATAACTAATAGTGTATTCAAATTATTTTTTTTAATTTTAATTATTTATTGAAATAAATGGACAATAAATTGGAAAGGATCGAAATCCCAATTGTGCAACTACAACTTTTATGGTGGATCGATCCTTTCCTAATTATGATGTTCCAACTTTATATAAAAGCCAATTCCTTTTCTTTATCTTTTTTTTTTTTTTTTTTGCACTTCATTTTCCATTAATATGTGGGACACAAGATTTATCACAAATAATTCAAGTCTTTAAGTTAGTGTTCTTAGCTTTTTTTTTGCAACTTGTGGAAGAGAGGAAATTAGTGTCTCTCCGATGTCACATTCTAATTCGTTGTGCAAATTAGCCTAAATGATATTTCGATTAAGAATGTCTTTGTCAAAATTAAATTAAATTAATATCACCATTAATCTTTTAATTTTAAAATTTTAATTAGATTTTATTTTTTTAACTAATTTGATATTAATAATATATTAGTGATTGTATCACTTTGTATATTAATATACTAGTATTTTGATCAATGGGATGAAATGGAAGATGCCGCATTTTATTTCTCTCGGGTTTTGGAAAATAACCAGTCCGAGGAACATTCGTCAAATGAAAGAAGGACTTATCAAGTAATTATGGGTAATTTAGAGCAACAAAACTGTCATACACACTAGATTTTTTGTTAAAGTGGTTACTAGAAAGTAAAATAAGTAGGTAAATTCGGTATTTGGCTCATTTGTAATTTTCTGTAATTAGGATTAAATTATAAAAAAAAAACTTACATCAGTTGATATTATAGATTTTTTGAAATTTAATTCATATCACAGGATCTATAAATAAGATTAAAAATTGGGTCTACGTAAATATTTGGCTAACAGAAATACTGAGGTTTGGGAATGGGTGATTAGAGGTTTGTTAATAGTCCCCTAACAACTTCTTTTGTCTGTTGTAATCTTGTTGGATGCCGCAGACAAACTTTAATCAATCCCTCCCGATTACGTGTGTTTTGTAAATCTTTGCCTTGGAACTGTTTGAAGGTTCGAGTTGTTTGACTAATGTTTTGCATTTGGTCTTAATTTTCTCCAATTTCCAATCATTCAACCGTACAAGGGGGAAGAACCCAAACACGCCACAAATGAATACTAAAATTGCAAAAGATTTACGCATAAATAAACGACTCTTCTAATTCTCTTACATGCTTAAATGGTAATATTAAACTTCCGATACCATTTTGGTGAATTATTAAGAGAGTAGGCGGAGATTTATTATATATGTTTTTTTTAAAAAAAAAAAAAAGTTAATTGTAGTTAAATAATTAGACATTAATTCATGTTTTGCCTTATGTACTAATATTTTATTTCACATTCTAGATGTTTGACATGTATAATTTCTCATTTATAAATAATATTATGTCAAAATACACACATGTCATCAGCAATCAGATAATTCATAAATTCTTGTAAATTCAAATCCGAATTGAATAAATTATTCACTAACAAAAAAAAAAAAAAAAAAGATAAAATTGACAAAACAAGTACAATCAAAAATCAAATAGAAATAATTACTGTACCATACACTTTCAACATGCCTATATAATTAGAGTAGTACTTAAATCAAGAACGGGTCACATTAGCAGATTTAGCATGCGTTGTTATCATGAATGAAAAACATCAAATTAATTTCATGTCCGGAATGCAAAGGGACCAGGCACAAATGATTCTCCTCCACAGAAACAATTACAAATCCCTGGTTATTTAATAACGCCAAATACGATTACGAGGGTCCATTTTAATTAGTTGTGCGCATCAGTAGTATGATGGCACCTTTTCAACCTCATCTAAACAAACTTTCACTTTAGACAACACTGTAGTATCAAAAGCTTCATGCACCACGACAATAGGAGATTTCATTTTGAAGGTTTTTTTTTGTCTTTTAGTTTTTATCGGAATAAATGAAAATGAGATGTGATCACTGTTATGTTAGCTCATGGAAAATATTTTTAATCCATTAAGTCTTTAACGGATAATAAGTTAATTAAGGAAAAAAGAAAGAGAGATTAATTGTTAAATACTAACGGTTGAGAATTATTATTTAGGATTAAACAACTATACAATAGATTATTGGTGAGTTATAATTAAAAGTCGTACAAGGGAAGAGAGGAGGAAGTGATCTCCGACAAACCACGATGAAAGTAATCTTCTCATCCGTTTGTGTCTAATGTGTACATAATTCTTGCAAAAAAAAAGTCTAAGGATTGGGGAAAAGGAAAAAAAGAAGAAGGAAAAAAGATTTGAAAGCAAGGCTGCATGGCAGCAGCCATGCATCCGTGGCATGAGTGGCGATTTGCCAAGTTATGCTACTGACTAGCATAAATTAAGAAACAAAAAGTGTTCTCAAGATTAGTAATTGTAAAGGTCAGTAAAAGTATAAACATGGAAGCATCAAATCAATTTGTCTACTTGTTTTTTTAAGGGAAGAAAGGTCGATTTGTACTATTATTTTTACCTTATGACCATGTCACTCTTCGTTTCGTATTTCAGTTGGGTTGCATATAGAAAGTTAAAGGAGTTTATCTATGGAAAAATCGACCAAGACGTCCTTTTCAGCTATGGTATAAATTGAGTGTAATGAATATTTTGAACGAGCGTTGTTATTTAAAAAAGTTGGAGAGACAGTTTAGTTTTAGTTTTCAATTGTTTGAGGAAATTATAGGTATTATTTGATTAAATTCTACTGTAATTTTATTATTGTAGGTATAAGAATTATTTGAAATTTGAATATTTGACCTAAACTTAGCACTTGGATAAATTATTAAGGTAAGTAATTCTAGTTTTTTTCATATTTTAAAAAGTATCTGTCCATAAAATTATATTTTACAAAATATTATGTTACATATGAAATTCGAATTGAATATAGTTAATTTTGTTAGAATAATAGTTTAGGATTTAATTTAGGCGAAGAACAAAAAATTGTATTGATCTTCTGGTTTTTTCAATAATATTACAATGTACAGTTTTGCCTATTTATCCTACAATGTACTTCTATCAATTCCATAATTGTAGGATCTAAATATTCACTTTCCTATTCTATACAAGGAAACCAATATCAATTACTTAATTTCCGCTCATGCTAACACTCCCCCTCAAGTTGGAGCATATGGATTTACCATGCCCAACTTGTCTAATGAGCTGTGAAATACTCTTGTACATACTGCCTTTGTAAGTACATCTGCCAATTGATCTTCAGATTTTACAAATGGAAGTTTGATCACTCTATCATCCAGATTCTGTTTAATGAAATGTCTATCAACCTCCAATGTTTAGTTCGATCATGATCAAAATGATCTCTTATACACATCTAGATCAGTCTCTTATACATTACCGCTTAGCTATGTAATTAGACACAAGAAACTTGGAAGTAATTCAAACCTCACCAAATTCTTCATTTCAAATTCCTGCGCTAACCTTTTCTGCAACATTTCAATCTGACCAATGGGATTTCCCGTGATTATCATATCATCAACGTAAATAATCAGAAGTGTTACCAACCCTCCTCTTATACACATCTATGAACAGAGTGTGGTCGAATTACTCGGCTATACCCATACTTCTTCATTGCTGTTGTGAACCTTCCAAACCACGCCCTTGGAGATTGTTTCAAGCCATATAGAGACCTCTTGAGTCTGCATATTTTTCCTTTGCCAATTTGATCTTTATAGCCTAGTGGCGCTTCCATGAACACTTCTTCTGTTAAATTTCCATGCAAGAAAGCGTTCTTTACATCGAATAAACAGACAGTCATAGTAAAGACCCATCTAAAGCCACTGGCCTTTTTCCTTTTGGTAAAAACACACTTCCCAAGTATCATTTTTTAATAGAGCAATCATTTCCTCCTCCATTGCTTGCCTCCATCTGGTATCTTGTACAGCATCCTAGACATGTATAAGAGACAGCTTCATAACTCACCAACAATCTATTGTATAGTTCAAAATGAAATCTCCTACATCTAGATGTGTATGAAGAGACAGGAAGTGGGGAGTGTTGTCTAATAGTTAAAGTACAATTTGAAAGGTTGAAAAGGTGCCGACTGGACAGAGGTGTATAAGAGACTAGTCATAACATAACCAGTAGGATTAGGTGGTACAGATTCAATAGTATATTCAGGTTCAGGAGATGGTTCAGGAATACTTACCTCGTGGTCATTCGTATCGGGAGACGGTTGGGGGGTATCAAGCTGTCCAGGCGAGAAAGATTGTACTATATCAGTGATATGACTAGAACTTGATATCCTGGTCCAGTCGGGTTATTTTCAAATTGTACAACAGTAACATATTATGGACTCAGCACTTCTGTCATATTGGGTAGAATCCAATCATAGGATAAATAGGCAAGTGTTCATTGCCAGATATATTGAAAAAACCATATGAGGACGGTTGTTTCATGGATCAAACCTTCTCGTTACAAAAGTCAACCAGTTCGATTGACGTATTCCCCGCCATTATTAGCGCAAAATCTGTATCGGAGTGTGAAATTGAGTATGGATCATAGCATAAAATGATTGGAATGTTGCACATACTTCAGACTTGTGTTTTAAGAAATACACCCAGGTCATACGGGTACAATCATCAACAAAAAGAACATACCATCTATATCCTGCAGAGTGAGTAACGGGAGAAGGTCCCCATACATCGGAGTGAATAAGGGAAAAAGGAACATTTGTAAAATCTGAAGATCAATTGGCCACATAGTACAATCCGTCTCGCTCAGTACCACGCCCAATTATCTCCCTGGTACGAATATCCTGAAGTAAACAGAACAAAGGAAGTATTAGGACAGTGCAATTTAATTCTTTGGTTACTTGGCTGACAGATAGTAATTTATTGGACAAAGAAGGAACTAAAAGCACATTGGATAATTTTAAAGTAGGAGTTAATTCAATTGAACCAGCTCCAGAAACTGGATAGGGAATTCCATTGGCATTAAAAACGGAAGATTTTCTGGGCTGAGTAATTTGGCTAATGTCCTGTCTGGAAAATGTCATGTGATCGGTAGCCCCAGAATCCAATATCCATTCCTCTCATTTGTTGGATTGGGATAGATTTATTTCAATTGAAACAGTAGCATTAGAGCCTATTGCAATATAATCAGAGTTAGAAATTTCAAGCCTGCAATGTAAAACATTAGACAATAACAGAATGGTCCATTAGCAATAGTGTTCGGCCCAGAAAAGGACCCAGCTATTTTAATTCCAGGCCTGAACTAAACCGATTAACAGAGCCCAAATCATCATAAATCAGCTGGCCCATTGTATCACAAAAAAGGGAGGCATTTTTGTCCTTTTGGGAAATTAGGGCAACCCTCAATTCCCTTGCTTTACCTCCAGTCTCCTCCTCTGTTTGTTCTGTGCCAAAAATGCCCCCCTTTTTTGTGATACAATGGGCCAGCTGATTTATGATGATTTGGCCTCTGTTAATCGGTTTAGACCGCCACTTTGCCGCTGTCCCCTTTTTTCTTCTTCTAATACTCACTCCACCATTCTGGAAATCCATGGATTTTGAAACAAGTTTCTTTCGTGTGCTTTGACCCACCGCAGTGTTCACACTTCTGAGCATTTGCATTCCGTTTGTTGTTGCCGGATTTATTCCATGGTGACGCCGAAAAGGACGCAGATTCTCTGGGCCACATTCTTGATCGGGTTTGAGGGTCGAGAATGTCAGCAGGGTAGCATCGAGTTTATCATCCATCCATCTAGGAAAATATATAACCGTTCTTCTTGAATAATTTGGTTGTAGGTGTGTATGTCTTCTGCTTTCATCGAATTTGGCACGGAGATCTATCTCCCTTGATAACCTTGCAAGGTTCCAAAATACTGATCGATGATGCCGCCATTCTGTTTTGTCTGATTTACTTTTTTTCGGAGTTCAAACAGTTGAACTGTGTCTTTGCCATCGTGGTAAGTGGTGGCCAACGCTTCCCATAAGGATTTGGCCGTTAAGGTAACTAATGAAGTTACCGACCAGTGCCGGATCCATTGCTCCGAGGATCCAGCTCGGATACACAGTCCGATTGTTCCCACGCATCATATAAGTTTGAGCCATTTAATCGGATGTTGATAGTTGGTAAATTGTTTGTGGTGGTTACTGAATCACTAACTGGTGTGTTGGTATTTTTTCTCAGGAAATCAGACATTCGGCTGGTAAGATCAGAGATATCGGAACTTGAAGTTTCGGCAGTTCCCGGCACTTGTGGTGAGTCCATGGTAAATGATGATGGCAACCTCACAATCCCAGAAAATCCTGTGTGGCTCTGATACCATGTTAGAATAATAGTTTATTTGATTCTACTGATTTAATTTAGGCGAAGAACAAAAAATTGTATTGATCTTTGTTTTTCAATAATATTACAATGTACTTGCCTTGGATAAATTATCCTATTATGTACTTCTATCAATTCCTTAATTGTAGGATCTAAATATTCACTTTCCTATTCTATACAAGGAAACCAATATCAATTACTTAATTTCCGCTCATGCTAACAAATTTAATACTTTTTAATATGAATTTAGTAAGCGGCACTTTGATTGAATATAATGTTTTATGTGATATATATTTCTTTAGTTTGATATGAAAAATGATTTGGCTCTTAAAACTTTAGTGACATTGGAGGGAGTTTGTTCCCTATTACTCTATCCAGTAGGAGGTAGCTAGCTTATATTTGACTCCACCCAACAGAGGATAGTTGGCCTATATCTGGCTCGTCTAACAAGTATAATAATTAATACTGGATATTCAAATTACCGATTATACCCTAGGAAACCCTTGAACCTAATGTCATGAATTTATACGATAGATATGTATTGTTACTATTTGGTTTCGGTCTATGTTATGGATATGAAATGTTACTGTTCACGCTGCTCTTATACACTTGTGATTTTTATAAAATTATATATATATATATATATACACACATATGCTTTCGTGCAAAACATGATTTGTAAAATTAATATTTATATAACGTACTCAATCCGGTAAATGAGACTATAAACTACTTATTGAATAAATATTTATAAACTACTTATTAAATAAATGTTTGTTCATCTCTATTATATAATATTATTTTGTATGTGTTTATAATACTTCAACAAAAGAAATTAAAATTTTAAGAAATTTAATTTAATACTCTCGTAAGAATATAATGATACAGCGTGTTACGATATCAATTTTGGGACGTGACAGTAAGACTCATATGACCTATTGATTGGGCTGGGGATGTGTGGTTTTAAAAATGCGTGTTATGCAGCGATTGTGATGACCCAATTGCCCCCGTAGTAAGCACTGAACAACACGGAAAAATCTTTTGTCAGAATGAACATTCCACAAAATTTTTTTAAGAAATCAGTTCCTCAGTCTTCAGTCTCTGCTCTTTTAGCAGAGCAGTTGAACACTTTGGATTTTTCTGTTGTTTTCTTTGTTCCATTTCTGACACTTGACAGAACTGTCAATCTAGCTTGAAAAGGGACATCACCACAGCAGAGAATGATAAAATGCTAGCATATAAAACATACACTTTCGTCGTACAAGTAATTACTAATTTTTACTAGAGATATATTTACCCAAAAACAAATACTACTATAGCAGTACAATTTTGCAAGTTAAGGATAATAGTAAATAATTGTTACTAGTTGAGATGATCAGGCAAGTTGAACCAAATTTGCTCAAATGCCTTGATAATGAGCTCATGATACTCATCTGAATTCAAAGAAAGATAACAAGCAAGAAGATCTTCCAAGTCCTTCGAAGCCAGGATGTTGTTTTCCACAATCATCTCCATCATGGACTCTCTGAAGTCCTTTTCAGGATCGAATGATGCCTTTACTATTGCAAAGCTTTCTGAGAAGCCCTTCTTCTGTAATGATTTGGAACGTTGTTTATTAACTCTTGACAAGCTCTTTCTGCCTTGACCATGAATTTTCTTGCTTGCCAATTTTGGAGAATTTGCCCTGAGCTTTATTCCAGAAACTGATTTTCGCGTGCCCGGACTGTTTGTTGTTTCTTTTTGAGGCTTGACTGGGGATTCTGATATCCTTTCTAATTCAGGTGAATTCAGGAATTCTAAACTTAGTTGCTTTTTCTAAAGCATCGTCGAATCTTGCAGCAGGCTTTGTCAGAATTGGAGGGAGGTTCTCCAGCTCTGGAATTGTGTCAGATAAATCAAACCTCTCAATTTTCTCAGTATAAGATTTTGCATTGACATCAATTATAATATCAGTAGCTGAAGAACTGAATCCACAGCTGCAAGAAGTACTCGACCTTGATGCTAGTCCATCGGGGGATTCAGGTACATCAGTCACATCACACTCGAATACGGATGATTGTGGCGACTTCACGAATTCCAGCTCAAACGAACTATCGTTGGAAGAATCGAACACTTCTTGAACCAGGGGTTGTTGAGGCTCTAGCCAAACTGAAGTCACCGAGGAATGACAACTACAATGATCATGATCAGACACAGAAGAGTTTGGCATACGTCTTGGAGAAGGCCTGTAAACAGTTTTTCTTCTTGTTCTTCTCTTTGATGATTTTCTTGGTGGATCAGGGAAATGAGGATGATCTTGTATAGAGCCACTTGGGATTGTGTTTGAATATCCAAATTCGTGGAATCCGCTTTTCGTACTGAAATCGGAGCTGTAGTAGTAAGATTGTCTAGGCTGAGACAGGGCTTTAGTACTTGAGGATGATGACATTTTCTTGGTAGAAGGATGGGAAGTCCTGGTTCTGCTGTTCATGTCTCTGAGCTTGTAAAACCAGGCATTTGGCATCATATCTGACAATCTAAATTTATAATTCCCCATTGCAAAATTAAAGATTATCTCTCTATCTATCTTTTTTTCTCTCTTGCTTTCTATCTTATAAGCATGAAAGCTGAATAAATAGATACAATGAGAAGAGTTTTACAGAGAAAAAAGCCAGGTGAAATAAACAACATACCATATGGTAGCAATAAAATAAAGTTGGCTGCCTTCATCATCACAAGCGGCGCAATATTATTTATTTTTCCTGTCTGTTGATACTATGCTAAATTAAATAAAATTTGATTATATTGTTCCATGTTACTATTAGAGTAGTTTTTATTCGAACCGTGTGGTTTCAGAATCTGTGAAATGTCTGCACTAGATAAATGAAGGATCAACATGGGGCTTCTCAATTCTGTAGCTTTTGTTATGTTATCTGGCTAGTAATCAGTTTCCATTTCGTATACTAATTAGTAGAATTAGTATCTTAATTGAAGATATTCCTAGATGACTTCTGATTAATATACTTAAAAAGGGATAAAGAAAAGTAGTGAGAGGTCACTAGCAACAGATGCCCGTGTCTCCACAAAGTGCTATTATCCAAAATTCCTTGCCCCAGAAAATGATGGCATACAAATGCCTTTTTCAACTGTATAAAGTTGATCCACACGCGTGCTACACCATTTTATAGTAATAAACTTCAGTATACGTACACAGAATCACTTAACTGTGTAATCATTTATCAGAAATAAGTATGTATTACTCATTTTATATTATAACAGTTGCTATAACTGAAAAACAATAGGATTTCATTATTTTTTAATAAAGTATCTTCTAACATATTTAAGTAGTAAAAACTTTTTCCATTGATTAGAAAAACCGAAGAAAAAAAAGGGGCAAAAAGATTGGCCACTAGTTAACTGAACCATTAATTCACAAACAATTGTGTAGTGACAAGTGAATAGAGTGAATTTTGAGTTTCGGTGAAGGTCTCTCCATACATTATGAATCAGGGAATGTTGGTACAAATGGCTCTTGTATTCTTCCTTGTAATTCTAATCGATACATTTAGGCCCTAGGTTGGCTACACAACCAAACAACAAATACCATGCCACACTTTTTTATTTCCGACCCACCTCATGAAAATGGACAGCCTAGCTAGGACCCCAGTTGTTTCGTGTAAAGATATATTGTATAGCTTAGAACAATTTGTACTAAATAAACAGACTCAGGTGACAGACCCATCTAACCAACATTGTTTGTTCTGTCCACAGCCGAAAGTCCAAAGATTTAGGCCTGATATGATCTTGTACAAAATACACTAGAGCAGTGCTATCAGACATAGTCCAATTTCCTCGGGCACCAAAATCAGTACCATCTGTTTATCCAAACACAAGTTCATTATCATTAACTCTCCTGAAAAAGATTTTCAGCCCAAATGAAATTTTCTTTTTAGGAAGCCCAAAAGAGATTCGAGGACAGCTATAATATGTTTCACGTCTTGGGATGTAAAGCATGTACCATAAGAAAGAACATACTTGAGTACATAAAAATTTTACTGAAAAATATATATATATATATATATATATATATATTAAATGAATCATTTTATTATATTTTAAAAATTTATAACTATACAATATTATATATTTTAATATATTATACGATATAAATTTTTAAAGTCAACAAGATAATATGCTTATTGAGCAAAATATAATCTCCCAAAAAAATTATGAAAAAAAAGTGAACCTAGGAATAAAGTACATAAAAATGTTATTGAAAAAAATTTAAATCCTGAAATTTTAATCATTTTATTGTATTTTAGAAATCTGTACTTTCAATATTATATAATTTTAAAATATTATATTATATAAAATTTTAAATTCATTGAAACTGTAAAATTTGTAAAAAAATTATTAAAAAAAAAGCCATTATAGGGATTTGACATCATAATAATAAAAAAAATTTTTATATGAATCGAATCTAACCCGAAAGAATTTCTTGCGGTAGTGATACAGCACTTGGTGAGACGTGAATTCCACATCTATATGGTATGCCGACCACGACTAACTAAGAGCAGCGCACGCAAACATCCCAATATATAACAACCCTTTTTGTATTAGCCACCAGTGGCCAATATTATTCACATCCTGTGAACACCAAAACTTTCATCAAAGCAAACAAGCAATATACCCTAACAAATCTCACTTTTTTCCTTTTCTTTCCTTTCCTTCATTTACACTCCGTCCTTAATCATTAAAAGATGAAGGTGAAAAATCCAATTCCCTTCAAATACAAGCTTTTCAATCCATGCAAAAGAATAGTACAGTTCTTTAATCTGAGACTTAGAAAAATCAGTAAACCCCTCTTTAAAAGAACACTTCCATTTCGCAATTCAAAATATCAATCAAGAAAGCCAAGAAAGCGAGGGACTAGGCTCCTTTCCATTTTGGATTGTCTGAAACCATCAAGAGATATGGATCGCGTCATGGAGCTCAAGAGCTTTTCAGATGCTGGCTATAACAAAGCACCGTTTCCCTTGCCCCTGACGCCTGCTTATGTGAGGATGAATGCAGCTCGTGGAAAGGAAGTTTCAGGGGAGGATGAGATGGAAGATGCATGCAGAAGCTTTGAGAGTTATTTGGTAGAAATGATTGTTGAAGAAGGGAAAATGAGAGATTTGATGGATGTCGAAGAGCTTCTGCATTGCTGGAAAAATCTCAAGTGTCCTGTTTTCATTGATCTGGTTTGTAGATTCTATGGGGAGTTATGCAGAGATTTGTATTCCAACTGTCATGAAGAGTATGCTGCGAGTGCTCCAAAGACACCTCTACCCTAGGGTCACCATTTCCAACAGCCAGATAGTGTCCTGTCTTTCTTCAAGATTGTGTCTCGAGTCTTAACAATCAGACACTCACATTGATAGAATAAACCATCCTTTTTCAATGTCACCTTTTCATTTGTAGCTCGTAATTTAGGTATAAAACATCAGTCAATAAGGAGAAATGCAACTATCAATATGATATGTTCATGGATAAAAGGATCACACAATCTATTCAACGACATAAACTGGAAATGTTAGTACAAAGTCCTATTAAAGGTGCAACAGCAGACCATCATAAGAAGGATACTTGTTATACTATGGTTAAAACTAGTAATTCTCAAACTAATCTCGAATCTATCCTATGCATTTTCATTTGGCCTTCAATCAACCAAGTACTTGCACATTTATGCAGAAATCAGATATTGATGGGAATTAGTGCAATTAAAGGTCAGCAACAGAGAAGACATAGATGGCATATGTAACCAGATAAATCTTTACATTCTTGAATAAGCAACAAACTTGTTACACCAGAGAGATATTATTAAGAGTGTTATCATAACATCAAACTTCTATTTTGCATTTTAACTGCTTTATTCTAACTTGAGATGCTATATCAATATTAAGGGAGATAGATTTACCAGAAAGTGTGAGCACCAGTTCCTAACATGTACCATTTGAGAACCCCACTTTTGAAAGATACACTTGAGACCTGATCAAATAGTCACCAATTCTAAACCCAGGCAAGATCATAAATTCAACTTTAAACCTCCCATCTTGTTGACTGGACATGAGTGCTTCATTCTTCATCTCCTCTGTACATTCCATATAATCACCTGAGAAATCACTTTCTCTCTCAACTTCAAAAATTTCAACTTTTGGACTAACTGAAGCAGTAGTTCCTTGAAGGATCCAAACCCATGTTGCCATTTTGACAAATGCTCTGTAAAATGGTGTGTATGGATGCAGTCCATTGGTTACAAATAATCTGTGGTCAACATTGCCGAAAAATGATGTTTCCATGCAGGGATGAACTACAGATAGAGTACTTCTTTCTACAAAAATTTGCAAATTCAGATTGTGGGTCTAAAATGAGAGCATTAATCGGGTCGCCAAACTTCATAATTCCCTCTGTATTGTACAAGTGGAATGAGAAACCATGAAACATTCTCTGGGCTATGTAAGCTTCAAATGCATATTTCTTATGGGACCTCTTGGCATAGACAACATTCTCTTCTATGGCATTAGCAGCCTGGTCTAAATCCCAACCTGAAACTTTCATCAATGCAATCAATGGCTTAGCGAAATCGTGAATCGCCTTTCCAATGGCTTTGACAATCTCTTTAAACGAATCAACATCCAGATTCCTATTATTCTCATATTCTTGCTTCTTTATTTCTTCACTCAATTTCTTGTTTTCCAACTTCAAATCCTCAAGTTCTCGCTGCAAATTAACCACCGCAGCCTCCTTAACCTTGACTTGAGACTTCAATTTCTTCAAAAGCCTCTCTTGAACTTGAATTTCAGCCAGTAAAAGAGCCGAACTTCATTAAGCGGATACAGAGTTCACTTTCTTCAACTGCTTTTCCTTAAAAACCCGCTTGATCTGACGGAGTGTTTCAAGCTGAGACACCATGATTTCATCAGCTCCAATAATTTTATCAGGGTCATAAGGAATATGAGCTTCTTGAAGCTTAACATAAGCTAACTTTACAGCTGAAACTGTATCAAACAACTTGGAAATCTCCTCCAAATGCCCACATTCACATCCTTTATTTCCCTCCTCAGCCTCCTCAGTCAGTTCACTACTGCTTTCGTCCACTAAAGATGGTCCCTTTTTCCCACCATCATTGCATTGATATTCAGAAGTAAACACCCCAATGGACCTGAACTCACAAACTTTAGCAAATCTGGAAACAATGTCTGAAATATTTGAAGGGTTTTTGGAGGGTTTATCAGCTGCACATTCCATCATACCCTGACTATATGCTTCCAAACCCATTTTTCTAAATCTGATTTTAAGACCAAAAAAGCTAATCTTGTTCTGATTCTTATCCAAGATTCTTACTTTAAATAAAGAAAATAAAAGCAGATTAAAGAAACCAGACCAATTGGAAAGTGGGATTTCATTGGTGAAAAAAAACCATGATTCCCGCTCTAATTAAGCTTTAATAAATGGCCTAAAACTACTAAAGGTTCAAACTTCAATTCATTGTGTACTAATCATAAAATATTACAGTAACGGGCAAATGGCAGGCAAGAAATCTAGGACTTTGTAGTTTAGTGACACCATAAATAGTTCAAAATGGTAAGATTGGTTAGACTTACAAGACCATTGAATCAAGAAAACAATACTAAAACGTATATAGATTAGAAAAAAAGATCAAAACTTTGAAAGAATTATACCAAAACGACAGAATCTTACAGGCAAAAAAGTGATGCAAGAATCCAAAAGAAAAAAACAATGCATATTATTAGTATACTTGAAAAAGAAATGAACCCTTGGAATGTGGATAGTAGAAAAAGGAAAGGGAATAGGAGATAAATAGGGACAGTGGCTTGTGAGGTTGCAGCTTTATACAGATGAGATGGATTTGACAGCTGGGTTCTGTAACTTCGCAGGGAAGAGGACGACGTCGTCTGGTTGGTCAGAACTAAAAAGCGGTTGAGATATTAGCTAGTTGAGAGAGGGACGGAGGGAGTACAAGGAAGATTGGAAGAATCCCCGCTATATGGATTTGTGCGCTCGTAAGCACGAGTGTACTTTTCTGCAGTGGGAAAGAGCTGGGTTTTAAGTGGCCGTTTGGTTTGGGTCCTTTCAGAGTGTCAAGACTCGAGAGCGGGACAAGGGACTTGAGTAAGTTAACTGAAAAGCAGTGGGCCTATTATTAGGAGGTAATTACATTCTATCCCCTAAATTATAAAAATTGTACACTTGAAACTCGTGCTCTTAACACATGAGAAGCTGTCTTTATAATATCAAGATAATTTAGTTAAATGATTGAAATATTCTTAGAATTATATTTTAATTTTGATGTTCAAATAATTGTAATAGAATTAAAAAATAATAAAATACAATAACAAACTAATATTATAATAAAAAATTATTATTATAATAAAAATACTAACAAAAGAATTAGGGAGTGAAAATGTGAGAAGATATTGAATTACATTATATTTAACATTGAAATTTGCATAGGATTAATCTAAATATTAAAATGATAAAATATTAAGAGATATCAAAAGAAATCACAAAGTTTTATAAAAATTATATATAGTCACATAATACCTTTAAAAAATAATTTTCAATAGAAAATAAGCCATTGGCAATTGTTCTACCATTGTAATTATTCAAATTTAAAATAATACAAAATGAAATAAGAGACAATTTAAAAATTTGACCATGGAACTATATTGATATGGATTGTATTAAAATATTATATAATTTATCTTTCATTATTTTTAAATAATTATCACATCATTATTAAAATTTAAATACATAAAAAGTCAAAATGTAGTGCCAACCAATGGTATTTAAGTCATTTAATTAGATGATCATGTTGATTTAAACATGGATAAAATGTTTAAAGAATGAATAATGTGGATAGGGAGCAAAGTATATTTTTTATAGTTTAGGGGAACAAAGTGTAATTACCCACTTAATTCAGAGGGTAAAGTGTTATTAATCTATTACTTTTCAATCATTCAATGATATAAATTTTGTTTATATGAATTCAATCTATAGTAGGTAAGATAGACTAGGCCCGTCAATGGGTCGGGTCCAAATCCAGACGTGACTCGATCTGAACCCGTTTATCCGAATCTGGATTTATGATAAATTTTGATTACTCCGATTCGATCCGAACCCGTTTAACTATTATAATAAACAGGTTGGATCTGAATCTTGGTGTTCCGACCCGATAAAGACCCGGATCCAATTAAAATATTTAATATATAATAAAATTGTTATATATTAGTATTATTTTATATGTATATATACATATATATTGTGTAAATTGCCCATGTAATTAATATTTAATGTATAATACATGCATAAATAGTAATTATGAAATAAATACTTTTTTTATAATTTAAAAAAAAAAGAAGAGAAAATTCGATAAGTTGTATTAATTCTATATATAATTTTAAAAGTTATAAAAAGAATATTAAGACCCAGATTCATTACATCCGGGTATGGATATACTTTTATAGACCCGTTAGAGATTCAGATCCAAATCCAGTTATATTAATTGGATCCTAGATTTGTATAATCTGACCCGTTTACAGGCTAGGATAGACCCCCTTGGTCTACATTCATCCACATCACTCTAACTCATTAAAAATAAACTTCATAAGTGTAATGTAGATGAATGTGTACCAAAAGATCTGTCCTACCTACCTTGGATCGAGTTTATATAAGAATTTCTCCAACGATATATAATACTCACTTTATATTGCGAAAATTTTTTGTTCTTTTTTTTTTTTTTTATAGACCGGTCCATCTTATAATGTTATGCACCCTATCTATTATATTGTGTTTGAATGAAGAGAATCGGAAAATTTTGATTTGAAATTCAAATTTATAATTAGAATTTTTAATTATCCAAATAATTCAAACTCGTTTAAATTCACTCTATTGTGAGCTCAAGTCAATCACAAAATTACTTAAACAAGAGAAACACACCTTAGAAGTGTGTAATTTAGGGAAAAATAATAGATAGTTAAAATTTAGCAAAAAATTAAAAGAAATAGTATAAGTTATAGAGTGAAAGGTAGAAAGGAGTTAGAAGAATGGAGTCATGAGTAGTTAATAAGGAAGGAATAAAGAGAATGGGATGTGAGAAGGGTAAATTTGACAAATTACAAAATGACAAACACCAAAAATCCTCTTCACACTTTATATACTACACTAGTGGAAAAAGCATACCCTATATGTGTGCAGTTTTTTTTTAAAAAAAAATTATAAAAAAGAAAAAAGAAAAAAAATAGAAAGTGGAAATAAAGGAGTTAGAAATGGTTAGTGGGTAGTTAGTGATAACATATAAGAGTATCAAGTTATGTAAATGGTTAATGATATCGCACCAAACTCCGACTCATTTGTTATATACAATATAAGTCGAAGAAGTTAATATCCCTTCATACATACCCCTTTCACCCAAACACAAGCTTCAAGAACCCATTTCCGCACAACAATAAGGTATGTTTGTTTATCAATTCCTTGTGTACACTAAGAAATATAGTGCACCAAAATTAAGGCTGTCAATTGGGTTTTATAAGTAGGGTTCTATAAGTCCAAACTCAGTCCATTTAGAATTTAAATATTTAGATGCAATCTTGGCTCACAAAAGTTCAAATGTATTATGCTCAAATTTGCTCAGTTAATTCAATGGGTTTCAATCGAGTTCGAGCCAGCCCAAATTCACTTATGTTTTTACGTATCTTTACTTTAATTTCATATAATTTGTTTACTAATTAAGTATATTCTATAATTTTATATGCTGTATATTATTATATTTTATACTATTTTTTTATACAATTACATGTTATATACGTTATTTAAATAAAATGAGTTAAAATTTCTATGATAATTGAATAATTAAGTTGAATAATACAATAACATATACATTAGATAATGTAATAGTATCGTTTCAACAAATTATCCTATATTTATGATACATTAAGTGATTACTATTTTATATTAAAATACATACATACTCATTATATTTGCAAATTACATAGAAGCATACCCTTCTTATTCGGACCAGACCTAAATTGGGCTGAGTTTATCAGGTCTCAAGCTCGACTCATTTTAAAATCGAGTCTAAAGTATATGCCCAAATCAGCACATCTTATTCTCATAATAGGCCCGACCTTAATCTTGACAGGCCGGCCCAACCCAGTTGATAGTCTTAACCAAAACACAAAAAGTGTCTGGCCTATAAGTCCTACTATGGGTCCCATAATGGACTCATACACTTTATTTTTTAGAGTATCATATACCTTGGTATATAAAAGAATTTGTCTATTTTTTTGGGGTATAGTTTTAAAACTTAGAAAAAACTTAGTTAAGATTGTATCGAATTGACTCAATTTGATAAAAAAAACCTCGATAAACATCGAGTTTTTAATTAACTCAATCAAAATCGACGAGTAATCAATAGTTTTTATCCGTATCGAATTTCTTCAATATTGTATACGAAAATATAAAAAATTGTGAACAATTTTTTTTTAAATTAAAATTTTTGAATTAGCAATGAATAATATGTAAAAGGATTATATAAAAAATTTAAAATTTTAAATGCTTAAACTAATAGTTACAATAATTTTATTCTTGCTAGATGAAATAAAAAACTATATGACTTAGAGGTCTGAATTAAATTTTTTAACTTGATAAAATTTGATCAATTTTTTAAATCTAACTCAATTCAATAATTTTTTGAGTCCAGTCCAAATTACATGTTTTTAAACATTGATTTAGAATAACATGGTAATTTGTTCATGTAAAGCAATTTCTGGGAGTACTAGTTACAAAGCCTTTTGGATGTTGGAGGGGCTACATCAAGTCAGTTAATTTGGGCTAACACTATGGGGGCCCTAGAACTTTTGAACCAGAGATGGCGGATTCGGCAGAGTTGGATAGTTGTACAAGTACGGTTCCCAAATTGGACTCAGTCCAAAACTGTGTAACCGAAGTTTATTACGCTCTAGAGCCCGTTACAAACTTGGCCCAAATAAAAGAATCAACAATAAATAAATAAATAAATAAATAAAATCTAAAATAGTACTTTGCAAGTAAATTTTTATATGGAGTAGGTTCATTGTACGGTGTAATGAACCCTTTGATTCATAAATTTTTATATTACTCCATATTATTCTATTTTATCCTAGTAGAGTGATATAAAAATTTATAGATTAAAAGATTTAGCCACTACATCATAAATTTAGTCCACACAAGAATTTTTCATACTTTGTTAAGTTAGAGCAGGGAAGAAATTTTTTTACATAGATTCGATCTACTAATCCATCGATAGGTGAGATGGACCCTTTAATCTATATTCATCCATATTCTGAAAAAATTTATTTTAATGAATTGAAATAATGTGAATAAATATAAATTAAAAAATTCATTTTACTTGTAATAAATTGAGTCTATATAAAAATTTTCAGGCAGAGAATGCATGTGCCCAAGTCCAAGTGTCGAAGGGCATGTATGTAGATGATTGAGGTGACAGTGGTGTTGGAGAATCTTACTATGTCTGTTTTACTAGTATTTTACACTTGTTCTTTTGCACTTGTTTTCATCTTCGTGGGATTTGATGCTTTGAAGCTGCTGTAGCCTGTAACCCTGCCCCTTGAATCACAATATGGTATAATTCTTCCTTCAAATGGAAAATGGAAAATGGAAAATGGAAAATGGAAAATGGAAAATGGAAAATGGAAAAAGTTGAAAAATGAATTATAAACAAATTAAGATAAATAACTTCATTGAAAAAAATTCCAATCGACAGTTAGTAATAAAATTAAACTTTAAAATGTGAAATTGTAAATAGAGAGAGTAGTAAATTGGTAGTATAATAATTACTAGTAATTAGGAAGTACATGCCGGATCTAATATCATGTTCGTGGAGAGAAAGAAACTTGACAGTTGACACGTGCATGCATAAAATGGCTTTACTAATAAGATTAAGACAACTCACCAATAAAACTTTCATAAGGATTTTCTATTCACGCGACATGTTTTCTTTGATGATTGCGATATTTCCATTATAGATTCACAAGTAGTACTAAGTAATTCTTTTATGGAAATACTTAGATAGATTTGATTTTTAACTTTATTTGTAAATTGTGTAATGTGTTATAAAAATCTATGATATCAGTTTATGTAAGAAAATTTTTATAAGATTTAATTTTAACTACAAGATCTACAGATGGAGTCAAAAATCAGATCTATGTAAATATTTTTCATTCTTTTCGGGGGGTCTATATTCTATGGTAAGAGAGCAACTGTAACTGATTTGTGTATTAATTTAATTAATTAATCAAGACAATTCACACAAATCTTAACCAACTACTATAATTTATGGAAAATATAGGTAGATCTAGTTTTTTTATAATGGAAAAGGGAAAATCGCTGAAATAGTCCTGACTGGTCCTCTTTTATTTTTAGCCAAAATAGTCCTTTACCATGAAATTTATAAAAATAAAATAATATGGTGACTACACTATAAAAGGACTTTTTGGCTAAAAATAAAAGTTAAAGGCTATCTAAAAAAGTTGAAGGAATATTCGCTGCTAACCTAGATATTTTGGCGATTTTCCCTAATGGAAAAATATTTATATGAACATGATCTATAGTATAATGTTACGGATCTTTTGAACAATGTAAGTTTACATCATCTTGCAAAAAATTCTTGAGTTGAGGTGATGTGTGTGATATGGACGTATATGAATCAAAAGATTTATAATACTATGTTATAGATCAAATTCATGTAAGTATTTTTTGTCAAAATAGATCTTCCGCTGAAGCTGGGGAATTGTTCATTATAATTCTTCTCTATCTGTCTAAGTATGTTTAGGTAGATTTGATTTTTTTACCACATTTATAAATTCTGTAGTAGCATGTATTTGTTAAATCATATAAAATAAATAATATTAGTTCATATAAAAAAAAATTATAAAATTTAATCATGATAACAAAATTTATAAATGTGAGCCAAAACTTAATTTACTTTTTTTTTTTTCGAATTGTTGTCAGTGTGGATAATTTGATGTCTAACATCCATATTACTACCTTGCTAGCTTTCTTTGTGTGCTTAGAATTTGTGAAGGTTCAGTGGTGAAAAGAAAACAGGAAAAGGGCCCCGAAAGGGTCCAGAAGCTAGCAAGGATGCATCAAAGCTGTTCATAAATATGACTTTTACAACTCATAAATTTTTGGCTTTTGCTCAATTGTAGGGTCGATCATTAGATTTCTGTTCCGAAAATATTCTTTTGGTTCGACCTCTTTGCACTATCTTTGTTACATTCATTAGATAGTTAGATATATACTGAGTAATTTGCAAGCATTTCCATATTAAATCAATTGGAATATTTAATCGAACTCGTCCTTTGAAAATCACATGACAAAAGACGATGTCTAATAAAAGTAATACACGGCTAATTGATTATTTTAAATAAAATGTGAAGACCGATGGTAGGAATAGATGGCAACACGTGGAAACCTATACGAAATTCAAGTAATTTGAGAGTGAGTAAAATAATTTCTCTAATAACATAATTTATCCGTCAATAAAAAAGCGTTACATGACTTGATTTACCAAAACTCCTGTACACTCAATCCTAATCTCATAAATAAGCTTGAAGCTCCAGTATTATCTCCATAAGTCTGATAAGTCATTTATTAAATCTTCTGTATAAATGGTATGTTCTTATAAATCAAACACGATTAAATTCTCTCTGTAAATACCGTGAAATCAAACTCCCGTATCTCAAATTTTAACGACTTTAAATATCAAAATATTCTCGAAATTAATCTATATTTTTTAGAATCACTCTATAACTATTCGGTGTGAGTCGAGATTAGACTCTATAAGCTACGGTTATTCTTCCCATTTTTTTTTTTTTTAATTCTACTTACAGAGTAATTTAAGGGAAAAACAAAAAAGAATGTATTCAGAAAATTAAAATGTAACCATGACTACCAAGCTGCACCAAACTAGTGTAGTACATCATGATATAATTGGTTCCTCATAATTAAGGTATTCATATATCTTGCATACAACTAAAAGTACGGGTGCCAAATGTTCACCTAGCTAGCTAGCCAGCAACAAAATTTACACCAGTAGTAACATTGTTGAAAATTCTTATATATATCTGATCAACTATATATTTATTCATATTATTCGAATTTATTAAAAATAATTTTTTTAAAACGATATAAATGAATCTAAACAAAAGAATTGATTCTATCTATTATAAATTAGGTGAATATAAAATTTTTTCGTAACATCGTACTCACTTGGATATATTCAGATCTTAGGAAATAGAAGAGAGAAAAGGATGGTAGGGAATTTCGCAGAGACCAGAGAGTGAATTTTCACTACTTTTACTGAGATTGGGAATTGTTGATCAAGGACAGTCAAGAAAAAGACAGCCCTGGAAAAAAGAATCTGTGGCCTAATTAAACATGGCAAAGGAGAAGAAAACACCATCTTTTTAGTTCATCAGAATTCAGAACCCTCTGAGTCCTCTTCAGTCCAGGCCCACCCTAAAAACCTGAACACACAACACAGCCCTTCTCTGCATTATCTGCACCTGCTCTTCTCAACTACTCCCACTTTAACCTAGCCAGCATTCCACATTGGAAAAGAAGAGAAAAGGGTCCTCAGAGGAAGAATACAGAATAGTTTGTCTGCAAGAAAAGACTAGAAGAGTTGATGAATCTATACTGTGTATATATAAAGGTTAATTGAATTGTGATTCTGCATGCGTAAAAGTTGTTTGTTGCATGGTACTCGAGAAATCAGAGCCTGATCAGTTGGGTTAATCAGCATCAGATTCTTCTTCAGAGGATCGATATATTCCATATCTTCTTGTTTCTTGCTTGTCTTATAGACATATATATTGCTTAATCTTCTGATCAGGAAGGTTTTCTATTTTTCTTGTTAAAATTCATGGAGTATTGGAAGCAGATTACCAGACTCGAGTGCATGAACATAAGGCTTCTTATTTACCTTGTTTCCATCGCCATCATATCCCTTTTGCCCATTCTCGCTACTGTCCATCATCCAGGTAATTAAGGCATCAACTCCAATTGGATAGCCATTATTTAGGACGTAAGCACGTTATTATTTAGAATAATTACTGTAATAATTTTTCAAAACGCGATATATTTTAGGTAAAAGGTGTATTTGAGTATTGATTCCAAAATATTATTTTGCATGAATTGAAGTTCTGTAAACTGGAATTATATCCAACTACTCTTCTACTCATGTTCTTGATTTTGTTCTTTTTGTCTTGTTTTTCAGAGTCCAGGTCTCCATTGACTGGTAAAGCTGATTTTTATCTCCAGGTAGGTGTTGCCTAACTGTCTAACCATCTAATCTTTACTTTGCATAGGTAACAAATGGTTTAATTTCTTTCCCTGTAAACAGAGAATTTGGTTATGATTTAAGGCATCATGAATATAAATTATTACCTATCAGGAGTATACATTTATATTAACGGTACTGTAAGCAAAATTTAGAAGTAAATTAGTGTTGCAAATAGCCAACTACTAGTACTACTAGGAGTGAAATTTCTTGGGCCTCGGCCAACTGGATGTTGGGCCGTCATTGAATTATTCGACCTAATGGCAAGGGGGTTGCTCATCACCTGAAGAAATCGGATCTTCAAACCAAAGTTGGAACACGAAGGAAATATTGAAAATTACAATGTTGGTACGAAAAATATACGCTAAAATTGGTAAATTTTTATATGGTTCTAATATATGTAATATAGTATCATGAATCTTTTAATTCATATTAAGTTATATCACTTAATGTTACTTTACATTTATCTAATTAGATGATATGATACAAAATAGATCAAGAAATACTATATCATAAATCTAAATTCATATAAAAACAAAAATTTGATAAAACAAAAGTACTATTCAAAGGGAGATAACTACCATCTTTATCTAAATTCAAAGTTATCGACACACGAGCGAAAGTTTTCCTATAATTTGATAGATAATTTGAAAGCGTTGCTTACCGTGGAGCTAATCCTAATCCTTTTTCTTCTGTTTGATAGGGAAAGATGGGCATATTTTTAGGTGTTTGTCGTGTTTGAAATGAATCTAATCTCTCTCTCTATTCTTCTTCTGTTAAAATTTGACCAGCGGATTAAACGGAGCCATGTTCTACGCTTGAGCCTCGTGATCCCTGGCCCCCCAGGGGCCACATTAAATTTGTTATTGTGACTGATGATTATGAGGTGACAGTAGAAACATACTATTCAGCTTCTCTGCGCCACAAGGCTTAAATTTCCGTGTAGTCGCTGCTCTTCTCTTCTCTTCTCTTCTCTTCTTATTTAGGCTTTTACTCGAATATTCTTAATTGGGTTCGGGTTTATGCAAGTTCTAGTCCAAATACCAAACTTATCACTTGAACTTTATTGGATTCATGTTAGGATCCAACAACCCAAAAAATGAATAACCCAGCCCATATTTGTCTCACACTCTTACTATCCTGTCCTTTTCTTTATCCGCAAAATGTCACAAAAATAATTGGCCTAATAACTCTTTACAATAGAAAATTTTACAATTTCGTTGAGTAATTATTTCATTACTTTTAAGAAATTGTATAATATATATCTTTAAAGTTAACAAAATGATTTTGACCGTAAAACTTTATTTAGCCCAATCCTCATGGAGTAACCTTGAAATTAACGTAATTTATGCAGAACGTTTGCTAAGAGTAAGCTTCCGCACTCCATCTGAATCTATTATCACGTTAGATGTTAGCAGCTAAATTCATAGTCTTCCAACTCCCAAGAACTTATTAAACTAGATTTTTTTTAATACATTGTATTTCCTTCGTAATTAAAATTTTCGTCCTCGACTAACTCTCGGACCTTATAAACTATTTTCAACAAATGTGCTAACATCTAACGTGATAATAAAATCATTAATATACATTAAAATTATTAATATATCGTTAGATCTACTAAAAAAATATAAAATTCGATGAGTATTTGAAATGATAAATTGGTGATTTGATATAATTTTATTGCGTGTATAGATTTTAGCAGGCGATCTGATTTTGTGATCTTATACATATGATTTCTTTATATGTGTTTAGTTACATTCAATGAAGTTGACATATTTAATGAACTTAGATCCAAGGTGTGCAGACATTCGAGACGAGAAATGGAGTAGAAATGACAACACGGGTAGCAGTCGGGGGAAGGAAGCTTTTAGGCGGTCCCGGTTCATCGCCACCTCGATGCATATCAAAGTGTGGCAGATGCACGCCGTGTCGGCCGGTCCATGTCCCTGTGCCACCTGGAACACCGGTGACGGCCGAGTACTACCCTGAAGCATGGAGGTGCAAATGTGGCAATAAGTTGTATATGCCATGATAATTAATAATTAATTTAGGACTCAATTGTCTCTTCAAATTCTTGAATCTTTAAGTAACGTCTATTACAACCATCTTGTTATTAACTTTTTTTTTGTTTAAGGCAAATTTAGCTTATTTAGAGGTGGATAGTGTAGAGGGGTTTGACAATAGGATAGGACTATGGTAATCCTAAGGTATATAATGCTTATACTTCTTAGAGATTGTTTTCTTCCATTGTATGATATAGCATAAAATTGCTGAGTTTATTATTTCATGTTCCTTGGGGTGGTATCGGTGATGCATGTCATCTATTGATAAATGCAAAATGAAGTGTAACTCTGTAGTTCAAATATTGAGATTACGTTTTATTATAACTTAGATCATGATTTGAATTATTAAAGATTAAGTAAAAATTTATCATAAATTTTCTTTAAAAAAAAAAAGGTTGAATTGAAGTTCAAAAATACTTACAGTGGAACTTGCATAATAAGGTTAGTACGTCAAAATCTCAATAAATCAAAGTGTGTAAGGTGAATTGCATATTCCTACTTCATTGTGATGTAAGGAAAAAGACTCTATAAGTGAAGGATCAGAATGTTTTAAAATTCATGACAAACAACCTTACACATGTTTTCGGAGTTTAATTGATAGTCATCAACAGTAGTAATATGGAAGTACCTTAATATTTTTAAGTTCGTAATATAAACAAAAAAAAATTACTTTTTTTTTAAAAAATTAGGATGACATGTTAGAATAGTATTTAATATATTTTTACGAGAGGAACTTAAGAAATTAACAAAAATTTGAGATAAATTCAAAACAAACGATAACAAAATAAAAAAGAAAATAGGAGAGAAATACCAGTTTTACGTGGTTCGATTGAAAGACATACGTCCACGAGCGAAGGCGAGCAAAATTTTACTATATGAGAAGAATACAAAAGTTTTAGGAGAGTGCTCCTAAACCCACAAAAGCATTAATACAAAAATACAAGAAAAGACATATACCTGCTAACCAAATTAACTACTTGTGAAATGTCTGGACGTGTACAAACCATCACATACATGATATTGTCGACTACACTAGAATACTGGAACATGTGCCATATAAACTTCTTTTTCATTTGATTGTGGTGACTGAGCAGTTGAAAGTTGAAAATGACTTGCAAGAGGAGTACTCACAAGTTTAGTATTTTTCATACTAAATTTTTCCAAAACTTTATCAAGATAATGTTTTAGGGTTAGGAACAATTTCATAGTTCTCTTGATCTCCATGCCAAAAATTTTCTTAACTGCTCTCAAATTCACTACTCAACTGTGTCTTCAAAATGTGAATTTTTACAAAACTCTTGGCAGCAATGAGCATGTTATCAATATAAAATAACAAATAAATGAAAGAATCATTATTTATTTTTCAAAAATAGACACAACTGTCATACACGCTCCTTGAATAACCATGACCCAACATAAAAAAATCAAATCTCTTATACAACTGTCTTGGAGACTGCTTCAATCGGTATAAGAATTTCTTTAACAAGCAAATATGATTTTCTTCCCTTTCAATTTCAAATCCTTGAATTGCCTCATATAAATTCGTGTTTTTCGAGTTCGCCATGTAGAAAAGTTGTCTTAATATCAAGTTGCTCCAATTTCAAATCATACATGACAACCACCACAAGCAAAATACGAATAGAGCTATATTTAACAACAGGTGAAAACACATCATTAAAATCAATACCGTGTACCGGACTATAGCCCTTTGCAACCAACCATGCCTTATATCTTGTATCTTTAACCCCTGGATGACCTTCATTCTTTTTAAATACCCATTTGCAATTCACAATTTTCTTACCCAAAGACGGCTTCACAAGAACCCAAGTTTCATTTTTATGGAGAGATTCAATTTCTTCATTCATGGCAACCAACTATTTAGATGAATTATCACAAGAAATTGCTTCAAAATAGGTAGAAAGCTCATCAACTCTATCTATTTCTTTAGAAACTTACAAAAATTTGCAACTAAATTTGCATATCGTTGCGGTGGTCGAATCTCCCTCCTTGGTCTATCCTTGGCAAATAGAATGCTCTTCCTCCTCTGAGTGATTCTTTTTCAACAGAGTCTGATTCATTTACTAAATTTTTCTAACTGGAAGAGGCTAACTGAGAATGACCAGACTATCAAACTCTAACTCCACCTGTTTCTACATATTATCATACGTACCTCTACCACAATAACTAGAAAACTTTTTTTTTTTTAAAATAACATAGAGAGTTCATCAAATATAACATCTCTACTAATTACATATTTTGAAAATTTAGGATCAAGACACCATAATCTGTAACATTTAAATCAGAAGCATAACCAAGGAAAATACACCTTTTAACTCTAGACTCTAATTTCTCATCATTCACATGCATATATATTGGACAACAAAAAACTTTCAAATCAGAGTAATTAGCAGGAGTATCAGACCAAACTTCCGTAGGAGTTTTGAAATCAATAACTGTAGAAGAAATTCGGTTGACAATATAACAAGCTATAGAGATCCCCTTTGTCCAAAAATCTTTTGTCAACCCTACATTAGAGATCATACAACTGGTTTTTTTCAAAAGTAGTTTTGTTCATACGTTCGGCTACACCATTTTGCTGAGGCGTCATCCTAACTTTATGGTGCCGAACAATTCTTTCATTTTTGCAAAATTTATCGAATACACCTTCACAAAATTTCATGCCATTATCTGTTCTAAACTGCTTGATCTGTTTACCTGTCTGTTTCTCAATCAATTTTTTCATTGTTTGAAAGTTAGGTAAATATCGTTTTTATGTTTCAAAAAGTAAACCCAATCTTTTCTTCAAAAATTATCAATGAAAGTGATAACTCTAGTAAACTAGAGTTATTTCCCTCTAAATTATAGTATTTTGATAGTTTAAATTCTGAAATTGGATAAGTAATTGAGGATTTTAGTTAATTTCTTTCATATATATTTGTATTTTCGTTCTTGAATTAATTATGATAAGTTTTGTTAAATTTTAGTTTAATTAAGTACTTAATGGTGTTAATATTATACAGGTTAAAAATTAAAGATTAGAAGTTGGAAAAAACAAAGATCAAGGGACCTGATAAATTGCAAAAATGTATGAAATGAAAAATGTTGGGAGGAGAGTCAAGATCGCGGTCTTGACTGTTCCAGACCGTGATCTCGACTCGGGAAATTGTCTTACTGTATTATAGTCGAAATCGCGGTTCCAAATATTCCAAACCGCGATCTCGACTCGCTGAGAGTTAAGTTGTAAGGGCAATTTTATAAATTTTCAATCAGTAACTCTTGATGTTTTACCTAGTGTAGTATTAGATTATTTAAGCTATTTAAAAATTAGGAAGAGAAAGTAATAGTTAGTTTTTAGATAGTTTAGGATAGTTTGAATTTAAAGTTTACTTCTTAAATAGAAATTTCTCTTAGATTTTCTTTTAATTTCTTGTCAAATTCAAATTTTGATTAGATAATTGTAGTGGGTTCATCTCAAGTTTCGCGTAGATATAATTTTTATTCGCTTTCTTGTCTAATTTAGTAAGAATTTCTTTACTTGCAATTTAGGGTTCTTAGATAAATTAGGATGATTTTGATAATTTCTTGCATTTCTAGTTAGAAATTTCAATTTTTTTGCATTAATTTATAGTTTATTATTAATGGGCTTTCTTTATTTCTATCAAAAATCCAAAAATATTTAGATTTCTAATTTAACTTTTTCCAATTTATAGTTTAGAAATGATTGCTTTTAATATTCAAGGTTTTCATTTGTAATCCTTTTAGTTGGGTGATTTGCTTGCTTTTAATTTTAGTTTTGATTTGGTTAATTTAGGTTAGAATTAAGTGCTTTCGTTTACTTGCTTTTATTATAATAGATTAATTAGTTTCGTAATTAGTTATTTTTCACTTATTTACTTTTTAGTTAATCTAGCTATAATTTAAGTTTTTAACACTTTCATTTAATTATAATTTTTATTAGAATAGTTCTATCATCAATCGCTTGATTTTGCTTAACTACACAAGTACCTATAAATCTTGGTAATTGCCTTCCAACAATCCTTGTAAAAGCAATCCCTACTTCCCTGTGCTACTACACTCCATTGGCAACCGTATACTTGCGGAATGCCACCTAGTTAGTAGTTGGATTTAGATATTTTATAAATTTATAACTAGGTATGTAAAGGTATCAAAAAGTCAACATATATTTTATACCATCCGTAGATGGAACACGAGCTAGACCTCAAAGATCAGAATGGATATAATCTAAAGTAATTTTTGTCCTGTGGATTGCTGGTGAACTGAAGTTGACTCTTTTCTGCTTCCCAAAGATACAAGTTCACAAAAATCCATCGCCCCAACACTCTACCCACAAAGAAGCCCTTTTTCGCTCAATATAGTCAAGCTTTTGTCTCTTTTGTGCCCTAAATGTATATGCCATAATTTGGTGATGTCAGAATCAGACAAAAATGATGAAGAGACTGCTGCAAAACTTGTGATAGTATAACCCTACAAAATATACGAAGTACCAAACTTGCAAACTTTCATTATAACAAGAGCACCCTTACATACTTTTATAACTCTACCTTTAACTGCATATTTGCTATGACCTAAGAGACTCTAAAATACCTAAAGAGATGAGATTCTTTTTCAAATCAGGAACATATCTAACATTAGTAGTGTCCTCATAATACAATCATGCATTTTAATCTGGATTGTACCCTTACAAAGAATATCACAAACGGCATTATTACTCATCAAAACAATTCTACCATTATAAGATTCATAAGTGAAAAATAAATTCCTATTGGGACACATGTGATAAGAGCACCCCAAATCTAAAATTCACTCATTTTTAGACCTTGTTCTATCATCAGTGACAAAGAAAATATTTTCATCACTCTCATCAGCTACAACGCTAGCCTCGGCAGTATTAATTTTTTAGTTAGATTTCTTCGCATACTTATTTTTATTTCTCAACCTAAAATATTTGGATTTAATGTGCCCCTTATTACGACAATAATTGCATATCAAATTTTTTGTCTGAATTTAGATCTAGATTTTGATTTACTACTGTCAAAATCTCTATTTTCAGTTCTACCCCTAGCAACCAAGCCTTTAGCCTTATTTTCATCATTTTCTCCGGTTATATCCCTATTAATTTGTTCCTTAGATTTTAAAACAAATTTAATTTCATGATATGAGATTGTTTATTTACCATAAATCATAGTATCACAAAAATATTTAAATGATATGGGAAGTGAACATAACAACAAAAAGGCCTAATCCTCATTATCAATTATAACATCTATATTTTTCAAATCCATAACAATGGAATAAAATTTATCAAGATGTGAGAGTATAGATGTATAGATTCAGTCATTTGAAACATGAAAGGGTTTGCTTTACATTGAGCCGATTATCAATTGTTTTCTTCATATATGTTATAGAGAGAAAAATATCTTATTTATTCTCACTCTTCTGTCAAGAGTACATAAGATCTATATATATACATGTGTAGAATAATCTAAATCCTAAAATTAAGGTAATCAATTTACATCCTTACATCCTAAAATCAAGCTATCTAAATCCTACAATCAGGTAAATCAATTAGCCTACAATTCAAGGTAAATCAATTAGCCTACAATCAAATCCTATAATTAAGTAAATATATTTACTTGCCATATTTACAACACTCCCCCTCAAGATGGAGCATAGATGTTAATCATGCCCATCTTGTTACAAATATAATCAATCCTTGGACCACTCAAAGCCTTGGTGAAAAAGTCACTTCATGTCTTGTGTCATCCTCTAGCAAATGGGTCATTGATTCAGGTTTGCTACAGACCATCATCTCACGAATAAAGTGACAATCAACTTCAATGTGTTTGGTCCTCTCATGAAAAACCGGATTTGATGCAATATGGATAGCAGCTTGATTGTCACACCATAACTTCATAGGCAATGAATTATCTAGACCAATTCACTTAACAATTGATGTATCCATATCAGCTCACAAGTTGATTGTGCCATGGCTCTATATTCTGATTCTAGATGTGTATAAGAGACAGTACATCAAGCTTCTTGCAAAACTATGATATGAAATTACTACAACATGGTCTTCTTATACACATGTAGATGATGTCCTAAGAGACAGGAACCACTCATTGGGCAGCTAAACACTCAATACGAGAATGACCATGATTACAGTATAGTATACCACGTCTTGGAACTCCCTTGAGATAACACAAGATCTGCTCTAAAGCTGCCCAATGAGTGGTTCTTGGTGAAGACATAAACTAGCTCACAATGCTGACAGGATATGCAATGTCAGGACGAGTCACCGTAAGATAATTCAAATTTTCAACTAATCTCCGGTACATTACAGGATCTGAAAATAACTCCACATCATCTGCTGTAAGTTGCATATTAGTGATCATTGGTGCACTACAAGGTTTAGCATCCAACTTCCCTGTTGCTGTCAAAGGTCAAGGATATACTTTCTTTGAGACAGAAAGATACCTTTTTTACACCTAGTAATTTCAATGCCCAAGAAGTACTTTAACATCCCCAAGTCTTTGGTTTGGAAATGAGTTTGAAGAAAAGATTTAAGGGCTGTAATACATGCACTATTACTACCAGTAAAAATAACAATGTTATCAACATAAACAACCAACAAGATAAAGCCAGCTTTAGATTCTTGATAGAAAACAGAATGGTCACAGTTAGTCTTCTTCATGCCAAACTCTTGAACAACCTCACTAAACCGTCCAAACCAAGCACGAGGACTCTGTTTTAAACCATATAATGACTTTCAAAATCTACAAACCTTACCAGACTCCCCCTGAGCAACAAACCCAGGTGGTTGCTCCATATATACTTCTTCTTGCAAGTTCCCATGCAAAAATACATTTTTGACATCTAACTGGTGCAAAGGCCAATCATTAGTAGCAGCAAGGGAAATAAATAAACGGACAGAAGCAAGTTTTGCCACAGGAGAGAAAGTATCAGAATAATCTACCCCATATGTCAGAGCATACCCTTTTGCTACAAGACGAGCTTTTAGCCGTGCAACAGACCTATCAGGGTTAACTTTAGAAACAATCTTGTAGGACAAAAGATACTTTAGATTACATCTATTCAGCTAATAAGGCTGTTCTCGTTATACACATTAGATGTAATGTTATACCTTCTTCCTTAGCACATCTGTCTCTGTGTATAAGCTTCAGGAAGATTATTAGGAACCGACACTGAATCTAAAGAAGCAATGAGTGATAGGTAGATCAAGACTCGGATCTGTAGACGGAGGAGCTGGTGGAGGATGTGAGTCTGTGTGTTGAGTCTGACGAGTATACACTTGAGTGATAGGTGGACTCGTAGGAATAGGACTAACAAGGGTTGTCACAGTATAAACTAGAATATTATCTTCCTCCCCCTCACAACCATAAACATTAGATTCAGGAAAGAATGGAGTGGTCTCAAAAAATATAACATCAGCAGAAATTAAATAACGACCCAAAGTAGGAGAATAGCATCTATATCCTTTTTGAAGACGAGAATATCCTAAAAAGACACAATTGAGACACTTAGGATCTAATTTAGACACTTGAGGGCTAACATCACGAACAAAACAAGTACTCCCAAAAATACGTGGTTCAATCGGGAATAAAGGTCGAGAAGGAAACAAAGTCGAGTAAGGAATCTCACCAGCAAGTACAGATGATGGCATGCGATTAATTAAGAAACAAGCTGTTGAAATAGCATCCGCTCAAAATTGCTTTGGGACCTTCATTTGAAAAATGAGAGCTCTAGCAACTTCTAGTAAGTGTCTATTTTTTCTCTCGGCAACGCCATTTTTGGGTGGTGTGTCAACATATGAAGATTGGTGAAGAATTCTATTTTCTGACATGTAGGAATCAAAAGGATGAGAAAAGTACTCTTTTGTATTATCACTTCTTAGAGTGCGCACGGAGATATTAAATTTATTTTTATTTCAGCAAAAAAGGAACAAAAGATGTTGAATAATTCTGATCTATTTTTCATTAAATATAACTAAGTAACACGAGAATAGTCATCCACAAAGGTGACAAAATACCTAAAATCGTGACTCGAAATCAACTTGGACAAGGACCCCAAACATCGAATGAACTAATTCAAAAGGGACGCAACCCATTTATTGACTCTATGCATATATATTAACGATGATGTTTAGCAAATTGACACGTCTCACAATCTAAAGAGGATAAATTTTAAAAATTTGGAAACAACTTCTTCAAAATCGACAAAGGAGGATGCCCTAATCGATAGTGAACTTCAAGAGGTGTCAAAGTGCTTGAACATGCAATGGGTTTCGGCACTTTCATTGAACGAGTTTGAGTAAATAAAGACCGCCAGACTCACGTCCTCTACCAATAATCTTCCTCGTCATAAGATCCTGAAACACACAATGATCAGGGAAAAATGAGGCAAAATAATTGAGAGCACGAGTAATTTTACTGACCGAAAGTAGGTTGAACAAAAAATTAGGCAAACAAAAAATAGATGACAGCGAGATAGATGTTGTGGGATTGGCTATTCCAGAACCCACAACAGAAGTCATTGACCCATCAGCCAAAGTAACACTTGGAAGATTTATGTGAGAACTAAAGGAGGAAAGGATACCTGTATCACCTGTCATATGGTCTGTAGCACCTGAATCAATGACCCATTTGCTAGAGGATGACACAAGACATGAAGTAGGTTTACGACTCATTAATCTATTTTGCTAGCCTAATTTAGTGTCAATATTCTACTGATCGGTCAGTAAAATTACTCGTGCTCTCAACCTGATTTATCCACAGATGAAGGCTTTGTAGACTCATGGTTACTCTCTTGAGATGCAAAGTTAGCAATCTGAGAATGCTGTTGAGGTTTGCCATAAAGTAACCAACATGTACACTTCGTGTGACCAGGTTTTTGACAATGATAACAGACACGTTGATTTTGGTCATGTTGTCCATGACTAGCATTCCCTCCACCTTGAAAACCATGTCCATTTCGACTACCATTGCTTTTTTCTCGACTAGCCTCATTCAAAGTATCTCGACTCACGAGAGCACTAGTAACACTAGGAAGAGAAGGTCGAGATCCCTCAACTCGTAATACTCGAGTGAAGGTGTCACGGAGAGAGACAATATCTCTGGACTGGAAATAATCTGTGTTCGAGCAGCATCAAACTCAGATGGCAATCCTGCAAGGAAACTCATAACAGCCATTTGATCAAGGTGAGACTGTTGAGTTTTCACATCAGCACTCAAAGGAAGAAGAGTATTCAACTCCTCATACACCCGTTTAAAATCCATAAAATACTCGGTAAGAGATCTTTCCTATTTTTCTGGAATATAAAACTCCTTACAAACACCATATATATGATTGAAATTATCCTTACCAGAATACAACAAAGCCAAGTAATCCATAAGATCTTTAACAAATTCACAGTGATTAATCAAACCAATTACCTCGGTATCGATAGAATTTCGAATCTGTAAGAATATTCTTGCATCTTCTCTTAACCAAGCCTTCTAGCAGCATCATCTGATTGTGCTTTATCAAACAAGATGATAATCTTTATCAATACTACGGAGATACACTCGCACAGTTTTACTCCAATTCAAATAATTCCTGCCATTGAGTTTGTGTTTTGTGATTTGCTTGTAGTCAAAGGAATAACATCAGAGATAACTGCCTTCATTTCTCTACTATTACCCACTGTGTTGTTTGCCATTACAACTCAGTGTAGGAATTTTAATGTACCAAACTAGAGATTGAAAATTGACTCAACAGGGTCACGAAAAAAGATAACAAAGCCTAAAGCTGTCTCTTATAGACATCCTGTCTCTTATACACATCTAGATGTGTATAAGAGACAGGTGATGGAAATAGATTACAACAGTGGGTATAATCTATATTCTAAAATTAAGCTAATCAATTTACATCCTTGTGTCCTAAAATCAAGTTATCTAAATCCTACAATCAGGTAAATCAATTAGCCTACAATCAAGGTAAATCAATTAGCCTACAATCAAATCCTACAATTAAGTAAATATATTTACTTTCCATATTTACAACAATATACAAAGTCTTTAGTTTATCTCACATACTTTTGGCTGTCGTCTCATAGCAACCTCTCTTAAAACCTTATCAGAGAGATTTAGGAGTAGGATAATATTTGATCTGGCCTTTTTATCAAGGTCCTCAAAATCCTTCACCTTCATCTTCTCTGGCCTTTTCTGCACTCCATGAAGTGCTATGTCCACACTATCTTGGTCAGGATAGTCTACATCTTGAGGTGTCACATCCCGAAATTGACACTCTGGTCAAATTTCTCCACATGGGTCTTTGTTATCGTCATAATGTCTCAAAACTTTCCTGAAAGCTCTGATACCAGTTTGTTAGGGTGGAACCCAGGAAATTGACAAAAACTCGAGACAAATCCGAAACAAATGATAACAAAATAAAAGAAAAAATAAAAGAGAGACATCAGTTTTACGTGATTCAGTCGAAAGACCTACGTCTACGGGCGAAAACGAGCAAAATTTTATTATATGAGAATAATGTAAAAGTTTTAGCAGAGTGCTCCTAAACCCACAAAAAATACTAGTACAAAAACACAAGAAAACCAAAATAAAGATAAATGGCTTAATGACTAATAAGACCCAATAACCCATTAATTTAAAACTCTCTTATATTTAGTGTTTGGTATATAAAACCAAACGTTTAAGATCTCTATTTATAAAATTAAGAGTACACAACTCTTCTTAACATTAACCAGTATGAGATAAAGTCACATAACATCTACATCCAAATTGATAATGTAATATTGAATTATTCAAATCTTCGATTAGTAGATCCTTATCTTAGGGTAAAAAAATTACTTTCAATAGGAAAAAGATGTGCTCCAGTAATGTGCTTACCAAAGGAAAAATATTTTAAAAATATATAGGTACATCTCAATGAAGGATTTTCATTTGTCTTGTTGAAGAATTACATATTTCCTTTATCTAGATAGAAAATATTTTAATTTGTCTCGTACTCTTAAAATTGGAATAAATATTACACTTATTTATTTTTCCTTTCAATATTAGTGAACCAAAATGCAATGAAGTAGATTGGATGGTACAAAGTTTTAAAAATATTTAGTTATTCAAATGCATTACTTTTACTGTTTTAGAAAAAATAGCTCTCTTGTGTATATCAGATTAATGACATAATGCTATAAATTTCTTAGTCTATAAGATTTTATATCACCTCACTCAAGTAAAGTGGGGTAATATGGATTGAAGTGAATGTTTATAGATCAAGGAGTTCATGATACCGTGTCATGGATCGAATTCATATAAGAATTTTTCACTGTTTTACATGTGAAGGAATTAAAAGAATCTATTTATACAAAGTGATAAATACAAAGTGACAAATAAAAACTATTGATGTGTAACTAGATCGCAAAAAAGAAGGAAAGAAATCCGGTCAAGCATATAAAATTAGAGAGTCCTGATTTGATAAAAGTTTACCACATGAAATGATTTTGACAAATAACTATAAATTTGTAACTTTGTAAAAGATTTTCTAAACTAAAAATGAGACACTAAAATATATAGGCAAGTATTTTAACAATTTATCTTTTCAATAATTTCTTTCAAACTCATCTGTCAATCAACTAAATCACCCGAGCCCATGGTTCGCTTAACACCTCTAATTTTTTTTTTTCTTCTTCTTCCCCTCTTTCCCATTGAACATTAAGAAAATAAGTCCCTTTGCCTCTTATAAAGTATCTACACGAATCATTTTAAAATTTCAAGTTGCAGGCATATCATTTTCAATTTTAGCAACAATACACACCAAAAAAAAAAAAAAATAATAATAATAGTTTCTATCATTTTCAGACTGTCTTTATCTCTCATGTAGGCTACTGACGTCACATCACACAGAAATGTGGCCTGTTTACGTGCCGGTAGATAGAAGATGTGTTGCTAGTTTGTACTTTAATTTTAAGGCTTGAATCGTGTGATAGAGATTAATCCACCAACTTCCATACTTAATTTATTACTATTAAAAGAATAAGGGAAATTATATACTCAACTAGCTGGACCACTCTCAACAAATCACTCATCCTTCCCCCTCCGAGCGGTAAAGTATTCAAATTCGGAAAATTTTTTTATAGGCTTTATGTAAATAGACATAAAAATTGTGAGCCTTAATATGAACTTTATTATACGTGGGATTTATAATTTCTGTATTGATACGTGAACATTAAAATTCACATGAGAATTTACCCTCAAACCCTCACTCTTAAATTCAAACAATTATTTTCCAACCAAAAAAAAAAAAACAAAAACAAAACAAAACAAGCAAGATTTCAAAATGTATTGCTTGGACCCAGATATTGAAACGATTCCATGTGCCATTTGTTGATTTTCCTACCGTGTGCGACGGGTCTTTATTTTCACAATTGAAGCCAACATGACAACAAATTTGAATGCATTTAGAGTAACAAAATTATTAATGCGACTAGATGTGTAAAATAAGAAATAAAATTTGATTAAATATTTAAAATTTAGAATTGGTGATTTAATATAATTTTTTAATTAATTTAAGTTGTATTTGGATTAATAGATTTGGAGAAGGATTTGAAATCATTCATTTTTAAATAGATTTGTAAGGTTGAAATGGATAAATTTTAAATTCAAACAAATTAAAAAGTGTAAAATAAAATATGTATACCAATTCTCCTATATTTATTTGAATTTGATAGGGATGTTACATATCAACTTCTTCACAAACCTTTTTAATTAGTCTTTAATCGTACTCCACTCACCACCTCATTTGGCCAAAAATTTGTTCAATTCAATTCCCAATCCTTTCCGCAGACATTACCGGTGAATAATACGCGTGACGCGAATAATCTCCACGTTTGAGTTTAATTTGTATACTAACAAGATAAAAGCCACGCTTTGTTTTAAATTTGTGGAGAGTAAATTTGTTTTACTCACGTAATGTTATAACGTCGGTAATATAAACGTTAATATAAATAAAAAGAATTTTATTATTTTTAATCACGTGTAATGAATAACAAAAATTTTCCACCCGTGATGGAATAATCTACACGTTTGAGTTTAATTTGTATACTAACAAGATAAAAGCCACGCTTTGTTTTAAATTTGTGGAGAGTAAATTTGTTTTACTCACGTAATGTTATAACGTCGGTAATATAAACGTTTATAATAATATAAATAAAAAGAATTTTATTATTTTTAATCACGTGTAATGAATAACAAAAATTTTCCACCCGTGATGGAATAATCTACACGTTTGAGATTAATTTGTATACTAACAGGATAAAAGCCACGCTTTATTTTAAATTTGTGGCGAGTAAATTTGTATCAATAATACAAAGTTAATATAAATGAAAAGGATTTCATTATTTTTAATAACGTGTAATGAATAGCAAAAATTTTCCATCCGTGGGACAGCTGTAGAACTAAAGCAGGTGAGGCAAATATTAAATTATTTTCTCTGTGGAGATACATAAGCACAAAGCATGAAATGTGTGGTTGCTGTATTAATCAATTTTGATTGGACTTAAATTTGATAATGACATTTTTTTTCCATCTAATGGCCAAATTTTAATCTATTATTATATAATTATATTTACTATCCATCGAGACTAAAATATAAAAGACCTTTCTCTTTATTTTTAAAAATGAAATGCAGGGCTTTAAATCTTTAGTAATTTTATATTTAATTAAAATATCTGACTACCAACTCGCTTAGAGTAAATTTGTTTGATAATAACATGTAGTAATTAAAAAAATTATTCTCTGACAAAATAATTTTTTATTTATCAAAAATAGAAAGAATCAAATCTTTATACTCGAGAATTCGGCTCGAGTTTTGTATGTAGCCAATGCCATTCGGCATGAGCAATGCGTTGTGACGAGAGTAACAGCAATTATTTTGCTGCATATCACCGACCACTGGCCATTTTGACTAAATCATACCCTGAACGCTGCACGCAAGCGCCACCGCGTTTCCGTCGGTCCCCCGACGGCAGGGGAAGTTTGACCAGAAAAGTCCAAAACTCCAACGCAACACGTCTCCCGCAAAATAACTCGTGTTGGAATAGTAGTCGACTACTCGTGGCCCTGTAGACGGAAACTTCATTTTTGTATGATTTGAGTGACGACCCATATTTTTTTAATGCGAAATATTGTACTATAGCAACCTTCCAATGAATGGGAAGGTTACATATAAGGCTAAGACATGACACTGATAACTTCCTATTTTCTTTTTATTTTCTTTTATTTATTTTTTGTTTTCTTCTTTTGATTTACGTTAAGGAAATTACCTCTCTTAAATATCGGTTACTATTTTATTAATTGTTTAATTGTTCTATTACTTTAGGTTATGATTATGATGGTGACAAATGTTTTACATTTCAGCTTCTATTCCCCCTTCCCCCTCCATTGGGTATTGAAATTAAGCAGATAAATATCTATTAAGCTCACAAGTTAAAAATTAGAAGAATAAGTTTTGATTACTCATTCTATAATATGAAATGAGTATAATCATAGTTATCGAATTTCTTAGGTAACTTTACATATTGTGTATCAATTCACGCATTTCGATTCGCGATACTTTTGTAATTTAGAACACTATAGTATACGTATAAATTCGTCAAATCTGACAAATCACTTTTAGACTTAATTCGTTAAAGATTAACTAATTAAACTTACACTAATTTTGTAAAATACTAATTTAGTTTGTTTTATTTAAATTTATAGTTTAACTGATTTGTAACTTTAAAAATTATTTTAAAAATTGATAGTAATTCAATTCGACATGGAGTTAATTATGAATTATTTTCATAATAATTCAATTTTATATAGAGCTAATTAATTATACTAATACTTTTGTTGATATTAATTACAATAATATTTTAACAAATCTCAATAAATTTATGTAAATTTGTATGTTAGTTTAACTTTCTTAAAAGTATTATATTGGAAAGTATCAACTAAATTAATCAAATATATCACGTACCAAAAGAATTTACCAACTAAGATTATCTCTAGGTACCATATTTTTAGCAAGTGACATACTGTGTACCTATATACTTATCGCGTACTGAAGAGTACCGTGAATCTAGTAACTATAGATATGGCAGCTATTAAAATGATTGAAAAATATGTGAGTCACACTACTTTTAATTATCTAACGATTTGTAACATTCATTTCGTACGGTAATTAGTGAATAGGAAAGAATTTTTCAAATTAAAAATCGACCGATACATTAAATTGGAGACATTGCATATTTAACGTGCATGGATTCTTTAAACTTTAATGCAAATTCAGTTAGTTCAAAATGTACTAAATGGAACAATTATCAAAGTAATTACTACATGTACCATTTAACAAAATTTCATTGACATGACAAGTAATTAAGTTAGAGATGAAAGGGCAAAGTAGGAAAAATTTAAAATCTTGTAAGAAAATTATATTATTTCACTTTAAAATTTTATAAATTATGAAATTTTGTGCCGTACAAATCTTACAGCATTAGATGATCTTCTAAGATATATATATTTTTCTGTTACACTAATGTTATAATATGTGATAGAGTGATATTTATCTTTTATTTAATATTTTTATATTAAAAAATATACACGTAACTCAATTATATAATATAACATCTAGATGTAACATAAGAGACAAAGTCATTTTCTAATCCAACCGTATAACTTAAGTATAAAAAAGCCTTGTTTTTTTCAATTAAAAGAGTGGTGGAGATTGTAGTTTTTTTTAGGTGCTTAAAAAAGTAAGAGCACTTTTCATAGAAAAGCAATAATAAAAGGTGGGTAATCATCCTATCGAAGTACTATTAATCTACAGCAATCCGATTCCGATCCGACTTTTGATTCAATAAAAGACTTTCAATAATGAAAGGAAAAATCTAAACCATAACAATTTTCAATCAAAAAAACAAAGAGTCTCTTAAGTATATTATATTTATTCATTACACGTGATTAAAGATGTGTATAAGAGACAGAATTGACCCATATATAGAGACCAATCCCATATATAACTCTCTAAAATCTTGGACAATTTTAAACAAACCAACCAATCAACTAATCAATCAACCAATCAACAAACTGCTACCCACAACAACCAAATAAATAATAAGCCAGCCTTCACAACAACAGCTAATAAACTCAATCAAACATTTTTTTTTGGTTATTTTTTTCCCAGGTTCTGTCCCTGGCATTGTATTCCCCCATGCCGGAGATGGAAGAAGCCCCGCTGTTACAGGCCGTATCGGCCTTCAAATCGGAAAACCCATTATTCGGAAAATACGAAATCGGAAGACTTCTGGGCTGTGGCGCATTTGCGAAAGTGTACCACGCTAGAGACCTCAAAAATGGCCAAAGCGTAGCTATTAAAGTCATCAACAAGAAAAGATTATCCAGCGCATCTTTGATGTCCAACATCAAACGAGAAATCTCCATCATGCGGAAGCTCCGACACCCCAACATCGTCAGGCTCCACGAAGTACTCGCGACGAAAGCAAAGATTCATTTCGTCATGGAGTTCGTCAAGGGTGGTGAGTTATTCGGGAAGATTTCCAAAGGCCGGTTCTCGGAGAATCTCAGCCGTAAATACTTCCAGCAGCTGATCTCCGCCGTGGATTACTGCCACCTACACGGCGTTTACCACCGGGATTTGAAGCCCGAGAACCTATTACTCGACGAAAACGGCGATCTCAAGATAAGTTCCGACTTTGGACTGAGCGCGGTGACCGACCAGGCTAAAGAGGACGGTTTTCTACACACGCTTTGTGGAACCCCAGCTTATGTAGCACCTGAAATATTGAGCAAGAAAGGATACGATGGAGCTAAGGTGGATATTTGGTCATGTGGGGTGATTTTGTACGTTTTGAACGCAGGTTATTTGCCGTTTAATGATCCAAATCTGATGAATATGTACAAGAAAATCTATAAAGGCGAATATAGATGTCCTAAATGGATGTCATCAGAACTAAGACGGTTTTTATCTCGTCTTTTGGACATCAATCCTATAACTAGGATTACAATCGAGGAGATCAAGCAAGATCCTTGGTTCAAAAAAGGGTTCAAGGACAAAAAGTTTTACGACGAAGATTTCGTGGAGTTTAATGATGATAAGATGGTAGTTAAGGATGATGGCTGTGAAGATTCATTCAGTTTCAACGCGTTTGATTTGATTTCCTTCTCTTCGGGTTTGGATCTATCCGGTTTATTCATCTAGATGTTCGACGAATCGTGCAGCTCCTCCACGGAGGGTTCGGTGCGGTTGGCAGTAGAGGAGTCACCGGAGAAGATTCTTGAGCGAGTTTCCGAGGTGACAAAGGAGGTTGAAAATACGAGATTAAAAAAGAAGAAAGACTGGGGTGTGGAGTTACAGGGTCATGGGGATACCGGTATATTTGTTATGGGATTGGATGTTTTCCGGTTAACTGATAATTTGGTAGTCGTCAACGTGAAGAAAAGAGCCGGAGATGCCGGATTTTTTCATGAATTATGGGAAAAGAAAATCAGGCCGGCAATTCTTGGCCAACAACTGCAGGATTCTTCTTCCTCTAGTTGCTAGCTAGGATTCTTTTGCACCTAATAGTGAACTGTGGACGATGCTCAAATCTTCAAATTAATTGGGTGAACAAATTATTGATTATCATTAATTACAAATTTACTTTATCTAATCATTATAGAGTTCGTGTTTGTCTATTCATGTATATGATTGTAATTTGGGTAAAGAGATGAGCATTCTCTTTTACTTTTGTTGGCAAAATTTAAAAAAAAAAAAAAAAAAACACTAATTATTATTCCTGTCGGGGTTTTTTCCATAATTACCCGAGGCTGGAATAGCATATCCATTTTTTAGTTCTTTTTTGGAGTCGAGCCTCTTAGTTAGAAGAGGAAGAAAAATGAAGGGATAGCATGGAATGGACCACTGTCCAATTGTATTGTATAGCATTTTACGTGTGTATATTGGGCACTCGGCAAAGGGAATTGATGCCGTGCTAGCCTGATTTGGTTCTTCTGTACATATATATATTGCAATAAAATTAAGTTGAAGGCTTTTGATTTTGATTAACTAATATTGATTCAACTCTTTGTTTGCTTTTATTTGTTTTTAGGTATTTGATTTCAAGTGATTAACGTATCGATAATCTAAGTATAGTTTAAATAGTATATAATTATATTTTTTATAATTTAAATTATGAGTTTGAGTTCAGTGAATGTTTTTTTTAAATAATAATTATATAACATTAGTTATTAACATGTCAAATTTTTGTTGGAGGAAGCCAATTTTTTTGACTTGGTAAGGCAAATAAAAACCATCTTTCACTTTGAAGTCGAATCTTGAAAGTGAAAGTTCGATCAAAGTCGCATTTAAGTTTCTAAATTTTACTTTGAGGCAAGCAAATTAGTTCTCAATCTCTTTTTACTTACGTAAAAAATTATCCTTTCAATGCATTTAATTATGTTTGACACCTAACCTGTTTCCTTAATATACAAGAAGTTTCCGGAAGTAATATGCTAGTGTCACATACTCACTCTTTTTAGTGCTCCCAACCCGTGCGGCACTTAGGTTTTTAACCTAAGTCAGCCTTTCTCACATGGAGCGACTTGCTTGCTTTAATTGTGCAACGTAAATATAACTCGTATATTGCTCAACTTCCGAGTGTCTTACAAATGAGGGGTTGGCCCTTTTTATACTTGTAAAGAAAATTTAGAACCTACCAAAGTAAATACAAATTTACAAGATTCTAGAATTATACAAAGAATATTCCTTTTAATATTAGAATCTACGTGATTCTAGAATTACAGAATGTTCCTGCACGCCTTTGGACTTACTTTTATTTTGTATAAGAATACCTACCTTGAGTTCCAAATCTTGAGGTCTCGGCGTGACCACCCCCACAAATTCTGCCACAGTCCTGAACAAGGTACTTCCGGTGTCGAATGCGTCAATAGCTGCCTTGAACTGCCAAAGGGCCTCGCCGATACAATCTACCTTGCTTTTGGGTAATCCTTTCCAAGGATAGTTTGGAGCAGGGCGAGGCCCTTTGTACCTTGAAATAGTCCCTTATGCACCTTCGATATCTAAGTATAGAGTGCATCTTGACTAACACCAGTCGCCTTCCTCGAACTCAAGGAATCGCCTCTTCTCATCACCCATTTTTTCATCTTCTGCACCTTTTGTAGGGATGCCCTTGCCAAATTTGCCTCCTCTTGCCATGTCTTGGCAGTTCAGATCTTTGCAGGTTACCACCTTTTTGTCCTGCCACGACGGTGCTAGGAGTGAGCGGTTGTTGTCCCATCACTATTTCAAAAGGACTTTTCCCTGTAGACTCGTTCACCTGCAAGTTAAACGAGAATTGGGCAACATCAAGCAGTTTTGCCCAATTTTGTTGGGTTGAACTCACATAATGCCTCAGGTATAGCTCCAATAGCGCATTCGCCCTTTCTGTCTGCCCATCCGTCTGAGGATGTGAGCTAGTTGACATGTTGAGCTCCGAACCCAGTAGTTCAAACAACTCTGTCCAGAACTTACCAGTGAATCGGGGATCCCGTCATCGCTCACAATTGTTCGGGGCACTCCCCAATACTTTATGATATGCTTCATGAATAGTCGAAAGCCCTCTGCTGGGCCGGTCCTGGAAGCGCGATAAAGTTCCATACTTCGAGAACTCCGTGTATAAGAGACAGTCCCAGAGAGACCATGGGAAAGTAAGCAATATATTCTGTCTCTTATACACATCTAGATGTCAAAGCTCTAGCAAGTGCATCGTGTTTCAATCCTTCTTTGATCTGTCGGGCAGACTCTCAAGTTGGCTAGTGGCCGTAAGCATTTTGGCAGAGTTCGACTATGTACCGGAGTACAAGCCGGCTTGTACTCCAGTCATAGCCGAACTTAAGACTGTGTCCTGCCACCTTACACATCTAGGGAGTGTATCTTTTGGGTTTGAAAGTAGCTTGTGGCAACGTTGTCCGTCCGCACCGTAAAGTTAGGACCCCAATAGATAGTGCCTCCGAATGCTTAGGCAATGGAGTAGCTGTCATTTCTTTTTCCTGCACTGTATAAGAGACTTCTTTCTGCCTCGCTAAGCTACTACCGAAAGTTCGTGCGAAGCTACTCCAACATCACCCCGCCACTGGCAAAGTCCGATGCGTCTGTTTCAACCTCAAAGGCCTTTGAGAAGTCTGCAAGGCGATCTGGTTCCTGGGTCATGGCTTCTTTTAGTTTTTCAAAAGCTCCTTGGCACTCCTCATCCCATTCCCATGCCTTTCCTTTCTTTAGCATACCGTGAGAGGCGTGGTGATGTTGGAGTAGCTTCGCACGAACTTTCGGTAGTAGTTCGTCAATCCAAGGAATGATCGCAGTTCTGTCACCTTGGTAGGGGGTCTCCACTCCACAATAGCTTGGATTTTTGACACATCCATCCTAATCCGGCCTTCCCCTACAATGTGTCCAAGGAACGGTACCTCTTGCTCTGCGAACGCGCATTTCTCCTTTTTCACGAAGAGTTGGTTCTCCTTAAGCACCCCAAACACCTTTCTCAAGTGTTGGATGTGCTCTTCCAAGGTACGACTATAGATCACAATATCATCAAGATATACTACCACAAATTTATCGAGAAACTCTCGAAGTACCTTGTTCATCAATGTGCAGAAGGAGATTGGGGCTTCGTGAAAAAGGAGAAAGGCGCGTTCGCAGAGCAAGAGGTCTGTCTCTTATACACATCTCAGGAGATGCGCGGTTAGATTCCCGACCTTAGGTCCAACTTGGAAAACCATCGTGCGCTCCAAGCTGGTCGAACAAGTCAGCAATCAATGGTATGGGGTATTTGTTCTTCACCGTCAGTTTGTTCAAGGCCCTGTAGTCGACGCACATCCTCAGGGACCCGTCGTGTTTCTTCTGGAACAGGACTGGGGCACCAAATGGAAACTTTGAGGGTCTGATGTACCCCGCATCCAAGAAATCCTTCAATGTTTTCTTAGCTCTGCGAGCTCGGAGGGCCATGCGATAGGGGACCATCGCAGTGGCTTGGTCTTTGGGATCAACTCGATCTCGTGGTCTACTTCTCTCTTAGGAGGCAATTCCTTGGCACTCTCCAGCATCACACTTTGAATTCCTCCAAGATCTTGCCGCAACCACCTCGTGCACTTCTGTGTATAAGAGACAGCCATGGGGCAATGGAAGGGCAAGACTCTCCTCGTTTCAACCCGCTGCATGATTTGGATGGCAGATAGGGTCTTGTGGATCCCTTCCAGACTCCCTCTTTAGAGGTACCACACATTGGTATTGAGAATCCAGAATGCATATACAATCGGCAAAGGGAAGCAGCATGGCACTAATACGATCAAGGAAGTCAAGTCCTATCACAACATCATAATCATCAAGGGGGATTACCTCAAGTGAAGTCTTGCCCTTCCATTGCCCCATGGCTACATCCACGTTGCTTTATACAATCCATGGACAAGAGACAGGGTAAGGAGATGGCGAAAGAGAGGTACAAAGAGTTTGGTTGGGGAGCAAGGGAGAAGCCTCGATCGAGATGAAGAAGTCTGTAGCTCCAGTGTCCACTAGGGCGCTTAGCTTGTGGCCCGCTATTTCCACATCGGCGAACATCAAGCCCCTCTTCTTTTGCGACTTCTTCACCTTAATGGTATTTAGGATCCGCAGTGAACCCAGTTGCTTTTCCTCCGCATTCTCTTCTTCCATGGCCATGGCTGCTAATTTGGCTTTTGCAGGACATTCCCGCCAGCCATGTGTGGACCGTCGCAAAAGCATTTCATTGGTCGCTTGCCCTTGTCCTTCACTGTGAATGACTTCCCCTCGTTCTTGGAAGGAGACTTCTCCCTTGCTCCCCCACCAAACTCTTTGTACCTCTCTTTCGCCATCTCCTTACCCTTTGGTTTGGAGAAATTAACAATATCACTGCGCCGCCACCATAGTAAAGCATAATCCGTCAAGTATGATGAGGCAAGATTTATCTTTTGCTCATCGATCCGAATTCCTGCATTTCGGAAATACTGCTCCATGGACCACAGGAAGTTGTCCACTACCTTGGCCTGTGTTTAAGATGTCCATTGAACTCCTTGGGCTTTTTAGCGTCTGATCGGGGTGTGGGCTGTAGCATTACCGTCCCGCCATTATGCTCTCAAGGCAATCAATTCTGCCTTGAGTGCCTCAAACTCTTCCCGCATGGTAGCAACTTGGTTTTGCTCCGTACGTATGGCCGCAATCTCATCTTTGATGGACACCAATTCTGCCTCCAGACTTTCGGACCTCTGGGCCAAACCATCTGCCACAAAGTGGGCAGGCCACAGCACATCTCTTGATGGTTCTCGCCCCTTCCTGTCCTTCTTTGTCTGAGGAATCTCCTCATGGGTCACGTCGGATGAAGTTCCAGCCATAGCAGTCTTCTTGCCAAGCTAGATGCTACAAGAACAGTGTCTCTGATACCACTTGATGTACTCACTCTTTTTAGAAATCCAACCCGTGCGGCACTTAGGTTTTTAACCTAAGTCAGCCTTTCTCAAACTTAACAACAAAAGTAGAGAGAGAATTGAGAGAAAATATAACTCTGTATATTGCTCAACTTCTAAGGTGTCTTACAAATGAGGGGGTTGGCCCCTTTTTATACTTGTAAAAGAAAATTCTAGAACCTACCAAAGTAAATACAAATCTACAAGATTCTAGAGAATTCTATACAAAGAATATTCCTTTTAGAGAATATTCCGAATCTACATGATTCTAGAGAATTCTAGAATGTTCCTTCTTCTGGGCCACGCCTTTGGACTTACTTTTATTTTGGGCCAAACCTCTTGGTCCAGAAATGTGCGGACCGTGTCACTAGGCTGTTGGTAACCGCCTTCACAAATCCTAATTAGGTTAAACGTACCCTAAATCAAATTCATTTTCTTTGGTCAAGGGCGGTTGTGTGTGTGTGTTTTTTTTTTGATAATTTGATATTTGAGGTTTTCGTTGTTAATTCTGCCACTAAAATGTGACATATGATACTCATATGATTAATTTAGGTTAAAATATACTAATAATTAGGTAAATAGATTAAAATAGTACGTTTTAAATTTATAAAGAACGAAAATGTATTATTTTAAATATGAATGATTAAAAAGGTAGAAATATAAAATATAAGAGACTATTATGAATATTTTTTCTGTAGAGTTTCAACTTTAAATTGTCAAATCGAAGTTTTTTCAGTTTGGGGGGTAAACTGAGATTTCTACTTATGTTGGAGGACCAAATTGGCATTAACCCAAAAAAGAAAAACCGCGCATCTCCTGAAACGACGTAGCCTTCAATCACGCTTTATAAGTATCGTAGAGGGGGAGTTTTGAAAAAAGCGGCAAACTTCTGAAAGACTTGAGATGCCTTCGAGAAATTGTGCAAAAGCATTGCAAAAGTTAGATTAACAACTTTGGTTATCAGTCTCATAGGTAAAACATAATAGTTCGATATCCATTTTGATGCTTTACAACGTTACACTCTGTGATTGCGTGATTGCATATTATCTGTTTGTATATTTGTCTGTGAGGCAAACAAACTTCAACAATTCTTCTGTAATTCTCATTGTTTTGCTGGTATATCCAACTGCAATTTAGAAGACTTGAAGGTAGCCCTTGTTTCGCTTGTTGTTAATGTCAATAAAACTCATAGTAAAGAATATTGAATTAGATTTAATGGACACTTTTGCAGTGTGTAACCATTTACATTGTTTGGGCTGTTGTTTCTGAGTGTGGAAAGAAAGATATATTGGTTTACTTATTGTCTTGTGAGTTTGGGCACACAGGGAAGTTCCCGGGGTTTACTATTCATGTGACCCAAGTGATTGAAGAATGACTTAAGCGGGTACTTGTTCCTGAAAGTTTTCTTGTTACATTACTTTCTTATTAATTTCCCTGTTTCCAATTTTCTTTTACAGATGCTTTTCTTTATTACATTATTTTGACAATATTAACTGGAGCATGATATTGATGCGTCATACAATCCACAACAAGGATTACTCTCTGTCTGTTTCAAGCCATTGTCTCTATGTGAAATTTTTGGCAGGGTAAGGAAAGGACCGACTTTTTCTTGCTCTTGGCAGCGGAATAATGTCCTTTTGGCTTTCTTTATGAGTGATGTTCTTATCCTTCTAACTTATTTTTCGTGTTACCTTCTAGATCAGGTTAAGAAGGAAGAGGATTCAAAAAGTAGTGAAGTTGAAGTGTCCAAAAATGGCAGTTTCGAGCAATTCTTCCTGGCCTCTCTATCCTTTCCTTTGTAGAGGACAATGTAATTTACCTACATAAATGTTGCATGTTTGAGTATACAACATTAAAACCTATATTTTCTCAAACTCTTCTTATCTTACTCCTTGATAAAATTACAAACAGGGTAATTTTTCCAATTCTTTTACAGTTATTGGGCTGTAGAAGAGAAATTGAATTTAGGAGGGCTGGCTATAACACTGAGCTTTCTGCCCCTTCAGAGAACATCCCCTTTTCAACAGGCTCTGAGAGGGAACGGATTGAAGAAACGGTATGTTCATATGCCGTGCATTGCAAGGGAAGCATTGAATTTCTTTTCTGTGGTGGGATTGGCAAGGTGGATACATGGATAGTTGGAGTGGATCCATGTTGACTATGCAAGTAATAAATTTGCTTCTGGATTCAAGATTTTTGATCTTCTCTAACTCGTGTTGCTTCGATTTTGCGTTCAGATATTTAGAAATAAATTGACATTTTTTGCTGCTGCTAAGATGTCGTTGTCATTTCCCCACCTGAGCTTCCAAAGATTGCATTTGCAGGTAAATTTCATAAAAAAAAAAATTTCTTCAGTCTTTGTGAACTTTTTCGTTCTTTTAGTAGTTTGAATAAAATAGTTTCTTGATCTATAAAAAATGCCTTCTGATGGTTGATTAATGTTTGGATAATATGGATTTCTATGAGATGGTGAGTATTTCATGCTTGCAACATAGAACTATAGTAGGACATATCAACTGTATAAGTTGTGTGAGAGATCACTAAATTTATACTACATCACATGTAGATGTTATGCAATTTTAAGAAGAATACGCTTAAGAAAACATTCATATACCCCATTATACAACAATGGCCCGAAGACGCATAGGTTTTGCATGATGAAAGTTATTTTGACTAATTTATGTCTACATAAAACCGAAAATTCTCTCTCTATTTTTTTGTTTGGTTTGCAATCTAGAATGAAGTTTTTGTTTTGAGAATGTTCCGTTCAGAAACAGCTGTTGATGATAAGAAGTTGACATAGGCGATTTTGGCTCAATCGTTTCCTCAAATTCAAGCAAATTAAATGTTCTGTAATAATAAAATAGTTACACGAAAGAGTGATATATATATATCTGCTTTTGACAGAGAGTATGTTAGGATTTGTACCCCGAAAATTTGGTTAAATTAATTTTAGCGAACTCTTTAATGACGATAACGAAAAATAATAACGAAATATGTAGAGAAAATATAAGTGGAAAGAGACACAAAGATTTACGTGGTTCGGTCTATTAGACCTACGTCCACAGGCGAAGAGGGAATAATATTTCACTATATGAAAAAGATATAAAAGTTGTGAGAAAAATCCTGAAAGACCGTACAAAAGAGATGTTTCAAATAAACACTTGAGAACTAAACCGAAAAACAAGTTCTAAGAACTTGTAAAATTCTCTGTGTTTTTTCTTTTCAGTTGGTGGTTTGAGGAAATGGATTTCTACTTCAATTTATAGGCAAATTTGCCAAAAGAATCCAAATGAAATACAATCATTTTGGCCAAGAAAATTTTGCCATGCCTTGAAATGCTAAATTCAATTCCGCGAAGGAATTGAATTCTTCTGGTGATTGTGTGTGTCAGTGGCCAAGGCCACACAAACATGCACGCCAACAAATCTCTACCTTAGCTTTGCATTTGACATAAAATAGTAAATTTGCTCCACCTTCTCCAAATAAGACCAATCAAGTCCAAGCAGTGCTTGAACTTAGCAACTGGAAGAGGTTTTGTAAACATGTCGGCAGGATTGTCTCTGGTATTGATTTTCTGGACAGAGATCTTCTTCTCAGCAAAAGTATTGGAATGAACTGATACTTCACATCAATATGTTTCGTCCGCTCATGATACATCTGGTCTTTAGTCAAGTGAATGGCACTTTGACTATCACCGAGAATAGTAATTACATCTTGAAGTAGACTGAGTTCGCCAAACAATCCTTTCAACCACAAGGCTTCTTTGATTGCCTCGGTGATAGCCATGTACTTTGCCTCAGTAGTAGACAAAGCTACAACATGTTGTAAGGTAGCTTTCCAGCTAACAGCACAACCTCCAATTCAAAATACATCAAGGAACCCGTGAGTGATATTCTTTTATCAAGATTTCCGAAATAGTCTGAGTCCACGAAGCCAATAAAAGTGTTACTGTTCCTTCCGAACTCCAAACATGTGTTTGAAGTCACTCGCAAGTATCTGAGAATCCACTTCACAGCCTGCTAATGTGTTTTACCTGGATAAGACATATCTGCTTATCACACTAATTGCTTGTGAAATGTCTGGACGCGTACAAACCATTGCATACATAATGCTGCCGACTGCACTGGAATAAGGTATATGTACCATATACCTCTCATCTTCATCTGAATGTGGTGATTGAGCAGCTGACAGTTTGAAATGAACAACAAGAGAAGTGCTTACAGGTTTAGCATCTTTCATGCCAAACCTCTGTAAGACCTTCTCCAATTAGTTTTTCTAGGTCAAGAATAACTTTTCAACTCCTCGATCTCTTTTGATCTCTATACCAAGAATCTTCTTAACTGCTCCCAAATCTTTCATCTCAAATTCACTGTTCAACTGAGACATTGAGTTCAAAGTGTGAATTTCTATCAAATTCTTGGCAGCAATGAGCATGTCATCAACATATAATAACAAATAAATGAAAGAACCATCATTCAACTTCTAGAAGTAAACACAACTATCATACATGCTCCGCGAATAACCATGACCCAACATAAAAGAATTAAACCTCTTGTACCACTGTCTTGGAGATTGTTTCAATCCATATAAGGATTTCTTTAGCAAGCAAACATGGTCTTCTTTTCCTTCAATTTTAAATCCTTCGGGCTATTTCATGTATATTTGTTCTTCAAGTTCGCCATGTAGAAAAGTTGTTTTAACATCAAGTTGCTCTAATGCTAAATCATACATGGCAACTAAAGCAAGTAGAACACGTATAGAGCTATGTTTGACAACAATGCTAAATCATACATGGCAACTAAAGCAAGTAGAACATGTATAGAAATATGTTTGACAACAGGTGAGAAAATATCATTAAAATCAATATCTTGTACATGACTATAGCCTTTTGCAGAACTAAACATGCCTTGTACCTTGCATCTTCAACCCCTGAAATTCCTTCTTTTTGGAACCATCCAAGCTTTCCTGAAAGCAAAAATTGAAGAACCCAATGTATCATTTTTGTGGAGACACTCAATTTCTTCATTCATTGCAATCAACCACTTGGATGAATCAGCACGTGAAACTGCCTCCAAATATGTGGATGGTTCACCAATTTCTTCAATTTCCTGTGCAACTGACAAAGCATATGCAGCCAAATTCGCATACCTTTATGGTAGTCGAATTTCTCTCCTTGGTCTATCTCTGGTTATGAAATATTTTTCTTCTTCTAATTCAGATTCAAGTGTCTCATCTGCATCTAGCTAAACTGTAGAAAAACTTGGTTTAGAAGGACTAGTGTTGCCAATTTCGACCTCCACAAGCTTCTGCATACTATCATTTCCTTCTGTGTTACAAGAACTAGAAGACTCTTTTCTTGGATGATTCATCAAAAGTTACATCTCTCCTAATTATTCTGAATTTAGGTGACTTGGGAGACACCATAGATGATATACTTTCACTCCAGATGGATACCCAAGAAATATACACTTTTTAACTCTTGGTTTTAATTTTCTATCATTTATATGCATGTATGCAGGACACCCAAATATTTTTAATTTAGAATAATCAGCAGGACTACCTGACCAAATTTCCTCCGGAGTCTTAAAGTTCAGAGGTGTAGAAGGAGCACGATTGACAATGTAACAAGTGGTAGAGATTGCCTCTGTCTAGAAGTCATTCTTCAATCTAGTATTTGAGATCATGCAACGAGCCCTTTCCAAAAGAGTCTTGTTCATCCGTTCCGCCACACCATTTTGCTGAGTTGTCATTCTCACGGTATGGTGTCCAACAATTCCTTCATTCTTGTAGAATTTATTGAATTCGCCTTCACAAAATTTCAAACCATTATCTGTTCTAAACCGCTTGATTTGTTTTCCTGTCTGTTTCTCAATCAAAACTTTCCACTGTTTGAAAGTTAAAAGAGGAAAACATCATTTTTGTGTTTCAGGAAATACACCCAAACTTTTCTTGAATAATCATCAATAAAAGTCAACATGTACCTAGCACCACTTTAGACGGGGTACGAGAAGGCCCCCAAAGGTCTGAATGAATGTAATCCAAAGTATCTTTTGTTTTGTGGATTGCTGGAGATTTGAAGCTGGCTCTTTTCTACTTCCCGAAGACACAATATTCACAAAAAACCATCTTTTCGGTACTTTGTCCGCAAAGAAGACCTCTTTTATAGAGTATGGACAGACCTTTCTCACTCATATGCCCCAAACGCATATGCCATAATTTGGTGGTGTCAGCATCAGATTGATCTGTAGTAGAAATTACAGTAGCACCTGTAACAGTAGATCCTTGCAAAATATACAACATACCAGACCTGCGCCTTCATGACCACAAGAGCACTATGAGTGACTTTTAGAACTTCAACTTCGCCTGTGTATTTGCACCCAAGAGCTTCTAGGGTGCCCAAAGAGATAGGATTTTTCTGATCAAATCTGAAACATATCTAACATCGATGAGCGTCCTCACCACACCATCGTGCATTTTGATTCGGACAGTTCCTTTCCCAATGACTTTACAAACAGTGTTATTGCCCATTAGGACAACTCCACATTCAACTGAATCATATGTTGAAAATCAGTTCTGATTGGGACACATATGATATGAACAACACGAATCTAAAATCCACTCATTGTTAGATTTGAAATTATTTTCAGTGGCTTAAAATATAGTTCCATCATTTTCATCACCTGTAACACTAGCTTCAGCGGTGTTATTATTTTCTTACTCATTTTTCTCCTTATGCTTTTCTTTATTTTTTTAATTTAAAGTATTCGGATTTAATGTTGCCCTTTTTACGACAAAAATTGCATACCAAATTTTTATGTTTGGATTTGGATTTTAATTTTGACCTTTTACTGTCTGTATCTCTCTTTTTAGATCTGCCTCTAATGAATAAACCTTCCCCCTAATTTTTACTAGTTTTTCAGTAATATTTTTATCTATGTATGAATCTAATCTTTTGATTTCAGAATAGATTTCATTTCTTTATAAGAGATAGTTTCTTTTCCATAAAGTATTGTATCTTTAAAATGCTTAAATGACTGGGGTAGGGAACACAACAATAATATGTTACTCAAGTTCATAAGAATGGAGTCAAATTTATCAAGATGTGAGAATGTAAAAGTACTTTTAGTCATACGGAGCATGTACAGACTTTGTTTGAAGTAAAGTCTGTTCACCACTTCTTTTTCATATACAGAGCCTTCAACTTTTCCCACATGCCTTTGGCTGTGGTTTCGGATGTACTTTCCGTAAAATCTCATCAGAGAGATTTAAGACAATATCTGACTTAACCTTTTTATCCAAGTTGGCAAAATCCTCATCTTACATTTTCTCCGGTTTATTCTCCTTCCCCTGTAAGGCAATATCAACGCCATCCTAAACTAGGATAGCCTCCATTTTGAGTTGCCACATAGCGAAAGTTGGCACTCGGATCAAATTTCTCAACATATGACTTCAGTTGCGTTACCGTCATATTAGCCGCTAGAAATTAATCCGGGGTGTTAAAGCTTTGATACCAGTTTGTTAGGATTTGTAGCCCGAAAATTTGGTTAAATTAATTTAAGCTAACTCTTTAATGACGATAACAAAAAATAATAACGAAATATGAAGAGAAAATATAAGTGAAAAGAGGCACAAAGATTTACGTGGTTCGGTCTATTAGACCTACGTCCACGGGCGAAGAGGAAGTAATATTTCACTATATGAAAAAGATACAAAAGTTTTGAAAAAAATCCCGAAAGACCGAAAGAGAGATATCTCAAATAAACACTTGAGAACTAAATCGAAAAACAAGTTCTAAGAACTTGTAAAATTCTCTGTATTTTTCTTTTCAGTTGGTGCTTTGAGGAAATGGATTTCTACTTCAATTTATAGGCAAATTTGCCAAAAGAATCCAAATGAAATACAATCATTTTGGCCAAAAAAATTTTGCCATGCCTTGAAATGCTAAATTCAATTCCGTGAAGGAATGATGAATTTGGTGATTGTGAAGCCACACACACATGCACGCCAACAGAGTCTACCGAACTTTTCTGTCTTCAAAATCCTTTTTTGGCTGTCTCTTTACTTTAATTCATCGCGTTCCTCATGCCTATCGAGAAATGTTCGAGTTTCTTCTTTGTTGTATAGTTAATTTACCAAGATGAGTCCTTCAGACTTTTTTTTTCAAGAATGATATAGTGTTAGAGTTGCATTAAATTGAATGTTTCAATTTGGGATGTCAAACGAAGGGAAGTCATCTTTAGATTCTTTACTGAATGTATTGACCAGACAGTGGGCATCATGCAGACATCAGACAAGCCAGGCCTCACTCAGGTGCTATATTTTTATTCTCAGACCCAAATCCAGAGTCTATTGGATATGCATATTATCAACTTATGAATGTCAAGCCTCACTCAGGTACTATATACTTTTTCAAACTTGGATCAAATCTATGTTTAGTTGATTTGTCTGTATATGGATTTACATATGCAAAAAAGCCGAGAAGATGTCAAGGAAGTTTGGGAGGAGCTTGTGAGTATAAATGGCTTTTGGCTTCTTTAGAAATTTTCTGTTTGCAATGCTTCATTGACACGAATAATATCATCACTGTATTAACCAATTAAGATTTAGATTTCAGACTTACTTTTCGTAATAACTTTATTCTATTGTTTACTGTTTAGCAAAAGTTACTCTTTAGATGCTATTTTGGTCCAAATGTTGAAATAAAAGTGGTTTAAACCAGGATTTTGCCTTGAAGTTGAGTAGTTGTTAAGTACTCAAGTTAAATGGAATTCTAGTTGATTTTCTTTTTCTTTTGAACTGGAATCTTTTCATTGTTGTGACTTAATACCTTATTATATGCTCACGCCCAAATGTACCCTACTAATGCACAATTCGAGAAAGTGAGGAACAAGCATATGCAACATAATATAATAAGTGATCATCTTTTATGTCTGGAGAAATTTTATGAATCTGTTAGAGCTATTACTGTTTTTTAACTTGATATTTACTTTACCTTTCTTGTAAACGGAAAAGTAGGTCATCTCTAGGTTTCAAACCTTAAAGCTAGATTGATTTTTTTTTGGTAATGACCATATGTGGTTGTTAAATGTAAGATTTTGTTATTGCTCTTTGACGATTGCATTTTTGATGAACTAGGTAATTCCTATTGAGCAGTGCAGGTGTCAATGATCTTTTTCTTGGTTATAGTTACATAATTTCCTTTTTGCCTTGGCAGGTAATCTGCATATTTTGACTGTCTTTAAAATACTTCCAATCTGTAGGTGAAAGAATACATGTCCACATACGTGGATCTAACGAGAGTGTTTCTTCTTGTTGATACAAATTGGGGAATGAAGCCAAGGGATCATGAAATTATTGATTTGATGGAAAGGTAAATCAAGTGTATTATCTGCATATGGAAAAATGACTCTGCCAATACAATCATCTTTTGCTTGGTTTAATCTTCCTACTCTTGGGAGCATGCCAATCATAATGGTAAATGAAAGTGTCTTGAAAGAATTGAGATTTTAGGAAAATAGAATGTCAAAGACACACCACGAATGTCATTTTTTTTGGTTTTACCTTGAACTGACTCCTTTGGTTGTTTCTGTTGAAGGGTATGTGTCTGTTCAAGTTAGATTTAGTCTCAACCTGTAAATCTCCTTCATATGCGGGTCACAAACTAAGTACCAGATTGTTTTAACCCAGTTGATGTGGCACGTCGTGGAATGCAAATCAAAGAGATTAATGCAGCATAAATAAATTTTTGTACTTCTCAAAATTTTTGTTTTACTTTCTTCTGAGGCTAAAATAAGTTCCCTCTGACTATGCAGAGCGTCAAGGAAAAGAAGTCTCATGGTTCAACCAGTTGGTAATAAAGAATTCTCCAGATATCTAGTTGCTTTTATGCTTTATGCTATCACAGGGAACAAAAACATCCCAGATATTTTGACTTTGGAGCTCATTGCAGATGATGGTGAGCTCAAAAACTGGAGCAGGTATCTGAAGTTTAACATCTTTTTTCGAACAGCGCTTGCTATGATTACTTGCTTTGTGAAACTGTAGTAGGTACTTCAGGAATATAATTTCTCAAAACGATAGTGTACTTTAAATTTGCTTGTGTATTTGTGCTAAAACTGTAGTAGGTACTTCAGATGGGTGGTATCTTGGTTTAATGTCTAACCAAATATATTTTATTTTTTTCTAAGAGAATTAGGTTGTTTCAAAACTTTTTATGCTTAATAGTGTGAAAACTAAGCACAAATGAATACAATAGATATTCAACAAGCTTAAAGAACTGTGTATACTATGGGTATTGTTCAACCACTAAGTTGAGACAATAACCTCAGCTTGCTAATTTCCACAAGTTATCTCTCTTACACTTGAAGAACTCTTACACTTCTAAACTCTTTCTCACTACCTACACTATTACAACACTTGACACATGCCAAATATTAGTCGATATCTGAACGAATAGAGGTTCATGTGATGGCTGCAGATGGGTGGTATCTTGGTTTAATGTCTAACCAACAGACTTTGTCTTCAAACCTTTATTCAATTTTCATTTTTTTGTTGCACACCCGAATTTGTGAACAGATTTTAGTTGCAGATGGCCGAGGCACAATGGAAATTGTGCGGCAGGTCGTTGAAGAGTGTTCATGTTCTGCGCATATTCGAGTGTGAAAAGTAGAGATTTAAAAGGTTCTTTTCTTGGACCCAATACTTCGTCTAGTCAGACGCCGGTGGAAAGAAGGTAACAGAAACTAATATCCTTAAACCAGTGCTAGATTTAACATATGAATTGATGATAATGTCTACTTTTTGTGGGGCTTTGGTGATTTTTAGTTTTCATGTAAATTTCATAGTTTGCACTTGGTTGGAATATATTTTCAGTCTCTAATGTTGAAATGCCGATATCAGTTGTATATATGAAACTAACATCTTGTGGTAGACGCTGACAAATATGATACAGAATATACTTAAAGGATTATGGCGCAATATTTGGAATTGGAGATAAGGTGAGAGAAAGAGATAGGTAGGGGATTGAATAATTGATGATGCTTTGTCAAAAGTTTTGGTTAAAGCTGTTGCAACTAACAACATCATATTTCATGAAGTTGTGGGGACTGATGCTGAAATTATGATGAATATGACGTGAGAAGTTAATATAATTCAAGGATGGGTGGACCGTTGATGATGATGCATATTGCCAATTCATTTGTGTGGATTTGTTCAAGTTTTGCCCACTAACTGCACTTAAAGTCTTCACACCATGATCTCCATGTTTGGATAGCCAAGTTGCAATTCCATAATTGCCAATTGGGTTAAGTTTTTGTGCATCTCCAACTCTCACTGTAACTACATTTTGCTGTCTATGATTTGCATCAATCTAGAATGTAGAATTCTTCAACACATGTTTGTATCAGAAATCTTTTGAAAAATTCTACCCCCACCCACTTGAATTTGAGTCATTGAAGTGCTATTTTAGATTTTTTCTATTGGATCTTTAGAAAATCTTCTTGTCGCATACTTGTATTTAAGTAGGTAGTTCTTATAAATCGGCTATTAAAAAGAACTAAAGTTAACAAGAATTGAATTTAAAATATTTCATTTGACCTTATCGTTTTACTTGTTTAACTTAATCTTTATTAATTTCATTTACATGTATACCATACAATGTAAAGTTAGATAATGCATGCTTTTGTGGACGTATGTTATGAAATTGGTTCAATGGAGAAAAAAGAAAGAAAGATAAACCAAATTTGAAAGTTGTTCACCTAATCCCACATGAGTTTGAAAAGTAATCGGAATTTTGTGAATGGGTCAAAACCATGGATTTCGCTCCATGTCTACGTTCGTATTCTCGCCCCGCTGTATAGTTACGTGGCTTCAACTTCTAGTACTTATGGACACCATTGTAGAAAAGTATTACTACTAGACACATTTCAAGAATCTGATTGGTCCTCAATTTTTGTCAACTAAAATGCAGAGTAGTGGAATTTTTTTTAAAAAACTTTTAATTGTTATTTATTGCTGCAAGAATAATTAGTGGGCCAAGTCGCCAACAAATTCTCGTAAAAAAAAAAAAAAAAATGGAATTGTTTCACTTGTGATAATCATGAAGAATAAACTAAGAAAAAGTTGGGTAATGCTTCTCAGTCAATCTCCATCATTGCAATGCTAATTTTCTCCATACGAGTATTTCTTACTATCTTTTTATCCTCTCCTACTAATCAAAAGCTCGAATACTGTGAGATTAATGTCTCTATTGGGCAAAATAATTTAGATAAGACTAACTTAAAAAAATGTAGGAAACTTTTAAGAAAGTGATAAATAATAAAATCCTATATTCTTTCTATTTCAAAATAACTGTCCTTCTAGATAGAACACACAAATTAGAAATCTATTAAAATGTATAAATTTTTAAATTTAAAATAGTTAAATTATCATTTTATATTAATATCTCAATTATATGATCATTCTTTCATTAATATGTCACTAAAAATACAAGTTAAAAAAAATAGATTAATACTTTTTTTAATTTTTCAAATATCTAAAACTACAAATGAACTATTAACTTATCAACGTAAATCACTTTAAAAAAAATCAAACCTTGATTATAATAAGGAAGTATGATTTCGTCAAAAAATCATTTCAATAACTTGTAAAGTTTATATCGTATGAGTTTTAATGAATTAATATATTTTACCTATAGTCGAACAATTAATTTAATTATTAAGCACAATTAACACTAAGAAATTGTATTAACAAATTTGTCAATCTTTAAATCATTTAGTCTTTATATTTTAGTGACCCTGTCCCTGGTGGTGGCGGAAGGAAACTCACACTTCCCATCCGGGTTTGGGGCATCTCTCTTTCTTTCTTCAAACCCTCTAAAAAAGCAAGGTGGGGAAGAAAAAGAAATCCCAGAAAAAAAAAAAAAAAATAGTAATAATAATAGCAATAATGTGTCCATTGAGAATTATCCTCATCTTTCTGTCTGCAACTCTTGCCGGATTCTTCGTTCTCAGAAACCTCAAATCTCAACCTACCGCCGACCTTGACTCCGACGACCGGCGCCACCACCGAGACCGTCTCAAAAGATAACAATTCCCTAAATTCAAATTCTCCCCCTCTTTCTTCCAAGGTAATTTTCATCCAATTTCCTTTTCTTACATTGTTTAATTATGTGGATTTTTAGGTGATTTTTTAACCTTTACTTTTTCTTTTTTTGGAAATTAATAGGTTTGTGGGGCGATTGGAAAAGGGTTTTGGACGGTCGTGGACATGGCAAGTGGGAGGTATTTGTGGAGGAATTTGGTGGGCTCTGAGTCCTCTTCTTCAATTACTAAGAAATCCGACTGATGATCCCTCGGAATGGTAAATTAGAAAATTTTAGGTTTATTGTTTGGAAGGTTTTAGGTTTGGATTGTGATTCTTACTTCAATTGATGTTGTATTTGTATGGTTCGGGCTGACCACTACTTGTATGGTTTCTTTACGGCTACGATTTTAATAGTCTATATTCATCTTAATTGTAGAGCTTTATTGTAACGAAATTACAAATCTACAGAGTATGCTACGTGGAATGTTGTTGGAATGTTGTTTTTTTCTTTTGTAATAATATCACTTCTATACAGTTTCTGAAATTTTTCGCTTTCCGTTGCATTGATGTGTGAGGAATTTATTTCTTGGCTGGGTGTCAATGAAGATGCTGAGCTTTCTATATACTTGAATTTTGAGAAATGATCTGTTTATTCCTTGAAAAGGAAGTTGGTTGATTTTGGAAGGACAATTTTTGGATGGAGTTTTTAGTTTGGTTAACTTTGGTGACTGGTCTTTTTGGTTGGGATAATCAGAACCAGAACCCCTCTGCAAATTTTCTGAACTCAATATTATAGCTGCTTTGGTTGTCATTAAATTGTTTATTTGTGTGTTTCCTTGTTTTAGAACTTGTTCGTTGTTCACTGAGTAAAAAGGAACCCTTCTCTTTATTATTGTTTTCCTGGATGGAAATAATAAGAAAGCAAGTTTGCTTTCCAATTAGATATCTACTCACAACACACAGCTTCAAATTGTCAACATATAGTGACAGTTTGATGCATGTGTTGAAAGTTGTAACTAGCATAGCGTGAGATTCTTAGTGTTTTCCTTGTGTTTGTATAAGTTCAGAAGACTCTTGATTCTGTGTCAGATGTTTTTCAGTATATGCTAGTGACCTTGAGATGCATATGCATAAATGTCTTGGAATGTTGTTGGAGTTGGTTCTTCTCATTGGAAATGTTCTCAAGTGCTATAGCTGATGATGTTTTTCATGTTAGAAGCTAATCAACAGGATTGTTTACTTGAAAAAGTTGTCATCTGTGCAAAATCCTTTACAATGGTATTCTTCTTATCCATTTTAGGGCTTTAATCACTCCAAAATCCAGTTAAACAAGGGGTGTTCAATGAAATAATAGTGATTGATTAGGAATGGAATGATCGTCTTTGTTATTGGGTAGTAGTGGCTACTTGCAAAGTAGGTTGCATTGTTTGCCTCGGAGTTATGAAATGTTTGTCTGCTTTCATTTCTTTTTATGGAAGCAGGCATGGATGATTTGAAAAATGTCCCTAAAGCACATCTTCTTTCTAACATTAGCAAGTTGAAAATTCTGTGCAGGAAGTTGTGATGTTTATGGATCTTGTCGACAAGGCTGGAATTAGGTTGACATATTCCATTTCCAATATCCTAGATACTAATTTGCATCTTTTTATACTTGTGTGTTTGATTCCTTGTTCTTGGCTGGAAATGCGTTACCCTACATTCTAAGGTATTAGATTCATTTTGAATGTGTTGCACTAGAGCTAGAAACATTGGTTTGTCCTTTTTAGATTATTTGGACTAAAGTATAGGGTAAAAATAGTTTGTGTTTGTTAAATGAATTGAGTCCTTGCTTTGGTTGTCTAATACTATACAATGTTGGGTTAAGTTGGAAGATTTCTGATGTTACCAAAGGGAGAAGTGAAATATTAACTTGGGAGACCTTAATAGCCCTTCACATTTCACATTTGTACTTTTTTAGTTCCTTGCATTCAAAATGATGCATTTTAGTCCCTCATATAAATTCAAAATGCATCATTTTAGTCCCTTGACACAATTTCGGGTATATTTTAACTTGAAATACTCATTTAGCTTTTAATAAGATACTCATATCTGTATAAAATGTAACATATTTTAGTGCAAAATTGATAATACATAAACTTAAACAATAAATTGTCTAAAAAAGAAGATGATTGGGGTTGTTGGAGTAGAGTTAGCAGAGGAAAAACCGTTTGGGAGGGGAATAGAGGTGGTGATGGTATGTGAGAATTTTGGGGTGGTGATGGGGGTTTTAGATAGTGTCGTTTAATATTTAAAATTTGTGTGTTGCTAATTTTGTCTATGAAAAATGTAACATTCGATACATATATGAGCATTTCAGGTTAAAATATGTTAATATTGTGTCAATGAACTAAAATGGTATATTTTAAATTTGTGAAAGATTAAAATATATTATTTTAAATATAAAAGAATTAAAAAAGTATATATGTGAAATGTGGAGGACTAAAGGGGTTGTTTTCCCTATTAATCTTCTTGCTGCTTCCTTTCCTGTCGAATAGGTGTTATACCTTGAATAAATTGCTTGAATAGATTTTGTACAGATGATGTGTGTATAGCCTCCTCCTTGTGATCATAGGCATCCGTGTTCTGCCTTACAACCTTTTTTTTTGGTCATATGGATGAATATTTCCACTGTCAGTGCGCAACATCCTGTTTAACCTATTCGATTGCTTTGTACTTGTTTACGTATTTGTTACGGAAGGCTTCAAGCTTTAAGGGTTCTCCAATGTGGAGACTACTAAAGTGGGTATTTGTTATCTATTACATGCGTCCTTCTGAAGAGAAAAATTTGCAGATTGCAACATGTATCTATCTGTCAAGCCCACACTAGAACATGCTTGCAACCCTCTGTCTCTATATTCCAAAATTCCATGTATAAAATGTGCTTGCTATAATTGGTTGCCTCATAGCATCACAAACAATTCTACGAGGCAAGTAGTGGTAGTAGTATATTTTTCGTGTTTATCATAAGATACTCTCAAACTTGATTCATGAAGGGCTACCGCAATACTAACTCTGAAATGTTGTAAAACTTTTTACCCCAAAAAAAAAAAAAATGGAAATGTTTGTAAAACTAAAGTTTGGGCTTCATAACTCGGGTTTAGAGTTGGCCCATCCAAACAAAAAACAAACAAAAAAAAGTTGGCCCATTTAATTATGTAGCGGTTTACGAGCCCGGTATTGTCGGGTCCAAAATCCATATCAGGAGGAGATGAGAATTCAAATAGGAGCCAATCACAACGGTCAAATTACGCCTCCCTTCTCATCCAAAGGATAGGAAAATCCCTGTGTCAAGAGAGAGAGATCTATGGGGAGAAGAAGAAAAGTGCGAAAAGAAACAGCGGAAACCCTAATTTCCAAACAAGGAGAAAACGAAAAAACAGCCCCGATTTCAGTAGAAGAAGAAGAAGAAGGATCGGGAAAGTTTTACGCAGTATATTTACTCGCATCGCTCTCCCCAAGATTCAAAGGTCACACCTTGACCGATATCGGGTATCATTTCAAGTTTTGCCTAGCTTTACTAATTTATGGTTCCCTTTGTTAATTTCTCAAATTTTGTTTTCTTAAATTGAAATTAATTTTACATACTTTTTTTTCTTTTTTTTTTGGGTGGGGGGTGGATTTAAGTTAATTTAATTTAATTAAATTGAAATGTAGGTTTACGGTGAATCCTCGGCGTAGAATAAGGCAGCACAATGGGGAGATAGGGAGCGGTGCATGGAGGACCAAGAAGCGCCGACCTTGGGAAATGGTCTTTTGCATCTATGGCTTCCCCACCAATGTTACTGCTCTCCAGGTTCCTTTTTTACTCATCTCTTTTTGTTTTTGCTGTATTCTCTCTAGTGCTACTACTATTTTCTGTCCTGTTAATAAACTTAATTTCTTCGCAAAATTATAAATCTTGAATGAAGGCATTCTACGAATTATTGACTGATGACTTATGAAATTATAGTTTGAGTGGGCATGGCAGCATCCAGTAGAATCACTGTGCAGTAAGAAAAGCAGCTGCAACCTTTAAATCTCTTTCTGGGCTTGCGAATAAGATTAAACTCGCTTACACAATGCTCACTCTTCCTTCTTGGCACAGGTATGTATGAACCCCAGATTCCCATTTCTACCGTGTGCGCGTAAAGTTTAAATATTGAATGTATCTTAGTTTACTTGAATAATGATGACTAAATTTTTACTTGTTTATTCAGTTTGAATCTTACAGTAAACTACTTCTCCACAAAATACATGAATCTGGCAGCGGGTTGTCCTAGTCTGCCGGAACAAACGAGGGTTCAATTGGGTTGTATGAATGAGCTTCCCTGCTATTCAGGAAGCAATTTGTGCGCTGGAGATAATGATGAGTGGGATCCTGCTGATGAGGACTGTGAGCAGAGTGGTGGTTCTCAGGAATCTACACAGGATAGGTCAGCAGAAGAACAAAGACTTGACGATTTGCCTCTTGTTGAAGATACCTTTGAAGAAATTGAAAATGGTGGTCTGTTGAATGTAACTGGGCAGAAGAAACTGATCATCAACAAGTAGGATTGCCAAAGAAATTGCAAGTTAGAGAAGATGAGGTCCCTAAGCAGTCATTTGAACTCAATGACTCCCCTGTCAGAGCACCATCTACGTCTATTCCCAGTTGCAATAATGGTAATAAGACAAGAAATGCTGAAGATGATAGTGGAATGTTCAGATTGCTTGATGAGTTTATTGTTGCGGACCAGCAACTGCCCAAGGAGCGGTTTGCAGAAAAAGAAGTTGCGAATAAATTTGAACCTTCTTGCATCTCATCCGAAGTTGAGGTAATAGATGTGTTTACTCCCTCACCTTGCTACAAGGTGAGTAAAGGGTATAAGAAGAGAAGATTATCTGTTGGATGTCCTGAAATAATAGATCTGACCAATTCACCCGTGTTCGTTTAAACTTTAAACACAGAACTTGTGTGTTTGTATAATGTAATTACTGATGGGGGATGCAATTACTATGATGCAACTCAGAAATGAAATGTTGTGAAATGCATTGCACTATCTTGCCAGTTTCATGTTTCCAGGCCCTCTTGCATTTTTATGTCTGAACAGTTCATTTTAGTTATTCTGAATCCCAAGTATGAAATGTGATTTCAGCCTTTCAGTCAGAAACCCTATGAGTGCTTTGTTATGTATTAGGATGCAGGTGAATGCACAAACTGGCATACCTGCGCTAGAGAAACAAGAATCCCTTAGAAGTGTTCTCCTTGCTAGTTCATCACCAATTTAACAGAAGAATTTATGTCAATCGACCACACATAAGATTTTAATCACTAGTATTTAATAAGTTTGAACACGGATGGCCATTGGGTGATGATAGTAGATGGTGGGTCAATCATCTACAAGTTGCTGAAGTCTTGGGGGCGACGAGGTATGGAAACAAACTAACTGATAGTTTTGCTCACCTTGCTCGAGATGTAAATCGTAAATCAGTGTGGTATGATGAACCATCAGAGTATGTAATGCCAGTTTACCAAGCGTCTTACCTGGGCTGATTTGCAAAATTAATCCAAAGTATTTTTTGTTTATCAAAAAAAAAAAGTGTTACTTCATTTTGACACCCTTAGTTTGGCCAAATTATAGTTATGCTCCTGGGATTTGAAAAACTACCATCATTCTTTTGAAATAGATAAAATGACTCTAATACCCTTTACCCAAGATTTTGAACTAATGTATTTTTGGCTTTCTAAAATAGGAAAAAATTTCAATTTTGCCTTCCGAACTGTAAAAGGTTTCCATTTGGGCATTCAAACTCGGAAAAAAAAAATAAAAATGAAAGAGAGAATATTCAATGTGGTCCTTTCATTAAACTCCATCCAAATTCTAATATTTTACTTGTTCTTAAAGGGCCTATATACATATTAGAACAGATATGAAATTAGATGGAAGGACTATATTTCAAAATGGTTCTTTAATTTGGAAGGCCAAATCAAAATTTTGAAGTTTAGAATCCCAAATTGAGATTTGCAGAAACAAGTGTCTAACCACACGTTAAAAATTTTAGCACATGGGAGGTTTTTAGATCTTGAACTCTTTTCAGATTGATCTTCATTGTCAGCGGAATGGATAAGGGAGCATGTAAGAAATAGGCATACATAAAAGCGACTCTAGCATAGCAACCTCCCATAAGCCCCAACCAGCAACCACTGACTTCAGTACAAGCAAGTAACAAACCAAAAGAGAAAAAATAAACAAGAAACATGTTCGAACACATTACCACAAACGAAATAGCAGGGTATGGTGTAGGTGCTCTGTTACTTTGCGCCACAATTTCGGCACCCAAGGTTGACTCTTTCATTGCTGCTTCCCAGCGCAGGTAATCATTTCTCAAAGAATTGAATGTTCATTCATATTACATTGCCAAGTTGATGTGTAATACTGAGACAGACTTCTTTGTGTACTTTCTTAAACAAGCAGTTCATTGGGTATGTGCAAGAGATGTGGGGATTTGAAGTTAATAGCATGCTCAAAATGTAAGGGGTCTGGTTCAATCAATGGAAGAGATCCATTCTTAAGAGAGCTTCAATCCAGTGAATGGTGTTTATCAATCCAAAGGAGTATCCATTTCTTGCATCAAATGTCAAGCTAGAGGACATTTCTGCTGCCCTGCTTGTTCAAAAGCGCCCCAAACTTAAATCTTCTAATTATACAAGACATGCAAACTTGTATTCAATATTCAACGAGGATGTGGGATGTTAATATGGTAAACATGGATGGAAAAGAAAATAAATGTGCCCCTCGAAGTTAACAAGACATGATTATGCACTATCCGTGATTAAACATTTTCTCTATCTTGCTTTGTTTGTTATAAAATTTGTTATTTATAACTTTCAGATATTAGAAGATTTATGTTTAACATTGCCAATTAAGAGCAATAAATGTAATTAATCCTTAAAGAATATGCAGTGACATTTGTTAACTTAGTTACTGACAGTCACATATCCAACGTTGAAGCAATCGTTAACAGATTTGTAGTGAAACATCAAGCTTGAAGAAGACTTTGCTTTTGCCGCGTACACAAAAACTTCCTGACTGACAAAGTAGCAAATAAAATGGTTTAGTCAGTCTAGGCAAATTGAGAACAAAATCCTCATAGAAATTAAATATTTCACGATAAGTTTCCCAAACGAGAGGTAATTATAACCTTTTTCCAATTAGGACCCTGTGCAATGTGTCATCATGCTAACTCTTTATGGAAAGATCCACTATAAGAACTCTTTCAAGAAATTTGAAATCAACGGCAGCTAGGGACTACAAGTATCAGATCCTTGACATCATAGATTTTAACTAAAAGAAAAATGCTTCTGTGAGAAATGGCAAAACCACCATTCTGCCATTGAGTCACTCTAGGGAAGTATCTTACTATCGCTACAAAGCCTGAAAGCGAGTAGCTGTTCAGACCACAACCACAACCACAACCACAACCACAACCACAACCACAACCACAACCACAACCACAACCACAACCACAACCACAACCGTAACCGGGGTGTTCTCTAACCAGATCAGTTTGGATGCATGTGTCTGTGGTGTATGCAAACAATGGCTAGCATTTATGTGGGAACTATCAAACACGTCACTGATACTCAAGGTTAACAAAAAAGGAAATCAGAATAAGAAAAAGGGACATTTCAAACATGTAATAATACACAACAATAAGCTATACTATACAGAATCAAGCTAATTTATCTTGCAGTGTCAGCGGTTGCATTAGCTGTTGCTGGTCCTCTGAAACTTGGTTTTCCAGCTGCTGATGTTGGTTCTCCTGTTCCTGCTCTTCTGACTCCAGAGGTTCTCGTTCACCTTGCCAAACCCAAACAATATCTTGAAGACCAGGTCTTAGACCCTCGTCTAATACTTTCTCATATTCCAATGTATCTCCACTTGATTTCTTCATCTCCACCAAATGAAACTCAGGAGTAACCTCAAAGATCTCTGCATCAATGGACAATATCCCCTTTCTTCCTTCTCTTGTTCCTTCGAATTTATACAACCCTCGATCCCTTTTCGTTGTCTTTAGCTTAAGACCGCTTAGCAACTTCTTCCAGCTTTGAGATTATCACAGCTGCAGGTTGCCAAGAGGTGAATCTAGCTTCTTTCTTTCGAGAAGTTTCTTCAAACAGTCTGGAAAGATCAAATCCTGCAGAAAAAGAGATGATATCAAATGCATTTAGATTTGAAAGTGCCACAAGGTCTTGCGTGTCACCAGTGGCTGTACTAGTGCTCTCAAAGGAACTGGTCCCTGCATTCGTACTTGAAGAAGCCACATCATTGTTTTCCAATTCGGGTCTGATTGATCTGGCATTCAGTCCCCTCTTAAACCAAGGATGATCCTTTATTTTTGCAATTGAGATTCTAGTATTTGGATTTGGGTCCAGTATCCGGAAAAGAAGCCGGCGCACTTCTGGTGGAAACGAATTGGGACATCTGAACTCTGCTTTGCCAATGTTCCTATACATCTCCATCAAATTTGAGTCATGAAATGGAAGATAACCAGCCAATAGAACAAATAAAACCACCCCACACGACCTTTTGNGAAACATCGGCTTTGGCCCCATCATATCCTTTCCTGTTAATGACCTCAGGAGCAACATATGCAGGAGTACCACAAGTGGTGTGAAGAAGCCCATCTTGGTGCTTCGATTCAGCTAGTGCACTCAAACCAAAGTCGGATATTTTCAGATTTTCATTCTCATCTAAAAGTAAATTTTCTGGTTTCAAATCCCGGTGATAAACACCCCTGCTATGGCAGAAATCAACTGCATTGATTAATTGTTGAAAATATTTTCGTGCAACATCTTCCTTCAGCTTTCCTTTAGCAACCTTGTAAAACAGTTCGCCCCCTTTAGCATATTCCATTACAAAGTAAATTTTGGTTTTGGTGGCCATGACTTCATAAAGCCGCACAATGTGAGGGTGTTTAACCAGCCTCATAACAGATATTTCACGCTTGATCTGATCAATAAGGCCAACCCGCAAAATTTTCTCCTTATCTATCATTTTAATCGCTACACTCTGCCCAGTACTAATGCTCCTATGTTGCGGGAAGCATAGAACACCTTAGCAAATGTGCCTTGGCCAAGTAATCTACCTAATTCATATCTTTCCATCAATACACTCACCTTGTTTTCCATTTTTAAGCTATAAAATCAGCTATTACTAAATACAATATTTTCTCCCCTGCTGATATGGTAGATAAATCCTAAGCAGGAGTCTTAGATACTTGATACAGCTCAACCATCCTCACATAGGTCATGCTTTAATAAAACCAGAACTTCAAAACTTCTTGGTCCAAGTTTTCTTTTAGGATTATAAGCAGGTAAATAATGATCTAAGAAAGCAATGCCATCAAGGATGGAGGAAGCAGAATTCGCAAAGGTCAAAACCTCGTCGATGTCAGAGGGAGGATGGAAGATACTCAAGCACATCTTTCTGCATTCCCAGGCTTCTCCCTTTCAAAGATCAACTGGTAATGCTGAAAGCATAAAAGGCAGAGGAACTGAATGAACTCAGTGCCACTTGAATAGTAAGCTAAGATAGAGCAAAAAGTATGTGATCACCAGACACATGAGCTTTAGGTCTGTGGAACAAGTAGGACAAAGTGTATCTTTATATAGAATGACATAAGACTACAATACAGTTGAAAATAATTAAGAAATTGGACAACAATACAAGATGGTTACTAATGTTTCCTTTGGAGGGCAACCAATATCCCATGCCAGTTATTATGAACAGGGAACACTAAAAAGCTCGGGTCAAAGTCCATGATAATCAAGGGCCATCTAATGTTTAATAGTATGAGTGCGAAATGCATACTTCAGATGACATTTTCAGAGAAGCAGAGCCATTAACTTGGCTAATTCAAAGCAATTCTAACATAGTCAGTGCTCATAAATAACTTTTAATTGCAAATTAACATTCCTTGACAAATATTATTGCTAAATGCTAATGATTACTACAAAACACAATCTAAATCACTGGAAAAGGGGATTTAGTGCCAAGTAATCATCTACAATTGCAGCAACTCAATACTGTGCTTTCTAATTGTGAAAAAATTGGGTACGAGCTAAGCATAATTCATTTCTTAGAGAATTCCGATTAAATCAAAAAAAAAACTTCCTAAAAATCCAGAGATAAATATTTATCATTTTCTGTAAAAAATAAGCAAAGGTACATATTAAACATCACCAAGTATTACACTTAAAAAGAAATGAAACAGATTTCAGAAGATTCATGTACTATTTTGCCTAAAAATTAACAGAAATTGTTGAACCCCACCCATCAACCAACCCCAAGATTCAACAAGCAAAAGATTTCAACTTTTTTTTTTTTCCCCAAGATTTCAGCATATTTCTCCATCACATAACGAAGACAAATAAACATTCCAGAAAAGAATATCATCATCATCATCTCAAAAGTATAGTTTAAAAGAAATGACATAATACATAACAATCAAATACTAAAACCAAAACCAATATACTCATAAATAAACATTCAAAAAAAAAAAAAACAATTTCTTTTGGAAATAAGTTACCTATTAATTTCTTTGAGCTTCTAGAGAGAAAAACCCATAAATAAAATCTGCAACAGTAAAAATACAATCAATCGAAAGAGATTGGTGACCCTAAAGAGAATCCTTTCTTGAAAACAGAGAAAGAAAAAGAAAAGAAATTTGGGGGAAACAGAAAGAAAAAAAAGAAAGGGCCAAACAGGGGAGGTGGGATGTGTAATTAGGAAACAGCGGGAGGAGGAAAGTTTCCATGTGGGCTCGTCTATGATAAAGGCACGTGAGGTGAGGCTGATGAGTGATGATCCCGAATTTCTCTCGTGATTTTCACCCTTTATTTTTATTTTTTTATTTTTACTCTTTCTACAGGTGTACTAACGAAAGGACGAATCTTAAAGAATCCGGAGTTGTGGGAAGCCAACATGTCAAAACCCGGTTGATACATTAATTATTTAATAATGATTTTTGAGTTAATAACACTTTGCCTCCTTTAACTAGGTGGTTTAATTACACTTTTGTCCCCATAAATTATAAAAATATATACTTTGTTCCGGTTGACATTATTCATCTATTATCAATACTAGTGCGTGAGATTTAAAACCAAGAAACAAAAGAACGAGAAGTTATAGAAGGTAGTTATTAATGGGTAAAATTGGAACTTCATTAAGTGACGGATACCAAAAGGAACTCAATCTTTATATATAGTATATATTAAAATTTTTAAGATAATATAGTTAAATGATTAAAATATCTTTAGTACTATATTTTAATTTTTTATATATTTAAATTTTGATAGTGATGTGATAATTAATAAAAAATAAGCAAAAATAAACTTATAATATTTTAATATGATATATACCAATATATTTCTTGATAATTTTTAAATTTTTGGATTTCATTTTATGTTATTTTGAATTGGAATGTTTAACTATAGTGGTAGAACAATTCTCAAATGGATTTATTTTTTATTGAATTTTTTTTAAAGGTATTGTACGAAAAAATATTTTCTATTTTTTATTTTTTTATTTTTTTTGATGTCTCTTAACATTTTAAATTTTTAATATTTGACTTAACTTATGCAAATTGTGATCGATCAACAATTTCTTACATTTTCACTTTCTAAAATCAAAGATATCAATGTATTATTATATTTTATTTTTTCTAATTCTTTTACAATTATCAAAAATCAATTAAATACATGAAAAATCAAAATATAATACTAAGGTATTTCAGTCATTTAACAAAATTTTCTTGATTTTTTAAAATTTTTAAACAATTAATAATGTGAATGTGAGCAAAATATATATTTGTATAATTTAGGGTAATAAAGTATAATTACCCATTTAATTTAGGATGACAAAGTGTTGTTGACCCATGATTTTAAGTTTCACTTAGTGTTTTCATTATTCAAACGTTTCAATTGTTTAAGGACCAATTGTTGTGTGTTACTCATTGATTGGGTTGGCCATTCAGGTCCCTTTCTCTCTTTGTTTGCTTGTTTTTGTTTTTATATTATTTTATTTTTGTAAAAGTTTTGCCTAGGTATTAAGCACTCTATAAGCACATTTTTCATACACTATTTCACAAAAAAAGACAAAAGATGTGACATCTAACTGTATCACAGTTCAGATGTGAGTGTTCAAAATTTAGTTTAATTGAATAAATCAATCGAATCAAATTAATTTAATTTTTTATATTGAGATATATCAAAATAAAGAGATTGATTATATGGCTAGAATTTGGTTATTGAAACTAATAATTGAATAATCAAACTTTTAGTTTTATTAATTTTAGTCATCAATTCTATATTTCCATTAATTGAACACTTTGATATTATTTTTCTTTGTTATTTTTTTGTTTTATCAGTTGTAGGTTTTTGTTTATTAATTTTATTAATTTTGTATTTAACTTAACATTTAGTTTTTCAATTAATTAGTGAATTTAGTTAATTTGATAAACTGAAAAAAAGAATTAACCAACCGATCAAAGCTTGTTTTGGATTTTGTATTGACTTTCTCTCAATGAAAACTGGAAAAAAAAAATCTAATTTTTTAGCTGAATTACCAAAAATCGATTGATAAATACCCTTCGATGTGAGTTACTCGAACTGTGAAATTTACATGAATCCTAATATTGTAATAATGCATTACAATTTACACAAGTATTTGTCATATATACAGAAAAAGAGTCGAAAGAAGTGTTTGTCCCCAATTGGCATTGGAATATATAATTAATAAAGTTTCAACATTTTACTTGATTAGGAGGCTTTTAAATTTACATATTGCTACCAAGAATCCTTTATTGATAGGTGGTAGATGAATACTATTGTAAAGCTATTGACTTGCTTGATCTTTGACGATTCTCCTAAACTTGGCATGTGGCAAAAAAGGAAAAAAAAAAAGTATTTGTCCTAATCATTAAACATTTAATCATGGCTAAGCGGCGCGTGAGAATGTGATTTGGACGTTCTTAATTAACAATATAGATGATCAAGGGACAATAAATTCAAAGAAAATAAACAAAAATATTAAAGGAATGATTCGATTTATTGAATCAACTAAGGAAATTTTTTTTTTACAAATTATTGGTTCATTGATGGTACTTCATAAAGTAAAAATAATCACAAACTAAAGCTTTTTGAATTATGATTATTGCACGATAACCATTTGAATTTGGATCCTTTCCATTTATTGTCCAGTTATCTATACCTAAATAAATAAAAGTTAAGAAAATAATTTAAATACACCATTAGTTTTATCTCACCGAATAGATCATCATATATAAAAATTAATTTATTCGAAAAAATTCACCATGAATTATATATCACATTTGGACGGTGTAGAAATTTTTAAATTTTGATAAATACGAAATAGTTTAATCAAAAGGTTAAACGTCATTATTATTATTATTTTGATTTTATGCAAACCATTTATGTAGAATATGATTTAATCATGAACGATTTTAATTTTTAAAAATATTGTAAAATTTATTTTTAAGGGTAAATGAGAAATCCTCCATTTACTCATAAACGAATAGAATTTTTGTCCATAGCTATTTATACATTGTTAGACATTTAGACCCTGAAGGTTTTGTGGGATATTTTGAATAGTTGCATTATGTTGGAATATTTTAATTCAATAAATAAATTATATTTAAGGATGAATTATTGAGATTTATTTTAAGAGTTACATCCTTATAAAATTTTAAAGACAGTGAGTTAATATTCTATTATAAATCCTATATCATTATATATTTTGGTTATAAATATTTATTTATTATATAGGTTATAAAAAAAACCATTCATCATATGAGTCATAATTCTATTAATATGAAATTAAAAACTATTATATATTGTAATTGGACAAAATGTGATTAAAAATTTTGAGACTTATAAATATAAAGTGGTGGTGGAAGAGTAGAGTATAATTTTCGGACAACTTTCTTAACAAATATAAAGTGAAATAGTCCCTCAATTTTATAGGAATGGTCCTTCAACTTTTATTTTTAGAGATAGTCCTTTTATGTGTATAATTGGTGGCTCCACCGGACTTTTGGCCAAAAATAAAAGTTGAAGGACTTCTCTTAACAAATATTATTTTCTACTTATCACTCCTCAAAAATTATATGGACAAAATAAAGTGTGTGAAAAAATTTCTACTTCCCTTGATTGTGCATATCAAAAGGAAATAACAACATTGAGTTGGATTGTTCTATTGTGGAAGCAATGTGTTACAACCTAATGCGTCATAGTGAAAATTTTGTAGGAGTGCGAATCGTCTTAAAGAGAGTGAATACGCACATCAATTATACCATATTTCTTAGTAGTAAATTGTTCATGCAAAATGGTACCAAGTATTTTTCCCTTTTATTGTGGGAAATAGATAATATTTGTCTTGTTAATATATTTTTGAGTATAATTTATTTGACATATTAATTGTGATTAACATGGTTATCATGGTGTAGAACCAATACAATAAGATTTCAAACGTTATATGTTAAAGACCATGGGTTTCTATTTCAAAACTAATTGGTGACAATTAGAGTAGGCTTCCATTTCAAAAATAATTAGTGACAAGTGGAGTGACCTAGGAACTTAATAACAAGTTCTTTTGACTAGTCAGATGTAAGATTTATACTTTAGCACCCCCTCTTACAAGTGATTTGAGTTATTTTGATTAGTTGATGTGGGATTTATACTTTAACACCTGTGACTTGGGTTGGTTCCATCTTTTGGCTAATCGATGTGGGATTTATATTTTAACACCCTCTCTTATACACATGATTTGATTTGGACATGAAATCCTGTTACACGTGAGTTAACGTAAGAGAGCTCGTCAGAAGGGGTTGAGTTAGACGTAAGAGAGCCTGTTAAAAGGGGATGAATAGAATTCAAGAAATGTGTAAATAGATGGAAAAACACTTGAAAATTAACTCTAATACCATGTTAAAGACAATGAACTTTAATCTCAAACCTATTGATGACCAGTGAAGTGACAAAAAAATTTATTAATTAGTTCAGAATCTTTTTACTAATCAATGTGAGATTTATATTTTAACACTATATATTTTAGTATGTTACTATATAAGAAATCCATTAACCTCATTTTCTTCACAACCGCAACTCCTTAAATTACGTGAATTCGAAAATCATGCTGACAAACATTATACCAGAATAGTCTTAATAACGGTACAATTCAAGTAAGACAAAATTTCTAACCACAATATCTGACCATCGTACTGGAAATTCACAAACCCCCCAAATTTTTTTTTTCGAAGTAGCAACTTCGTAACATAACTTACTGTACGAGGAAATACTCAACTGAATATTATTAAGAGGCTGAAGGAAAAGAAAACTCTCTATACTAAACAATCTAATTTTTTGACACCTTGAATCCTAAATTTCGTAATAAAAAACGTCTTATAATGCATTTTCTAGCCATATCTTAGTGGAGTTGGTACAACCCCCCTCAACAAGCAAAAATGATATCCCTCGTGGGTAGTTCATGATGTGTAGTTGAATTTTGTTCAGTGGTTGACTCTATACAGTAGTATTCTATAAGTTTTCGATTTGAATTTTACGAGTTACCGCTCTATATTTTGGATAAACTCTGCAGAGACAGGTGGATTAATTCAGTACCTACCTGGTCGAGATCCCCTACTTGAAAAAAAAAACAAAATGATGCAACCTACAAGTCGTAGACCGCAACAAGAAGGGCTGTTGTAGAAAAAAAAACAGCAGCTCGAAAATATGATTCAATCAATGGGACACATCATTGTCATAAAAATAAGGAAAAAAATTGAGATGGACACATCATGAAAGCAATTTCGTATTATCATTGACCGGTGGTTGCAAAGTTGGCAACTTTGGACGAGTTAGAACTTAGAACCGGTGGGTGATACTGTGTTTAACTTGTGACGATTATTAATTTAGTGAATACAAAAGGTGGAAACTGTGGTGTAAGCTTAATGCAGCTGGGAGAAGTAGGAGGAAAGGAATGGAAACAATTAATGAGTTTCATCTTTAGGGCACCTAATGCCCAACAAAATGACACGTAGTGATCGTGACTCTTTGCCTCCTCTCCTTTCCTATAAAATTAAAAGGTGGCATGACTCAAATAAATGTCTCTTATATCTGTCAAATTTTAGGAGTTTTACTTTTAACGAATTATTTTTTTAATTTTAAAATTTTATATAATATAAATTTTTAAAATATATAATATTATATTATACAATTATTTAAAATATGCGTAAATAATTTTTTAGAAGGAATTGTAAATTTTTTTAAAATTTTATGTTTATTTGTAGTATTTCCATATAAAATGACGTTGTCTATTCATGTTATTAGATATGTGAAATAAAAAAATAAATTAGATTAAATATCTAAAATTTCGAATTGATGATTTAATATAAATTCGTACGTGTCGATAGAATATTTAACTTTTTGAGTTTATGATTTGATATAATTTTATGATGTGTGATAGAATTGGAGAATGATCTTGAGTTTGTGGTGTGAAAAATAAATTTTCTTTTGTATTTCTGCATCCAACGGGCCTTCAAGTGCTTGAATAGAAGAATTCCAAATAGGTTTAAAAAAAAAAAAAAAAAAAGATTTCACACACATTTTGTCATCAATGGTTGAACACTAGATTTAGAAGTTTAAAAGTACATATTTGGAAGTAAACTAATCATGGGTGGGCATGATATATGATGTCAACTTTCAGCCTTATACCGATCAAGAAAATTCTTCAATTCTGTTAAATTATCACATAATTAATTTAATAAACTCGTACAATGATTAATGCTATAATATTTTAAAGACGATTATAAAATTTCCCTATTATTAACTTATGTGTAACTATCAAGCTAAAGTTAAGATTCTTGACAAGAATAAAAAAAGTTCCAGCCCTATAAAATTTCATGGCCCAATTCAGACTCAGAACCGACGCCTACAGGCCCATAGACCTCGCCGCCGGAAACCAACGAGAATTTAAACCTTAGCGCCAAAACCTATTTATACCCGAAATGCATCATGTTCTTTCTCTTAATTTGATGAATTCAATAACCAAAACTTTCTCATTCCTCACTGATTATATAACTTTCAGTTTATCAAACATCAATAATTCCCAAAATCTCTCCCAATTAAAGCTGAAATCCATGCTCAAATCCTCACCAATGGACTTCTCAATTCCACAGCTCTTCTCACTCACTTTCTCGCCTCCTGCTACCATACGGCAAACCCGCAGTATGCGATGCAGATATTGCAAAGATTACGAAGACCCGAGCCGTCATTATGGAATTCGATGATTCGGGTTTCGTTAGTATCTGGAAAGTTTATGGATTTTCGTGATTTTTATAATGGGTTGAGGTCGTTTAAATTGGTTCCGAGTACGACTGTGTATTCTTTGATTCTTCGTTTTTGCGCTGGTTTCGATGTGGCCCAGTTTGGGAAAATGTTTCATTGTCAAATGTTGATGTTGGGGTTTGAATCTGATGTGATTTTGCAGACTGGGTTGCTTGATTTTTATGCTAAGGTTGGGGATTTGGTGTCTGCAAGGAAGGTGTTTGTTGAAATGCCTGAGAGAGATGTTGTGGCTAACAATGCTATGATCGCGGCCTTTAGCAAGTACGGGCATGTTGAAGAGGCAAATGTCTAGTGAAGTTGTTTGATAGTATGCCTGAGAGTGATTGTTGTTCTTGGAACTCTATGATTACTTGTTATTGCAAGGTGGGTGATGTTGCCTCTGCGAGGTTGGTCTTTGATCAGAGCCCGAGGAAAGATGTGATCTCTTGGAATGCGATGATTGATGGACATTGTAAATCCGGAGAATTGATGAGTGCGGAGGAGTTGTTTGTCAGGATGGGGGCAGCTAGGAATGCTGTTACGTGGAATACAATGATCACAGGATATGTTCACTCGCAAGAGTTTTCGAGGGCCTTAAATTTGTTTGAAAAGATGAAAGCTGAAAATGTGATGCCAACTGAGGTGACCATGGTCAGTTTGTTATCAGCATGTGCTTATCTCGGAGCTTTAGAAATGGGCGAATGGATCCATACTTTTATTAGAAGAAAAAGATTGAGAGTTGATGTTGTTTTAGGGAATGCTCTAATAGATATGTACTGGAAATGTGGGGGTATAGAAGCTGCTCTTGATGTCTTTCATGGCCTTCAAGTGAAAAACATCTTTTGCTGGAATTCTATCATCGTTGGACTGGGCATGTATGGGTATGGAAAGCAGGCTATAGATATTTTTGTTTCAATGGAGAGGGAAGGGATAAAGCCAGATGGCATTACCTTTGTTGGACTCTTGTCTGCATGTAGCCACTCTGGGTTGGTTCCTGAAGGCAGAAGTTATTTCTCACAAATGCGTAGCTTTTATGGCATTGAACCTGCAATTGAACATTATGGATGCATGGTTGACCTTTTGGGTCGATCTGGATTTCTGGAAGAAGCATTAGAACTTGTGAAGACCATGCCCATGCAGCCTAACACTGTGGTCTGGGGAATAGACTTCCAAGCATGTCAAATGCATAAAGATACTGAAATTGGTGAGAAGGTAACTCAGAATCTCTTGGAATTGGATGCACATGATGGGGGGAATTATGTGTTTTTGTCTAATTTGTATGCATCACTCAAGCGCTGGAATGATGTAAATGTATGCCCTGCTTCGGAAGTCAATGATGGAAAGAGGAGTGCATAAATCCCCTGGATGTAGTTCACTTTAGACGGACAGTTTTGTACATGAATTTCTAGCTGGGGAGACTTCATATCCTCAGTTCCAACAAATTTTTTCATTTCTGGATGAAATTGGCAAGGCTTGAGGATACAACCCAGATAGCTTCACTTCTTCTGGATGAATACACCAGTACACCACAGTGAGAGAATTGCAATTACTTTGGGTTTTTGAATACACCAGTACACCACTACGAAAGACTATCTGTGCAGTTCTAACCTTTAAAGATTTGCCACTTAGCTAATAAGCTTATTACAATGGTATTTATTTGAGAGAGAGAGATGGCAATGAGGGACCAAAATCCATTTCACCATTTGAAGGATAAGGGTTTTCTTCTAGCAAGGATTATTGGTTATCAGATGGTATGTCCCCATCTTGAATGTCTTGCCTTTTTGGTTGATATGTAAGACACCCATTAACAGGGTTTCTATAGGTAAAAAAAATGACTATGCCCTTCCATGCCTATGAATAGTGAAATCCTTAGTGTATTTACTTCTGGATGTAGTCTAACCAATTAGTTATCAGAAATGAAACTTCTTCCAAATTTAGTACCACAATTATGTGTGAAATTTTGTTTTGACACAAGACTTCATTGCCACTAGGTGAACGAAGTATCTTCATTTGTTCATTACCATGTAGATGTATTTAAGTGTATTCATTTGTGCTCAAGACAACAATCTCTCTCACATGCTACACCCATTAATTTGTTTGCTGTTGTTCTTTGATGAGGAAATATGCACATGCTCCTACTTTGTATACCTTTCATTCTTGTAAATTTTTTATAAACTACTGTATCATATGATTACGATCTGCATTCCCTTTATATGAAGGCAGATACTCAGATAGTTTTCTGCTTAGCCACAAAATCACTTGCATTTTCTACTAAGGCAGATGAAAATTGGGTTCCTTTTTTTTTTACTCAAATGTGAAAAGGGACCTTTGAACCCCAATTTGATTTTCTTTTCGGTTTTCACCTTTCTTCTTTGTGCTTAAAAGAATGTATTATAGAAGATGGCATTTACAGCAACGAAGGAGGTGATCCTGATTTCTTAACCTACAGAACATTGAAAGACTATTGGCTTTACCTTTAGGTTAAAAATGTTTTATCTGGTCCTGGTACGTACTGTGGTACTTTACTCCTTTTGCAAATAGTATTAGATTAGCAGTACAAAGGTGCATTAATTGAGAAAGTCACAGGCATTTCAGCATTGCTTTACATAGTCAAAGCCTGATAATTAAATTTCCACGAGCTTTTAGGAGGTGCAGTAATCTAGAAAATTCAGAATTAAATCGACTACACGTGCATGAGTTCACTTATAACTCATCAGCATCAGGGGCAAAGATTGCAGGTTTCACATGCCAAACCACGCATAAAGGCATAAATCATGGCAAAACATGCATTTTCATATGCCTACTTAGAACAAATCTCAGTCTTTCATTTTACTTTAACACGAGTGGCTCAGGAATGAATGCGCATTCTATTCAAATGGTTTACAAGTCGTAACATGGCTTTTTTGGTAGAAGTTGACTTGATAAACTTTTCAATATGTGCAAATTAAGAATAATGTGCAGTTTAAGAGTTTAAGTAGATCGATATTTATATGATTAAAAAGATTCAAAATCAAATAATATGTTACAGCATCACTACTTGCGATTGTATTTTTACCTATCGTTACTTTTATACTGTCCAGAAAATTATTTGCCAGTCATTCTATAAATAACCGTCAAATTATCTATAAGATACAAAAATATTAGATGAGATATTACTTTATGAATAATCGAATGACTCTACTAGTCACTTTATATTGTAAACGAGATGAGATCTTACTTTATGAATAATCGAACGACTCTAGTAGTAACTCTACATTGTAAGCGAATGAGAGTGATTAGCAAAAAATTACTCATTGAATGCACCAAATAAAAATGGAAAGCCACTAGACAAATAGAATATGATTACTGTGAATTGGGAATCCAAGTATATATAAAGATGGTGCACTCACACTCACACTCACACTCACGGACTCATAGCTAAAAATCTCCAGAGATACCCATAATCAGCTCCTTCTCCCTCCTTCCTAGCTCATTCAAACATAATTAATTGAGGGAGAAAATGCACACAGCCATCTCAGATGTTCCCATAAAGCCCATCAAAGTCAAGTCCGAGGCTAAGTTGTACTGTAGTGGTGGCACCTGCAGGCATCCGTCGAGGCAGACATCTATGAGTAACTCCTCTAATGAAGTCTACTATGGAGATTCCTCTGTTGCCATCCCATTCAGGTGGGAATCTCAACCGGGTACTCCTAAAGTCAAGCTCAGCGAAAGGCGGCCGCTTCCTCCTCTCACCCCTCCACCTTCATACCTCTGCACCAGTCCTGCAAATGCTCGGGCGCATTCAGTACTAAAAAAGCATCCAGCTGCCGAGGCCGCAACTAATAATAATAATGGTAGCAGAATCTTTAGCATACTCTACTTCTTCCTAAGCTGAACTTAATAAAGAAAAGCAATGTACAATCGTCACCATCTTTGTCCTCATCGTCGTCTTCTCCTTCATCATCATCATCATCATCTCCTTGGTCGTCTTCTTCTTCGCGTGTTTCGGTTAGATCATCTCCTTTTACTACTCCAAAATCTGCCGGCGGACAACAACGTAAAAGATTGTCATTTAGTTCTTCAAGGAAAAAAGATGAAGAAAAGAAACTGATGATGATGATGATGATGTATATGAATCCCTTGTTTCAAGACTCTGTTTTGGTATTCCTCGTAATTCCTCGAATAATAATATTAGTAGGTCCCACGGTGGCTCTGCTAGTTTGTTCAAGTTATTACTAACTGAATCTGCATGATCAGTTCTTCAACAAGATAATTTTGGTCCACAAATGGAAAAACTCCACATATTCTGCTCTACTGATTTAGAAATTTTGTGTGCATTATTATGTAATGTGAAGAGAGCAGTCTCGTATAAAATTAAATGGTAATTTTGGTACTCAGTTGTTTTCAGTTCTCTTATGACAGGTACTACTATGTCTTACTGAGGTAGACATTGTGGTCGATCTCTTTTTGGGGAAACAATCTTGAATTGTAGCTTTGCATTTGAGGAAGAGCAATTAGTTGTATTCATGTAGCTATTTTGACGTCTTCAATCTTCAATGTTTTCAGTTGTATCGTTGAAAAATCTCGGCCAGAAAAAGCTTAATAACTAGAATAATCGCAGTTGAGAGCAATACTGATTAATAAAAGCAGATAGGTCTAACATCTTTCAGTGTTAGAGATTACATCACTAGAATACAAAACGAAGTGTAATTTATGTAGTATATTCTTTTTAATAAATTATTAAACTTGAATTTAAATTATTAAAAATAATATGAAAGTTTTTTTTATATATTATTATTAAATAAAAAAAGGATCACTTGAATGCAACTTGGTGACAGATGAGTTGACTTTGAGATAGTTATTTGATTTTTTTCTTTGGCTCCATTTGCAATTTGAGACAGATAATATAGTTGAGTACTTATAATTATCTTGCTATTTTCAAACAATTCATAGCTAAATGCCAATTCTTTTTGTTTGAAAATCAGTAATAACTAATAGTGATGATAGAATAATTAGTAACATTTTAATGATTACTTAATAATTAATAGAAAAAATTTATTTGAATTGGATAGTATATTTTAATTGAAAATTGGAGGATTATATTTCTTCGAATAGAAGTCTTCTATTAGTGTTTGAACAACGGTTAGATAATGATCAAAATAAATTTTACTCAACACATCAATCAAAATGAAAAATTAATCTTACTTTATTAGATAATAATCTATTAATTTTAATAACGACTTTTCAAATCCAAAGTTTCAGTTCGAATATCAACTTTAGTGGCGCAAAACAAATTTATTGGTAGATAAAAGTTTAGGATACAAACTACAATACTATCAAAACTCTATTACTGTAATTCGATTAGAGTGCAATAGTAATTTTTTTTTTTTTAATCTTTAAATGAGTACAGATTAAACAGATCGACAAGTTTGTTGATTATTACAGAGAATAGTATGGATGGTGTGGGTTTCCACTTTCCATGTACCATCCACCTCCTTTAAATTTTACACCAGTAGTAGTGCATGGCCTGTTGGACAATTTTCAATTTGTGTGTTACAGGAAGACAGCACGTGAATGGGACATTTCAAACAATAATAATAATAAATAAATAAACCCAAAATTAAAATTTATTTTGGATTCATAAAACTTATTTTATCTAGTTAATATTGCCAACTTAATTTGGTTCCTTATTAGTGATTACATATATCCATAATTGTGGGATTGAATACAACCGAAACACTAAAATGCATACATGGTAGGGTAAATACTAGCATTTCGCTAGAACTAAATTTATACATAGTGAGATTGAAAACTTATACTACCTACCTTGCTATTTGAGGTATTTTTTTTTTTTTTTTTAAACTCTTTACTCGTTGACTGCTACTAATCTACTATTTTGAGGTGTTTCTTTCTCTTTATATTGAGACTCCTTCCTCGTTACTGTTTACTTGCTGCTTGAGTGTTTCTTTCACTTTGTTGAATCTCCGTCCTTGTTGGTTGATACTAGCTGCTTCAACTACAAATATTAAGACTTAATCCCTAAACCTCTAACCCAGAAGATTTATCATAATCTTGATTGGACTGTCGATTAATTTGATTTCTTATTCGATTGTTCTTTGCTTTCTGCTAGGAGTTTCTCATTCTTCATTAATTGTTCCCTTCAAATTAGCAAATCATCACGTGAGCCAGATGGATTTGATTCTATAGTAAAGACTTTGGCCAACTCTAAAGATTCTAAAGTTTTTTTTTTTGTTTTCCTCAGAGTTATATCCTAATTACATTAGAATTTTCTGCCACATTGAATATAAAACTCCATGTTGCTTAATTTTTCCTATAAATTAAAATTCTGTTATTTTGACGGACTATTTCCACGCTTTGATATTATATTGGGCTAGGCATCACATAGGGTACTAGAATATTCGTTCAACCAAAGACACCATTTCTAAAGCCCATTGGACTGTCTCAGTCCTTCAAGTTTTGAACACCGAATGTCAGAAACTCGTTTTGGCGGGCCTGACCAGATGATACTTCTGCTAACGAAAAGATATTTTTCCTTTTTATATACTTGTCCAATGGGCCTCTCGATCATGTGCTCGTGAAGGAAAAATTCATTGTTATGCGGGAGTGAGTATTTTAAACCGTTGAATGATTAAAAAATAATGAAGTCTTTTTACTTTTCAGTCACATCTCAATGACTGTCATATTTAGGATTGTAAATGAATTCAAAATATTCGATACTCAAATCGAACTTGACTCGGTAAGAAATCAATTTGATTCGTAAAAAATCTAACCAATTTGAATAGAATTTAGCATTCATTAATTTGTTATATTTGACTTGAACTCATATCGATAAGTTAAAAATATTAAATTTACATATAAAAATTTTAAGCTTCTCGTGCTTGAGAGTTCGGTTAGATAATCAAATTTTATTTGATTTCAACTCAATAGATAATCAAGACAAAGTTGAACAAAATTTTGAACTTGTTAAATAATCAAATAAATTTAAATATTAAAATATCCGATTTATTTACGTTCATTTACACTTCTAATTATATTCATTATGCATTAAAGAGTGAATAAGTAATACCTAATCAAAAATACTTCAACATGAGGTGTGAGCTCAATGCCTGAATCCATATATCTCCTACTAGGTTATTATACTATTATCAATCATATCTATGCCTTCGATTGTCTGAGAAAGGTTTGGATGTCCGTCTAATGGTTTTGGTCAGCTTAACTCTGGTGGAAATTGTGAGGTGAATAAACTATAAGACAAAATTAATGTATGTACTAAAGAAACACATGGTTAATCAAAATTTGTAAAAGGGGCTAGTTAATACTCTATTCATTTCAAAATAATTGTCACTTTACATAATTTGTTTATGTCATATTATTTGTCATTTTAGAAAATCAAGTATAATCATTTTTCAACTTTTACCTTTAATACTATATTAATGAAGGAAAAATTATATTGTTGGGATATTAATATAAAAGAATAATTTAATCACTTCAAATTATATTTTTATAAAATTAATATAATTTAATAATTTTCTTAATTTATATGTAATAATCAAAAAAGTACATACAAAACAAACAAGGCTGCGGTTTCTTAGCCCTAGCATACGGGTCAAATGATAAAATGAATCTCTGCATTGCCTTGCATTTAAAGCAAGTCTTTACATCACAGTAGTGTTTCTGCTTCCAAGTATTTATACATTTTTCTTTATTTATTATTTATTTTATCTTTCCAATGCTCCAACACCAAACCTCCCATTATTCTCAATCTCAACTCCTTATGTAATAGTACTACTATACCATACGCTTTTCTGGTTTCACTCCTTTTCTGCACCTACTCTTTGATGTCAACTTTCACAAGAATTTTCGTCTTGCCAACTTCGACCCACCATTTTGACGCCTCATTCCTCTCATCTTCCTGTTTTTAGTTTTCTAGTGTAAACGTACACGGTTGGCTCAACTCAAGAACCGTGGAAAATATGCAAGAAAGTTTGGAATACTGACAACTTAATTTAGATAAATATACATACATACATATATAAATAGTTGTGCTTAATTGCACATGTGTTATAACTTCGAATTTAATTAAAGTCATTTGCTTGGGATTAAATATTCAAATTTGACCTTGAATGTAATATTATTGCTTCTTGTTGTCGCAAAGTAAATTATTTTATTTCTTTCCTTTGATATGAAACAAAAGGTTCGCATAAAATGTAAAAACACACACGCACATATATATACACCAAAGCCAAAAGCTTATATACAAGAACTTTAATCAACCCTAGCCCAAGGAAATGTGAACATATATGTTCTAGTTTGTTTCCACGTCAAAAGCTTCCAATATATGAAAATGTATATGTATGTATGACAAATTTTTTTATATGCACCAAAGTGGTTGCATTCACAAGACTACAAAATTTATTTGTCTTATAAATTCTATTGTAATTTCACAATAGAACCCATAAACTTTGTATCCTATGGGTCGCATACAAGAATTTACCTGTGACCTTAAATTATTGTAGGTTAGTGCATGCAAGAATTTAACTGTACCCCTAAATGGCTTAGTTAAGAAAATTGCATTATTAGTACAGGTTAATGAAGTTATTACCTGTAGCTGCAACTGTTGAACACATTTGGGTGTCAATTATTAGTCAAGAAAAGATAACCTTTTTTTTTTATGTCCATAGACGTGCGATATGTACCAATGGTGAACACCGTACGTCAAACAAGATCCATTTCAAGTTTTCAACAGTTCCTCTACATTGCAAATTAAGAAAAGAATGCTTCGTTCGGAAATTGCAAGGAGAAAGGTTTGATTCTCTCTCGTCTGGAGGAGTATTTGGTCTAAAAACTGCAGATCAAGAAGTCGATCCTTCACTATTTCTTATCAATAAACAGTTGGCTTCTAGGTACATATTGACTCAACTAGGAAAGAAAACAGACCAAAAGATTTTGCGAGGACTAAATCTTGAACAATACACGGCATTAATCTAGCAACCTTTATTCTTTACAAAACGATCATCATTTTTTCTTTACTTCCAAAAGTAGATGTTGAAAAAACACAAAACAAAATTGTTAAGACAAGAAAATCTGTCTATTGCTAAGGGTAAAAGCCCAGTTGGCCACCGTCAAAAAGTCAATAGCCACATGAAGTCACACGTGGGGGAAGGCAAGCTATCTTTGACGGAATACCGCGAGAGAATTGAACGTGGGTCCAATCACCAATGTATCATGTATAAAAAAATATTTAAATAAATTTAATTTTTTATTATAAATTATGTGATATGAATTAAAATTTATAAAATAAATAATATTGAATAACGTAAGTAAAACTTTAATTTTGATTTGAAACTAAAATGTATTGGTGAAATTTAAAAATGGATTTATCTAATATTTTTCATGTCCAAATCTTCAAGTGATGTATTGATTATCACTTCTCTCCATCATCACCCTTTCTTTTCTTGAACTTCTATTTCAGGCCGCCCTGCTAAGGATTGAGCATGTAATATTTCACTATCTCAGATAATACTTAATTTGTTAGTTTGTGGTGAAAAAAACATTGACCTACTCTTTCTTGATACCTTGCCTTTTAAGCGCTCCTTTTTCCCTCAAGTAGTTTCTTCCTTTTTCTTTTCCTCTCCTCTTGAAAGTTGAAACTCTCTCTCGTCTTTAGTCTCTCTCTACCCATTCCCATCTTCACATCCATTTTGCAAGCCGGCCTTGATCTACATAGCATTCTTGGATGTCTAGAGAAAGGTGTAATGATCAAGATGGTCATGATAACCTTAATTAAAAAAAAAGAAGAAATTAAGTATTAACTGTTTCTAACATATTTTCTTTTTCCATATTTGTGCTTTTGTTTGGGAAATATATAGGGAGAGATTAGATGAGATAGCAAAGAAGTTGAAGATGGAATTGGATGCATCATCCCAGATGGGAAGGAGACACATGTTAGGTCCTCCAGGAATCTTGAATACCATAACCCCATGCGCCGCTTGTAAGCTTCTAAGAAGAAGATGTGCGGAAGAATGCCCTTTTTCTCCTTATTTTTCCCCACACGAACCCCAAAAATTCGCTGCTGTTCACAAAGTCTTTGGTGCTAGCAACGTTTCCAAGATGCTCATGGTAACTAATTAAACCATTTAATCTTAATTATCACTATCTCACATAAAAATTATTAAATTTACTAGTCCAACATGAACCCTCCTTTTCCAAACCTTTTAAAACTCACGCTGTTTTTGTCTGTTATATTTTGATGATTTTTCTGGATTTTTTAGGAGGTCCCTGAAAGCCAAAGAGCTGATGCTGCAAATAGTTTGGTTTACGAAGCAAACGTGAGACTAAGAGATCCGGTATACGGATGCATGGGGGCAATTTCAGCATTGCAACAACAGGTTCAATCTTTACAAGCAGAACTAATCATGCAATTAGAAATGAGATACTGAGATATAAATATAGAGAAGCTGCAAATAATATAATTGCATCTTCCCATCATGTTGCTTTAGTTTCGTCTTCTGGAGATCATCATGTTTCATCTATTGCTGCTATGATGCCACAAGCTCCGGCTACTCCCACTCCTGCTCCTCCGACTCCACCTCCACCACCACTTCCGCAGCCTTCTGTAGTTGTTGTTTCCGCAACTTCTTCTTCTTCTCCTTCGGCTCAATCTTTGTATACCCCACTTTCTTCTAGCACGGTGGCTAGTTTTAACACTATCACAAACAATAATATCCCTTTTTTTGATTAATTAAATTATTAATGTCAGCCACGGATTTTGCATTTTTCTCATCATATTTCTACAAATATGACTTTCTTTTTCTGGAGCTGAAAATTAGCTGATCAATTAGTGTAAATGACCTATTTTTTTAGTTAGGATTTATGAATCATACTACTCATGAGACAACAAAAGCTAGGTCAAAGTCTCTCCGAAGAAGATAAAGAAAATATTGCAGGAAATCCCAGTACTGTACTATCTAGACTTCAATTTCAGTCACAAATTTTGGGATTGAAGAATATGAAATAGATGTTATTTTTTTATTTTTTTTTTGTCCTTGTTTGACTTAGATTATTGGTGCCTAAAATAAGAAAGAGGACTTAGATCAATGGAGCACATGCAATGTGTTTATTGAATTTTTTTTTTCTGCTTTTCTTTTGTTATTAGTATTTATTTTTCAAAAAAAAAAAAAAAAAATCCCCTTCATAGAAAATTAAAGATTTTCACTTCAAGAGAAAATTCTTGATAGTTATCATCACTGCAACTTCAGGCCTTCATTAGGGTTTCTGAAGAATATCTTGCGCCATTTATCTACTGGGCTTTCTATATTTGCCTTCCCCTTTTCGGTTGCAATTGATATACAAGATCATAAGACCAGATTAATTTATATAATTAGAAAATTTATGATGACCCTGAACGGGAAAAACTAGTTCCAAGAATGGATGGATTCTGAATCTATGAAAACCAGCCTGCATGCCTTTATTTTCTGAGAAACTGGCCCTTTCTTTCCGGTGGTTTAACATGCACAAACACACGAAAATCAAAAGGGAGTTTGCACGTGTGGGGGTACAATACAATGGCTTCAGCACCGAACTGATTGAAAGTCTGAAACTTTGCTGCAAAACATGCAAGTCTGTGCCGCCCATTAAAGGAACTTGAAGATTAAGAAATGCCAGAGACTCCAGAGGGGAGACAAAAGTATTCAACATGACAACTTCAGAAACATGAACCCGAGTTTCGGTCAGAATTGCAGTGCTGTAATATTAATTTCCCCCTTTTTTGTTATTATTGTGAAGTCATTATCCTTCCAATAGTTTTTTTTTTTGGGCGCTAGTTTATGTTTCATTTTCTTAGTTTTTCAGTTTTCTTGAAGGGAAATACTCACGATCCGATTTATTGTCTCATTTTGATCTTGTACTCTAAATTGACAAATCTTATGATGCATATTACTAAATTTTATATAATAGATAATATCAGTTAATATAAGTAGAATTTGATATATGAATATTAGTTAATCTAAGTAGAATTTGATATATGTCACAAGATTTAAGATAAATTTAATATCTAGATTTACCTAAATTTTTTCATTTCCAGACAATGAAAATTTTGCTTTAATCCTACTTAGAAAACCCATTTTAGACACCATGAAAAATAAAAATTTAGAAAACCGTGTTTTGGCAAATCACTTAATCATTACATATTCATTAATTAGTCATGTAATCTCTGCTATATTGATTAGGAAGACTTTCCATTCGGTTGAACAGTAGACATCATATACTTCATTGTCAATATGGTTTCTAGATAAGCAAGTATCAGGCAAATGAGACACAGTATCTTCTATCTCACGTTCTGTCTCATTTTATAGTACATTACATAATGAATTGTGATGATTCATATAATAATGTGACAGAAAATAAGATAATGTGTAAAATAAAAGATCCTTAACATACAAAAGCTGTAGTGCCCAAAAAAGTGTCAACAAATTAATTCAATAGGAAAGCAATTCTTGTAAAGAAATATGTCAAGCTTGAAGCCGAGGAAAACTTCCAAGTTCAATTTCTTATTGCTTCTAACAGCTGTATTGATCAATTAATAATATATAATGCACGGTTGGCTTCAATTACAAAAAATGTGTCATTCCAAAATGGGAAAATCGCCTTTATAGTCCCTCAACTTTTTTACTTTAAGAGACATTTCCAGTGGCTTGTCATTTGAACCATCGGCAGTCTTTATATCGGCCTTACACGCCCTTGGATTGACGGTTGATTCCTGATACGAAATACAACACAGTATTACGCTTCTTTCCCTATATTTTTATTAATATATACCTATCGGAACACAATACATTTACGTATTAATTTAATACAATTCTAATAGCATTTCAAAATTCTATTACTGAAAGTAAGTAAACATACTTAAAACTCTAATACATCTAAAATTTTAATATAACTCAAATTATAGTAGAATTAAATACCAACTTATTTGTATACTTAATATATACTCAAATTTGTCAAGATAACTATGTTGGTATATAGTGAGTATTTTAAAAGATTTTCTATCTTAGATTGGAAAATCATTGAACATTACATCATTTTATATTAATTGACACCTTAGTAAACTTGTGATGATAACAAAACTAGTGGTGGACTCACACGCATGTTAAGAGAACCGAGTTGGGTCAATCCAAGTTCAAACTGGCAGATTTGCCCTGCTTCCTGCGCGTGGGTTAGATGTGGCTCAATCCAATTTTATTCATGTTTTTATTTGGGCTCACTAAACCCGATTTTAATTTTACTAAACGAACCATGCTCATAAGTTTTACACGATTTACCTTTTTTTTGGATAGATTTTTTTTAATCTAAGTTAGAGTTTTATTTGGTCTGTGCCACGATTCTATCTAACGTTATTCTCAACCCTCTTCCTGAAAATCTACACAAACCAAACCTAACTAACATTGTTGAAAACCTTCAACTTTCTACACAAAATTCTCAACGTTCATCTCCTAACGTTTTAAAAATTGTCTTATAAATACAACCCTTTAGCAATTCCTTCAGGCCACACGAAAAAACATACAATTCTGCCTCCTTTTCTTTGCTAATTGCTGGTTCTTTAATTCTACTATTCCTGCTCCCTCTGTTCGCTTGAAATAGTTTCTTTGGGACAGTGCAACTCCATACACGACTCAAGTTTTATATTACTATTATGCAATTTTAATTTAACCAACAAACTATACTGCCACCACATCACGAATCACAAAATATATACCGATTAAATTTATCATTATGTATTACAAATTATAAAATAATCTTACATCGTTTTCATATTTGTACTGCCTACCACAGCCAATCATGTATTGTGTAACAGTGAATCTCAGTGAAATTAAAGAATCTCCAACCTATATTGCTTAGTTTGGAAACAATTGCCTTTCTCGATAAATATGCAGTAAAGATATTTTGTCTCATATTTAATTTTATTATTTATTACATTATTAAAAGAATTGTTAAAATTATTTTATAAAATTTTGATAGTTTATTTAATAGTGCCATAGATGGTTAAACAAGGCGTGAATTAAAAGATTCTACGACATAAATATGTGTGTGATTAGGTTGTCAACGAAAACGCCCACCAAGCTTTTACTATTAATTACTAATAGCATAGAATTTTTTAAAGTGTAGTTATCTTGGCGTGTGGAGCTCATCCAGAGTAGGAGAACAAGTGATAGGTCAAGGCATTGGATTTAAAATTGACATTACAATTCTTACTATAGAATTAATTAGTGGGAATCGTATGGTATCATTATATACTGTTATTTTGAAAGTAAAAATTTTTTCCAAATAAACTCTATTAGATAAATTATAAATCCACTGTATGAATGTTTAAATGATAGATAATTTTTTTTAGGGATACATTAAAATTATTGAATAAACATGTATCTAAAATTATTACATTATGTTAACATCCCTCTTTTCCTATTTTTATCCTGTGACAGGAGCCCATGGAATTATGATGGGATTTGTTTTCACGTCATGGTTGCTTGAAGTGGTGGCATTCCAACTCGTCATTTTATTGAGGTCAACAACAATCCAAATTTCTCATAATTTTTTGTGAGAAAAAAAAAAAAGAAGAGTAGGAAATTAAGTTATATATAATTTGAGAAAATATAACATCTTGATAATCATTTCGTTAATTTTAAAAATTTGTATCGTACAAATTTTTAACAGTAAATAATATTATACTATACGAGTTTTTAATTAAAGCATAAAGGGATAGTTCCAGTATGAGATCATAGAATTTTTTTTAAAATTTAATAGAAAAATTCTACAATCTAATTAAGAGAATTATTCTATTATATTTTAAAAATTTGTATAATACCATATTATGTGTTTTGAAAACTTATACTATATAAATTTGTGAAAATAATAAAATGATTTTCTCAATAAAATTGTAGAATTTTCCAATTTGATATCCCACTCACAGTATAGAAAATTAGGGAGTGCAACAATTTCTACTCCCAAAAAAAAAAAAAAAAAAAAAAAACCTGATTTGGCCGAATCTTGTGTTACTGGAACAATAGAGGATAACAAAGTAAAAAGGTAATTCCGGGAACCGTGAGCTTCATAACTATTCGACTCCAAAGCATATTATTCATCCCCTCTTTTACACACTAGAATACAAGTTTATGTTTGTTACGTTGACTGTTACTGGTAGATGGACACATCGATCATGTTCAAAGTAAGAACTAAAATAAATGCCAAAAAAAAAGAACTAAAATAAGCATGAAAACGTGTTATACAGCCTACGTCTTGATACATATAGTCAATGACTGGAATGGCATTAATAGTGGCACGGAAAATTTCTATATGATACCGATGTCAACAAGTAAATATATAAATTTTTGAGAAGTTTTTAAATAAATTTGATTTATAATATAACACAGGGTGGGTGGATATTTACCCTTCAACTCTTTTGACTAATCCGTCGTGCATTTTGCAGGTTAATAATTTTTTGACCTTAATCTGTCGCTCATGTCTGCAAGTACCTGACATCAGGGTTGGAGTATGCGGATAGCTGCCCCTACGACAAACTATCAAATAAACCTGCTTTAGTTCAAGCAAAATGCTTGAGGGGATGATCAACCAAAAAGTTTGAGGGACAGGTACATGTCCATCCCTAATTAGGGTTATCTCTAGAATGGGCTCTAAAATTACAATTTTACATCTAATATGCGGAGCAGAGCGGATCCCCTTCACAACTAATTGAGACGCCCGGATATTTAAAAAGGTGATCTGAACCCGTATTAAAAAATAGAGAGTATCCGACTCTCAAATTTTCTGGTCAATAGATGAGGGTCGGATATCCTCATTTTTCGGAGCGGGGCGAAGCGGGCGAGTGAGTAATCGGATCGCCGGATTTTTTTGCCCACTCCTATATAATATCATGAATTCATTTTAATTCACATCATTTTATATATCACTTCACTTAAGTGGGTGATGTAAATTATAACATGGATTAAAGAATTTATAACAATATGATACTATATCATACATTTGATCCATATAATAATTTTCTTAAATTCCTAAGGTAAGATATTGACTATTGAGATTTTTTTTTAAAATTATTCTTGTGATTTGAACTCATAACTTAAACCACAATGTATTAAAAAAATTAGTATTGTTCAAATCGAACTATGTTTTAGTTAGAAGCCGATTGCCACAGCTACAATCTGGAGACTAAAATTATTGCCCGACACTGTTCATATTATCAAGTCAAGCAAATCACATGGTATCTTTACCTAGTTTCAATGAATGCTTTAAAATTTTGGTCGTTTCCATGCATCAAACTTACTAATTAATTAATCTATTATCCTGATGAGAAAGATAGAAAATTCAAGAATAGCCTACTGAAATAGAAAATTCAAGAATAGAAATAATTATTATAGGAATTATAGGCAGAAATTTGAAAATTTTAAGCATTTTGTAATGGTATAAATAATGTTGGTGAGTATATTTAAATGTTTTACTCCGATCTCAAGGTCATTGCTAACAATTGAACAAAGAGATGAACTCGTTCAAATGCTCAAACATGATCGTTGACTTTCTTAGTGTGATTGTTAATTAATGAGTTTAAATTTTGTTAATTTTACCAATAGTACTATCCGTATTTATAATTAATGGTATAAAAGAAAAGCCAAGGATTTAATTTTTTTTTAAATTTACATTTTACATCTACCTATTTTCGTCATTTGTGCCTTGTTTTGTGGACAGGTGACATAGAACCTAGAAAAAAAAATTATATATTGTAACACAGCTTCGTAATATAATAGACGGAAAGACTATTAATTCTCATTTGCTTTTGCTTTCTAAAGTTACTTAAAGAAAAGTTATTCCTGAAAATGTTGCTTGAAAATATGAAAAGTGGTTTTGTAAGAGTTTTGGAAATTGAAAAAAGTTAGTTTTAACTTCAAGTTGTTTATTTAATTAATCTTACAAAAAGCAGAAGGGGGGCGCGGGGGGGTGGGGGTCTGCAATCTCATATTAGGCCCATGGTATCATTTAGTAAGTCTTACAATTAGTCCACTTCTCATGGGCCAATAGAAAAGGTCGAATCTGGAATTGGGCCCCTCTTCTACGACTGGATTACCTTAAATTCCTTATACTGGGCCCATATCTTATTCTCGTCCCTCATGAATAAGACGTTTGTAGTAGCCCATTAGCTCTATCGAACTTCTAAGCCACCTTTGGGCTTCTCGCTTAGTATTTATGCATTTCCTATATGATCTGAAAAGTATCTTTTTGGTCATTCCTTAAAAGTTATTAACGGTTTATTGAAAGTTATTTATAGATTTTTTTAAAAAACGAATCTGTTGACAAAAACTTTTTTAAAAAAATTTGTTTTCATTTTAGAAGCAAAAATTTAAACATACATTCAACTCTACAAAGTATTCATATGATTAATCAAAAGGATAATTGAAAGAACATGGAAGATAAGTATTTCAATTTTGCAAAACCACTTGTACGTATTACTATTTTGCCTTCTTTAAAGCAATTTATTTATTGCAATACAAACAACGCAAAAAATTCACTAGCTAAGGACATTAATTAATTGGTGACTCTTGTGATCTAAATCTTAGTTACTCAACCCGTAATATAGAGTGGGTATGATAATCGTAAAAATTATTGAAAAATAAAAAAAAAATTATTATTTTTTAATAATTCAACTATCTGTAATACTCATTCCGGAATAAAAGGTGAGTAGCAAAAATTTTCCTCTAGCATCAAGTAACAAGTAACACTACAAACTACTACTAGAAAACAACACAAACAAACAAATTTTTAAAAGCCACCCCTCTCCCCCACAGAAAAAAAAAAATCCTTACTCCATCAAAATCCAAAAAACAAAAAAGTTGACTAGTACGTCCGAGTCTTAAAGCAGCACGTACAATATTCGACACTTTGATCAATCAAATCAGTTCACTCTCCCACATTTCTTCCTTATCTCGCCTTGTGATCCCGTTAGAGGATTAATATCTCCCATCTTGATCATTGCCTTCACAAAATCAGAGTAAAAGGTCTTGGGATTCTTGCTGTATGTTTGGACCAATGAATCGGTGGACCCACCGTTGTATAAAACTTGATCAGAGTGTAGGAGGCCCTTCTTCTTGATGAGATTCTGGAAGTATTTGGTATCAAAATTATTAGGTGTTTGAAGGTCTAAAGGAGCCAAATTATTGTCTCCTCTGCCATTAGTTGTGAAGGGGCATCGACTCTGTCTAGCTTTTGCAAAAGAAGTGTCTATATTGGTCTCGTACCCGTTTGTATATACGTGGCCGGAAGGTTGTACATCTTGCTTGTCCAATTGTGTGCGCTCCTGTATTTTTAACACGAACCATTAATTTTAGAGATTGACCAAAATATTACTACTATCAAGAAGTATGGAAAGGAATAAATGAATAAGAGAAATGGTGCTGCAACTAAATTATTTGATAGATGAATATTTGATTTAATAAGAATTGGTGTTTTCATAATCAAGTTGAGATCGATTAAAATAAAAAACTGTATGTTTTTATGTTCAATTTGAATTTCATAAAACTTTTATATTTATATATAAAAAAGAAAAATAGAAAGATTATAGTTTATGATGTTAAACTAAATTACTAACTCTTATAAATACTTATCTCTCATCTTTAAATTTTAGTTATGATTTGACTCCTGTTTTTTTTACACTTAATTATTGAATTAAAAACCTTTTCAATAAAATTATAATTAATATCTATGATTTTGAAAATAGTGTCGGTGCTACACATAAAGAAAAAAATTTAATCAAGGATGTGTGAGAAGCAACCAAATAGAGAATGACCTGATAAGGCGACCATATCCCTTGTTGAGAGACCAACGGCGTGGAACCTATTGATGAGGTTAGCGAGGGTAGATGTTGGTCCCGGAAGACGCCCACTGTTGGCACCAGAAAAGCTGGCCGTTTTGGAGTCCCTCCTCCCAACTTTGACATCCCAACTAGGTCCTCCAAGCTGATAATCCAGTGAAAAATGGAAACAGTGAAAAAGAGGGTTCTTGATTATAATGGAATCTTGTCAAGTAGCTTTTCATTAATTTGTTTTATGATCCCTCAAGAAATGAATGGCAGCATGGGGTGCAATGGTTATGGAAGTTTGGTGTGTAGACTTACAATAGCAACGGAATCACGAGCAGCAATGGCGACAATATCGGCGCATGAAACTACACCTGGACACACACGCTCAACCTTGGACTTGATGTCATCAATGACTCCGTATCCTCGTATTGAATTTTTGTTGGGAGCAGCAGTGTGAAAAATTAATCTACTGCTCCCCTGTGAAAGAAGAAGTATCGTCTAGGAGTATAGATCCATCACATCCCTAAAATGATCAAGCAACCAGGAAAACGTTAGTACTACTAGCATTTTGTTATATGAAGTTTTGGGGAAATTTTTATACGGATTGAATTTATAATATAATGTTATGTATCATTTAGTTTATATTTTTTCATATTATCACACATCTCCTAATAGAGTGATATGGAGAGATATAAATCACAGGATCTGATACTATATATGTCATGAACTCAATTTATATAAAAATTTCCCGTAATACTAATATGATTGCAATTATGTACGAGGTATAAATAAAACACAGACTATTTAGTCAATGCTCAATAATTAAAATAAATTTTTACAGATTGCCATGTTAATTAGGGTACCTTAGGACAGCACCCTTTAACGCATTTAAAAGTCGATCTATCATTAAAAAAAAGTTGTATAGAAAAGTTAGTATATTTCATCGAAAAGATAATAAAAGAATGTGCTGTTTCCTCCCAAGGCACCAAGAAAGCTGTACTTTAAAATTCTACTTGATTTATTGTGAGCTTAAAATGAACTTTATCTTTAAGACATATTTTGAAACGAAAATTGTTTCGCAAAATCACAATTTATAGGGAGAGAAATCTCGAAATTAAATGCTGAAAATATTACTTGGATAAAGCAATATGAAAGAAGAGGCGAACAAGTGAAGCCCCCATTCGTTTTTTTAAGCCTTGGAAACAGCAGATTGAACTCCTGATCTTATGGTACTAAAAAGTTTAGGACAACTCTTAGAATAGAAGTCAGTTGAGAGTTTGGCAGAGGCAAAACTCATCATTGAGACCATAATCACAAGTACAACACTCACAATAGTGGAACTATAATAAGATGAAGAAGCCATTAATTTCAATTTTATGTTCAAATAAAGTTAGAAAATTTTTGAAGCTTGTAGTTGAGCCACTACACTTGCAGTTTATATAGACTCCTAAGTCCTAAGGAACTTTGTTAGGCTGATAACTCTAATTGCCAAATTATTTTGGACCACTCTTTTTGTAAAAAAAAATTTACGATACCTACACATCGGGGAAACAGACGAAGAACCAATGAAATTGGATGCTGATTGATGGAGAAATGTTTAATACAATGTCAAGTAGAATTTGTAAACGTGAAATGAAATGCTTTAGTGTGATTGATTAGTAGCGTGATGGAAAGTTGACTGGAAGGTAGAAATTTCTCAATTTTGTCCGTCATTTATTACTTTTTGGCTTTGTTGGTATTCTAAAACTCCATGCATGTACGATCACAGGACGGGCAGTCACATAGAATAGGACATGCATGGTAGATTCTTCAATTACCCAGTTGGAACTTCGAACGTTAAACCATACTGGAAAATCTAATTAAAGACTTGTCAGCGATAATTAATCTTAACTATTTTTCACCTTTGATCATCTTTCAGTTGTATCTTAATAGTTTTCCACGATTGAATGATATAACGGTAAAGATCTTCTATTCACTATTTATGTTATAGATTATTTAATAAACAATCAATATTTTTTGTCAGAATCTTCTATTTCATATTTTGTTCTATCTCTATCATATTACTAAATAAACTGTCAAGATTCGGTAAAATAATTTTTAAAATAATTATATTTAAAAAAAATCTTGACATTTTAATAGAGAGTGAATTAAAGATTATAGTGGAATATATGACATGCATTATTGTGAAGCGGATACATAAATTCATTCCTTATGTTAGAGGGGCCTCAAACAGGTCGGATTTGGATAGAAACTTGTACATTCATGAATTTATAATTTTGAAAATTTCATAGAAAATTATTTTTTTTGTAATTTAAAAACCATAGATTATATAAATTCATTACAACTATATGCATTATATAAATTTAAATTAAATTATATTGAATATTTTGAAACTAGATATTTATCAAGTAATAGCAGTAAACAAGTCAGTAATGTCAGTAATAGGATCAAAGATGCATGATTGCCATGATATCATTAGTAATGCCCGGGTCTTTTTTTTTACCTGTTTAAAAAAAAGGTAATATGAGTAATAAGATCAAAGATGCATGATTGCCAGGATAGACTAGTAATAGTGTTGATAGAGATAAGGTCTAGCCATATATGTCAAATTTGACGCAACGCCAACTTTGTCTTTCATTACCAAATGCCTATTTTGTTCCTTTAGACATGTCAAAGAATATAACAAATAAATAAATATTTAAGTAAATTTATCTTTAATTTTATTTGTAGATCTTGTGATATGTATTAAATTTTTAAAAATTTATGATATCAGCTAATATAAATCACATTTTTTAAGATTTAATTCTGATTACAAAATTTAGAGATAAAATCAAAAATTTGATCTATTTAAATATTTTCCCAAAAAAAAAAATACAGTTTCAAGTCGGCTTAAGTAATCTTCCGTTCCACGTCTTAGAAAATTCACGAAGAGCACGTGGATGATTAATATGATTACAAAAAGCAATAATGTATAAGGCACAGTAAAGCAGACATTTATTACTAGTTAGTCAATCCACAAGAATTCTATAAGATTTAAGATAAGTTTTGATTACTTATTTTATGATGTAGAATAATATTTGAAAAGTAAAAATTTTTTATTATTTTTTAATTAAAATAATTTATAATATTTACTTTATAATACAAAATAAATAGTAAAAAAATTTTCTATCAAAAGTCGGGAAAACTCAAATTCAAATTGTATATATTTTGAATATCTAGAAATATGTCTTTTTTTTTTCTGTTTCATCCTTCAAGGTTAGTAGAACCAAGAACATTATTGTCACGGGCCAAAACAGAGCCATGAATATTTTGCCCGTTTCATCCTTAAATTTGCCCTCAAGCGCTCTTGGATCCGTTAATCTTGACAATTTTAGAAGTTTAAGGTAAAATTAAATTCCTAATAGTTGTGAAATTAGAAATATTTTCTTGAACTAATTAAGAAACACAAAATTGCTAAATTAGGCACGATCAGAGTGGAGAATTATTAATTTTTATAATTAAACTTGGTCTAAATAAACCGTTGTCGGCTATGTTCATCCAATTTTGGAAGGGATAATTAGGGAAGTAGGTGAGAAATTTCATGCAAAGAAAAAATGCATCAATTGGCGTATTTACGATATCATTGGTAACAAAATTAAGCAAACTTGTGCTGCTTTTGATTTTTCTATTTGGTAAGCTTTAGCAGCAACCGAGTCAACACCAAATCCTTGGTGTTCTCTCTTTTCTAATGTGACAATCTAAGACTATTCTCAACAGCTTTTTAAACTTATTTATAATTTTTTTGAAATTAAAAAATTATTTTTAAAAGAATTTATGGACAAAAATTAAAAATTATTTTTAAAAGCAATTATACATATATTTTTTTAAAATGCTTTTTTCAATTTAATAAAAAATAATTTATAAATTTTTATAAACAATTGAGAACAACGAAATAGTGCATGTCTACTCCCTCGATTAGACTCAAATTGACTATTGAAATGTTCTATTCAGCATCAAGATATTAAGCATCAAGGGACCCCCCTACATTAAAGTTTTGATTGCAACTCTAGAAGATTACTTTAAGAAAAAGAAAAGAAAAAAAAAACTCTCGAAGATTATCACATTTTTGTTCTTTGTTCTTCTTTTGATAAATCTTGTCCCCGCTGAAAATAACAGCTTAACTGCATCACAGGTTTGCTTCCACCTATCACTTGATCAAAAGGTAAAAAACAAAATTTTTGGGTCTAATTAATTTATTTTCTTAATGTTTTGATTAAGAGTCAAGTCGGCGCCATATGGAGCGCCAAATTATTTATTTGGAGTATATATTATCCAGGAAAAGTGTAATTTAATTTTTAATCAGTTATGAACCTTGCTTTCTCTCAAAAAGATTAACTTAATGTGCATTTTATTCATTTATTGTTTGTGTGGCTGCCGCCTCTCTCGTCAACAGATATGAGCAACTAAGGTAGCAGCAAAAAAGTACTCTACTACATATATTTTCAATAAATCAAAATTTTTTTTTAAATTTTCAAGATATCATAGGACTGGGCATTAATGGGGGAGTATTTATCTATAATATACTACACAAAAATATAATTTTAGATTGTATTTAGATCGATGAATTTGAACAAGGATCTAAAATCTACTTATTTATTGGAACGATTTATAAAGTTGAGATGAATTATTTTAAATCCATTCAAATTGAAAAGTATGAAATGAATGATTTCAAACGACTTTGTAATTTGGGTGAATTTAATATTCATCAATTTTTTATCTTATAAATCTTTTTAACAAGTAAATAAATTTCAAATTTATTACCTAATTTATCGATCAAAACAAAATATTAAATTATTTTCTTAGTTATTTTAAATTTCGCCAAAGTTTATTTCAAAGGAGATAACTTAAATCTCGGTGATCCTACAGGACGTTCGCCGAGATTGACTGGCAAGCCATTAGCAACCTTAGCCCTCGCCGAATTGACAATTGCTCATCTACCTGTTGCCGAAAACATTATCCTAGTCGAAGAATTTTAGTTTTCTTGTGTGACTTGTGCAAATATTTGGTTTTCAGCATAAAGTAATTTTGGCAAAAAAAAAAAAAAATTACAATGCAATGGCGGTGCATGTGCGCGGTGGACAGCATCAATGTTCATTCAGCCCACATGCGTTGTTGTTATGTAGCGCATGTGGGCGCGCTCCTGATCGTTGAAAAATTTAAAACGGATAAAATGAAAGGAGTTGTAACTTTTGATTTAAGAGATGTGTTCTATGGATTTAATGGGTGTATTCCTATAAATTCTTCTGCAGTTTCATCTTTATAAAAGGGGACATTCCTACTAATTCAAAACAACAATTCTTATTAAAAATCTACCTCTCCATATATATTGTTCTTGAGAAATTTTTTGATTTTTACTAATAAAAATTTTCAAGAATTTATTGAATATTTTAGAAATAGATTGCTATTAATCCAAGAGCAAACTATTGAATATAGTGTGGGCAATCAAAAGGTTAAGAAAAGTGTTATACAAGCCTAAATTCTATTAATTTTGATATCTCCAATTTCATTAAAACACTTGCTTCCTACTCCACATTTGTCATATTTCTCAACAATCTTAAGGTTTTGATTATGCGTAACCATGGAAACAATTGGTGAGTCTACCTTCAAAGTAATGAATCAAGATTTCGTCAAGTTGGATCATCTTGATGGTACCGGAACAAATTTCAACAGGTGAAGAGATAAAATGATATTTTTCTTCACTGTATTAAAAGTTGCATATGTTTTGGACCCTGTATTGCCTGAAATTCGTGCACCAACCGTTGGTGATTTAGAGGAACTCAAAACACAATGCGAAAAAAGAAAGGAGGATGAGATCATTTATAGATGTTACATTCTCAACACTCCTTTTGACCGTTTTTATGATCTTTTCACAATGATCAAGTCACCAAGAGAAATTTGGGTTGCTTTGGAATACAAATATGCTACACAAAAATAAGGAGCGGATAAATTTCTTATTAAAAAGTATTTTGAATTATGTATTGTTCGCTCTTCTTGTATTTTGAATCAAATTCATGACTTTCAAATTATTGTTTCAAAATTAAAAAATTTTGGTGTTGAAATTTTAGAGTCATTGCAAGTGGGGGCAATTATCGCAAAATTACCTTCTAGTTGGAATGATTATCAAAAGAAAATACTTCATACTATTGAAATTTTGACTATTGATCAAGTTTTGAAACATATGAGAATTGAAAAAGATATTAGAAATTTGTATAAGAAGGATTTAGAATTTGTTTCAAAGATAATTTTTATTGATGAGAATAAAAGTCAAATCACAAGTTTTAAAAAGAAATTTTTTTAAAAATACTAATTCTAAGGTCAAGTTCAAAAAGAAAAAAAATATGTTACAATTGCAGCTAAAATTAGTTTATAATAATGAGTGCAATTCCAATAAGTGAAACAAAAGAAAAATAATGCCCTTAAAATAAATCTTATTGAAAGAGATGCTGAAATTATTGTAATGGTAACTAATTGTCATATTGGTTGATTTTTGAATTAAATACAGCAATTTCAGCCAAATCAAATGATTGGTGGTATGACTCTGGTACAACTATGTACATCTACAACTATAGGTTATAATTCAAAACTTATGAAAATGTTCATGATAGCTATGAAGTGCTCATGAGTAATTATGTTTCAATCAAAATTCATGACAAGGATAGTATAGAGTTGCAATTCAATTCCGGCAAGAAGCTTGTGTTAATGAATATACTCCATGCTCCAGAAATTAGAAAAATTATTGTATCAACCAATATATTGAATAAAAAAGAGTCAAAAGTTGTATTAGAGTCAAACAAGATTATCTTGTCCAAAAATGATGTATTTGTAGCTAAGGATTATTGTTGTGATGGTATGTTTAAATTAAATATCAATAAAGATAATATTTATATTTATATTGTGGGATTCTTTTTATTCTTTATGGTATGGTAGATTTGAACATGTTAATCATAAAGTATTTCATTTTATGTCTAAATATGGATTAATTTCTATTAAACCTTATTTTGGAAACAAATATGAAACATACATTCAAGCAAATATCACGAAGTTGTTTGTTTTCCTAAAATTGAAATAAATACACAATTATTATAACTTGTGCATTCAAATATTTGTGAATTAAATAATTTTCTAATAAGAGGTGGTGATAAAATATTTCATCACTTTCATTGATGATTGCTCTAGATATGTGCATGTTTATTTGATGAAAGCAAAAGATGAAAGCAAAAGATGAAGGCAAAAGATGAAGCATTTGATATATTTAAATCTTATAAATCTTTTGTAAAAAATTAATTGGATAAGAAAATTAAAATATTAAGGAGTGATAGATGTGGTGTATATTTTTTTACCGAATTTTTAATATTTTGTGAACAAAATGGTGTATACATCAAACAAGTGCACCATATATTCCATAACCAAATCAAAATGGTTTGTTTAAAAAAGAATAGAACTTTGATAGACAAGATTAACACTATGATTTTAAATTTTGGTTTGCCAAAAAATTTGTGGGGATAAGCTTTCTTGGCTGCTTGTCATTTGCACATCAAATTCTATCTTTCAAGACTAAAGTGTTGCAAAATGAAATATGAAAAGGGATAAAATCAAATTTAACTTATCTTAAAGTTTAGGTATATATAACCTATTTTAGAGTTTTGGATAACAACAGGATAAAGTTGAACCTAAAGCACTTAAAAATGTGTTTGTTGGCCATGAAGAAATTTTTAAAACCTAGAGACAACTTGATATTGATTCTAATATCATTATAGAACAAGGGATGTTAAATTTTTTGAGAATAAATTTATTAAATATTCAACTGTGAACGTGGATCCAATTAAAATATAAGAACTAATTCCAAATGTTGATCATTCTTCCGATAATAAAAGGAAGGAAATTGATTCTCCTTCTGACCTTAGAAGAAGTCATTATGAGTAATAAGACAAAGGAAAAAAAAATATTTATTTTTTGATTTTATATCTTCATAAGCTATTATTTTCTTAGTTGAAGATAATAGATCTTATTTATTTGATAAGATATCAATCTTATTTAATGTAGAAGATGATCCTAAATCATTTAGTGAAACTATATCATCAAGAAATGCAACATTTTGGAAAGAGGCTGTAAATGATGAGATGGACTCCATACTATCAAATAATACTTGGATTTTTGTGGATTTACCCCCTGATTCTAAACCTATTGGCTGTAAATAGGTATTTAGGAAGAAATATGCTAATTGATGGATCCATATTAACATATAAAATTAAACTTGCAGTTAAGGATTTTAGACAAAAGAAAGGAATTGCTTATTTTGATACTTATGCACCTGTTTCTAGGATTACATCCATTAGGGTGTTATTATCATTAAGTTCCATTTATAATATGCGTGTGAATCAAATGGATATTAGAACAACATTTTCAAATGAAAACTTGGATACCCGAAGAGGTATATATAGAGCAACCAGAAGATTTTACATTACCAGAAAATGAAGATAAAGTTTATAAGTTAGTTAAATCTCTATACGATTTAAAACAAGTATCCAAATAATGGCTTGAAAAATTTGAATCAAATTTACTATCTAATGGATTTAGATATAATAATGATGATAAGTGCATTTATTCTAAATTTATTGAAAAGTATGGTGTGATTATTTGTCTTTATGTAAACGATATGCTAATTGGTATTACTTCTTATAAGGGTGTAATTGAAACTAAGAAATATCTATCTTCTCAATTCAAAATAAAGAATTTAATAAGTAGATATTATCTTAGAGATTAAAGTTAAAAGGTATAGTGGGAGTTATGCTTTATGTCAAACACATTATATTGAGAAAATCAAGAACAAATATCAACATTTAAATGTGAATGAAGCATGCTCCTTTTGACCTAACTTTAAATTAAGTGAGAATGCTGGCAAACCTATTGCTCAACTTGAATCATGCAAGTGTAATAGGGACTATAATGTATGTAATGAGTTGCAAAAGGTCAGATATTTCGTTTACCGTGTGTAGATTATCTAGATATACTACAAATTCTAGTAGTGATAATTGAAAAGCAATTGGGAGAGTTCTTGATTTTCTTAAAAGAACTAAAGATTTAGAACTTTTGTACAATAATTTTTCAACTATGCTTGAAGGGTACTCTGATGTTAGTTGGTTTACTAGTATTAGTGATAAAAAATTCTACAAACGGGTGAATTTTTATGTTAGGTAGATGAGCAGTTTCATGGGTTTCAAAGAAATAAATGGTGATTGCTCATTTTATAATGGAAGTTGAATTCATAACTTTGCTCTCCACTTGTAAAGAAGCGGAATGGTTGAGAGACTTATTATTAAATATCAAGTTATGGCCTCAACCAATGCCAACCATTGTTTTGAATTGTGATGGTGAAACCACAATATCTAAAGTATTGGATAAAATATATAACGGTAAATTTAGACATATAAGTTTAAGGCAGACGTATATGAGATAGTTGTTAAATGATGGTGTCGTAACTGTTGTATATGTAAAAACATATAATAATTTAGTATATCTGTTGACTAAACCTCTTGCGAGAGATTTGGTGAAGTCGACCTTATTTGGAATGAGATTGAAACCCTTTATCTAAAATTACTTGCAATGATAACCCAATCTTTCTTCTAGTACTACTATTAGATTAAAAGGTTTAAAGAATAAAAACAAGTTGCTAATAAGTAGTTGTGACCACTAAAATTATGTGTATACCATTTTATATTGTTAGTGTAAATGGTAACCCTTAAGTAGAAAGGTTGAGTATATAAATATTTATACTCTTAATAAAATCATCTTATTGTAAATATTTATACTCTTAATGAAATCATCGTATTGTATTTTTAATTGTTAAAAACTTCAAGAGATTCACCTATATGATCACTAGAAGTGGTGTCGCTTCTAACAAAAATTTAGGGTTCTCTCGCATGAATTAGGATAGAGGTCATGGCCGGTAATAGTGTTAAAAATATTTTGGTGAATATATGTATAAGTTTAATAAATTCATATGTGTGATAATTCAAATCTAATTTTAAATCATGGTTTAAGCAACCGTGATACCTTGATTTAATTATATATAGTGAGTTATTTACACTAAGAAAAAGTTTAAGAAGATATTCACTTTTCTTTATGCATGATGTTAAAAAGAGATAGTGAGTTGTTCTTTATATTACAAACTAAGTGAGGGAATACAAATATTTAGTTTGTAATATAAAGTAATTTTGAAAAAAAAAATTAGTGGGTATATGTTGTAATTTAAAAAAAAAAAAAATTGCAGCACATGCGCTACACAATTGCAGCACATGTGAGCTATGGACAGAATCAAAGTACATTCAGTGCACATGGCTGCTGCTATGTAGCGCATGTGCGTGTGCTCCTGACCGTTGAAAAATTAAAAAATGAGTAAAATAGAGGGAGTTGCAACTTTTGATTCAGTGCCAGAGGTGTGTTTTATAGATTCAAGAGATAGATTCTAATGAATTCTCCTGCACTTCCATCTTTATAAAAGGAGACATTCCCACTAATTCAAAACAATAATTCTTATAAAAAATCTATCTCTCCATATACATTGTTCTTGAGAAGATTTTTGATTTTTGCTATTGAAAATTTTCAAAAATTTGTTATATCCTAGAAGTAGATTGTTATTAACACAAGAGCAAACTATTGAGTATAGTGAGGACAATCAAAATCTTAAGAAAAGTATTATACACGCCTCAAATTCTATTAGTTTTGATATCCTTAATTTCATTAAAATACTTGTTTCCTACCCCACATTTCCTATATTTCTCAACAACTTGAAATTTTATCTCTAGTTAGATTCTATAGTTATTTTGGTGGCATCCAATTTTGCACACCCCCGACCTTAGTTTCAATCTCCTTACTGGATATAAGGAAGGGTCTAGCTATTTCCCATTTTACCCTTTGTATGAGAAATGAACTGCATGAAGACTACCATTTTGAATTTTTTTTAAAGTTTTGGGTGCTACCGCCACTAAGGGATCAAAATTGACTCAAAATATATAGTTTAAGGGTCAATTTGGGTTTAGTATAAAAGTTAATGGATTCTTTGGGTCTTTTTTCCATAATATAATTTATTGTATATGTTTGCTATACATAAAATTTGAAAATAAATAAATTAATCTTTTCATTTGATAAATGTATAAATTTTTATCTTGATTTTAACTCATTTTATATCATTTAAATATTTCAGACAATTTGATTGATAAAACGTTTTTGAATATATTTCATTTAAAGTATATTGATCTGCTCATCAAAATAAATTTGTTAATATAATATAATAATTTTTAAGAACTTTAGTTGTATAAATATAAATGATCATTGAGGAAAATTGGAGAGAAAGTTAATAAGTATCATCCCAACCCAGAACTCATGCTATGCAATTTGTTTCAAGGACAAAATCTCAAACAAAATTTAAAATTGAGCAATTAAACATGATTTCAGCTAAAATCGCTTCACCGGCCGTTTACTTTCCAGAAGGAATTCATTGACATTGTGATAGTAGCAATTAAGTTAGTAACATCCTACCGATCTTTTGCAATTTACAAAAGTTCATATCGCATGGGGTGACGCCAAACAATTAGCCATTATATATGATATAACGGGGCTACCCAAAATTTGTTATGCGATTTAAATTTGACTATATAGTATGAAACCAAAGTAGTTGGAAATTCAAACTTCAACCTACTCAATTAAGAAACATAAATCCACCAAATCTTACAATGTTTATGTATGAAGCTTTACGTAGAGCTCCATAAATAATTTCTTGTGCAAACTTGAGATTCTTGAATGGAGATTTGAATATGGGTGATGGTTAGGTGCAATTGAGATTTGACCTGAACATTCTGACTTATCTAGACTAAAAATTCAACCAACTACTAATTAATATACTATTATGAGAAAAATCTAAGATTAAGGCGGGGTCATCACATCTAATTAACTTGCCCAAAAATTTAATTTACTCGGTTAGCTAGCCTTTCCAGCCAATACATTACAAGTAACAATAATTTAAGATACACATGAATTATGCGGGGTAGAGTGATCTGGGGCATATCATGCGATGCGACGAAAGAAAGGCAAAATTTGAAGTTTTTGGTGAGCAAATTGAACGATAAGGACACGGTCAATTATCCATTACCGTAAGAAAAGAACTGGTCCTTTGTAGGAAAAGTAAGTAATAAATATAAAGATTTGATAGCTACAATTAAACAGAAAACTGTAATCTTGAGACTCTATAAATATGTTAAATCTTCCAAGAAGAAATCATCCGGTAATTAACTAGCTAAGCAAATTTTCCTCGTTAATATAACCACAATATGTCTAGATTAATCCAATGTTCTTTCTTGTATTTGTTTGCTGCTACTATTGCAATTGTTCATGCTTCTGCACAACTAACTCCTGATTTCTACGACAAAATATGCCCCGAAGCTTTGCCCACAACTAGGCTCAGAAAGGTTGTTGAGGAAGCAATTTGGCAAGAGCCACGCATGGGTGCATCCCTGTTGCGCTTACATTTTCACGACTGTTTTGTCAATGTACGTAACTCGATTTTATTACTAGTCCTTGTAGTTTCGCTCCAGCTTGATCATACATGAAAAGTATCTTAAACAACATGATCAACGTGTTATGTTATAGGGAAGTTCTATACAAGTTTTTAAAAAATAACGAAATTGATTTCTTAAAAGACAGTAGAATTTTCTTATATTATGTATAATAATATACTTGCTACAAATTAATTTGCGTGATGGCAGGGTTGTGATGGATCAATTCTATTAGATGATACTCCGACTTTCAAAGGAGAACAAACAGCTGCTCCCAATCTTAATTCCGCAAGGGGATTTAATGTGGTCGACGAAATCAAAGCAGCTGTGAACTCAGCATGCTACGGCAACATAGTCTCATGTGCTGATATCCTAGCGGTTGCAGCTAGGGACTCTGTCAACATTGTATCCCGAATTCATGATCACATATACTTTTTTTTGGCATCAAATTTACATGTTTAATTAATTTGATCACTTATATATCACATCGTATTTTGTATATATATTTCAGTTGGGAGGTCCATCGTACCAAGTTTTACTAGGCAGAAGAGATTCAACAACATCCAACTTCACCGCTGCTAATAACGATATTCCTAGTCCACTTTCGAACCTATCCGGCCTCTTAGCTAACTTCCAAAATCATGGGCTAAATTTGCAAGATCTCGTGGCCCTATCCGGTGCCCATACAATTGGTCTCGCACGGTGCTTTGTTTATGTGACCAGAATACTCAATGACACTGATATAAATCCTCAATTTAGAGCCGATTTGCTAAAGGACTGCCCTAATCCTGCGGCTCAAAATAACAACACCAACCCTCTTGACTTCACTACAACAATATTTGATACTGTGTATTACAAGAATTTGTTGCAATTTGAGGGTCTTCTTCATTCTGATCAGGAGCTCTATAAAGGTGAACTGGTAGTGAAACGGATAGCCTTGTCAAGTACTATAGTAGCAATACCACTGCATTTTATGATGACTTTGTTGTCTCTATCATCAAGATGGGCAATCTTCTGCCTCTCACTGGCCAAAATGGTGAGATCAGGCTGAACTGCAGCAAGGTCAACAGCTAAGATATCTTCAATTGCATGCATTATCACTCTCGTTTGGATGGTGTTTTTTTCCTATTATTCTCTAAATAATATTTTGTAATCGTTATATTACATTTTAGAATAATATTTTAAAAATAATATCTGTGTGTGATTTTCGATGTTTATGCTGAAAGTGTGATTTGTGATTTTCTTGTTTTTCTTTTTTAACGTTGGTTGTACTATTACTTGAGAAAATAGAAAAAGTTATTCCAGATTGATGGCCCCAAATTAACCCACAGGCAAGAAGTCAAACGAAGAGGGAAAAAAAACTACAAATTGAAGGATCCAAAATATTAATATAAGACTTTATTATATACTTGAATCAAATTGTAATGTAACAACATGAATTCAAAGCAATAAGGCAGTAAACTGGAACCGATTCAGAGATACTATAGGAAGCAAAAAATTTTTATATTAACTCAACTTTTTCCATCACATACACGGCAGCAATAACATAACATATATTTATCTATGTAGGACTAAACCAAAACTATAAGGATTTAAACCCACAAACCTAAAACACATACAAATAGAATTTAATAAACGGGTCCAATCCTTTTAGTACTTGGTTTAAATCCTACATTGTCTCCCTTAAACCAAGATCTTCAAATTTTAACATTCCCAACATTTTCTTCAACTTGATAAATGATTCCAACTTCAACGGTTTTGTAAAAATATCAGTTACTTGATCTTTGATCTTGCAATAACAATGACAATTTCTTTATCTTGAACCAACTCACGAATGAAGTGGAACTTGACGTCAATGTGTTTGCTGCGTCCATGAAAAATGGGATTCTTTGTCAATTCAATAGCAGATTTGCTATCACAAAAGATGCTTGGTAGGATCCTCTTGTTTGTGTTGTAGAAACCCAAGCATCCTTCTCAACCATAGCGCTTGAGTTGCACTACTTGCTGTTGCCATGTACTCCGCTTCAGCTGTAAATAAAGCCACCACTTGCTGCTTCTTTGACGACCAGGAAAATATGCCATTACCCAAATAAAATGTATAACCCGAAATACTTTTTTTTTTTAATCATATCACTAATCCAATCACTGTCTGTATATCTAACTAGGTTAGAATCATTATTACGAGAATAAAAATATCGTCAGATTGCGTATCTCAGATGTATCTCAAAATTCTTTTAGCTACCTGCAAATGGAATTGGAGTGGAGATTCCATAAATCTATTGATCAAGCCAACTCCAAAAGTGATGTTAGCTCTTGTAGAAATCAAGTACTTGAGACTTCCAACCGATCTCCAAAAATAAGTAACATTAACAATACAATCTTTTGTCAATTTTAATTTTTCTTTAACCAGGGTCATTATTGGTTTGGCTGTATCCATTTTAAATCTTTTCAAAATACCACCATCCATTTGACAAACTTCAATACCAAGAAAATAAGACATTAACGCCAAACCTGTCATATCAAAATGGCTAATTATAGCCTCCTTAAATTCAAAAATTAATTTGGGATTATTGCCTGTGAAAATCAAATCATCCACATACAAACACAAAATGAGAACATCTCCACCGGGATTAAATTTGATGTACAAAGTATGTTCATATAGGTATATTTCAAATCCATAATCTACAAAATAAGAACCTATACGAGTGTACCAAGCCCTAGCTAGGAGCTTGGTTCAACCCATATAATGCCTTTTTTAACCTGTAAACTTTATTTTTGACCCCTTTTGACATAACCTGCAGGTTACTCAACATAAACTTCTTCTTCAAGAGCACCATTTAAAAATGCAGATTTCACATCTATTTGATAAAATTTCCAACAATTCACAACAAGTGAGATAATCATTCTAACAGTGTCAAGTCTAGCAATAGGCGCAAAAATCTCAAAATAATCAATACTTGTCTTTTGCTTGTAACATTTAACAACCAATCTCGCTTTGTAGTGATCCACCTCTAGTAGTTTGATTTTCATCTTATACACCCATTTGACTCCATTGGCTTCTTTGTTGGTGGAAAAGTAGTCAACTTCCACGTGTTATTTTTCTCAATAGCATGTAACTCCTCATCTATGGCTTGAATCCAGTGATCTTCTTTGACAGCTTTCTTAAATGTAATTGGATCACAATCTGCAAATAATGCAAAATTAACAATATCTTCATCAGACACATCATTATCATTAAAAATCACATAATCCTGCAAACGAGCAGGCAAATGGTGCGCTATCTTTGCGGGCGACTGGATGACTCTGCTGGAATAGGTTGCACAATTGGCTGATCCGGCTATGTATTAGAACTCCTTCCGTCACCATTGGAATCATTGGAGAAGGTCTCGATGATGGCTTAGGATCCTTTTTGAACCAATCCCAAGCACCCTGCTCATCAAAAATAACAAGCCAAGGCAGTCCCTGCTTATGATCACTTTTCCTGTATCAGGGTTAAACAACTTGTTCCCCTTTGTCTCATGATTGTACCCAAGAAAAATATACTTTTCTGCCTTATCATCCAATTTCTTCCTCAAAACATCAGGAACATGAGTATAGGCAAGAGAACCAAATACTTTTAAGTGAGAAATATGTGGTTTCTTACCAATTCAAGCCTCATATGGAGTTCGTCCATAATTACACATTGTAGGATACCTGTTTAGAACATAAATAGCACAAGAGACAGTTTCTGTCCAAAAATCTTCAGACATTTTTAGAATGCATCATAGATCTCACCATATCCATAATAGTTCTATTTTTTCTCTCAATCACACTATTTTGCTGAGGAGTGTACCTAGCAGTCTATTGACGTTTAATGCCATATTTTTTCAAAAAATTATCATATGCAAGAAATTCAGTACCCTATCAGTTCTCAAAATTTTAATGAAGTAACTACTTTGTTTCTCCACATAATACTTGAATTTCTTTAGAATATATCACATGTATCAAATTTATTTTTCAAAAAATACACCTGTCTTTGTGCTAAAATCATCAATAAAGGTGATAAAATACTTACTGTCACCATTGGAAGTAATGATACAAATCTTAATGAATCAACTGCAAGGGTTTCTTTGCCCTCCAAGCCTTGACTTTTGGAAAAGGATCTCTATGCTTCTTTCCTAATAGACAAGACTCACATTGTTTGTTAGGGTAATTAATAAAAGGTAAACCGACAACCAAATTTTTTCTGCCAAGAAATTTCAGACTGCCAAAATTCAAGTGCCCAAAACATAAATGCCAAATCTAAGTATCATCAAATGTCACAAAACTAAAGTAAGATAAATCACCACAGTTTAGAGATCACAAACGACTACGATTCATATTTACCTTAGTAATTAGTCCCAATTTATCATCAGTGATAGTACCTACACCATTCTTAAAATGCAAATATATCCCTTTTCAGACAATTGTCCCAAACTCAATAAATTATATGATATAAGCTTGGCATATAAAACACATTAGATATAAAATTACAAGACCCATCTTTTAGAGTAATACCAATTTTACCATTTCGTAAAACAGTCACTTTTTCATTATTTCTAAATTTCACATAAGATCTAAAGAATTCATCCAAATTAGAAAATAATTCATTTTAACCACACATGTGATTGTTACAGCCAGAGTCAATAAACCATTCATTCTTTTTATGTTCTTCGGTCCCGGAACTAGAAAATAAAATTGTTTCTTGTTTATCACCATTATTTTCAGCCACATTGGCATGCACTTCTCCAACGCTATTTTTATTATACCAACATTTATTTTGATAATGTCCAATTTTAATACAACAATAACATTTAATATTAGATCTATCAACTTTTTGAAAAATATTGTTTGGCTAATTATTCTGTCTATTCCTCCTAAAATTATCATTATTATTTCTTTGCTGGTAATTAAAATTATCTCTACTGCGACCTTGAAAATTACCTCTGAGGCCATGTGGCCCTCTACCTTTGAAATTTTGACCTCTTTGATTTGCTTCAACCAAATTCACCGTCTCGTCCTTTTGTTTGGGTGATCCACCTTTGCTTGCAACGCCTTCTCAACTGTATCAGCTGTCTGTTGATTCAGGAACATCTCATAGGTCACCAATTCATCCTCTAGTAATCGAGTTTCAAAGTATTCAGGTTCTTGGTCACCTCAAAAACTGTCTTTTTTGTGTGAAATTTTGTACTCAATGAACGTAGGATTTTTTCAACAATTTCAACTTCTTCGAGAACTTCACCATTGGTTCTCATATCATTGGTAAGATCACTAGTCCTACCAATAAAATCTTACACTGGCTCGTTTGATTTCATCTAGGCCAACTCATACAATCTCTTGAGTTCTTGCAATTTGATTTTTTTTACGTCAGCTGTACCATGATTTGAATTCACCAAAATTGTCCAGACTTTTTTTGCAATTTTTGTATTCATAAATTTATTTAATACATGCAATTGTACCTTGGTATTGAGGTAGTGGCATGTTTGTAATCCAATTGTCTATTTTTCTCCAACTCTTTAATTTCTTCGGCTGTTAATTGTGCACATTCTTGGGGTCCATCGAACCTTGATAAATAATACACCATAATCCAATACAAGTAAAAAAATCCATCATCTATTTTTGCCAAGTTTCAAAATGATTTTTTCCATCAAAGACAAAAATTGGATAATCTTGTAAGATATATGAACTATCCATGAAATTTTATTTTATTTTTTTTATCTCCAAAATTTCACAAGGCTTTGATACCAATTTGATGGTCCCAAATTAACCCACGGACAAGAAGTCAAACGAAGAGGAAAAAAAACTATGAATTGAAGGCTCCAAAATATTAATGTAAGACTTTATTATATACTTGAATCAAATTGGCAACAACATGAAATCAAAGCAAAGTGCCGATGCAGAGATACTATAGGAAGCAAAATTTTTTATATTAACTCAACTTTTTCCATCACACACACTGCAGCAATAAGATATTCATAACATATATTTATATGTGTAGGACTAAATCAAAACCTATTTGGATTTAGGCCCACAAAACCTAAAACACATAGGAATAGAATTTAATAAATAGGCCCAATCCTTTTGATACTTGGTTTAATTCCTACACAGATTGATGCATGTTGTACCATTGGACACTAGTGAAACTTCTTGTTTAAAGTGAGAATTAACCTTGCACAATTATAATGATCATGTGTTCGTGTCACCAAGAAATAGGTGGGTATTCACTGTAATTTTTTTTAAAGAAAAAATAAATGGTAACTTAATTGGTCTGATCCTTGTTTGGTAACTCAACAAGTCATTTTTTCGTGAGAATTGTGTGACTGTGCTATGCACTCTATATTACAGAATCACTCCATTTTTTCACTCAAATTAAGGAGTAATATATTAAAAAACAATTTAAAAGAAAAAAGAAAGTGAACTAACAAGCAATCGACAAATATGCACAAAAGATAAGTTTGAAATTCACTCCATGAAATTATACAATAATGCATGATTTAGAATAAAAGTGAACAAAGTTTTGGATGGTAACTATTACACGAGCACAAATTTAAAATACCCGAAAAACCCCACTACTACAAGTTGAAAGCAAGTTTTTCTTGCACTGCCACTTACATTAAATTTTCAGGTTGCACTTTATTCAGTGCATTATTAACTAAGGCAATTACAACAGGTGACGAGGAATGTTTGAAACCAGATCCTAATAATTGACTTTACTGCAATTAGTTCTAATCTGGCCACTCTTTCCAGTAAGTGGGCTAAGATTTCCCATTTTGATAATGGCATTAGCAAAATCGACGAAGAAAGTCACAAAGTTGGTCTGATAAGTAGTAACATGAGAATCAGTAGAGCCACCACTGAAGAGCTGTTGGTCCGAATGTAGGAGACCTTTGTTGTTAACAAGATCGTGGAAATAACCGTTGTCGAATAAAATCGGGGTGGTAGCATCGAGTGCAGCAAGGTTGTCATCCCCGAGTGTGACGGGACAATTTGTTTGTCAGTGTAGTTGCGAATGATGCATCAATCATGGTTTCATTGTAGACGCGGTTGCGGAATGTTAAGCATCTGGCTTGGCCTATTGTGTGAGATCCTGTTAAAAATTAAAGGTTCTTGATTAATATTGGAGAGAGGAAGAATATGATCCCTAGGAATAGGGTTAGTATTTTTTTTTTTTTTTTTTATTTTTTTTTTATTCTAGTAACTCGAACTCATGACATAAAATAAATGTTTTACCTCCTAAACTGCCTTTCATTATCAGGGTTAAGATCTTCTCTATTACCTTTCTTTCCAATTTTCCTAAATGATTATTTATATTAAACAACCAAAATTCTACAAAATAATAAGGCTGTGTTTGGATCAACGGATTTAGGGAAGGAAATCCACCCATTTGTTGGAGAGATTTGTAAGGTTAAAGTTGATGAATTTCAAATTCACTCAAATTAAAAAGTGGGAATGAAGATTTCAAAAAACTTTGTAATTTGGGAGATTTGAAATTCATCATCTGACATTTTGGTTTTACAAATTCTTCCAACAAATGGATGGATTTCAAATCCTTTTCTAAATCCGTCAATTTAATAAGATTATATTAATGCTTTGATATGTTTATTAACATACTTTAAAACTAAATATATTTAAAAATGTTTTATCACTCAATTTGTCCTAAACATTTGGATGGTGTAAAATGAGTTCAAATCAAGACAAAAAGTTTAATGTTTAATCAAACAAAAAAAATTAATCTATTTATTCTCAAATTTTATATATAGCAAATATATACAATAAATCATGTTATGAACGCTTGTGATTTTCAAAAAATAATTTAAAATTATATTTTTGCGATGTGTATTAGAGAGAAATTTTCTCCAATTAATGGACAGGAACCTAGTCTCCTAGAAATAATATTGGTTATGACTAATTTTGTTATCACAGGATTTTTATTAAAAAAAATAATCAAAAGATTTAGTTTAATTAATTTAACCCCCAAAAGAAAAGAATGGAAAAGAATTCGATTCGAGTTGGTTATTTTTCTTTTCCAAAATAAAATTGTCAATCCCGTAAATAAATTTTTTGGCATGAATGAGTATTTTACCTAGAAGGACAACCGTTTCTTTAGCAGTGAAGCCCTTGTTGGCAAAGACAGTTAAAATATCACTAAGATCCATTGCAGGCGATGGGATATTAGCATTGTTATTTGCATCATCAAGACTTGCCGTAGTAGAGTCTCTTCTGCCTAATTGAACTGCCCATGTGGGGCCACCTAACTGATTGAATCAACACAAAAATCTCATAGTCAACACAACCATATTAACAAATCTATAAAAACTCGATTACATAAATAACAGCTCGTCGGGCTGAATATCTTCTGTTCTATTTTTTGTATAATTTTTTATTTTATTTTAAAGTACACATGTCAAATATTTAGAATGTGAAATAGAAAATTAATAAAGAAATAAAGATCCTTAGTGCAATCATCTACTGGGAAGACCATTCTTTTAATTTTATAGGAAGCAAGATATATTGACCAAGTACTAGGGAAAAAATGCTTACGGCTACGACTGAATCCCTTGCTGCAACAGCTACAACATCTGCACAAGAAACAACACCAGGACATATTTTCTCAAGCTGAGTTTTAATGGTGTCAATTACGTCGAAACCCCTAAGAGAATCTGCATTTGCACGGGCAGTCTTTTCTCCCGTAAAACTTGGAGTATCATCCAGCAAAACTGAAGCATCACATCCCTACATTAAACCAAACGGCACATTAGTTATTCACAGGTGTAACATGCATGCGTGAAGAGGAATTGGTTAACCAGTTTGTTACTCTCATGCATGGTATTTTTCAAAATTTATGCCACCTACTATGAATATGCATGCATGAAGATAAAGGTCAGATCATAGTTACTAAGTATATGGTATTCTCTGGTATATGGTACTTATACCGGAACGTACTACATTACTTCTTTTTTTAAAAAAAAATACATGTATATGGTGTATCGATATTCAGTACTGTATACCACTATGCTCTGTGCGAATTAATTTGCGATATGGAGGGTTATCGAGTGAATTCGGTAAGTAGGGATCAAGCTAGTTGCTCTATGGAAGATGATATTCGATTTCAAATTTCAATAAAAACCATATAAATACATTCAACCAGAAAGAAAGATATGATATCTATTATTTAGAATGTTATTTAAAATATATATTTATTGTAGCAAATTTTGGACATAGAGATAAAAAGATAACTGGAAAGCCTATAATAAATAAATTGTTTGTCCAAACAGAGCCAAAATTGTGTGAAAAAAAAAAAAAACATGCATGAGAAAGAGAGGACTTGCATTGACAAAGCAATCATGGAAATGAAGACGGAGCAATGAGGCTCCCATGCGATGCTCCTTTGCCACAGCATTGCTCACGACATTTCTAATGGTGAAAAGAGCTTTGGGACAAGTTGTTGCATAGAAATTTGGGGACAATTGAGCAGACGAAATGTTCAAGAGAAGTAGGAAAAAGAATAAGTAGAAGATGCAGCACTTCACTGATGGGCAAACTGCCATGATTTATGTAAGAAGATAGTAGAAGAAGTGATATGTCTAAGTAACTACAATTAGGAGTTGACGTACGATAATGGTGCAACCTTAGAGAAGTCCCAAGGAAGATTTAAAGATCCTGGCCGCGGACATTGTATCCCACGGTCATAGTCATATGAGGATTAAAAATAGTAAAAGTAGTAAGAGGAAATTAATGATGAGATATAGAACTTGACAAAATTGATGCACAACTTGCCTATCCATCATTGGTTATGCGTTTTCAATCCACGGAGAGTAATGGGGTTGGTAATTCATTTATTGGATGTCCAAGTCAGTGTAGTTAGATCGATCATATTTCAATTCTCTTAGTGAAGAACGCTCAAGTTTAGTGTACTTAAAAGAAAAAAGTAATTAGGTACTTATTTAATTATTGATAATTGTTAAAGAACATGGGTTTTCATCTTAAAAGTAATTGATGATAAGTGGAGTGGTTAAGGAATTTATTAACGGATTTATTCAGGATCTTTTTGGCTAATCAATGTGGGATTTATATTTTTAATATCTTTAACACCCGATCTCACACGTGACTTGGGTTGGATATAGAACCCTGTTACACGTGGATCAGACGTATGAGAATCCGTTGAAAGGGACTGGATAGAAGAGAGGCCCTAGTTACACGTGGGTCAGACGTATGAGAGCCCGTTTGAAGAGGTTGGATAGGAGAGAGCCCGTTAGAAGGGACAGGACAGGACCATGATACGTGTGGATGGATGGAAAAACAGTTAAGAGCTAGCTCTGATCCCATGTTAAAGAATATGGGTTTCCATCTTAAAACTAATTGGTGATAAGTGGAGTGGTCCAAAAACTTATTAATTAGTTCAGAATCTTTTTGGCCAGTCAATGTGAAATTTATATTTTTAATATCTTTAACAACAATAATGTATGAAAAATTTGGACATGCTACATTAGGAGTAAATCTAAGTTAACGAAATGTAGCCTGTGAACTTTTTGTTTCAATCCGTATTGTATGTTTGAGATTAATCACACGTATTGAAAGAGCAAATAATAATAATAATAATAATGATCTCACCATCATCATCACAGATGTATTGAAACAATTATTGCCCTTCGCAATATTGATTTGGTACGTGACAAGATATTTATCATCCAAGCAATTTATATGGAAATGGTATGTTTTTATTAGGAATTATGTTTTAGACAATTGGGACCTTACTGTTTGGATAACAGAGAAAAGAGATGCAATACAGCAAATGTTAACATGATTATTCTTGGTGGTAAGTAAATTTGACAATGTTAATTACTTTTGACTGAGATTATTGGTCTGGTTGGTTGGTGTGAACAAGGTTTGTCAAGAGAATCTCATCATAAGATAATATTTTTCTTGTTCTATAATTTAGCTTTTAGTTTCTTTTTCAAACAATTATCCATTATGCATCTGTATTTTGCGATGCCCCCAAACTTTAGAACCTTCTTCTCTGTTACTGCGAAAGAAACTCGTACTGAAATCGCTAAATAGCTAGGCAACTGAAAATCATCGAAAGGATCGAAGCAATTGTGTTTTGAGACGAAAGACGTCCAAAAATTTCACATTAGCTAGTATGAATGGAATAATCTCATTAAAAAATATTGAGCAGAGATCAACTAAATATCATGATACAAAATTATCATCATTAATTGTTCCAGTTGCCAAACCATCAAGAGAATCCTTTCTTTCACTAATTGCACTGGTAGTAAGAAACTAAAACGTTTGCTTTCACTAATTGCAATTCAAGTAATAAGACGCTAAAACATTTCTTCTACTATGTATTGATGTATGGATTCAAGTGTGTAGGTGAAAATCTATTGCAATCCTCTTAAAAATAAAAATTTTGAAAAAAAAGACAAAAAAGCCTTCTTATCGTCATGTCAATTTCTGTATATTCAATCCTCCATATCAAGATTGCTCAAACTCAAGATTCATTAATCTGGTCTTTCAAACTTCCAAAACAAGATTCATAACCGATTGTATGCAGATACGCACAACTTAAATATGATGTAATTTACAGATAGAATGTGAGGAAAATTTGCCATTGCGTGGTAAGGTTTTTCTTCCCTTCTCATTAATTTTAAACCCATGCATTTTTCACTCAAGCCAAGAATGAAGAACTACCCAATCTATAACCCATCCATGGGTGAACAAAATTGTGATCTTTCCTTTTCCATCTACAGGGGAAAAGGAGCGAAGAAATATAATTCAATCAGCTACAAATGATCTGTTTACAACATTCAAAATATAAATTAGCTCTTCCTCGCCAGCAGCTCCATTTCCATTTGGCAGTGCTTTGTCCTTCATTGCTCGTAAAGCTTCTGAAGCTGAATTAACTATGTTCACTAGATACTGTAATCTGGACAACTTCTCTGGTGCTGGATCATTTTTCAGGTATATGACAAATAGATCAGACAATTCCTCCGGCACCTCCCATGATAATGTGGTAGAAGGTACAGATTTGTCACAGGCTAACAAATCATTTAGTGACAGGACACCTAAAGTAGTAGAAAGAAACACTAAATCAGACATATTGAGCAAAAATAGAGTAGACAACCAGTCAATCTGATGCCAAAATAAGGGGATCTTTGCAAGCAGCAAAAAGTATTCAAGTCCTCTTTCTCATTCTTTTACCAGCACATAAAGGGGAGTGACTGATTAGGATGTTGGAAAAATAATTTGAACATTAAAATTTTTAGAATTGTCCTCTCAAAATCTATAGAATTATCTAGAATTTATTTCTAGATTATTTTTGTGACTAAATGATCTAGACTCTAGATTTTTTGGTAGGTAATTAAAAAGTTGGTTGAGTAGAAAATAGTTGGGCATTTAAAGTAATTCTAGAGTAGTCCCAAACTCCCAGTAAATATCCGTTGTACCAAACATTTGAAGTAAGAAAAGGTAAGTGATATACATTTCTCCTCTCTAGTCCTCTTTCACATTTCTAACAAAGTGGTATGAGCCAAGATAGTGTAAAAAAAGTTTTGTGAGTTTGTCTAAAAAAAAAAATAGAGAGTGAGTGAGTTGTGAGATGAGAAATGGCCAATTTTGATATAACTTCATTCCAATATCCTCGCCTCACAAAGGAGAACTACGAGAATAGATGCTTTCAAATGAAAGTTTTGCTAGGTTCACAAGATGCATAGGAGATAGTGGAAAAGGGATATGACAAGGCACAAGATGAAAGTGCTTTGTCTGCAAGAAACGAATTGGCAAAGACAAGGAAGAAGGATCAACAAGCTCTCACCCTCATCCACCAATGTTTGGATGATTCGATGTTTGCAAAGGTAGCCAATGCAACCACCTCAAAAGAAGTTTGGAAGCTCTTACCAAAGTCCTTCCAAGGAGTAGAGAAGGTAAGGAAGGTAAGGCTTCAATCTCTAAAGGGAGATTTTGAAGCATTAATGATGAAGGAATCTAAATCAATTTCGGATTTTTGCTCGAGGGTAAAAGTGGTGGCAAATCAAAGTTATGGAGAAATGATAAAGGATGTTTGTGTCCCTAGATGGAGAAGATTCTTCGATCTCTTATTCCAAAATATGACTATGTGGTGTGCTCTATTAAAAAATCAAAAAAATTTGGAAGAGATGACAATTGAACAATTAGAGGCTCATTGCAAGCTCAAGAAGAGAAGATAAAAAGGAGAGAAGAAGAATCGATGGAGCAAGCTCTCAAGGCCAAGGTCTCTTTGACGGAAAACATAGAAAAACAAGCCAACAACGAGGTGGACGAGGACGAAGTCGAGGTCGTGGACATGGCCAAGGCAGAAGAGGGAGATGTAGCCAAGACAATAACAACAATGGAGAAAGAAGCTCTCAACCAAGTAGAGGTCGTGGAAGAGCAAGAGGGAGAGGTTGAGGCTACAATTTGAGAACAAGTGAAAGGTATGACAAATCCAACATTGGTGCTACAATTGTCATAAATTCGGCCATTATTCTTGGGAATATTGTAGTGCTTTGAATAATGGTGAAGCAAAAGCTAATCCTATGGATGGCAAGGAAAAAGGAGAGTCAACTTTATTGCTATCCCTCAAAGAAGGGGAAAAGAATGACAAGAGTTTGTGGTACCTAGACAATGGTGTGACAAGAGTTTGTGGTACCTAGACAATGGTGTAAGCAATTATATGTGTGTCCATAAACAAATATCTGTGGAGCTTAATGAGAAGGTGACAGGAAATGTGATCTTTGGAGACATATCAAAAGTATAAATTGAAGTGAAATGTACAATTCTTATCTCTTCCAAGGATGATAGTCATAATTTAGTCACTGATGTTTACTACGTGCCCAAGTTAAAGAACAATATCTTGAGTTTGGGACAATTTCTTGAAAAAGGATATGAAATCCTCATGAAAAATAAGCATCTTTGGCTTCGAAATCAATATGCCAAATTAATTGCCAAGGTGTCAATGTCAAGAAATAGAATGTTTGTTTTGAACCTCAATATTATTGAAGTAAGGTGTTTGAAGGCTAATGCAAAAGAGGCATACAGATGGCACATGAGATTTGGACACCGCTTGAACTTTGGCATCCTCGAAGACATCGGAGAGAATAAGATAATGGAAGGGTATCCTTGATCAACCATCCCAATCAGGTGTGCGAAGCATGTCTTCTTGGAAAGCATGCAAGGAATAGTTTTCCAAAGGAGGCCACATCAAGAGCAACCGGCCACTCCAATTTGTTTACACTGATATCTATGGGCCAGTCACTCCATTATCATTTAGCGGTTACAAATACTTCATCCTTTTCGTTGATGAATTTAGTAGGAAAACTTGGGTTCATTTCTTAAAGAAAAAATCCGAGGCATTTGTAGCATTCAAGAAGTTCAAGGCTCTTGTAGAGAAAGAGAATGGCTACGAGATCAAGGCTCTAAGGTCCAATAGAGGAAGTGAGTTCACCTCAAAGTTTAATGATTTTTGTGAAACTCATGGAATTCGTCATCCCTTGACGGTCCCTAGATCTCCTCAACAAAATGGTGTCACGAAGATAAAGAATAGAACAATTCTTAACTTGGCTAGACGCAAGTTGAAGACAAAGAAAATGCCTAAGGAGTTTTGGGCTGAAACAGTCTCATGTAGTTTAATATCCAATCGCTCAACAACTTCAAGCATTAAGGATCGAACGTCACTAGAAGCATGAAGTGGATACAAGCCCAGCGTGAATCACTTGAGAGTATTTGGGAGCATTACTTACATGCACGTACCAAAACAAGAATGATCTAAGATGGATGATCAAAGCGTCAAACATGTTTTTGTTGGCTATGATACGAACTCCAAAGGCTATAAGTTGTACAACCCGAGCAACAGCAAAGTGGTGGTAAAGCCCAGATGTCGAGTTTGATGAAGATGAAGAATGGAATTGGGAAGAAAAAAAACAAAGTAGCTACGATTTTGTTCCATACTTTGTCGAGGAAAAAGTAGAAACTGTGGCACCAACAAAAGATATAACTCTGCCTCCTTCACCCACTCTCGATGATCAAGGTGAAAATTAGAATGAAAGATCAAGAAGAATGAGAAAACTCGCTCATGATCTTTATGATGAAACTAAAGAAATAACTCTTGATTTGTTTTGCCTCTTTGTCGATAGTGAGCCATTAAGCTTTGAAAAAGCCACGAGAGACAAGAGATAGAGACAAGTAATGGACGAAGAAGTCAAGTCAATTGAGAAGAACAATGCTTGGGAACTAGCAACTCTTTCCAAGGGTCATAAGGCAATAGGTGTCAAATGGGTTTGTAACGTAAAAAAGAATGCAAATGGCGAAGTGGAAAGATACAAAGCAAGGCTCGTCACAAAAAGCTATAGGCAAAAGCATGGCGTTGACTATGATGAAGTATTTGACCCCATTACCCGTATGAATACTATTCAATTGCTTATCTCAATAGCGGCTCAAATGAAATGGAGAATCTATCAATTAGATGTAAAGTTGGCATTCCTATATGGCTATCTTGAAGAAGAAGTGTACATTAAGGAACCATTAGGATATGTGGTCAAAGGACATGAAGATCAAGTCCTAAGATTGAAGAAATTTCGTGCACTATATGGATTTAAGCAAGCACCAAGGGCAAGGAATAGTCGCATTGACAAATATTTTCAAGAGCACGGGTTTGTTCGATGCCTTAATGAGTATGCACTCTATGTGAAGGCCTATGATAATAGAGACATATTATTGGTTTGCCTTTACATGGATGATCTCATCTTTACTGGCAACAATCCAAGGATGTTCTAGGAGTTCAAAAAGAAGATGTCCCTTGAGTTTGAAATGACCGACATAGGGCTCATGTCCTACTACTTGGGCCTAGAAATAAAAACAAATGGAGAAAGGAATCTTTGTCTCTCAAGAAGGATATACAAGAGAAGATTTGAAGAAGTTCAAGATGCTTGATTGCAATCCCATGAATACACCCATGGAATGTGGAACAAAATTGTCAAAGTCCGAAGAAGGCAAAAAAGAAGATTCCACACTATTCAAATGCCTTGTAGGAAGTTTGAGATACTTGACAAGTACAAGGCCTGACATCCTTTATGCCGTTGGAGTTATAGTAAGTCATTTCATGAAAATTCCTACCACAGCTCATATGAAGGTAGAAAAAAGATTACTTCGATACTTGAAAGGTACGGTGGAGTATGGATTACTTTATACTTCCTCTAATGATTTCAAGCTCATGGGTATTATGATAGTGATTTTGCTGGAGATATTGATGATAGGAAAAATACTACTGGATTTATGTTTTACTTGGGTGATTGTGCAATTTCGTGGAGTTCAAAGAAGAAACCACTTGTTACACTTTTTACTTGTGAATCTGAGTATGTAGCAGCAAGCTCTTGCACTTGTCATGCAATATAGTTAAGGAGATTGTTGAAGGAACTTCATTTAAGCCAAGAAGAAGCAATAGAGATTTGCATTGACAATAAGTCCCAAGCACTTGCCAAGAATCCGATGTACCATGATCGAAGCAAGCATATAGACACTTGATATCATTTTATTAGGGAGTGCATTGCAAGAAAGAAAGTGGAGTTCCAAGTATGTGAAGATTCAAAATCTAAGTGCTTGAAGGTTGCAGATATTTTCACGAAGCCACTCAAGTTCAAAGACTTTCAAAGACTATGATCAAGACTTGTGATGAAGAAGAAAAGTTCAAATTAAGGGATAGTGCTGGAAAAATAATTTGAACATTAAAATTTCTAGAATTGTTCTCTCGAAATCTATAGAATTATCTAGAATTTATTTTTAGATTATTCTTGTGACTAAATGTGTAGAACTCTAGATTTCTTAATAGGTAATTAAGAAGTTGGTTGAGTAGAAAATAGTTGGACATTTAAAATAATTCCAGAGTAGTCTTAAACTCCCTATATTGTACCAAACATTTGTAGTCAGAAAAGGTGAATGATATATGTTTCTCCTCCCTAGTCCTTTTCCACATTTCTAACATAGGATTCTTCAAGCAAAATAAAGGGGCAAAAGGAGTTTTGGGTTAAAGTAGATAAGAGGGTTCTCTTTATATTTGATATTTTGTGCTAAAATGAGAGGTTTAGGCTAAATGTTATTTTCAAGGCTTTACATTTATGATTTTTTAAGAATATCTGATTTTATCTACATTTTTTTTTGGCATTTACTTAACGGCAAGTGATTAACACGTGACCTAATTCTGTTAGAAATTTCAATTTCCCGTCAAATGTACTAACTTTGTTCAAAATTTGAATTGGAACCTAAATCTGTTTTCACTACAAAAAAATATACATTTAGCGACGAATTTAGTGACAAAAATTTGATGCACTATTCATCACTAACTGTCTAAGCGATAGATTTAGCGACAAAACATGGGATGTCACTTTTTTGGTAGTCACAAATCACTTAGCGATGCAAAAAAGAAATCGTTGCTAATTTAGTGACGACAATAGTGACGAAATGGGCAACGTAGTTTGCGACAATATTTGAGACGAATTTAGCAACAAGTTTTACGACGAAAATAATGACGAAAACTTAATGATTTCTTTTATGAATAAAAAGTAAGCGGCGGTTTTAGTGACGAATTTTGGTATTTGATTTTTTTTTTTTAAATACGTTAGTGTATAACAAATTTAGTGAGAAATTTGTTTATTATTTTTTTTTAAAAAAAAACTAGCAACAAATGAAAGAAATAAAATTAAAAATTAAAATACATAACAAATTAAATACAACTATAATATACAAAAGATTGTTCATAATACATGTGTCACGCTCCCAGCCCGTACATGCTGGGCACATGCCATTCGCCATACTCTTATCCAAGAATATAAGGCTCACACAATAACCACAATCAAATATTAATAAATAAAAATAGTAAGAATAATAACGCAGAAACGGTGCTTATAAATGCTATCAATTGTGCGCTGGCAAATTAAAACGAATAACGAAAATATTCTCAAGTCTTTCTAACGAGTCATATCATTTTGGAGCACGTAAACTCACTTATTGGAAAATTCAACTAAGTACATTATCTATTTAGTTCTAGGCTTCACCTTAATCTCTTTCCTTGTTCTTGTCCGCCGAATCACCATCCTCCACTATAATATACTCCACTTCTCTATCTGCGTAAAACATTAATAATATTGGAATGAGAGATAAATCGCCCAGCAGGTAGCAAATATCTTTTGTTGGACCATGCAGTTATAATACGTATATTTTTTTATCAATCACATCATAAATCATTTTTAGTTTTCATAAGAACTTTTCACATTTCACAAGCACATACATACATATAGTGATATTCTTGTCATAGTCAGATTTAACAGTTCACATAAGTCTTAGTACCTGGTACGGTTGATTTCGTGTGACCAACCCATATAACACATAACACGTTGACTCATATATATCAACTATATTTCTTCGTCAGTTCAGAGTACTCAGTCTAGTGCAGACCTCCACTAGGCAGGATGCCAAGGGGTCGGCCTAACCCACTCGACACAATTAGTCCATCGTCTAACCACTGACTACTGCACTGTTAATATATAGAGATATCTCAAGCTTTTCACATACACATGCAACCAAGAAATGTCACTATATACTTTTGCATAACATAAAAATCATAAATTACACAACATGGTCCATAAGGTTCATAACATAACATAACTTTCGAAATAAATTGTGTAAGTAGTTAGTAATATTTAATTGGCCTGTCTCTTATAATTGAGATGTGTATAAGAACAGCCACTGAAAATCATAAGGCAAGAAGCACCTACCTCGAATGTCAAGAAGTCAATTATCCTTCAGTCGTATCTCTTCGCATGCTCCTATTAACAATTCACAAAATCCTATGAGTTAAAATTTTCTTACCCCAAATTTACATATTTCATCCTATGAAATATTTCCAACCTATTCCCCTATAATCTATTCGTCCTTAGTCTTATAAACATACCATAAGTCTTATCCCAAGTTATAATAGTCTCACACTAAGCATCCATAAGCGTAAAATATCTTTCTTAACTTCGTTAGGACTTTCTTGAAACATTAGGGTCCTTAAATAAATTTTTGAAAACTTTTTTTGAGATTTTTATAGAAGTCTTAGGGTCATAAAATAATTTAAGGAACTTTTGAGAGCCTATGGTAACTTTAAAAAAGTCATACCCATCTAGTTACATCAGGGGTCAAACTGAAATTTTTAAAAACTTCTTCGAACTTAAAAGAATTTTTAAAGACTTCTGGACTGACTTAGTTACTCATAGAATCATATGAGTCAAATTCAAAATTTAAAATATATATATATATATTTAGACCTAATCCGTAACCTTTTAAAACCTTTTGGGTTAAATATCAATTTAACAATAAATCAGTAGACCCGTTTTGCAAAAACACAAATAAAATATTATGACCCTTTAGTCCGGTCTTGTCCGGCACATCACTGCCGGACCAAGACCGGCTTGTACAAGCTGCTGACAAGAGCTTAAAGCTCCTGTCATGGTTGATGTTGTCAACATCATCATCTTTTTTTTTTTTTTTGAAAACTAAATAATAAAAGCAGAGAAACAATAAATAATTAAATAAATAAATAGACAAATATAAATTCAAAAATAAAATAATTTATTTAATATAGAAAATAGAGCACGTATTTTACTTAAATGCCTAAAATTCTTGAGAAATCTGTCGCCCTTTTCTATAGAATGTAAGGTGAATTTTTTTTTGCTGTGCTAAGCGGATATTTATAGGAGTAGTACAAACTCATGATAGGTTTAGATTCCCACACTTTGTATAGGAATAATATATTTTGGTCTTATCACATATAGGGTTCCAAGGAGGAGTAAAATTCTATCTACTAGGATTCCTATATAACACATAATTATCTATTATTATTATTATTATTATTATTTTATACAGGTCTTCACAACATGAAATATAAAAACAGAAAAAAGCTAAATCTAGGAATCCGTTGCACCAACCTAATTAGATTAATTTTGACTTTGTAATTTGGTGATCTCCTCCCAAAGAGCATCAAATATCTCGATGTGTCCATCTAGCCTATGGGTTAGGATATGCATAGTTTCTTCCTTGAGATAGAGCTTTTCCAGAGTTGATGCAACTCAACATCTCGGTCCTGTCTGCCTTAGTAGATACCAGAGGATGTATTAGTTGTTTAAGTTATAGTACATTAATAACACCACTAAAATTAATGTAAATAATCTATAAAATAGTACTAAAACCTCATAAAATGAAACTACACAAGGAAAATAGTAATAAAGTAGTATAAAACTAGTGAAATTATATTACTAAAAAAAGTACAAAAAATATAACATCAATGTATTCTCTTAAAAAAATAGTACTACACTTCACAAATATAATAAATTATTATTAGTGGTTTTAAAAATAGTAGTACAATATTAGCAATATTTTTGTACGTACTAAAGCTTTAAAAATAGTAAACATGTCTACTAAAAAAGTTTAATAAACATAATTCTTATTAAATCATTAAGAATAAAATTAATACTAAAAGTGTCTACTAAAACTAATAAATTACAAACTTATTTAGTCTTTACCTTAATTAAATCTTAATATAAACTTATTTATTAATGTCAAATATTTATAAAAAAATTTGGTAGAGTCTCCCCTATATTTTGGCCATTTTCTCAAATTTTTAGAATTAATCAACAATCAAAATATTCAACTATATGAACAAAACAAATACCATAAAGAACAGAACTGTCTCTTACTACTTTTCATAAACTAATTTAAACATAGTTTACTAAATTGTACTCAATTAACACATAATTACTTATGTCGAATGCATAAATCGGCATCAGCTAAAGTTGGAAAAGCAATTCTACAATTAACTTGCATAAAATTGAACTTTTAAACTTTTTTGTTGTAGTTCGATTCATTATTTACAATACGCCATATAACCATGGTGTAATCCACAATTGTCTTGTAGGTCACAAGTTTTTAACACTTAAAATATTAAAAAGGAGAGATATACTTAGATAACAAACCCTAACAATTAGAAGTGAACTAATACCATATGTAAAAAGAAAAATAAGTAGCACCTAAATATTCGTTTGACTAACAACTAAATTAACTTTTAACTCCTAAATGTTAATTTCAACAATCCTAACATAATTAAATTTTTAGAGTTTATCAATATATATATCCAAACAATTAAAACAATATCTCAATCTAAATTAAACATTTCTTGATTTTTCTGTTGTAAGACTATTATATTGAGTCTATCAATATTGTCTTATTTTTTTGTTTCATTTAAATGTCTTATACAATAAATTAAATGGATTATTTTTTAATTATACTAAACCAAAAAAAATAGTACAAGCATGAAAAATAAAAAAACCCTAAAATTAAACTTAAAATTAACTTTTCATAAGAGCTAAATTACACATAAATTTAATCCTAAAACTAAAATTCCATATATAATTAAATAACCCTAAACCCAAAAATATAAAGGCAACAAACATGAAATCATACAAATTTATGGAATTTAGAATCCTAATTTACATTATAATAGCAATTAAATAACAATGAAATAGATAAATTCACTTACAGCCATAAGAGAGAGGTAATTGGGGTGGCTCACAGTGGTGACTAGGGCTGAGGGTTGTGCTAGTGGTGGTGGAGGTGAAATAGAGTAAGAGTGGGTGAATTTGTGTGTGAGAGGAAAGAAAAAGGTAGAGGAGCAGCTGGAGTGAGATTTTGACAAAGAGAGAGTATGTAGCTAGCTAAGAAGGAAAATGGTAGAGATGTGAGATTATAGTTGTTAGAGATGGAGAGAAAGAATGAGTGAAATGAGAAGAAGAAAAAGAAATGACAGAAGATTAAAAGGTCAAAAACTAGCGACGAGATGGATCGTCGCTAATTAGCAAGGAAATTAGCAATGTCTTTAGCGACGAACAAACAATTGGGTGCTAGTTGTATGATATTATGTACAGTTGTTAGCGACAATCTTGAAATTAGCGATGAATTAAGCGACGAAAATTTTTAACTTTCCCACTCAATAATTGTCTTAGGCGGGATAAAGGTTAGCAACGAATTTATCAACGCACACTATTGCAACCATAGTAACGTAGTTAGCGACGAAAATAGTGATGATAACCCGTTACTAAAGTTCTCGCTAAATTTTCGTCGCTAATCGTGTATTATTTTGTAGTGTTTGGTCAAAATTTTGGAGACCAATTTTGATAATATCCCAAATATTGAGAACTAAAAATGCATTTTACTCTTAACTTAATCAATTAAGAGACATAAATCCACCAAATCTTACAATGTTTATGCACGAAGCTTTACGTAGAGCTCCATATATAATTTATTGTACAAACTTGTGATTCTTCAATGGAGATTTGAATATGGGTGATGGTTAGGTGCATTTGAGATTTGACCTGAACATTCTGACTTAGCAAGACTGAAAATTCAACGAACTACTAATTAATATAGTATTATTATTTATGAGAAAAAAAAAAATCTAAGATTGAGACGTGGTCATCGCCGCAATTAACTTGCCCAAAAATTAATTTACTCGATTACTTGGAATTTCCAGCCAATACATTACGAGTAACAACAATTTAAGATTGTTTTATGCGGGGAAGAGTGATCTGGGGCATATCATGCATGCACCGAAAGAAAGGCAAAATTTGAAGAAGTTTTGGTGAGCAAATTGAACGACAAGGACATGGCCAATTATCTATGAAAACTAATGAACTGGTCTTTCGTAGAAAAAGTAATAAATATAAAGATTTGGTGGCAATAATTAAATAGAAAAGCGTAATCTTGAGACTCTATAAATATGTTAAATCTTCCAAGAAGAAATCATCCTATAATTGAGAAGCTAAGCGAATTTTCCTCGTTAAGAACCACAATGTCTAGATTCCAGTGTTCTTTCTTGTATTTGTTTTTTGCTACTATTGCAATTGTTCATGCTTCTGCACAATTAACTCCTGATTTCTACGACAAAATATGCCCCGAGGCTTTGCCCACAATCAGAAGGATTGTTGAGGAAGCAATTCGGCAAGAGCCACGAATGGGTGCATCCTTGCTGCGCTTACATTTTCACGACTGTTTTGTCAATGTGCGTAACTCGATTTTATTACTAGTACTTGTAGTTTCTCCCCAGCTTGATCATACGTGAAAATTATCTTAAACAACATGATTAGCGTGTCATATTACATGGAAGTTCTATTATTACTGCAAACTTTTAAAGCACATAATATTGTAGCGTACAAATTTTTAAAAAATAACTAGATGATTTTTTAAAAAAACAGTAGAATTTTCTTATATTGTATACAATAATAAACTTACTACTACAAATTCATTTGTTTGATGGCAGGGTTGTGATGGATCAAATCTATTAGATGATACTCCGACTTTCAAAGGAGAAAAAACAGCTGTGTCCCAATCTTAATTCCCTAAGGGGATTTAATGTGGTCGACGAAATCAAATCAGCTGTGAATTCAGTATGCTACGGCAACGTCGTCTCATGTGCTGATATCTTAGCGGTTGCAGCTAGGGACTCCGTCAACATTGTAAATTCACCATCACATATACTTCTTTTGGCATCAAATTTACATGCTTAATTAATTTTGATCATAATTAATTTGGTTGCTTATATTATGTACATATATATTTTCAGTTGGGAGGTCCATCGTACCAAGTTTTACTAGGCAGAAGAGATGCAAGAACAGCCAGCTTCAACGATGCTAATAACGATATTCCTAGTCCACTTTCGAACCTCCAAGTCCTTTTAGCTAACTTCCAAAACCATGGGCTAAATTTGCAAGATTTGGTGGCCCTATCCGGTGCCCATACAATTGGTCTCGCACGCTGCTTTATTTATCTGCCCAGAATAACCAATGACACTAATATAAATCCTGAATTTAAAGCCGATTTGCAAAAGGGATGCCCTAATCTTGCAGCTCAAAATAATAACACCCACCCTCTTGACTCCACTACAACAATATTTGATACTGTGTATTACAAGAATTTGTTGCAATTTAAGGGTCTTCTTCATTCTGATCAGGAGCTCTATAAAAGTGATGGTAGTGAAACGGATAGCCTTGTCACGTACTATAGTAACAACCCCAATGCATTTTGGGCTGACTTTGGTGTCTCTATGATCAAGATGGGCAATATTCTACCTCTCACTGGCCAAAATGGTGAGATCAGGCAGAACTGCAGAAAGGTCAACAACTAAGATATCTTCAACTGCAGTATGATATTATGCATTATCACTCTAGTTTGGATGGTGATTTTTTTTTTTTTTTTCATTATTCTCTAAATAATATTCTGCAATTGTTATATTACATTTTAGAATAACGTTTTAAAAATAATAACGGTGTGATTTGCGAAGTTTACGCTGAAGTGAGATTTGCGATTTTCTTGTTTTTCCTTTTTACAGTTCATTGTACTATTACTTGACAAAATAGAAAAAACTTGTCCAGAATTGATGCATGTTGGACCATTGGAAAACTAGTGAAACTTCTAGTCTAAAGTGAGAATTAACCGCATAACCTGATTGGTCAGATCTTTGTTTAGTAACTCAACAAGTCGTATACTCAACCAACTTAATCACTAAATACTTTATTTATGTACAAATTCGAGGATTCCAATCCCTATATTACATTCTTAAAAATAAAAATTAGATCTCTTGTCCCTTAGCCTCATTGAACCTTCCGAATACATTCTTAAATTTAGAAATTAGATCTCTTTTCCCTGGATCTACTTGGACCTTCCCTTTTTCTTTAGTTGTAGATATAATTAAAGGTTAATAACACTTTGCCTCCTGAACTATATGGCTAATTGTACTTTGCATCCCCAAACTATAAAAATATACATTTTGCCTCTCATTCACAATATTCATCCTTTAAAATTTTTAAAATATCAAGAAAATTTAATTAGATGACTACAATACCCTTAGTATCATATTTTTATTTTTTACGTATTTAATTGATTTTCAATAGTTATAAAAGAATTAGAAAAAAATAAAATACAATAACACATTAATATCTTGGATTTTAAGAAATGAAAATATGAGGAACAGTTGAATTATATTATATTCGACATTGCAATTGGTACAGATTAAGCCAAATTTAAAAGTGCAAAATACTAAGAGATATCAACAAAATCACAAAGTTTTATAAAAATTATATTTTCATACAATACCTTTACAAAAAAAAAAAATAATAATAAATAAATAAATAAAAATCATAGAAAACAAGCTCATTTGGAAATTGACTTTCTACCACTATAGTTAAATATTCAAATTCGAAATAATATAAAATGAAATCTAAAAATTTTAAAAATTTGACCAAAAAATATCTTGATATTGATTACATTACTTATATTATATAGTTTATTTTTGATTATTTTAAAATAATTATCACATCACTATCAAAATTGAAATACATAAAAATCAAAATATAGTACTAAGGATATTTTAATCATTTAACTAAATAATTTTAAGAATTTTAATATTAGTAACAGATGAGTAGTGTCAATAGGGGGCAAAGTGTAATTTCCCATATAATTTAGGGGATAAAGTATTATTAACTCTATAATTAAATTGGAGTAAATTAGACTCTTACTGTTGAAAAACAAAAAAAAAAAAAAAAGAAAGAAAGAGAAGAGTGTCGTACACTCTACATTCGATAATGACTCCATTTTTTCCACCAAAGGAGTATTAAAAAACAATTTAAAAGAAAGTCAACGCACAACAACTACGAGTAATCGACCAATTACACAAAATGAGAGATAAAGTTTGAAATTCACTCCAGGGTATTATGCAATATTTAGAATAAAAGTGAACAAAAGTTTTGCATGATAACTACTACACAACCACTACTACATTAAATTTTCAGGTTGCACTTTATTCAGTGCATTATTGACTAAATGAAATTATGGAAAATTACATTAGGTGACGAGGAATCTTTGAAACCAAATCCGAATCAATTGACTTTACTACAATTTGTTCTAATCTGGTCACTCTTTCCAGCAATCGGGCTCAGATTTCCCAATTTGACAATGGCATTGGCAAAATCGAGGAAGAAAGTCAACAAAGTTGGTTTGATAAGTATTAACATGAGAATCAGTAGAGCCACCACCGAAGAGTTGTTGGTCCGAATGTAGGAGGCCTTTGTTGTTAACAAGATTCTTGAAATAACCATTGTCGAATGAAATCGGGGTGGTAGCATCGAGTGCAGCAAGATTGTCATCCCCGAGTGTGACGGGACAATTTGTTTTCGGTGTAGTTGTCGAATGATGCATCGATCAGAGTTTCATTGTAGACGCGGTTGCGGAATGTTAAGCATCTGGCTTGGCCTATTGTGTGGGATCCTGTTAAAAATTATAGGTTCTTGAATAATATTGGAGGAACAACATTATTGTTAGGAAGTAAATAGTGAGTAAAACAGCAAAATTTAAAAATTTTATTTGTTATTATAGATCATTTTGATTAATTTATGCGTAATACAAAAAAATAGAATAATATCTCCAATCTATTTAGAATGTTAATTTACAAGCCACACAAACGTTCAGCTCTAATGATATCCACACAGATAATTAATTCAAAAATTTTCAGAAAAGTATATACTCAAATTACATAGTGCTAATTCTTTAATTAATTGATCTTTTCCAAACGTGACTTTCCGTTTTTCCTTTTAAAAAACAGTACAAGTACAACTAGTTAGTACTTAGTCTATATATATTTAGATTTAAAGAATCACAATAAGTGTAATCAGTTGGGGTTAAAGGCATAAAAATGCGTATAAGTATAAAACCCTTAAAGTTCTAATATATTATACATTAGTCCTTAAAATTTATAACTTATCATAATTGAGTTGAAATTTTAATTTATCTTAAAATTAACCCATAAGTATCCTATACTTATCAAATAATTAATTTAATCCCAAATTAATCATCATTAAATGTGTGATCGTTTAGGTTCTCAATCAAGTTGGCAATAAGTATAAATTATAATCCTAAATCAATAAGAATTAGATAAATTAAACAACTTTAATTTATTATTAATTACTAATTAATTAATTTACACTTATAGATCAAAACTGACTTCTAACAAAGTATCATGACCACCCAAGTGTTGAGATATGTCAAAATAGTTCGATTTCACCTATCTATGATTTAGTTATCGTATAATTATTATTCTTTCACCATACTTTACCTCGATTAATTCAAAAGTACAGATATAATGCCAACTCTTATTGAATTAATCAATTTATTTCTTTTCAAAATACAACTTAATTAATTAAGAATAGAAGTTAAAACACTCTTAATTCTATTTCCACTTTGCGCATAAATTTCCGAATTATATTTCAAGAAGTGTCTATACTGAGATATACTCTCATATTATATGGAGTGGTGAATTCTATATTAGTCATATCTTATTTTTCATTATTCACACTACATCCGAACTCTACAGTATATGCGACTATTTACGAGTAACAACTAATAGAATCAAAGAATAGTAATTCACAATCAAGATAAACTCATGATCGACCTCAAATCCAAAGATCATTACACTACTTTCAGAAAGAAATTAATCTACTAGCATCCAAATAATAATCTGTAGTATGTCCTTACGAGTAACAACTGATAGAGTCAAAATATAATAATTCACAATCAAAATAACCTTATGATCGATCTCAAATCCAAGGATCATTATACTATTATTACAAAGAGATTAATCCACTGGCATTCAGATAATAATCTGCGTGGAATATTCTTAGCAGATCAATCGATGCACTTATTTTCTAAAATAAGCATTCACATACAATGATACACTAATCTACCCATGTCAAATACTACAATTAGGAATATTTACGAATAAAATATAATTATGAGAAATTCTACAATCCCTTTTAGGGAACCATCCCATTGGCTTTAAAGGCTTGTACAGTACAAGTTTTTAAAGCACATAGTGTTGTAGTGTACAAACCTTTAAAATACAAGAATGTGTAGAATTTTCCTATAATTATATCATAACTATTTATGATTTCATACACACAATATATATATAGTTCATTTAAAAATATCATATTACAAAATATATATAAATATAAAAGTGTAATTGTTTCTAAAACAAAATGACTCTAGGGCATACACTAATAATGATCTCTAGGAATAATATTGGTTATGATTGAATTTTTTATTACAAAAAATCAAGAGATAAGTTTAATTTAACCCCCCAAAAAAGAAGGAAAAAAGAGTTAGCTAAATTTTTTTAACAAAAATGAAATTGTGGATATTGTAAATAAGGTTCAATTTTGGCATAGACGAGTTTAATTTTTACGTAGAAGGCCAACCATTTCTTTAGCAGTGAAGCTCTTGTTGGCAAAGACAGTTAAAATATCACTAAGATCCATTGCAGGCGATGGGATATTAGCATTGTTACCTGCATCATCAAGACTTGCCGTTGGATTGTCTCTTCTGCCTAATTGAACGGCCCATGTCGGGCCACCCAACTCATTAAATCAACACAAAATTCTCACTGTCAACCACAGCAATATTAATAAATCTATATAAACTCAATTACATAAAATAAAAAGCCCATCGAATCATTTAGCACAAAGTCTGATGCCTTACTTTACTAATTTCACGTCACATTCTATATATTAGACATGTATATTTTAATATAGTAATATGCACAAAATCTTTTATTTTACTATTAGTATTAATATTCTATTTTATATTCTATGTATTTGTTATGTGTATTCTAACAATAATAATACTTATAAGATCAGAATGCATGTGATAAATATTTAAGGATCCCACACAATAGACAGGCCATAGAAGACTATAAGCAAAATAAATGAAGTACTAGGACAAAAATTGCTTACAGCTACGACTGAATCCCTTGCTGCAACAGCTACAACATCTGAACAAGAAACAACACCGGGACATATTTTCTGAAGCCGAGATTTAACGTTGTCAATTACGTCGAAACCCCTAAGAGAATCTGCATTTGCACGAGCCGTCTTTTCTCCGTAAAACTTGGGGTATCATCCAGCAAAACTGAAGCATCACATCCCTACAGTAAACCACACGACGCATTAGTTATTCAAAGGTGTAACATGCATGCATGAAGATAAAGGTTAGACCAGTTGCTTTATTGATGATGATATTAGATTTCAAATTTCAATTATTAAAAACCATATAAACACATGCAACCATAAAGAAAGATAGGATATCTATTATTCAAAATATTATTTGAAATGTATATTTAGTGTAGCAAGTTTTGGATGTAGAGATAAAAAGATAACTAGAAAACATGTAATAAATAAGTTGTTTGTCCAAACGGAGCCAAAATTATGTGGGGAAAAAAAAAAAAAAACAACAACAACATGCATGAGAAAGAGAGGACTTGCATTGACAAAGCAATCATAGAAATGAAGACGGAGCAATGAGGCTCCCATGCGATGCTCCTTTGCCACAGCATTGCTCACGACATTTCTAATGGTGGAAAGAGCTTTGGGGCAAGTTGTTACATAGAAATTTGAGGACAATTGCGCTGATGAAATGTTTAAGAGAAGTAGAAAAAAGAATAGGTAGAGGATGCAGCAGTTCACTGATGAGCAAACTGCCATGATTAATGTAAGAAGATATGAAGTAGAAGAAATGATATGTCTAAGTAACTACAATTCGAAGTTGATGTGATACGACAATGGTGCAACCTTAGACAAGTCCCAAGGAATTTAAAGATCCCACGGTCATAGCCATATGAGGGTTAAAAGTAGTAAAAGTAAGAGGAAATTAATGATGAGATATTGACAAAATTGATACACAACTTGCCTATCCATCATTGCTTGTGTGTTTCCAAATTCCAATCCATGTAGAGTAATGGGGTTGGGAATTCATTAATTTGTTGGATATCCAAGTGTAGTACATCGACCATATTTCAATTCTTGACAATCTCATAGTTAAGATTTAAGAATGCTTAAGTTTAGTGTACTTCAAAAAAAAAAAAAATTTTAGTGTACTCATTTGATTATTGACAAGCATGTATTCAAAATTTGGACATGCTACATTAGGACGGTTCTGATTAAGTTAATGAAATTTAGCCTATGAACTTTTTATTTCAATTATTGTATGTTTGAGATTAATCACACGTATTGGCCAGGTTGGTTGGTGTGGACAAGGCTTGTCAAGGGAATCTCATCATCACAAGATAAGTAATATTTTTAGGCAAATATTTAGGTAGATCCGGTCTTTGATCCCACTTGTAAATCTTGTAGTGTGGATTAAACTTTAGAAAATCTATGACATCAGTTGATGTAAGCAAGATTCTTTAAGGTCTAATTCTGACCACAAAATCTACAGGTAGAATCAAAGACCGGTTCTATCTAAGTATTTTCCATATTTTTATATTTTTCTAGTTCTATTATTTAGCTTGTAGTTTATTTTTCAAACGAATATCCATTATGCATCTGTATTTTGCGAGGCCCCCAAACTTTAGAACCTTCTTCTCTGTTACTGCGTAAGAAACTCGTATTAAAATCACTAAATAGCTAGGCAACTGAAAATCATCGAAAGGATCTAAGCAATTGTGTTTTGAGATGTATTGAACGAAGTCCAAAATTTTCACATTAGCTAGTATGAATGGAATAATCTACTTAAAAAATATCTACCAGAAATCAACTATATATCATGATACAAAATTATCATCATATATAATTGTTCTAGTCGCCAAACCATCAAGACAGTCCTTTCTTTCCCTAATTGCACTGGTAGTAAGAAGCTAAACGTTTGCTTTCACTAAACTAATTTCAATTTAAGTAATAAGATGTTTAATAATAAAACGTTTATTCTATGATGAATTCAAGTGGTGTAGGTAAAAATATATTGCAATCCTCCTAAAAATAATTTGAAAAAAAAAAAAAAAAATCTTATCGTCGTGTCAATTTCTGTATATTCAAGCCACCATTTCAAGATTGCTCAAACTCAAGATTCATTAATCTGGTCTTTTAAACTTCCAAAACAAGATTCATAACTGATACGCTTATTATTGAACCCCATACCATCACAACTTAAAATATGATGTAATTTACAGACAGAAGGTGAGGAAAATTGGCCATTGCGTGTTAAGGTTTTTCTTTCCCTTCTCATTTCAAGCCCATGCATTTTTCACTCAAGCCAAGAGAGTAGAACTACTTGGTCTATAACCCATCAAGGGTGGAACAAAATTGTGGATCTTTCCTTTTCCATCTATAGGGGAAAAGGAGCGAAGAAATATAATTCAATCAGCTACAAATGATCTGTTGACAACATTCAAAATACAAACTCTTCCTCACCAGCAGCTCCATTTCCATTTGGCAGTGCTTTGTCCTTCATTGCTCGTAAAGCTTCTGCTGCTGAATCACTTATGTTCAGTAGATACTGTAATCTGGACAACTTTTCTGGTGCTGGATCATTTTTCAGGTATATGACAAATAGATCAGCCAATTCCTCCGGCACCTCCCATGATAATGGGGTAGAAGGTACAGCCTTGTCACAGGCTAACAAATCATTTAGTGAGGACACCTAAAGCACAAAGAAACACTAAATCAGACATATTGAGCAAAAATAGAATAGACAACCAGTCAATCTGATACCAAGAATTGACTTTCTTACCACCCCAGGATGATTTCTCTGTCGAAGAAGTAGACTGCCTGAATAAGTGAATTTGATAATCTACTACCTAGCATTCTACATGATTAGATATTAGCTTTCTCATATGTTGATGTGTAAGATGCAGATTTTCTTAGGAGCTTCCTCTTCGTCGAACTCTCCAGTACCAGACGAGAAAATACTATCAACAGTTTTCTTGAGAAGATTCTCTCTTAAACTCTCAGAAATCATGGTATCCAATTCAACACCAGCCTCTCTCAGTTCCCTAATTTCCTTTATGCTTAGCCTCCCTTGTGCAACGGCTGTTTCAAGAGCTGCTGACATTTTTGTGGTTGTAATGACCTTTATAATCTTTTGAGCATATTGAGATGGCAGGCCAACATCCTTCTGCAACTCGTTGAGCTGCTCGATTCGAGCTTTTGTCAATTGTCCGTCCGCTAAAATCACCTCAGCTTTTTGCCTAAAGGCCTGCTCCGCTAAGCTTCTATGTACTTCAACAATCTCATTAGAAGTCAAGCCAAGTATGCCTCCCAGTTGGTTCAGCAAAATATATTCAGAGTCATCCTTTACTTTGTGGTGAATTGGGTACCCAGAGGGATATTGGTCACTTCTCCAGTTAAACAATATAGCAGATATGTCTTATAAAGATCAGTTCGATCCCTTTCTGGTAGGTCATCTTTAAGATTTATCTCCGTCTGGCTTTTCTTTTCCAAACTCTCTTTACCAGGTCTTACTTTCCTAAGTGACTGCAAGGACTCCCATTCCTCATCCTCAGTCTCATCTGCCAGTTTTTCTTCCTCTTTCACAGGGGGCTCTACAGGTGGAGTATCAGATGATTCGCCTTTGATATCTGCCACTAACTCAGTCACAACCAAGCTGTTGAAAGCTATCATCTTTTTGAGTTCTCTTGCAGATTCTGTGCGACTACCAGCTGCTCGTGCCCTTTGGATATAACTGATGAAGATCTTACGAACCTGTACATGCCCAAAAAAAAAGTGCAAGTGGGAATACATTCAATAGAATTCTTACCAAAATTGACACCACATGAAAACCATGCACGAAATGCAATAGATTAGAAAAGGTTTTAAAAGCATTAAGCAAAGGAACATGTAGTGAATCTGACACTTACTGCCTTGCTAGCTATATTCATAGCAACCTATCTGTTAAGCGTAAACCATACGCTGCCTTTCTTACAGATTTCTTGATTTCAGAATCATATCCATCAACTCCAGCAGCAATTGCTTCCTTAACAACCTGGAAAATTCCTTGAAACAAATTCACATAATTATAATATTAGAGATTGTAGACATCTAGCAACTCCAAATCAAGATGATAGAGCCAATATGCAGAACATGAATAAAGTACAAACAAGGATATTATCAGAGAAAAAGCTGCAAAACATGAATTTGTTCAAGTAGAAGGAGAACCTGATAATATAGTCATACTAGGTTACTGTTCCATCATTCATCAGCAATCTCAGTGACTTGTAACATTTAATCAAGATTGTAAAAGTTTGAACAACAACTTCACCAACTAGTATGATCAATATGCATTTCAAATGACTGCCAGATGCAAATTTTTTGTATTTGCTTAGGAGTATAAACTTTTTACAATTATTCTAGTTCTTAAAAAAATAAATAGCTTCTACCATTTTGCCAGCCAAAGATGGCAGTAACAGAACGACAATCTATAAGTTATTCGAGATTAGGATGGTGAGATCACATAATGAAATGGCCTTCCAGTCCTCCTTTCCTACTTTACTGCTAGTCAGGATGCACTTTGACCAAAGAGAATGACAACTATAAAAATTCAAATTGTGGTTACCTTCTCAAATAAACTACCACAGATATCTGCATGAGCCGCTTCAACTGTTTCCTTCGGAATGCAAAACATAATCTGTAACCTTTCCAGTGCTTTAACATCCTCATCACTCAGTGCTCCATCAGTTACAGCTTGCTGAAGCTTTTGCCGGTAGATTTCTGTAAATCCAAAACATGATCTTGACAAGTTGCTCAAGAATTCTAATATACAGCTAAAAAAAACTTTTTGCAGATTGTTAATCATGACCCTATAACATATGTACGCATATTATAACTACTAGTGGGAAAAGCACACTATGGGTGTGGAATTTTTTAAATTTTTATTGAAATTTAAAAAAAAAAAAAAAAGGTAGTGAAAATAAGAGAGGAGATAAGTAATGTTGTATGGGAGTTATAAGGAGGTTCGTGGAGTTAGCGGTTACACATGAAGGTATGAATTGAAATTAATTATGAAAATAAGGGTAAATTATAGCAAAACAAATAATATCACACTAAACTCCTACTCATGCTTTATATATAGTATAGATAGACAAGGGGTAACCGTGAAAGCATGTCATGTTAGGTTATCAAAGGAAAAACTAGGATTTTAGATGTCGCCGGTCCATGCAAATTGCAATGACAGGAGAGCTGCCACTTATTTGCACCACTATTACCTTCATGGATCTCAACTGCCTTTTCCACATCAAAGTGCAACTCTTCACATAGATTCTGAAGATAAGCTGCTTTACTATCAGTAGCAGCTAGATCACCACTAGATAATAAAAACCATCTATAAATACATTCAACCAGAAAGAAAGATATGATATCTATTATTTAGAATGTTATTTAAAATATATATTTATTGTAGCAAATTTTGGACATAGAGATAAAAAGATAACTGGAAAGCCTATAATAAATAAATTGTTTGTCCAAACAGAGCCAAAATTGTGTGAAAAAAAAAAAAAAACATGCATGAGAAAGAGAGGACTTGCATTGACAAAGCAATCATGGAAATGAAGACGGAGTAATGAGGCTCCCATGCGATGCTCCTTTGCCACAGCATTGCTCACGACATTTCTAATGGTGAAAAGAGCCTTGGGACATGTTGTTGCATAGAAATTTGGGGACAATTGCGCAGACGAAATGTTCAAGAGAAGTAGGAAAAAGAATAAGTAGAAGATGCAGCACTTCACTGATGGGCAAACTGCCATGATTTATGTAAGAAGATAGTAGAAGAAGTGATATGTCTAAGTAACTACAATTCGGAGTTGACGTACGATAATGGTGCAACCTTACCAAGAGAAGTCCCAAGGAATTTAAAGATCCTGGCCGCGGACATTGTGTCCACGGTCATAGTCATATGAGGATTAAAAATAGTAAAAGTAGTAAGAGGAAATTAATGATGAGATATAGAACTTGACAAAATTGATGCACAACTTGCCTATCCATCATTGGTTATGTGTTTTCAATCCACGGAGAGTAATGGGGTTGGTAATTCATTTATTGGATGTCCAAGTCAGTGTAGTTAGATCGATCATATTTCAATTCTCTTAGTGAAGAACGCTCAAGTTTAGTGTACTTAAAAGAAAAAAGTAATTAGGTACTTATTTAATTATTGATAATTGTTAAAGAACGTGGATTTCCATCTTAAAATCAATTGATGATAAGTGGACTGGTTCAGAAATTTATTAATTTATTCAGGATTTTTTTGGCTAATCAATGTGGGATTTATATTTTTAATATCTTTAACACCCCGTCTCACACGTGACTTGGGTTGGATATAGAACTCTAAGAGTTTCTAATACTTGTTATCAGACGTATGAGAGTCCGTTGAAAGGGACTGGATAGAAGAGAGGCCCTAGTTACACGTGGATCAGACGTATGAGAGCCCGTTGGAAGAGGTTGGATAGGAGAGAGCCCGTTAGAAGGGACGGGACAGGACCCATGATACGTGTGGATGGATGGAAAAACAGTTGAGAGTTAGCTCTGATACCATGTTAAAGAATATGAGTTTCCATCTTAAAACTAATTGGTGATAAGTGGAGTGGTCCAAAAACTTATTAATTAGTTCAGAATCTTTTTGGCCAGTTAATGTAAAATTTATATTTTTAATAGTTTTAACAACAATAATGTATGAAAAATTTGGACATGCTACATTAGGAGTAAATCTAAGTTAACGAAATGTAGCCTGTGAACTTTTTGTTTCAATTATTGTATGTTTGAGATTAATCACACGTATTGAAAGAGCAAATAATAATAATAATAATAATGATAATCACCATCATCATCACACGTATTGAAAGAATTATTGCCCTTCGCCGACATGGTTCCAATATTGATTTGGTACGTGACAAGATATTTATCATCCAAGCAATTTATATGGAAATGGTATGTTTTTATTAGGAATTATGTTTTAGACAATTGGGACCTTACTGTTTGGATAACAGAGAAAAGAGATGCAATACAGCAAATGTTAACATGATTATTCTTGGTGGTAAGTAAATTTGACAATGTTAATTACTTTTGACTGAGATTATTGGTCAAATTGGTTGGTGTGAACAAGGTTTGTCAAGAGAATCTCATCATAAGATAATATTTTTCTTGTTCTATAATTTAGCTTTTAGTTTCTTTTTCAAACAATTGTCTCTTATACTCATTAAAAAATATTGAGCATCTCTCTCTTAAATATCATGATACAAAATTATCATCATTAATTGTTCCAGTTGCCAAACCATCAAGAGAATCCTTTCTTTCACTAATTGCACTGGTAGTAAGAAACTAAAACATTTGCTTTCACTAATTGCAATTCAAGTAATAAGACGCTAAAACATTTCTTCTACTATGTATTGATATATGGATTCAAGTGTGTAGGTGAAAATCTATTGCAATCCTCTTAAAAATAAAAATTTTGAAAAAAAAGACAAAAAAGTCTTCTTATCGTCATGTCAATTTCTGTATATTCAATTCTCCATATCAAGATTGCTCAAACTCAAGATTCATTAATCTGGTCTTTCAAACTTCCAAAACAAGATTCATAACCGATTACGCTTATTATTGCACCCCATACCATCACAACTTAAATATGATGTAATTTACAGATAGAATGTGAGGAAAATTTGCCATTGCGTGGTAAGGTTTTTCTTCCCTTCTCATTATACCATTTTAAACCCATGCATTTTTCACTCAAGCCAAGAATGAAGAACTACCCAATCTATAACCCATCCATGGGTGAACAAAATTGTGATCTTTCCTTTTCCATCTACAGGGGAAAAGGAGCGAAGAAATATAATTCAATCAGCTACAAATGATCTGTTTACAACATTCAAAATATAAATTAACTCTTCCTCGCCAGCAGCTCCATTTCCATTTGGCAGTGCTTTGTCCTTCATTGCTCATAAAGCTTCTGCAGCTGAATTAACTATGTTCACTAGATACTGTAATCTGGACAACTTCTCTGGTGCTGGATCATTTTTCAGGTATATGACAAATAGATCAGACAATTCCTCCGGCACCTCCCATGATAATGTCTCTTAGAAGGTACAGATTTGTCATAGGCTACAGATCATTTAGTGAGGACACCTAAAGTAGTAGAAAGAAACACTTGATCAGACTTATTGAGCAAAAATAGAGTGACATGCTTTCCAAGAAGATGCTTCGCACACACATCTAGCAAGCAGCAAAAGTATTCAAGTCCTCTTTCTCATTCTTTTACCAGCACATAAAGGGGAGTGACTGATTAGGATGTTGGAAAAATAATTTGAACATTAAAATTTTTAGAATTGTCCTCTCAAAATCTATAGAATTATCTAGAATTTATTTCTAGATTATTTTTGTGACTAAATGATCTAGACTCTAGATTTTTTGGTAGGTAATTAAAAAGTTGGTTGAGTAGAAAATAGTTGGGCATTTAAAGTAATTCTAGAGTAGTCCTAAACTCCCTGTAAATATCCGTTGTACCAAACATTTGAAGTAAGAAAAGGTAAGTGATATACATTTCTCCTCTCTAGTCCTCTTTCACATTTCTAACAAAGTGGTATGAGCCAAGATAGTGTAAAAAAAGTTTTGTGAGTTTGTAAAAAAAAAAAAAAATAGAGAGTGAGTGAGTTGTGAGATGAGAAATGGCCAATTTTGATATAACTTCATTCCAATATCCTCGCCTCACAACAGGAGAACTACGAGAATAGATGCTTTCAAATGAAAGCTTTGCTAGGTTCACAAGACGCATAGGAGATAGTGGAAAAGGGATATGACAAGGCACAAGATGAAAGTGCTTTGTCTGCAAGAAACGAATTGGCAAAGACAAGGAAGAAGGATCAACAAGCCCTCACCCTCATCCACCAATGTTTGGATGATTCGATGTTTGCAAAGGTAGCCAATGCAACCACCTCAAAAGAAGTTTGGAAGCTCTTACAAAAGTCCTTCCAAGGAGTAGAGAAGGTAAGGAAGGTAAGGCTTCAATCTCTAAAGGGAGATTTTGAAGCATTAATGATGAAGGAATCTAAATCAATTTCAGATTTTTGCTCGAGGGTAAAAGTGGTGGCAAATCAAAGTTATGGAGAAATGATAGAGGATGTTTGTGTGATGGAGAAGATTCTTCGATCTCTTATTCCAAAATATGACTATGTGCTATGCTCTATTAAAAAATCAAAAAATTTTGGAAGAGATGACTCAATTGAACAATTAGAGGCTCATTGCAAGCTCAAGAAGAGAAGATAAAAAGGAGAGAAGAAGAATCGATGGAGCAAGCTCTCAAGGCCAAGGTCTCTTTGACAGAAAATATAGAAAAACAAGCCAACAACGAGGTGGACGAGGATGAAGGCGAGGTCGTGGACTTGGCCAAGGCAGAAGAGGGAGATATAGCCAAGACAATAACAACAAGGGAGAAAGAAGCTTTCAACCAAGTAGAGGTCGTGGAAGAGCAAGAAGGAGAGGTTGAGGCTACAATTTGAGAACAAGTGAAAGGTATGACAAATCCAACATTGGTGCTACAATTGTCATAAATTCGGCCATTATTCTTGGGAATATTGTAGTGCTTTGAATAATGGTGAAGCAAAAGCTAATCCTATGGATGGCAAGGAAAAAGGAGAGTCAACTTTATTGCTATCCCTCAAAGAAGGGGAAAAGAATGACAAGAGTTTGTGGTACCTAGACAATGGTGTGACAAGAGTTTGTGGTACCTAGACAATGGTGTAAGCAATTATATGTGTGGCCATAAACAAATATCTGTGGAGCTTAATGAGAAGGTGACAGGAAATGTGATCTTTGGAGACATATCAAAAGTATAAATTGAAGTGAAATGTACAATTCTTATCTCTTCCAAGGAATAATAGTCAAAATTTTCCTTGCCACCACAGATGTTTACTACGTGCCTGTCTCTTATACACATCTAGATGTTGATTTGGGACAATTTCTTGAAAAAAGGATATGAAATCCTCATGAAAAATAAGCATCTTTGGCTTCGAAATCAATACGCCAAATTAATTGCGAAGGTGTCAATGTCAAGAAATAGAATGTTTGTTTTGAACCTCAATATTATTGAAGTAAGGTGTTTGAAGGCTAATGCAAAAGAGGATGCATAGAGATGGCACATGAGATTTGGATACTTGAACTTTGGCATCCTCAAAGACATCGGAGAGAATAAGATAATGGAAGGGTATCCTTGATCAACCATCCCAATCAGGTGTGCTCCNACGAAGCATGTCTTCTTGGAAAGCATGCAAGGAATAGTTTTCCAAAGGAGGCCACATCAAGAGCAACCGGCCACTCCAACTTGTTTACACTGATATCCATGGGCCAGTCACTCCATTATCATTTAGCGGTAACAAATACTTCATCCTTTTCATTGATGATTTTAGTAGGAAAACTTGGGTTCATTTCTTAAAGAAAAAATCAGAGGCATTTGTAGCATTCAAGAAGTTCAAGGCTCTTGTAGAGAAAGAGAATGGCTACGAGATCAAGGCTCTAAGGTCCAATAGAGGAAGTGAGTTCACCTCAGAGTTTAATGATTTTTGTGAAACTCATGGAATTCGTCATCCCTTGACAGTCCCTAGATCTCCTCAACAAAATGGTGTCACGAAGATAAAGAATAGAACAATTCTTAACTTGGCTAGACGCAAGTTGAAGACAAAGAAAATGCCTAAGGAGTTTTGGGCTGAAGCAGTCTCATGTAGTTTAATATCCAATCGCTCAACAACAGGATTCAAGCATTAAGGATCGAACGTCGCTAGAAGCATGAAGTGGATACAAGCCAAGCGTGAATCACTTGAGAGTATTTGGGAGCATTACTTACATGCACGTACCAAAACAAGAATGATCTAAGATGGATGATCAAAGCGTCAAACATGTTTTTGTTGGCTATGATACGAACTCCAAAGGCTATAAGTTGTACAACCCAGCAACAGCAAAGTGGTGGTAAAGCCCAAATGTCGAGTTTGATGAAGATGAAGCATGGAATTGGGAAGAAAAAGAACAAAGTAGCTACGATTTTTTCCATACTTTGTCGAGGAAAAAGAAGAAACTGTGGCACCAACAAAAGATATAACTCTGCCTCCTTATACCCACTCTCGATGATCAAGGTGAAATTTAGAATGAAAGATCAAGAAGAATGAGAAAACTTCATGATCTTTATGATGAAACTAAAGAAATAACTCTTGATTTGTTTTGCCTCTTTGTCGATAGTGAGCCATTAAGCTTTGAAAAGTGCCACAAGAGACAAGAGATAGAGACAAGTAATGGACGAAGAAATCAAGTCAATTGAGAAGAACAATGCTTGGGAACTAGCAACTCTTTCCAAGGGTTATAAGGCAATAGGTGTCAAATGGGTTTGTAACGTAAAAAAGAATGCAAATGGCGAAGTGGAAAGATACAAAGCAAGGCTCGTCACAAAAAGCTATAGGCAAAAGCATGGCGTTGACTATGATGAAGTATTTGACCCCATTACCCGTATGAATACTATTCAATTGCTTATCTCAATAGCGGCTCAAATGAAATGGAGAATCTATCAATTAGATGTAAAGTTGGCATTCCTATATGGCTATCTTGAAGAAGAAGTGTACATTAAGGAACCATTGGGATATGTGGTCAAAGGACATGAAGATCAAGTCCTAAGATTGAAGAAAGCACTATATGGATTTAAGCAAGCACCAAGGGCAAGGAATAGTCGCATTGACAAATATTTTCAAGAGCACGGGTTTGTTCGATGCCCCTACATTAGTCAACTTAATAAGTATGCACTCTATGTGAAGGCCTATGATAATAGAGACATATAATTGGTTTGCCTTTACATGGATGATCTCATCTTTACTGGCAACAATCCAAGGATATTCGAGGAGTTAAAAAAGAAGATGTCCCTTGAGTTTGAAATGACCGACATAGGGCTCATGTCCTACTACTTGGGCCTAGAAATAAAAACAAATGGAGAAACGAATCTTTGTCTCTCAAGAAGGATATACAAGATAAGATTTGAAGAAGTTCAAGATGCTTGATTGCAATCCCGTGAATACACCCATGGAATGTGGAACAAAATTGTCAAAGTCCGAAGAAGGCAAAAAAGAAGATTCCACACTATTCAAATGCCTTGTAGGAAGTTTGAGATACTTGACAAGTACAAGGCCTGACATCCTTTATGCCGTTGGAGTAGTAAGTCATTTCATGAAAACTCCTACCACAGCTCATATCAAGGTAGAAAAAAGATTACTTCGATACTTGAAAGGTACGTTGGAGTCCATGGATTACTTTATACTTCCTCCAATGATTTCAAGCTCATGGGTATTATGATAGTGATTTTGCTGGAGATATTGATGATAGGAAAAATACTACTGGATTTATGTTTTACTTGGGTGATTGTGCAATTTCGTGGAGTTCAAAGAAGCAACCACTTGTTACACTTTTTACTTGTGAATCTGAGTATGTAGCAGCAAGCTCTTGCACTTGTCATGCAATATAGCTAAGGAGATTGTTGAAGGAACTTCATTTAAGCCAAGAAGAAGCAATAGAGATTTGCATTGACAATAAGTCCCAAGCACTTGCCAAGAATCCGATGTACCATGATCTCAAGCATATAGACACTAGATATCATTTTATTAGGGAGTGCATTGCAAGAAAGAAAGTGGAGTTCCAAGTATGTGAAGATTCAAAATCAGGTTGCAGATATTTTCACGAAGCCACTCAAGTTCAAAGACTTTCAAAGACTATGATCAAGACTTGTGATGAAGAAGAAAAGTTCAGACAATAATTAAGGGATAGTGCTGGAAAAATAATTTGAACATTAAAATTTCTAGAATTGTTCTCTCGAAATCTATAGAATTATCTAGAATTTATTTTTAGATTATTCTTGTGACTAAATGTGTAGAACTCTAGATTTCTTAATAGGTAATTAAGAAGTTGGTTGAGTAGAAAATAGTTGGACATTTAAAATAATTCCAGAGTAGTCTTAAACTCCCTATATTGTACCAAACATTTGTAGTAAGAAAAGGTGAATGATATATGTTTCTCCTCCCTAGTCCTTTTCCACATTTCTAACATAGGATTCTTCAAGCAAAATAAAGGGGCAAAAGGAGTTTTGGGTTAAAGTAGATAAGAGGGTTCTCTTTATATTTGATATTTTGTGCTAAAATGAGAGGTTTATGCTAAATGTTATTTTCAAGGTTACATTTATGATTTTTTAAGAATATCTGATTTTATCTACATTTTTTTTTGGCATTTACTTAACGGCAAGTGATTAACACGTGACCTAACTAAGATTCTGTTAGAAATTTCAATTTCCCGTCAAATGTACTAACTTTGTTCAAAATTTGAATTGGAACCTAAATCTGTTTTCACTACAAAAAAATATACATTTAGCGACGAATTTAGTGACAAAAATTTGATGCACTATTCATCACTAACTGTCTAAGCGATAGATTTAGCGACAAAACATGGGATGTCACTTTTTTGGTAGTCACAAATCACTTAGCGATGCAAAAAAGAAATCGTTGCTAATTTAGTGACGACAATAGTGACGAAATGGGCAACGTAGTTTGCGACAATATTTGAGACGAATTTAGCAACAAGTTTTACGACGAAAATAATGACGAAAACTTAATGATTTCTTTTATGAATAAAAAGTAAGCGGCGGTTTTAGTGACGAATTTTGGTATTTGATTTTTTTTTTAAATACGTTAGTAACAAATTTAGTGAGAAATTTGTTTATTATTTTTTTTTTAAAAAAAAACTAGCAACAAATGAAAGAAATAAAATTAAAAATTAAAATACATTAACAAATTAAATACAACTATAATATACAAAAGATTGGTCATAATACATATGTCACGCTCCCAGCCCGTACATGCTGGGCACATGCCATTCGCCGTACTCTTATCCAAGAATATAAGTCTCACACAGCAACCACAATCAAATATTAATAAATAAAAATAGTAAGAATAATAACGCGAAAATGGTGCTTATAAATGCTATCAATTGTGTGGTGGCAAATTAAAACGAATAACGAAAATATTCTCAAGTCTTTCTAACGAGTCATATCATTTTGGAGCACGCAAACTCACTTATTGGAAAATTCAACTAAGTACATTATCTATTTAGTTCTAGGCTTCACCTTAATCTCTTTCCTTGTTCTTGTCCACCGAATCACCATCCTCCACTATAATATACTCCACTTCTCTATCTGCGTAAAACATTAATAATAGTGGAATGAGAGATAAATCGCCCAACAGGTAGCAAATATCTTTTGTTGGACCATGCAGTTATAATACGTATATTTTTTTTTGACATCAATCACATCATAAATCATTTTTAGTTTTCATAAGAACTTTTCACATTTCACAAGCACATACATACATATAGTGATATTCTTGTCATAGTCAGATTTAACAGTTCACATAAGTTTTAGTACCTGGAATGGTTGATTTTGTGTGACCAACCCACATAACACATAACACGTTGACTCATGTATATCAACTATATTTCTTTGTCGATTCGAATACTCACCTAGTGCGAGACCCCACTAGGCGGGATGCCAAGGGTCGGCCTAACCCACTCGACACAATTAGTCCATCGTCTAACCACTGACTGCACTTTTAATATATAGAGATATCTCAAGCTTTTCACATACACATGCAACCAAGCAATGTCACTTATACTTTTGCATAACATAAAAATCACAAATTACACAACATGGTCCATATTCATAACATAACATAACTTTCGAAATAAACTTTCAAACATTTAACAAAAATTAAAGTGTTATAGATATAAGTGGATTGACATTTTACATAAACAATTTTTGAAAATCATAAGGCAAGAAGCACCTACCTCGAATGTCAAGAAGTCAATTATCCTTCAGTCGTATCTCTTCGCATGCTCCTATTAACAATTCACAAAATCCTATGAGTTAAAATTTTCTTACGCCAAATTTACATATTTCATCCTATGAAATATTTCCAACCTATTCCCCCATAATCTATTCGTCCTTAGTCTTATAAACATACCATAAGTCTTATCCCAAGTTATAATAGTCTCACACTAAGCATCCATAAGCGTAAAATATCTTTCTTAACTTCGTTAGGACTTTCTTGAAACATTAGGGTCCTTAAATAAATTTTTGAAAACTTTTTTTGAGATTTTTATATAAGTCTTAGGATCATAAAATAATTTAAGGAACTTTTGAGAGCCTATGGTAACTTTAAAAAAGTCTCAGGGGTCAAACTGAAATTTTTAAAAACTTCTTCGAACTTAAAAGAATTTTTAAAGCATTCTGGACTGACTTAGTTACTCACAGAATCATATGAGTCAAATTCAAAATTTAAAAAATATATATATTTAGACCTAATCCGTAACCTTTTAAAACCTTTTGGGTTAAATATCAATTTAACAATAAATCAGTAGACCCGTTTTGCAAAAACACAAACAAAATATTATGACCCTTTAGTCCGGTCTTGTCCGGCACATCACAGATGACCTTAGACACATCTAGAAATTTTATAAGAGACAAAAGCTCCTGTCCACCCCAATTTGTCAACCATGTTTCATCTTCTTTTTTTTTTTTTTTGAAAACTAAATAATAAAAGGTCTTGGTCAATAAATAATTAAATAAATAAATAGACAAATATAAATTCAAAAATAAAATAATTTTTTTAATATAGAAAATAGAGCACTTATTTTACTTAAATGCCTAAAATTCTTGAGAAATCTGTCACTCTTTTCTTAGAATGTAAGGTAAATTTTTTTTTGCTATGCTAAGCGGGTATTTATAGGAGTAGTACAAACTCATGATAGGTTTAGATTCCCACACTTTGTATCCTATACAATAAGATATGTAGGTACTTATCACATATAGGGTTAAATTTTAGTCTCTTATACACATCTAGGATGTGTATAAGAGACATAATTATCTATTATTATTATTATTATTATTATTATTATTATACAGGTCTTCACAACATGAAATATAAAAACAGAAAAAAGCTAAATCTAGGAATCCGTTGCACCAACCTAATTAGATTAATTTTGACTTTGTAATTTGGTGATCTCCTCCCAAAGAGCATCAAATATCTCGATGTGTCCATCTAGCCTATGGGTTAGGATATGCATAGTTTCTTCCTTGAGATAGAGCTTTTCCAGAGTTGATGCAACTCAATATCTCGGTCCCTGTCTGCCTTAGTAGATACCAGAGGATGTATTAGTTGTTTAAGTTATAGTACATTAATAACACCACTAAAATTAATGTAAATAATCTATAAAATAGTACTAAAACCTCATAAAATGAAACTACACAAGGAAAATAGTAATAAAGTAGTATAAAAAAACTAGTGAAATTATATTACTAAAAAAAGTACAAAAAATATAACATCAATGTATTCTCTTAAAAAAATAGTACTACACTTGACAAATATTATAAATTATTATTAGTGGTTTTAAAAATAGTAGTACAATATTAGCAATATTTTTGTACTTAAAAATAGTAAACATGTCTACTAAAAAAGTTTAATAAACATAATTCTTATTAAATCGTTAAAAATAAAATTAATACTAAAAGTGTCTACTAAAACTAATAAATTACAAACTTATTTAGTCTTTACCTTAATTAAATCTTAATATAAACTTATTTATTAATGTCAAATATTTATAAAAAAATTTGGTAGAGTCTCCCCTATATTTTGACCATTTTCTCAAATTTTTAGAATTAATCAACAATCAAAATATTCAACTATATGAACAAAACAAATACCATAAAGAACAGAACACCAAATACTACTACTTTTCATAAACTAATTTAAACATAGTTTACTAAATTGTACTCAATTAACACATAAGCATGTAGATGTTTGATTCATTATTTACAATACGCCATATAACCATGGTGTAATCCACAATTGTCTTGTAGGTCACAAGTTTTTAACACTTAAAATATTAAAAAGGAGAGATATACTTAGATAACAAACCCTAACAATTAGAAGTGAACTAATACCATATGTAAAAAGAAAAATAAGTAGCACCTAAATATTCGTTTGACTAACAACTAAATTAACTTTTAACTCCTAAATGTTAATTTCAACAATCCTAACATAATTAAATTTTTAGAGTTTATCAATATATATATCCAAACAATTAAAACAATATCTCAATCTATAAACATTTCTTGATTTTTCTGTTGTAAGACTATTATATTGAGTCTATCAATATTGTCTTATTTTTTTGTTTCATTTAAATGTCTTATACAATAAATTAAATGGATTATTTTTTAATTATACTAAACCAAAAAAAATAGTACAAGCATGAAAAATAAAAAAACCCTAAAATTAAACTTAAAATTAACTTTTCATAAGAGCTAAATTACACATAAATTTAATCCTAAAACTAAAATTCCATATATAATTAAATAACCCTAAACCCAAAAATATAAAGGCAACAAACATGAAATCATAAAAATTTATGGAATTTAGAACCCTAATTTACATTATAATAGCAATTAAATAACAATGAAATAGATAAATTCAGATGTGCCATAAGAGAGAGGTAATTGGGGTGGCTCACAGTGGTGACTAGGGCTGAGGGTTGTACAGTGGTGGTGGAGGTGAAATAGAGTACAGAGTCTAGAATTTGTGTGTGAGAGGAAAGAAAAAGGTAGAGGAGGTCTCTGAGATTTTGACAAAGAGAGAGTATGTAGCTAGCTAAGAAGGAAAATGGTAGAGATGTGAGATTATAGTTGTTAGAGATGGAGAGAAAGAATGAGTGAAATGAGAAGAAGAAGAAGAAATGACAGAAGATTAAAAGGTCAAAAACTAGCGACGAGATGGATCGTCGCTAATTAGCAACGAAATTAGCAATGTCTTTAACGACGAACAAACAATTGGGTGCTAGTTGTATGATATTATGTACAGTTGTTAGAGACAATCTTGAAATTAGCGATGAATTAAGCGACGAAAATTTTTAACTTTCCCACTCAATAATTGTTTAGGCGGGATAAAGGTTAGCAACGAATTTATCAAGGCACACTATTCCAACCATAGTAACGTAGTTAGCGACGAAAATAGTGATGATAACCCGTTACTAAAGTTCTCGCCCTTACGCGCTATAACTTGTGACGAAATTTGCGACAAAAACTGTGTTGAAAATTTTTATTATCGGTTGGTAACAAATTCAGCGATGAAGTAGCGACGAATAGTAAATTTGTTAATAAATTTGTTGCTAATTAGTGACAAATTTTATCCTTCGCTAAATTTTCGTCGCTAATCGTTGTATTATTTTGTAGTGTTTGGTCAAAATTTTGGAGACCAATTTTGATAATATCCCAAATATTGAGAACTAAAAATGCATTTTACTCTTAACTTAATCAATTAAGAGACATAAATCCACCAAATCTTACAATGTTTATGCACGAAGCTTTACGTAGAGCTCCATATGTAATTTCTTGTACAAACTTGTGATTCTTCAATGGAGATTTGAATATGGGTGATGGTTAGGTGCATTTGAGATTTGACCTGATCATTCTGACTTAGCAAGACTGAAAATTCAACGAATACCAATTAATATAGTATTATTATTTATGAGAAAAAAAAAAAATCTAAGATTGAGACGTGGTCATCGCCGGAATTAACTTGCCCAAAAATTAATTTACTCGGTCACTTGGAATTTCCAGCCAATACATTACGAGTAACAACAATTTAAGATTATTTTATGCGGGGAAGAGTGATCTGGGGCATATCATGCATGCACCGAAAGAAAGGCAAAATTTGAAGAATAGTTTTGGTGAGCAAATTGAACGACAAGGACATGGCCAATTATCTATGAAAAGAACTGGTCTTTCGTAGAAAAAGTAATAAATATAAAGATTTGGTGGCAATAATTAAATAGAAAAGCGTAATCTTGAGACTCTATAAATATGTTAAATCTTCCAAGAAGAAATCATCCTATAATTGAGAAGCTAAGCGAATTTTCCTCGTTAAGAACCACAATGTCTAGATTCCAGTGTTCTTTCTTGTATTTGTTTTTTGCTACTATTGCAATTGTTCATGCTTCTGCACAATTAACTCCTGATTTCTACGACAAAATATGCCCCGAGGCTTTGCCCACAATCAGAAGGATTGTTGAGGAAGCAATTTGGCAAGAGCCACGCATGGGTGCATCCTTGCTGCGCTTACATTTTCACGACTGTTTTGTCAATGTGCGTAACTCGATTTTATTACTAGTACTTGTAGTTTCGCCCCAGCTTGATCATACGTGAAAATTATCTTAAACAACATATAGATTAGCGTGTCATATTACATAGAAGTTCAATTATTAATGCAGAACTTTTATAGATCTGATGTTGTTTAGCGTACAAATTTTTAAAAAATAACTAGATGATTTTTTAAAAAAACAGTAGAATTTTCTTATATTGTATACAATAATAAACTTACTACTACAAATTCATTTGTTTGATGGCAGGGTTGTGATGGATCAAATCTATTAGATGATACTCCGACTTTCAAAGGAGAAAAAACAGCTGGTCCCAATCTTAATTCCCTAAGGGGATTTAATGTGGTCGACGAAATCAAATCAGCTGTGAATTCAGTATGCTACGGCAACGTCGTCTCATGTGCTGATATCTTAGCGGTTGCAGCTAGGGACTCCGTCAACATTGTAAATTCACCATCACATATACTTCTTTTGGCATCAAATTTACATGCTTAATTAATTTTGATCATAATTAATTTGGTTGCTTATATTATGTACATATATATTTTCAGTTGGGAGGTCCATCGTACCATCTTTCAGTTTTACTAGGCAGAAGAGATGCAAGAACAGCCAGCTTCAACGATGCTAATAACGATATTCCTAGTCCACTTTCGAACCTCCAAGTCCTTTTGGCTAACTTCCAAAACCATGGGCTAAATTTGCAAGATTTGGTGGCCCTATCCGGTGCCCATACAATTGGTCTCGCACGCTGCTTTATTTATCTGCCCAGAATAACCAATGACACTAATATAAATCCTGAATTTAAAGCCGATTTGCAAAAGGGATGCCCTAATCTTGCAGCTCAAAATAATAACACCCACCCTCTTGACTCCACTACAACAATATTTGATACTGTGTATTACAAGAATTTGTTGCAATTTAAGGGTCTTCTTCATTCTGATCAGGAGCTCTATAAAAGTGATGGTAGTGAAACGGATAGCCTTGTCACGTACTATAGTAACAACCCCAATGCATTTTGGGCTGACTTTGGTGTCTCTATGATCAAGATGGGCAATATTCTACCTCTCACTGGCCAAATACATGGTGAGATCAGGCAGAACTGCAGAAAGGTCAACAACTAAGATATCTTCAACTGCATGCATTATCACTCTAGTTTGGATGGTGATTTTTTTTTTTTTTCATTATTCTTTAAATTATATTCTGCAATTGTTATATTACATTTTAGAGTAACGTTTTAAAAATAATAACTTTGTGATTTGCGAAGTTTACGCTGAAGTGAGATTTGCGATTTTCTTGTTTTTCCTTTTTACAGTTCATTGTACTATTACTTGACAAAATAGAAAAAAAATTGTCCAGAATTGATGCATGTTGTACCATTGGAGAACTAGTGAAACTTCTTGTCTAAAGTGAGAATTAACCGCGTAACCTGATTGGTCAAATCTTTGTTCAGTAACTCAACAAGTCGTATACTCAACCAACTTAATCACTAAATACTTTATTTAGGTGCAAATTCGTGAATTCCAATCCCTATATTACATTCTTAAAAATAAAAATTAGATCTCTTGTCCCTTAGCCTCATTGGACCTCCTCCGAATACATTCTTAAATTTAGAAATTAGATCTCTTATCCCTTGATCTCGTAGGACCTTTCCTTTTCCTTAGTTGTAGATATAATTAAAGGTTAATAACACTTTGCCTCCTGAACTATATGGCTAATTACACTTTGCATCCCTAAACTATAAAAATATACATTTTGCCCCTCATTCACATTATTCATCCTTTAGAAATTTTAAAATATCAAGAAAATTTAATTAGATGACTACAATACCCTTAGTATCATATTTTTATTTTTTACGTATTTAATTGATTTTCAATAGTTATAAAAGAATTAGAAAAAAATAAAATACAATAACACATTAATATCTTGGATTTTAAGAAATGAAAATATGAGGAACAGTTGAATTATATTATATTCGACATTGCAATTGGTACAGATTAAGCCAAATTTAAAAGTGCAAAATACTAAAAGACATCGAAAAAATCACAAAGTTTTATAAAAATTATATTTTCATACAATACCTTTACAAAAAATAAAAATCATAGAAAACAAGTTCATTTGGAAATTTTTCTACCACTATAATTAAATATTCAACTTAGAAATAATATAAAATGAAATCTAAAAATTTTAAAAATTTGACCAAAAAATATCTTGATATTGATTACATTGAAATATTATATAGTTTATTTTTGATTATTTTAAAATAATTATCACATCACTATCAAAATTTAAATACATAAAAATCAAAATATAGTACTAAGGGTATTTTAGTCATTTAACTAGATAATTTTAAGAATTTTAATATTAGTAACAGATGAATAGTGTCAATAGGGGACAAAGTGTAATTACGCATATAATTTAGGGGACAAAGTGCTATTAACTCTAAAATTAAATTGGAGAAAGTTAGACTGATATTGTTGAAAAACCAAAAAAAAAAAAAAAAAAAAGAGAAGAGTGTTGTACACTCTACATTCGATAATGACTAAATTTTTTCCTCGTAATGTTGTTCTTAAACACATTTAAAAGATAAGTGAACGAACAACAAATGGAACTACGAGTAATCGACCAATTACACAAAAGATAAAGTTTAAAATTCACTCCAAGGAATTATACAATGTTTAGAATAAAAGTGAACAAAGTTTTGCATGATAACTACTACACAACCACCCGAAAAACCCCACTACTACAATAAATTTTCAGGTTGCACTTTATTCAGTGCATTATTGACTAAATGAAATTACGAGAAATTACATTAGGTGACGAGGAATCTTTGAAACCAAATCCGAATCAATTGACTTTACTGCAATTTGTTCTAATCTGGTCACTCTTTCCAGCAAGCGGGCTCAGATTTCCCAATTTGACAATGGCATTGGCAAAATCGACGAAGAAAGTCAACAAAGTTGGTTTGATAAGTATTAACATGAGAATCAGTAGAGCCACCACCGAAGAGTTGTTGGTCCGAATGTAGGAGGCCTTTGTTGTTAACAAGATTCTTGAAATAACCGTTGTCGAATAAAATCGGGGTGGTAGCATCGAGTGCAGCAAGATTGGTCATCCCCGAGTGTGACGGGACAATTTGTTTTCGGTGTAGTTGCGAATGATGCATCGATCAGAGTTTCGTTGTAGACGCGGTTGCGGAATGTTAAGCATCTGGCTTGGCCTATTGTGTGGGATCCTGTTAAAAATTATAGGTTCTTGAATAATATTGGAGGAACAACATTATTGTTAGGAAGTAAATAGTGAGTAAAACAAGGGAATTTAAAATTTTTATTTGTTATTGTAGATCATTTTGATTAATTTATACATAATACAAAAAAAGGCATGAATATTATATCTTAAAATTACGGTAAAATCTCCAATCTATTTAGGATGTTAATTTACAAGCCACACAAACATTCAGTTTCTAATGATATCCATACAGATGATTAATTTAAGAATTTTCATAAAATTGATTGACTCAAATTACAGAGTGCTAATTCTTAATTAATTTGATCTTTTCCAAACGTGACTTTCCGTTTTTCCTTTTAAAAAACAGTACATGTACAACTAGTTAGTTACTCGGTCTATATATATATAGATTTAAAGAATCACAATAAGTCTAATCAGTTGAGATTAAAGGGATATGTATAAGTATATCTAATATACTTAAAATTTATAACTTATCATAATTGAGTTGAAATTTTAATTTATCTTAAAATTAACTCATAAGTATCTCATACTTATCAAATAATTAATTTAATCCCAAATTAATCATCCTTAAATGTGTGACCGTTTAGGTTCTCAATCATTTGGCAATAAGTATAAATTATAATCCTAAATCAATAAGAATTAGATAAATTAAACAAATTTAATTTATTATTAATTTACTAATTAATTAATTTACACTTATAGATCAAAATTGACTTCTAACAAAGTATCATAACCACCCAAGTGTTGAGATATGTCAAAATAGTTCGATTTCACATATCTATGATTTAGTAACTATACAATTATTATCCTTTCACCATATTATACTTCGATTAATTCAAAAGTACAGCTATAATGCCAACTCGTATCATATCAATTAATTAATTTATAATTTCTAAAATACAACTTACTTAAAATAGAAGTTAAAACACTCTTAATTCTATTTTCACTTTGCGCATAGATTTATGAATTATATTTCAAAAAGTGTCCATACTGAGATATACTCTCATATTATAAGGAGCTGTGAATTATATATTAGTCATATCTTATTTTTCATGATTCACACTACATCCGAATTCTGCAGTATATGCGACTCCTTACGAGTAACAACTAATAGAATCAAAGAATAGTAATTTACAATCAAGATAAACTCATGATCGAAATCAAATCCAAAGATCATTACATTACTTTCACAAAGACTGGCATTCAAATAATAATCTGTAGTATGTCCTTACGAGTAACAACTGATCGAGTCAAAATATAGTAATTCACAATCAAAATAGAGAATCATGATCGATCTACAAATCCAGATGTCATAATACTATTATTACAAAGAGATTAATCCACTGGCATTCAGATAATAATCTGCGTGGAATATTCTAAGTAGCAGATCAATCGATAAGAGACATTTTCAATAAGCATTAGATGTGTACAATGATACACTAATCTACCCATGTCAAATACTACAATTAGGAATATTTACGAATAAAATATAATTATGAGAAATTCTACAATCCCTTTTAGGGAACCATCCCATTGGCTTTAAAGGCTTGTACAGTACAAGTTTTTAAAGCACATAGTGTTGTAGTGTACAAACCTTTAAAATACAAGAAAATTGTAGAATTTTCCTATAATTATATCATAACTATTTATGATTTCATACACACAATATATATATAGTTCATTTAAAAATATCATATTACAAAATATACATAAATATAAAAGTGTAATTGTTTCTAAAACAAAATGACTCTAGGGCATACACTAATAATGATCTCTAGGAATAATATTGGTTATGATTGAATTTTTTATTACAAAAAATCAAGAGACTAAGTTTAATTTAACCCCCCAAAAAAGAAGGAAAAAAGAGTTAGCTAAATCAATTAAATGAAATTGTGGATATTGTAAATAAGGTTTTGGCATAGACGAGTTTAATTTTTACGTAGAAGGCCAACCATTTCTTTAGCAGTGAAGCTCTTGTTGGCAAAGACAGTTAAAATATCACTAAGATCCATTGCAGGCGATGGGATATTAGCATTGTTACCTGCATCATCAAGACTTGCCGTAGGAGAGTCTCTTCTGCCTAATTGAACGGCCCATGTCGGGCCACCCAACTCATTAAATCAACACAAAATTCTCACTGTCAACCACAGCAATATTAATAAATCTATATAAACTCAATTACATAAAATAAAAAGCCCATCGAATCATTTAGCACAAAGTCTGATGCCTTACTTTACTAATTTCACGTCACATTCTATATATTAGACATGTATATTTTAATATAGTAATATGCACAAAATCTTTTATTTTACTATTAGTATTAATATTCTATTTTATATTCTATGTGATTGTTATGTGTATTTTAACAATAATAATACTTATAAGATCAGAACGCATGTGATAAATATTTAAGATATAAAACAAGAGATTAACATAAGTAGCGAGACAAAATCCAAATTATAATAATGTATATAATTTAGAACATTATATGTGTCAAGTATACAGAAGGTAGGATAAGAAATTGGTATAGGAAGTGAAATTTTTCATGAAAACAGGTGCCGAGAAGACTATAAGCAAAATAAATGAAGTACTAGGACAAAAATTGCTTACAGCTACGACTGAATCCCTTGCTGCAACAGCTACAACATCTGAACAAGAAACAACACCGGGACATATTTTCTGAAGCCGAGATTTAACGTTGTCAATGTACGTCGAAACCCCCAAGAGAATCTGCATTTGCACGAGCAGTCTTTTCTCCGTAAAACTTGGGGTATCATCCAGCAAAACTGAAGCATCACATCCCTACAGTAAACCACACGACGCATTAGTTATTCAAAGGTGTAACATGCATGCATGAAGATAAAGGTTAGACCAGTTGCTTTATTGAATCTGATGATATTAGATTTCAAATTTCAATAAAAACCATATAAACACATGCAACCATAAAGAAAGATAGGATATCTATTATTCAAAATATTATTTGAAATATACATTTAGTGTAGCAAGTTTTGGATGTAGAGATAAAAAGATAACTAGAAAACATGTAATAAATAAGTTGTTTGTCCAAACGGAGCCAAAATTATGTGGGGAAAAAAAAAAAAAAACAACAACAACATGCATGAGAAAGAGAGGACTTGCATTGACAAAGCAATCATAGAAATGAAGACGGAGCAATGAGGCTCCCATGCGATGCTCCTTTGCCACAGCATTGCTCACGACATTTCTAATGGTGGAAAGAGCTTTGGGGCAAGTTGTTACATAGAAATTTGAGGACAATTGCGCTGATGAAATGTTTAAGAGAAGTAGAAAAAAGAATAGGTAGAGGATGCAGCAGTTCACTGATGAGCAAACTGCCATGATTAATGTAAGAAGATATGAAGTAGAAGAAATGATATGCGTCTAAGTAACTACAATTCGAAGTTGATGTACGACAATGGTGCAACCTTAGACAAGTCCCAAGGAATTTAAAGATCCCACGGTCATAGCCATATGAGGGTTAAAAGTAGTAAAAGTAAGAGGAAATTAATGATGAGATATTGACAAAATTGATACACAACTTGCCTATCCATATTGCTTGTTTTTTTTTTTTGTAAATCCATGTAGAGTAATGGGGTTGGGAATTCATTAATTTGTTGGACATCCAAGTGTAGTACATCGACCATATTTCAATTCTTGACAATCTCATAGTTAAGATTTAAGAATGCTTAAGTTTAGTGTACTTTAAAAAAAAAAAAAAAAAAGTTTAGTGTACTTATTTAATTATTGACAAGAATGTATTCAAAATTTGGACATGCTACATTAGGACTGTTCTGATTAAGTTAATGAAATGTAGCCTATAAACTTTTTATTTCAATTATTGTATGTTTGAGATTAATCACACGTATTGGCCAGGTTGGTGACAGCTGGTGTGGACAAGGCTTGTCAAGGGAATCTCATCACAAGATAAGTAATATTTTTAGTCAAATATTTAGGTAGATCCGGTATTTGATCCCACTTGTAGATCTTGTGGTGTGGATTAAACTTTAAAAAATCTATGATATCAGTTGATGTAAGCAAAATTCTTTAAGGTTTAATCCTGACCACAAGATCTACAGGTGGAATCAAAGATCGAATCTATCTAAGTATTTTCCATATTTTTATATTTTTCTAGTTCTATTATTTAGCTTGTAGTTTATTTTTCAAACGAATATCCATTATGCATCTGTATTTTGCGAGGCCCCCAAACTTTAGAACCTTCTTCTCTGTTACTGCGTAAGAAACTCGTATTAAAATCACTAAATAGCTAGGCAACTGAAAATCATCGAAAGGATCTAAGCAATTGTGTTTTGAGATGTATTGAACGAAGTCCAAAATTTTCACATTAGCTAGTATGAATGGAATAATCTACTTAAAAAATATCGACCAGAAATTAGTAACTATATATCATGATACAAAATTATCATCATTAATTGTTCTAGTCGCCAAACCATCAAGACAGTCCTTTCTTTCCCTAATTGCACTGGTAGTAAGAAGCTAAACGTTTGCTTTCACTAAACTAATTTCAATTTAAGTAATAACACGTTTAATAATAAAACGTTTATTCATATATGAATTCAAGTGGTGTAGGTAAAAATATACTGCAATCCTCCTAAAAATAATTTGAAAAAAAAAAAAAAACATCTTATCGTCGTGTCAATTTCTGTATATTCAAGCCACCATATCAAGATTGCTCAAACTCAAGATTCATTAATCTGGTCTTTTAAACTTCCAAAACAAGATTCATAACTGATACGCTTATTATTGAACCCCATTATATTTCACAACTTAAAATATGATGTAATGTACAGATAGACATCTGATGAAAATTGGCCATTGCGTGTTAAGGTTTTTCTTTCCCTTCTTGTTCAAGCCCATGCATTTTTCACTCAAGCCAAGAGATAGTAGAACTACTTGGTCTATAACCCATCCAAGGGTGAACAAAATTGTGGATCTTTCCTTTTCCATCTATAGGGGAAAAGGAGCGAAGAAATATAATTCAATCAGCTACAAATGATCTGTTGACAACATTCAAAATACAAACTCTTCCTCACCAGCAGCTCCATTTCCATTTGGCAGTGCTTTGTCCTTCATTGCTCGTAAAGCTTCTGCTGCTGAATCACTTATGTTCAGTAGATACTGTAATCTGGACAACTTTTCTGGTGCTGGATCATTTTTCAGGTATATGACAAATAGATCAGCCAATTCCTCCGGCACCTCCCATGATAATGGGGTAGAAGGTACAGCCTTGTCACAGGCTAACAAATCATTTAGTGAGGACACCTAGAGCACAAAGAAACACTAAATCAGACATATTGAGCAAAAATAGAATAGACAACCAGTCAATCTGATACCAAGAATTGACTTTCTTACCACCCCAGGATGATTTCTCTGTCGAAGAAGTGATACACCACTGCCTGAATAAGTGAATTTGATAATCTACTCCTAGCAAGATCATGAACAACTCCTTTAGCTTTCTCAATGTTGATGTTTAAATCTTTAGGGATTTTCTCATACACTTCCTCTTCGTCGAACTCTCCAGTACCAGACGAGAAAATACTATCAACAGTTTTCTTGAGAAGATTCTCTCTTAAACTCTCAGAAATCATGGTATCCAACTCAACACCAGCCTCTCTCAGTTCCCTAATTTCCTTTATGCTTAGCCTCCCTTGTGCAACGGCTGTTTCAAGAGCTGCTGACATTTTTGTGGTTGTAATGACCTTTATAATCTTTTGAGCATATTGAGATGGCAGGCCAACATCCTTCTGTAACTCGTTGAGCTGCTCGATTCGGGCTTTTGTCAATTGTCCGTCCGCTAAAATCACCTCAGCTTTTTGCCTAAAGGCCTGCTCCGCTAAGCTTCTATGTACTTCAACAATCTCATTAGAAGTCAAGCCAAGTATGCCTCCCCAGTTGGTTCAGCAAAATATATTCAGAGTCATCCTTCTTTGTGGTGAATTGGGTACCCAGAGGGATATTGGTCACTTCTCCAGTTAAACAATATAGCAGATATGTCTTATAAAGATCAGTTCGATCCCTTTCTGGTAGGTCATCTTTAAGATTTATCTCCGTCTGGCTTTTCTTTTCCAAACTCTCTTTACCAGGTCTTACTTTCCTAAGTGACTGCAAGGACTCCCATTCCTCATCCTCAGTCTCATCTGCCAGTTTTTCTTCCTCTTTCACAGGGGGCTCTACAGGTGGAGTATCAGATGATTCGCCTTTGATATCTGCCACTAACTCAGTCACAACCAAGCTGTTGAAAGCTATCATCTTTTTGAGTTCTCTTGCAGATTCTGTGCGACTACCAGCTGCTCGTGCCCTTTGGATATAACTGATGAAGATCTTACGAACCTGCACATGCCCAAAAAAAAAGTGCAAGTGGGAATACATTCAATAGAATTCTTACCAAAATTGACACCACATGAAAACCATGCACGAAATGCAATACAAGAAAAGGTTTAAAAAGCATTAAGCAAAGGAACATGTAGTGAATCTGACACTTACGGCCTTGCTAGCTATATTCATAGCAACCTCTCTAGTTAAGCGTAAACCATACGCTGCCTTTCTTACAGATTTCTTGATTTCAGAATCATATCCATCAACTCCAGCAGCAATTGCTTCCTTAACAACCTGGAAAAGAGAAACAAATTCACATAATTATAATAGTAGAGATTGTAGACATCTAGCAATCTCCAAATCAAGATGATAGAGCCAATATGCAGAACATGAATAAAGTACAAACAAGGATATTATCAGAGAAAACGCTGCAAAACATGAATTTGTACAAGTAGAAGGAGAACCTGATAATATAGTCATAATAGGTTACTGTTCCATCATTCATCAGCAATCTCAGTGACTTGTAACATTTAATCAAGATTGTAAAAGTTTGAACAACAACTTCACCAACTAGCATGATCATCAATGTGCATTTCAAATGACTGCCAGATGCAAATTTTATGTATTTGCTTAGGAGTATAAACTTTTTACAATTATTATAGTTCTTACAAAAATAAATAGTTTCTACCATTTTGCCAGCCAAAGATGGCAGTAACAGCACGACAATCTATAAGTTATTCGAGATTAGGATGGTGAGATCACATAATGAAATGGCCTTCCAGTCCTCCTTTCCTACTTTACTGCTAGTCAGGATGCACTTTGACCAAAGAGAATGACAACTATAAAATTCAAATTGTGGTTACCTTCTCAAATAAACTACCACAGATATCTGCATGAGCCGCTTCAACTGTTTCCTTCGGAATGCAAAACATAATCTGTAACCTTTCCAGTGCTTTAACGTCCTCATCACTCAGTGCTCCATCAGTTACAGCTTGCTGAAGCTTTTGCCGGTAGATTTCTGTAAATCCAAAACATGATATTGACAAGTTGCTCAAGAATTCTAATATACAGCTAAAAAGAGACACATATCCTTTTTGTAATTACGCAGATTGTTAATCATGACCCTATAACATATAAGAGCATATTATAACTACTACTGGGAAAAGCACTACCCTATGGGTGTGGAATTTTTTAAATTTTTATTGAAATTTAAAAAAAAAAAAAAAAAAAAAAAGGTAGTGAAAATAAGAGAGGAGATAAGTAATGTTGTATGGGAGTTATAAGGAGGTTCGTGGATTACACATACACATGAAGGTATGAATTGAAATTAATTATGGAAATAAGGGTAAATTAGGCAAAACAAATAATATCACACTAAACTCCTACTCATGCTTTATATATAGTATAGATAGACAAGGGGTAACCATGAAAGCATGTCATGTTAGGTTATCAAAGGAAAAACTAGGATTTTAGATGTCGCTGTCCATGCAAATTGCAATGACAGGAGAGCTGCCACTTATTTGCACCACTATTACCTTCATGGATCTCAACTGCCTTTTCCACATCAAAGTGCAACTCTTCACATAGATTCTGAAGATAAGCTGCTTTACTATCAGTAGCAGCTAGATCACCACTAGATACAGCCTGAGCAAGTCGCTTGCGATAGACTTTTGAGGTAACCTCCAGTTTAATAGATTCTGCTTCTCGTGTACCTAAACCGAAAATATTCCTCAACTGATTCAACGCAACAAGCTACAGAAGAAAGGAAATTTAATGTTAATACAAAGAGCAAAGTGATATGTGAGGTTAAAATCAAAAAAATCCCAGCAAAAGAATGCAGGAATGAATTGGTGCAGTCAATATTTCTATTTATTTGATTGATCAATTTAAATATTAAATAAGTGTCTTCTGTCTTTCTAGATATACATACATACATATATATGCGTCTGTTTTGCATTTCAAAAGGAATGAGAACACTTCAGCACCTTATTGTCTTCCATCCGACCACTTGATAAGGAATCCCAAACATAGGCTCGGTACAGGAGCTTTAGGTCATCAATTTTCCTGTCAGAGTCATACTCTCCACCTAGGCAATAACTTCAAGTTAAATGGGCCTCAGCTAAAAGCTTAAACAGTATAAAGTAAAAGAACAAAGGTCCAAAGAAGAACTCAATCAGAACAGAAAAAATAACAACCAAAATAAGGAAATAGAAGAAAGCCACATTATCATGAAAGCAGTTAGCAACCACACCTAACAAAGAAACTGGCCCAACCCCTGGAGCAAAGCGGCTGGCTTCAGAGACTCTCCCTGGTTCCGTAGTGAAATAAGCAAATTGTTAAATTTCAGCACCTTATTGAGCTCTTCAACAATACGAGTTGCTTCCCTGCAAGTACAACAATGCATTTTCACAACAATTTTAGCATTCTTTATAGGGAAAAGAAAATGGCGAAAGATATCCATTGGCAACAAGGCTTGGGCACACCCACATTCTCTCAATAACCCATTGCAAAGAAATTTGAGAACTATCCTCATTAAAAAGGGAGGATCGTTTAAACATGTGTCAAAAATATATATTTTATAAAGTCTTTCTGCATAGTTGCAAGGTTACCTCCTTCAGACTATCCTGTAGTTCTCACCATGCACTGTTCATCCTTTCTATTACCAAGGATAAAGGATAAAGAAACATACGTTGCTCTGGTCCTGGACTTCAATATGTTAAGAGCAGTTGATATGTTCTCTTCAACAAGCTTCCTTGTAAGCTCTTTAAACATATCCTCAGCAAGCTGCAAAGGGAAGGTAAGTGATGACCCAAAAATAGGTGCTAGACTTATTGTCTGATTTGGAAACATGTTGTGATTAACTGCAAATAAGATAAAATATACACATTGAGGTACCTCATCCGAAAGCCGATATGCAAGCTGTGCTTCTCTGAGGGCAACCAGCTGGTCCACATTAACATCTAGCGAAGATTCCAATTCTTGTGAATATTGATGAGCAGTAAGGGAATGTATTTAAAATCATAGGCATGGTGACAATTGAATAACCAAGTGACTCAGTCCAAAGACTCCAAAAACAAGTTGCAAGATGAAAATAATAGGCCCCTAAATTATCAAACAGCTTTAAAAATAAAAATTAGAGATTTAAAATTGAACCCAAAATTTTGCATTAAAGATTGCGGTAAAGCTTGAAAATTTGCCTTATTTCAGTCTATTAGTCACTGGATTTTGTATATAAAGGTAAAAGCGGAGGGGATACCATAGTGAAGTGTGAGATAAATTTACGTTTCAGATTTTCTATAACCTAATAAGACATATGAAAGTGAAAAATATGTCAGGTTTGGGACATTACCTACTGAAAAAATATGTCAATGATATAAAAAGTAAAGGTCAGATCAAACAACTTGAACAAATCAGCATTTACCTTGGCCAGTTGATTTAAGCTTGATACCATACAAACGCTGTGCATTGTCTCGAACAGCAACCTCTACCTAATGAACAATAATATTAAAGACATTAAAAGAGAAGGCAAATATCAAAACTTTGCAAGTCAACAAGAATTGAACTTCGCAGAAAAACAGTTGAATGAATTAGATACCTGTGCATCAGTAACCTTGAAAACACGTTTCCAAGGTAAAAGGAAAGAAGATGCATTCCCAAACACAAGATTCGACACATATATCAACTTCTGAAATGCCTGCACTGGAAACACTAAGAATGGTCAAGTTCCAAACCTCTGTTTAAAGCCCTGAGGACCTGCTAAGCAAATCTCATAATGAAACTTATCAAAGTAACAACATACCCGACGCTGCTCTAGATCAGCATCACGGTCACCTGTTTCAAGTCTTTGTCTGAAAATTCGCCTACCAATCTGAAAAATTAACCGTTAAAATATTTCCAAAGAAAAGGAGAAACACTCACATTCTTCATTAAAAAAAAAAAAAAAGAAAACCAATTATCATATTTGCCTCCATATGCATGGCCGCTGCATCTGGATCATCAATAGCCAATGCATTTTTGAATTTAAGTATTGTTTCAACTTCATCGCCTTTAAGATCTTCATTTCCCGGAGGAAGGATGGAAGATACATATCTGCAAAGTTCAAAATTACATTACACAAATTCTAATGTGTAATGCTGTCCAATTATTTTCATATGACAGAACAACTGGAAAAGATCAAAGACAACCAAAGAAAAATACAGAAATCCATATTTTAAAAAGACCATCTACAAGAACTTTCCTAATCTCCCATACTCTGCACCCCCACCACCCAATTATTAACCGTAGCATTACATTTTTCCCCTTCCTAACAGAAAATGCATCCCAATTGACAACATACAACACATAACACCCTCTAAGCAAAAAGAAAATAACTTGTTGTCTTCATATATACGACAGATTGTTTTTCCGTAGTTAGTTTCCAGAACAAGTTTCTTTACTCACCGGCAATATATATCACAAAGCTCTGCATTGAATGCTTCATTTTGTTTGCTAACACCGTATCTGAAAACATCAATTAGAAAGAAAACAAAAAAATCAGCAGATTATAGTCGGCCTAACTGAATACAAGATCACATCAGAAACTAGGCAAAACTTACAGCCAAGACCTACAAAAAGTTGACTGAATTTTACTGTCAACTCAACTAATCTTGTAATACTACAATAACTTAATTATTTGCAATTGCCTGAATTTAAATCTTGTATACTATAAAAACTTACTTATTTGCAATTGCCTCAATATCTTCCTTCTTCAAGGCAGAAGGGTCATCAAAATCAGCCACGTAATTGTGCAAATTCACAGCAGCAACCTCAGGAACGCAAGAATTCAACGCGTAGGCAGCTCCAGCACCAGCAGCGCCAAGAGCCACAGCACCACCGACGGCCACGTTGCGGGACCCACCGAACTTAGACCCAAGTCCGTATCCGGCTGCAACAGCACCGGCAAATATAAGAGCTGAGCTGGCAATTCTAACAGGCGGCGACATTGCATCCACCAGGGATTGGAGACCCCTGAGCTCTTTCTTTCCCCCGAATACATCCGGCTTAATGGGCTTAGTTGGCTGGTCTGAAGATGATGACGTGGACAGTGAAGTGGGCACGCTGGTGGAGCGGATTGTCGATAAACGGTAACGGCGGCGATGGGTTTGTTGCATGGTGGGTTTGGGCGGCGGAGCGGCGGAAGGGGTTTGGAGGGATAAAATTGGAGACAAGGGTTGTGGGGTGGGGAGAAGATGGGTTGGCTGTGAGGAGAATGGATGGGTTCATTTTCTTTTTCTTTTATTATTATTATTATTTTTGAAAATATCGGTTTTTTTCTCTCTGTAACGTGGTGGAGAGAAAGAGAGAACAGGGGGACCTTTGTTCTTTTACTTTATAAGGGGGTAGAGGGTTTAACAAAGGAAGTAGCGAGAGTGGAGAAGGGAGAAGATGGGGTAGGGGTTGGGGGGCGGAGAAGGAGATCGAGAAGATAAACTGAAGTGTCAAATATTTTGTAATTATTTGTAGGTCTGTATATTGTTTCGCTTATTTCAAACTAGTAATTTATTTTTCCTTATCCTCTAATCCTAGCTTCACTGATATAAAAGTTTTAATTTTCACAATACAATTATATCTTTAATATGGAAACTCAATTGTGAAACAAATATTTTGATGATTTAGAGAATTTGTATGATATAAATTATCAAAATTTAAAAATATTTACTTTGTTTACTTATTGTATTATTTATATAAATTCTATTAAAACACTCTATATATGTATAATATTATATTTAAAATTGATTTAAAAACAAAAAATAAAATATAAATTATAATAGGGGCCAAAGAAGTTATGAAAATTAAGAGTTGATTAAATTATTTTGTAAAAAATTATTACCACAATATAATTATATCAAAATTACTCTTTTATTATATAAAATTGTAATGTTATCCCAAAATAAGTATGAAACTCAGAACACATCATTTGTAGCAGGTCTTGTAAAAGAATAAAGATTAATTTTTTTTTTTTTTTGGATAAGAGTATAGTCCAATTTAATTCATTTAATTATGAATAAATTAAAGAAACTATTAACATGTTAACTAGGTGATTAATTGCTCTATTCCGTTTGTACATGAAAATTGGTAAATTTAAAAAAAATTATTATTTTGTGATAAATAAAAGGCAAAAATTATGATTGATACACAACTAAAAGACTAAATAGATTCATTTTTTAAATTCCAAATAATGTTATAAATATTAAAAAAAATTATTTTAATTTGAAACAATTACTAATCCTGTCATGAGATGCAAATGAATCCAAATATCAGCATCAAACTCTACTTCTTATGTTTCAGTAGCAGAGGTGCCAAAAAAAAAAGAATGGCAGTAATCCCTCTACGGCTTCCGCTATCCGCATGGCTGTCGACTCCAGCAGCTCCAACAGCAACAACGCTCCATTTCTTAAACCCAAACAAGCCGCTCAAACTATTCCTCGTTCGTTTCTCCGCTTTAGCAGCTGCCTCCGCTCCCACAGCCCAAGACTCTGCCCCTCCGCCGCCTCCTTCTCCTAGCAAGTGGGAGCCTTTCCGCAAAAAGAAAGTCGTAATGCGCGTTGGCTATGTCGGGTCCGATTACCGAGGTCATTTTTTTCTCTACTTTTGTTCTTCAATTGTTTTTTTAATTTTTTTTCCCAGTTTTGAAGACTTTGCTAATTAATTAATTAATTAATGATATTGGTGGGCAGGTCTTCAAATTCAAAGGGATGAACATGCATTATCCAGTAAGATTTTTCTTTTATCATCATTTCCCTTCTGAATTCAGTTTTTTTTTTTTTTAAATTGGATTGTCATTTTTAGCTCGATTTTTTTTGTTGCTTTCTTGATGGATACTTTTTTTTTTTTTTTAAGTTTTATTTTATAAAGTATTTTTATTTGGATGAGATTATTCGACTTGGAGCTAAAAAATGAAAAATGTAGTGACTCCATTGACAAAAACGGTCCCTTTTTTCTCAAATTTTCATTGACTCCATTGACAAAAATGGTCCCTTTTTTCTCAAATTTTCATTTTCCTACTGATTGTGTGCTTATATTCCTTGCTCAATTTCTTGGTCCAACTTTGTTTCGGTTTTGCCATTGTGTTGATACTTTCTGTGCTGAGTTTTATGATTGCATCGTCCGTAGTTTGACAATGTAATTAAATGATTCCTTGCAAGTGATTCTGATGAAAGGAAATATTGTTCTTTTAACTGACGAGATTTTTCAACTACGGTACTGCTATGTTCATAGAAAAGGAAAAAATGATGTTAATGGGCAGCAACGACTTCTACTATTCTAATCACAATAAACAGTGGCTCTTGCATATCTTACAGTTTTGTAATGCAGCTGTTGAAGGTGAACTGGAGAAGGCTCTTTTTAAAGCCGGTGGAATTCGTGATAGTAATTTTGGGGATTTGCATAAAATTGCTTGGGCAAGAAGTAGCAGAACGGACAAAGGAGTAAGTTCACTCTAATTGTTGGTGATATTTTGCATCATAAGATCTGTTTCTAGCTGTCTTGTTGGTCTCTTATGACAGTCTATATTTCAGGTTCATTCACTGGCTACCATGATAGCTTTTAAAATGGAAATCCCTGAAAATGCGTGGAAGGATGACCCTAATGGCATCGCTCTTGCTAATTGTGTCAACTCATTTCTCCCCAAAAACATCCGGGTATTCAGATTATACACATCTAGATGTGTATCGCAGAGGTGAGTTTTTATGTTTTGGTTTTTACCACTCATTTTATCATCTGATGTTGTTGTTGTCTACAGGAGATACTTGAGTTTTTGTGGTTAGTTGGAAGTCTGTATGCTCAACTTTTCCTGATATATAAGTGTTAAAGAGCATGATGCACTTATTAAGTCATGACTGCCACTTGGTTCTGAATGTTACAAGCTAAAACATTTTTATCCTCTGAATGCACCCTTCTTGCATATAAATAGTTTTTGTATAGAGATCTCATTGGAAAGTAGGAGGAGATATAAATGCCATCAGACTATAGTAAACTATCATTTTCTTTTCTTTTTTTACTGTTTCATATGAAGAAAAATTGAAGATTGTGTTGCTAGAGGAAGAAATATTCAATTAAACATATGAACAATGTATACAAGCCAAGTATACAAATCACAAAAGCCAAATCCAAAATTACTGGTACCAAACATTGGGTGCAAGCTTCTTTGTGCCTGCATACTGTTATTTGAGCTAATTTTGTTGGTAGAAAAGTGCTCAATGATGTGGAGATAGCAGAAGTCCTGGAGAATATAATAAGCCCGGGGAAGGAATCAGTTTTTTTTTTCCCCTAATGAATAACCTAGTGAGAGTACAATTTTCTTATTAATCCCACTTTGTAAAACTTTAAGGATAGCAGAACTTCAACTAAGAAACCGTTAACCTTGTTGTCATGTCATTAGAGTTCTCAATAATAGAGGCTTTCTTTTGTTTAATTGCCATGCTGAGTGGCAAATAAATGCTGCCTACTCGTAATTACTGTATGATCTTGATGCATGTAACACCCCGGGTCCTGGGCTGGCCCAACAACTTTTGAGCAGAAACAACGGGTCAAAATGCTTAAGCCAAGTTGTAAGTAGCCCACAACCCAAGGTGTTATAAACAATACAATATCCCCTCCCATTTCCGATGTGGGACGGGGCATCACATTCACCCCTCCTTTAGGCCTTGCGTCCTCGCAAGGCTCACACCGGACCTAGCAAAGTGCATACTCGGTTATGCAAGGATTCTAGAGGTGGCTCGTACGGGTTCTAGAGGTGGCTCCCGCCCTTAGGTCGACGTAGCACTTAGTCCCACACAGCACTTAGTTCCTGGACTCCCTTGCATAGTCGCGGCCCAATACCACTGGCCCAATCTCACCCCGTGCATTAACCACATGAGGTTTATTCTGATACCAACTGTAACACCCTGGGTCCTAGGCTGACCCAACAACTTTTGAACAGAAATAACGGGCTCAAAATATTTAAGCCAAGTTGTAAGTAGCCCACAACCCAAGGTGTTATAAACAATATAATATCCCCTCCCACTTCCGATGTGGGACGGGGCATCACATGTCTGCTACTATTCTAACTGTGCATTTATTTGTTTCATGATGTTTGCAATCTGCTACTATTCTAACTGTGCATTTATTTGTTTCATGATGTTTGCACTATTATCATTTGGCGGTAATGTTACTTTATTTGGGTCATCTTCAGGAGCTTTGATGCCAGGGCCAAGGGAATGTGGCGTCCGCAAATATTCTTACCTCATTCCTGCTGAAATTATCGGCATAAAGAATGAATTAACTGCTGCCGAAGTTGATTTGCATTTATCGGATTTTAATGGAATCCTGAAATCTTTTGAGGTCTGTTTTAGTTAGTAGACAGTCTTCGTGCAGTGGCTGAAGCTTTAGTTTATGTATTTTTGGTTTTTTTCTTCTGTAGCAGTTTATGTTTTCCCTTTAAAAAGAAATAGGAAAAAGTTTCCCAATATTCTGCAGATGCTAAGGACTTTAACCCACCCTATATGAAAGGAATGCCAGTGAAAATTTTCATATTTAGATTGTCTTTGTTCCTCCATCAATGTTACTGAAACTTCAATGAATTTTCATTCTTACCCTATTTGGTAGATAGTTTACATGGAGATTGAATAGAACTTGGTCCTTCTTAACGGTTGGTCCATATGGGTGGCGTTGCAGGGCGAACATCCTTTTCACAATTATACTATAAGATCCAATTGTATAGGAAGCAATTACCTTCCAGAAGGTCTAATAGACGTGATAAGATCTCAAGATCATCAGATGAGGAAGCAGCCTTGGAGCACGAGGAAAGTGATGGGGAAGAAACTTTTGAAGAAGAAGTTGCTATTGAGGATGAAAGTAATGGAGTTGAACCTCTTAAAGGAAAGGAAGTTGCATCAGAGATAGTCGAAAATAACTATAATTCTTCACCCTATAGTTCTACCAACTCCCTTCCAAGCAGCTATAGTGAGAATGGAGAAAGTTTGAAGAAACAAAATCCTGTTTTGCCACTTGCAAGATGGCTGTATGAACCTGATGAGAGGGATAAACTTAGTGCTTCCCACTTCAGAAAGATTTTTCACTGTTATTGTGGAAAGTTGGAGCACTTGTGCGGTATGGACTATGTAGAAATCTCAATTTGTGGAGAATCATTCATGTTACATCAAGTAAGTCTCTTTTGACACAACTGCTGGATTGTAATTCTCATTTCCTATCAACAGTATGCATATAGTTTCTGAAATAAAATTTCAAAGTCTTTGAGAACACCTGTTTCTGAAGGTGCTTTCGAAATTTCAATTAGCCTTAATATGCAGTATGAAGGTTGAGTTCCGAACAAGAAGAAAGATGCTTTTGTTCTGCACTAGTTTTTCTCCTCAAGTCTGTCATGAAGCTATTTACTACATGATCACCTGCTTGCATTCTCTTCCAGTATATTTTGGGATTATCATTGCTCATGCTACATGCTTGATTTTACTTTTGATAGTAACTCAAAAGAATATAGGACTTCCTTTCATCAGTGCTTTATATTTGATGAAATCATATTTAATCTGATGATCTGGTTCTTAACATTTATACTGCGCGTGCTAATTTTTCTAGCAGGAATAGGAGAAAAATTATTACATGCCATGCCATGCCAATCTCACTCTAAGCAATAGTTGTTGACTTTGGATTATTTGCTCAAGTTCTCTGCCATAAAGCTGTTAATTCTTTTTTTTTTTTTAATCCGCTAAGCTCTTATGCTTTGTTTACCAACATGATAAAATTATGTTGTTTTAAACTAGAAATGGGTAAAGATACTTTTAATTAAGTAATATTTGGCCCAATATTATGGTTTTTGACATTTATGCTGCATCTTCTGATATATTTTGCTGCATATTCAATGCATATGCTTACTTGTTGCACCAAACTAGATACGTAAAATGGTGGGGACGGCTGTGGCAATAAAACGAAAATTACTTCCTCTGGATCTTCTGGAGCTTTCTCTTTCGAAGTTCTCACGGATTGTCCTACCTCTTGCCCCATCTGAAGTTCTTATACTGAGGGGAAACAACTTTGCTCTGAGAAAACGACCTGGGAAGATAACAAGGCCAGAAATGTTGACACTGCTTGAATCAGAACAAATTGTCACAGCAGTGGATGAATTCTACCATTCTGTAATGTTACCTCAGGTTTCTACTTTTTTGGACACTTCAAAATCTCCTTGGGAGGATTGGGTAGCAACTTTAGATGCTAACACACATCAGCATCCCAGAATCCCAGTTGGCCAAAGTCAGGACTGCTTGGAAATTATGGAAGGAAAAGGTAGAAAATATTATTAATTCTTCATCATAATTTTCTTCAAGTATACACTGAATCTCATAGGCAACCCTACTTAGTGGGATTAAGGCTTGGTTTGTTTTTTTTATACACTGAATCTCATCAATTGGCAGTTACCAGAGTTGTTACCCTAGTTTCTACACTGCACCATTGTTTTGAAGATATGACTTGACTCTGTAACATAGCATCTTGATTATTAGGCATCGTGTTTCTTTTCTTTCAATCTGCTGATGGTTGTTGTTTTATCAAAGAATAATTTTCCTATGTTGAGAAAGAACTGTTTAACAAACCTCAAACCTCTTCCCCTACAAATAATAGTGCATGTAAACAATGAGATTTTACACTTGCAATCAGATGCACAAATCAAAGGAGTTATTTATTTATTTATTTATTTAATTTAAAGGGTAGTTGCTTCAGTTGTCAATAACCGTTTAGCCCTTTGTGTGAGTGCAGCTGATAATGAGTTCTTACTCTTTTCGGGGGGTGACAAATAGACTGATTGATGCTATTTGCTAATGTCTTGTATTTCCCAACAAAACTCGTACTTGGAGGTACCTTTCTGCAGAGTAGCTGCAAGTATTTATGCTTTCATGATCAATAGCAGTTGCTTATGATATCTTGCCTCTTGAACTTTCAATTGGATGGCATGTGTTTTAAGGACCTATTGATTGGCATTTGTTGTACCTCTTTGATCTTGCTTAAGCTACAAGAATGCTGGAGAAAGTTTCATGGTTGGACGGTTGGACATCTAAGTTGTTCTTGTGGGATGAATTAGTGTGGATAAAAATTCAAAGATAAATGATACCGTTTATAGAGGCAGATATCTTCAAAACTATTATGGTAAGAAACAAATTAAGAAGTAGTTTGACTAACTTTCTTGTTTTTATGTTTGTCTCTTACTCGTGCCTTTTTTCGATTTCCCTTTCTTCCTTTAACTGACATCTTGATACATCAATGGGGGTATGGGTCTGGAGTTAATAAGTTCTTGATAGTGGTAGAGGATAAAAGGATCAGATGCTGATGTTTCATACAAACCTCATGAATCAATTACCGAGTACTGAAGCTAGTCATTGTGTCATAGAAAGTGAAAGAAGGAGAAGGTGCCAGTACTGTAATTAAAAGGAATGGCAATTACCCATGAAAGATAAGATAAGAAGTGGGATTATCCATTTATCTACCTGCAACAAGATAGGACAACGTATTGGCCTACATGCCCGTTAAGGAAGTTGGGGAAATTAAGGGTCGAATTTACCAAAAGAAATCATAATCCAAGTCCTTTTCTCTTGGATGGTGAATGGAATTGTGTGATGGAATTGATATTTAATTAAGAGTAAATCTTTCATAAACTGTGTGTATAAATTTTTTTACATTATTGAATACATGTAACTTATGCATTGTTTAAGTTTCAAAAGTTAATTATACATATCTGGCATCATACAAAAGTATTTTTACATTCATATATGATTAATCCTTTAATTAAACCTGCTTTTGTTTTTTAATGGTTGGAAGAAAGAACTCTTTTTTGAGAATTTGGTGGTGCTGAGCTGAAAGAGTACGATGTAGTCTAATCTTAGAAAATTTTCATTCTTGCACGATCAGTTATTGAGAATTTGAGGTAGACACAATCTCCTAAACTAGTACTCTTTAACTTTTGCTTTTGGTCGATATTAATTGTTTGCTTTCTATCTACAACCATTTGCTTCCAGTTTAATTTCGTAGAATTGAACCCCTTCACTCTTCCAAGTTCCAACATCATTTTTTATCTTTTAGTTCTAGAAAATAGGAATTTTTAGGTACTTCGCATTGTCGAGCTCCTTGTGCTATCCTTTTGAATTGACAACAAAATACCATCCCTATTTTATTGTCAAACTTGTAATATTTCATGACTCAATAATAGAGAATGTCTAGCACAACATGATTTAGAAAATAGATGAAGATGTGATAGTATTACATTCACCAAAGGCCTAAAAACAACTAGTTAACTTCAAATATACATACATATATCATAGAAGAGGGAGATAATCTCCAAACCATACGGGGATAGTACATTGAATTCTGGGTGTCGACCTAGAAGAATGTGCCTCCCTTAGTTTGCGGGCTTTCCGTATTAGTGGCCGAAAGTTGGCGGGCGACTGTTCAGTTTCACGAATCACATGCATAAATTGCATGATTCATACGCAAATTTACCCTTCATATCAGAGCCTTGGGTTTGGTTATTTCTAAATCGTTTGAATACTTGATAGATAGCAAGTTTTATGAAGACGATTCTTGTTTTTTAATTTTTTTTTGTTGCATTTGTGAGAAAATGCACGAAAACTTTTCTTTCGTTGGACTTTTTTATATGCTTTTATGTTCTTCAAGAAAGAATTGAGAAAATTTTAAAGTAAATTATACGTGAAAGGAAATTTAAAAGTCATTGTGGATATTTTCGCATCCATAGATAACAACTGGATCTTTTAAAATGCTTTGTTTATTTGCATCTATCTACCACAATCGATTGTAAACAATTTCGCACAAAATCAAAAATGTCTTGTATGCTACGACCATTAGGCACTCATGAATGAATCGTAAAAATTCAAGAATGTTTTTGTAGTAACTTGTTTTTGGTTTCCATGTACCCTTTCTACATAAAACTGTATTATTGTATTTGGATGAAGAATTTCAAATTCAAATCCATATTAGACTGCCCAAACAAGTTAATATTTCATTTAATTGGAGATTTAAAATTCATTAATTAGTAAATGTGGACAAGCAGGTATAGTCCAAATGGTAAAGTTATACTTTTCTTATGATTTAGGTCATATGTTCGAGTTATTAAGCCGGTAGGTAGAGATTTATCGTAAATCCTCTTCAAGAAATAAATAAATAAATGTGGGAGTTTAATAGTTAAAATTAGTGAATTTTAAATTTACTTAAATTTTAAATTTATCTAAATTTCAAGTGAGCTATTTCAAATTCTTCTTATAAATTAAATCTACCCATTCAAATACAACCTAAAACTTTTGTTTCACATTTGATATATCAATGCATGCAGATGCAAGGATCGATTGATATATCAAATTATGTAACAGATAATTAATTTGTGAACAAGAATTTAGCTCAAAGTGTTTATTTCATTATGGAAGTGAACATAAAATTTCATTGATACATATATGTTTGTTGAAGCTTGAAATTAATTTGTCGAAGTAGATATAGGAGACAGGCAACTGATAAGTTTCTAAATACCTTGGTTGAGAAAATAGTGCATAAATTTACAGTAGAACACTTGTAGCAAGAAATATACTAGTACATAGTATTTTTTTTTTTTTTTAAAAAAACTTTTTTATTACATCAAAGTAGTAGTAGCTAGAAACAAGAGTTAAGTTTTGGAGGACACTTTTTTTTTTTTTTTACCAGATGGACGCAAATGGGATTGGTTACATGGTGGTGTGAAAAGTATCTTGTACTCCCTGCATTTCAATATAATAACTGTTACCTTTAATTGATATACACGAATTAAAGACGTCATTAAATTAAATGAATTTTGCGAATTAAAGATAGTTCTAAATGATTAAATTATCGTTTTGCTTTAATAGCCTAATTACATAATCGATTCTCCCTTCATTAATGTGTCATTAAAGATAAAAGTTAAAAAAATATCATTTAATAATTTTTTAATTTTTTAAAATGACAGATAATATGAAAACAAAGTAAATTATTTAAAATGATAGTTATTTTAAAACGAAAAGAGTAAAAGCTAAATATCATTTCTTTCGCAATCATGGCTCATTTTCTTGTATTGAATAGCAAATGAACTAAAAAGTATATAAAAAAAATACAATAAATATATACTAATAGATGTGATAAAGATTTATAAAAATGAATAAATAGGCTATCTTGAAATGTGCAATTTTTACTTAAATTTTATGAATCGGACCAAATCATGTGCACGTCAAGGTATGCGACTAATTTACTTACATTGTCATTCATATTGAATTGTATGTCCAAATCATATTTCGAAGGAAAATTTCACATTCCTCCACTGAGATTTGATATAATTACATAAATCTCCCTTTGGGTTTTAATAATTTCACATACCTCTTCTATTTTTAATTTTTAGGTAACAAAACTAACCCACACTACTGCTGTGGACAAAAAGTCCTAATTTATATCCTAAAACGCCCTTGTCTCTATAAGAATTTTTTTTTTTTTAAATGAATTATATTTTCCTCAACCATCTCATTCTTTCAATGTGCTGGTAAACCACCATCACCTTGCCAAAAAAATAAACGCACCTCTTCTACTCCTACCTTCCCAAAAAATCACACATTTACTCCGTATCAATAACCTGCATCTAAAAAGCAAATCACCATATACAACTTTACACAAGTCAGTAGCTCAATCTTTCCTCATAGCTATCCTTATAATCCCACTAAATAAATAACCTTCTCAAACCACCAGAGCATAAATGGCTTTGACACCAACTTCTACTGTCTGTGTCTTCTTTTTTTTTTTTTATTTGGAAAAAAGAAAGAAAAGAAACTAATGGTTAAAGTATTATGTGAGGGTTATCATTGTCATTCCACATAGATAAGGGAGGTATGTGTAATTATTGAAACTAGAGGGGAGGTTCTTGCAATTATAACAAACCTTAGGGGAGGAATATGAAAAGAGGAATAAACCTTTTTCCCATTTCATCAGGCAATTTCAGCTTAACAATCAAACCTACGTCGTTCTCGGCGTAAACATTTACATCAATCAAATCAACCCACTTCCATTACTATCAATAAGCGAAAAATTCAAAAGCTCTTGAGAGCCAGACGGCCCTCGACTCTTATAATTTTTCTACAAACATTTACCATGCAATCACCATTGTTAGGTGGCTAGATAATTAATATTCTACTTTTTGGGATGGCAATTTCCTCCGATATCATTCGTAGTCCAATATATATGGCGCCGCATAGAACTTCATTATGCAACCCCACAACAAATTACGAGCCAAGAAAAATTAATTTCATCAACCATCCAGAATTGAAGAAATATCATGCATTCCTTTCTGAATTTGTTTACAAAAAATCTTTATAATGCATGTTAATTAAGGAGTAGAGGTTCTATTGAATGTGCACAAGATTAGTAGAGGTTGTTTCATAATTCATAATATGGTCAATATTAAGAAAAAGTTTTTACTATCTATTCCGTAATATATACATAAAGTGGGTGTTACATGTGTTGAAAATGATTAAAAAAATAAGAATTTAATATATTCAATCTACATTGTAAAGTAAGTAGTACAAACTTGTCTCGATAACATGTCCATTAAGTTTAGCCAAGTGCACAATATTCGTTTATTCTCAAGTACCAACAAAAAAAAAAAAAACAGGAACTGAAAAGTTTATATAAGCAACCTATTTTATTGAAATGGAGCTAGAATGTTGCTCCTTGGATGTTAGTACGCAATATAATTATTGTTGTCCATTAATTGGGAGGACATAGTAGAAAATGTTACAGCGGGCGGCATGATGATTGATTTTCTGAACAATAATTTATCGCGATTTACATACGTACAGCCTTGTTTCTCCATGACTATGACTGCTTTCAAGTGTGTATTTAAGAAATGTTCCAGCAGGCAGCTACATATGCATGCTGCTGTACTCTGATTAATGACGAATAATTTATATAGATCTACCTAAGACCCACTCATTTGCGTTATCTAATTTCTAGCCCGGCCACAAAGAAGGGTAATAACAGAAGCATTCACACTTCTTGATGATTCGTGATAAATTCCATCATTCCAGTCTAATATACAGAATTTTTTATTTTTTTTAAAAAAAAGAAAAAGAAAATAAATAGTAAATCTCTACTTGTCCCATTTGTGATTTAAACATGTTAAACGTCTTATTAGCATAATATAGCTACTTCTTGCAGTAATTTTATTTCACCTATTTATTAAACCATTTCTTAAACTTTAGTAATATCCAAAAACTTATCACATAATCTCATAGACTATTACTATGGTAGTGACTATTAACTAATTAAGTTGCTATAAAAAAATAATGACGTAAATTTTGCTCTCCATCTTTGACCGAGCTAGAGGGGAAAAAATTTTATTTACTACCACAAACTTAAATCAACTAAATATTTGGCAGTGTTCCCTCGAATATATTAACGATAACAATTTTAAGAGGTTGAACTTGATCGTGTCCCATACACGAAAGACGACTATATAGTCAATTTCTATGGTCAATTTTCTGGTCAAAATACCATAAAACTCAAACCAGACAAAATTCTGGTACTATACGCGCTCGCAATCTATCTTGATTACAAAGATTAATGAAGAATTAATGCATGAAATGACGTGAAAATCAACCTCAGCTCCAAATTACTATATCTTGTAGATCTAATTATCAACAGAAGTATTATGAACCACTAGTTATAAGTCATTAGTAAAATCCTCATATAATGAAAAGCTGACGTCAGAAGTGACGTAATAAAAAGTACTATTACACGTAGTATTTAGTTAGTAACCATAGCTGTACCCTATAAATTACACAGCTAAAGGTTTTTTTATTTTTTTATTTTTTTAAGGATATAATTCTAATAATTACTATTCTACCAAAAAAGTGAAAGAAAAAAGAAAAATAAATTATCTTGTAGCTGCATTTCAATGCCACCTAGCCAAACTCAATTTTGTGAATAAAATTTTTTGGTTCTTGCATGAAGAATAACAGCTAGTAGAGTTCCAAGAAGGCAAAGAGAACCCCATATGGTGAACGTAATTTGATAGCAATTTGTGCCCATGCAGCTACCATCTGCTGAATTTCCTTGTTTTTTATAGAGAAGAGCTGCTAAATCACCAAAGACGAACGAGCCCACCGGGATATTTGTTACCAAAATGTTATGATTTACGCCAAAATTCTTTGCTCCAAATAGCTCGGTTGTGGTAGGGACGGAAATGGAAGTGATTGCTCCTGTGCATGTACCTATAATCGCGGTACTTACATAAAGAGAAATATTGTTCCTGCCATGAGGAGCAAGAAAAATGCTCCTGATAACGGTATCATCGTCAGTGCAATTGATGCCGGTTTTGAAACTATATAGTTTTTCCTGAAAATCAAGAAAAAAGAAATGTAAGTTTTAACATAAAAATGAGACACGTGACACTTTTGATAGAATAGAAGAAGTTTTGATAGTAGAAGAAGGAAGTACTTACTTTGTTAAATAATAGTCGAGAAGTGAGGGAATTAAGCGGCCGAAAAAGGTGAATGATGAACACAATGAGACAAGAGATGAAGTCCTTGAGCTACCACGAGACTCAACAATTTGTCCCAAATTATTGAGGTAGACGAAACCAAGAGTTGCTCCGAAAAGATAGACAAAATAGTACAACCAAAAATCCAGTCTTTGTAACATTAATTTTACTCCAACTTCCTCTCTAATTCGCCCTTCATAGACTTTGTTTACATTTTCTATCTCCTTAATCTCCCCACTTTCCATTGATCTCATGAGATCATTGTCGTGGCTTTATTATTCTCCGAAGAAGCAACATGACAAACTCTCATTTCTTTCCTTAACCAACATTTTTGTTGGAATTTTTCTCTGATTTTTTCACCCAATGGAACTCCAGATGGTATGATTAAAAATAAGCCCATTAAAATAGCCATAGTGATAGGTGGAAAGGAACTTGTAATGGAGCTAAAACTGCTTAGAACAGCATAGATTCCGGTTAACATTGTGATGACAAACATTGCCCTAAAACCACTAGCCAAGTTCTTTGATTTTCCTATTTTCACGTGCTTGGCGACGGGTGAAGCTGCAATACATACTAACAAAGGCAAGAGGGCGTTCAAGAGAAGATAAGTTTTAGCTTTTTCACTTGGGGAAGTACGACTCACAACATCTACAAGGGATGTGAAAATCTTGGCAGATAAACCTTGGTAACTTGTTGATAAACCCACAGCAATTTGACGGTCAAAAGGGAAATTCTGAATAGTTATAATGTAACAGACTGTGTTGATCCAACATACTGCTGTTTCCAGCCAAACAAGTTAGCAAGAAAACATGCCAATAAGAAAGAGAGGAGATTTGGTTTGTAATGAAAAGATATTGGATTCCATAACCTATTAATCCAAGTGTTGCACCAATCATCAGGACTAGCCAGAGGGGCAGATAAGTTGCGGCGATACCGGAAAACCAACCGAGCAATTTCCCGGCATCGGATGCAAGAGCTAGATTGTTGAGTTGAAGTTGTGATATGGAGAGAAGATGCTTGAGTTGTGAAGAGTAAGCAGGGAAATTTGAGTTTGTCCCGTTTATGCATTGTAGCCAAATGGCACCTATCAAACTTAGCCATTGTATAGCCATCGAGATTGAGGGGCAGCAAAAAGTAGTTGCTAGTAGAATGTTTGCTAGATTTTTGGAATGGATGAAATTCGTTTAAGTTGATGAATTTATTTGTGTTGGTTAGGTGGGGGGGGTTAAGGATTGAAGCCAGATTCGTCAAGATAGAGATGTATACTTAATTTTTATAATACTTACGGTGGTAAGGCCATGAATGTGTTCTATCAATGGCCACCAACACACCTTTGCAATTAATGGTTTTTTTGGGGTTTTTATGTGAAAGTAAAATTAATGAAAAACAAGAGATCAACAATCCTATACGGGTTGTAAATTAAGAAAATTTTTTACAATTCCGCAACGTAACGTAGAATAACTAATTATAACTGTCAGATTATTTATAAAATCAGAAAACCTGTTAGAATTTTTTATTTTACAAATAATTAAATGACTGTTAATCATTCTTTATAATAGTCTTCTATAAATAGTTAACAGTGAAGAATTGTTATTGGGCAGATGCAGCAATCACCAAAGAGCACCGGTAGACTGCGTGCCGTCTCCAAATCAAGAACCATATCTCCTGCGAAATAAAAAAGAGGTTTATTATAGATTGAAAATATTTGCGTCATGCATGCTCATGCATGATTCTTATATGTGACTCGTCTAACTTTTTTTGTTTAGATTTTGGACAGTCCGATGATTCTGTTTCCTGTTTTGTAGCAAGATTTTTGTCACAACAAAAAGTAATTTATGATAGTGGTTGAATTTGATTGTCTTCGTGGCTTTGTGTAGTATATTGTCATCAGCATTTTACTATTCATGGATCATAACAATCGACTAGGAAAACTAACGTCAAAATGATATCATGTCCAAATACACTTAATAGTATTCCACTAGAGTAACTGAATATGAACAAAAGATCGATCACCAAGGCATGCCATTCACACTTGCAATGGAAACTTCATTAAAGCTCTTAATAAATTAAATAACAACCATGTATTCTTTTGAAAAATTGAATTTTAACACGTAAAACTTTACGAAAAATTGAATATGATACACTAGCTCATGCAAGCCATTAATTAGTAATTAACAGCTTTAGACCATAACTAGATATGTAATGGGTTTAGCAGATGAGACTTACCTGGTCTCAAATCATCATTGTCCAAGTATTTGTGAGAAATCTAATTAATCCTTCCTGCAAGGCTTCTTTCGAGTAAATCTGTACTATTTATTTTACAATATAAAGTAAATGTTATCATTATTAAGATAATTTAAAAATAAAATGATTATATCACTTTTCAATCATATAAGATATAATCATTACAAAGTAAATAGTAGAGACTTTCTCTTCAATCATTTGGTGTATACAGTGTATCAGCTTATGCCTAATAGTAAGAATTGCCAGCTTATGGCTAACCAAGCCTAAAACTTTTAACCAATCCTAAAACTTTTAGGTTCATGGAACCCCATAGAGATTACATACAAGTTGAGCTAGGGTCAAGAGTGTAACCAGAAATGTTTTTGGTGGGGAGTAAATATATATATTTTGCATGTTAATTTTGTTCATAATACCGTAAACATTTTACAGTCACGTTATCATGTATTTAAAATAGTAGTATTATACATATTTATAGATAATAAAATTTACAAAATGATATCATAAAAATCGTTATTTGAATCATGTTTTTATTGCTCTAATTTTTGTTAGTATACTGGGGTATTTCTTTAATAATTTTGATTTTTGACATCTTACGTATTAAATAACTCTTTATTTGTAATTTTCAATTACAATCTTGACTCGAAAATGTCTCTACAAAATAAATAAATGTAAATTTTTAAAATTTTATAACAAGTTAGTTAAATAAATTTAGAAATTTACGAACAAAAAATACCTAATAAATCAAAATAAATAGGTCGAATTGAAATTTAGATGAGCTAGTCAAAACACAAAATATACACTATACAATTCACAAGTTATATTTCAAGTCAGAATCTATTCTATTAGCAAATCTAAAACAAAAAATATATATATTTTGGCAATTTCATTTTATTAATTGAGAACTGTATAAATCAAAACAACAAAATGAATACTCAAAGTAATTGGGCCTGGTTTTGCAGTGGGGAACTGTCAGCCCATATAACCTCTGGGCAATGTTGTAGCACAATAAGAATGCATAATTTACAGGAAACAACAATTAGTATAAAGAAATAGGGCGTGTGTTCGTTTATCTGGGCTACATTATTTTGGGCTTAGGCCATGGCTTAAAGATCATTAAACCGGCCCGTAGACAGCAAAAAAAGTTCCCTCGTCTTCTTCACACTGAATATTTCCATTTCATCTTCCAAAATTTGGCTAAAAAAAAAACCTAATTTCCCAAACCCTAGCTCTGATTTCCTTGGAATTTCCAACTCAATGGCTGCTACGGCTGCGAGTTCTTCGACGCCGGCGGAGAATGGCAGCAAGCCCGTCATTGTCAGGGTTAAAAGGAAAGCTTCTCAGTCCCGGCTCGATGCTTTCTGTGGGTTACATTTTACATTCTTTTCAGCTTTCAAGTTTTTATCAAAATTGAGGCTAATTTTTGGTTGATAGGGCTCGAAATCAATGAAAGGCCATTAAAGCGGCCATTGCTCGACTTTGAAAAGCTCTCAATTTCTGATTCTGCTAGTAAAGGTATGCTAAAAAAAAAAACTCGTACTACTGCAAAGATTGCATTTGTGAAATTATTCTTACCTAAGTTTTTTCATTTTCTGTGGGAGATGAGATAATTGATCAAACAAAATGTAAATTATTGCTAATATTTTTTTTAATGGGTTCCGAGGAAAATTAGGGTTGGAGATAGTAAGTGCTCATTGTTGGTAAATTCAGCTGAATAGTACTTGTGAACTTATTTTTTCAACAGTATTATAAGGCATTTCTAAAATTTTGGCAGCTGAGGGGTTGAAGAGTACAAAGGTATTTGTGCAACATGTGGAGACTGTAACGACTTCCGAGGTCACTGTTGATATTCTGCAACCCTTTGTGGTTAGTGTAGTGGCAAGTCCGTTTGTTGTTTATTGATGTGATGGTTTTTTTTTTTTGGCCGGATTGTATTAATTAAACCGTGCATCTGTTGCTGCTGTCCTTTATTATTATCCAGCCAAGGTTATATTTCTGGAAAATTTTACAGTCCCTTTTAGAGAATCATTCCTTTGTACTTTAAGGACTTGTACAGTACAACACTATGTTCTTTAAAAATTTGTACTGTACAAGTTCTTAAAGCCAAGGGAATGGTTCCCTTAATGGGACTGTAGAATTCTCCTATATTTCTGATAAAATTGCAGATACCGAGAAAGATTAGTTTTTCTTGAGCCTCTAAAAGCTGAGTTGTCTGATTACTTGCTTGATGTTGAACAGTCTAATTCAGCAGATGAGGTGGAATCTAAAGGGAAAAATGAAATTAGACGGACGTTTAAGACTGAGAATGTAAGCTCTCTCTCTCTCACACACACACACAAAACACACCACACACAATGAAATTAGACAGATGTTTAAGACGGACATCTAATTCAGTAATGTTTCATTTTAAGGTGCATTATCATGGTTGATTGTTTCATGATTGCAGTTTGACCTATGATATTCCTGATTGATGTGTTTAGAGTTATCAGCTTAAATTACATCATATTAGGTCCCTGACATGGAGAATGTTGTATGAAGTTTAAGATTAGATGTTGAATTCATAATTTTTTTAACTATTAGTTATATATATTTAACCTTATCTGTTCTGTAACTTATATGCAAGTATTTAATACTAATTAGTTTGTCTGATTTCTCTGAGTATCTTTTTGCCTATAGATTGTCATCAACTCTATGGTACCTCAGATTATCAAAATCCTACCTTATTTATATACCTAATGTTTCTATTCTCATTGTAATGCTTACAGAAACAAGACCAATTGCTGGCTAAAGCAAAACAACAGCAACAGGTATGCTGTACTGTTAATTGTGTTCATGTTTATCTACTTCATTAATCTTGGTTATGTAGTATGTGTAGTTCCAAGTATGCCAGTGGATAGATGATAATGCATGTAGACAGAGAGAGAGAGAGAAGTAAGGCAATCTACTCTAGTTTTTAGCGTGAAAGAAGAAGTTAGTTTGCCTCTTAAAATTATTTGGCCTGCTCTCTCACCAAAGTGTTCAAGGTCCTTTTGCAATTTATTAACATTTGTATTCTTCTAGATTTTATCAAAAAATGCTCGTTTTGAGCATGAAATCTGGAGAAGCAGAAAGGAAAGGAAAGAGCATGCCCATGAGGAAGCTCTACATGACATGTGTCGGCTCTATGATGTTGTTCGTGTTGATGTTGAGGAAAAGAGTGGTGAAGTGAATGTGAAAGAGTAAGTATCAGTGCATGAGAATTGCTATTGAATTGCAGATGTTTTAAGAATAATGTATTTTTACACAGATATTCCGAACTGGAGGACTACAAAATGATGTCTGAATATTTGCCTCTATTAAGAGAAGTCCTACCTAGTGCTGCAGTGGAGATTGAAGATAATATTCATGAAATCATGTCAAAAGGAGGTGTTATTTATTATTATTATTTTTTTCTTTTTTCTTTTGCTCTAGTTTATAAAGTTTTGGTGGTCTTATTCTCTTGTGTAGTCCTTTAGCTGGAAACTTGCTTCACAAGTTTCTGTCATGTTGAAAATTAACATTGTTCATTGGTGTTATACATGAATAGATTGTTGAAACTAACAGTCGATCAGCAAACAACACATCTGCCAGTATGCATTGAGAAAATGCCTTTATGCAAGATATGCATGTTGTGAGTTGTGACCCATTAATGTAGGTTTGGTTTCTTACTCAAAGATGCCAAGGAAATAATGTTTTTAGGTCACCATAACCATAAAACTGGTTCATTTTACTCTATTTCTCGTCTAATTCATTTTTAATACTTTATCAATTCCTGGATTGCCTGTACTTTTCTTGATATTCTGATAGTTCCTGCAAAACCATGCCCTGTTTGGCTGATGTGATGGGTTATCTATATTGTTGTGCAGCATTACCAGATAATTATGTCTATGACTATTATGCTGTTAGGGATGGCATGGACTTCACTGAGGAAAATGCTGCAAACCCATTTCCTTTGTAAGGATTTTGTTATTGCAGCCAGACATAGTGACTTCATCTGCAGCTTTGTTCACTAAGACATGGTTTTGCTGGTTCAGGGTGCAAGTAGATGACGAAGACTATTATGATGGTCCAGATGATCAATCTGAATATGAAACTGATGATTCCAATGGTATGATATTTTTATACCTTTGTTTTGACTGTCTACTCGATCCCTGGAATTGAAGATTCTTATGTTGTCGTCAACATGCCTGCACTTTCAGCTGAAAACAACCCTTTGAATGACTATCCGGATGAAGAGGCCTCAGATATTGAGGATGACATTGAAAGTAGCTGCTCAGATGATGAATCAGATGGTGAGAGCAGATCATCTTCTCATCAGTCAGAAGAAGGTAAAAGTACCAGTGAAAAGTCTATGGAATCTAAACCATTGGGACAACATGATTGGTCAGATGATGCGTACCCTTTATCCGAATATGAAATATGTGATGATTATGATGATTTTGGTGATCAAGAGGAGTGGAGGTAACTATGACTTTGGGTTTGACTTGGTACGATTGTAGATCTGTGGCTGACTGAATGTAACACAAACAGTTCCATATGTTTGGCGTCATGAATATTTGCTGAGTTGGTACATTCATCTCTCCATCCTCCTCAATGATTTAGAAGCAAGAGGACTCGGCACTTTAATCCTATGCATTCAAACCAAGGAAAAGAATACAGCTACTCGATTTATGTAGAGTGGTTTGAAGATTTTATTCACATCATTAAGATAGGTGAATATATGAAGTTGTTGTGCTGTTTTATTTGTACATCTTCGTGTTACTACTTACTGAGGTGGTAATGGTTGTGGTTCTAACATAGATAATATCGTGATATTAGAAGTTTATATACCACTATTTTACAAAAAACTGGGTGTAATACAACTACGAAAACCATCAATGAAACCAAAACAAAGGGGGAATTTTACGGTCATTTTTAGGGAACATTTTTTTGACTTTGAAAAGTTGTACTATACAAATTTTTAAATCATATGATATTGTATTGTATAAGTATCTAAAATATAAGAAAGAGACAGTAGAATTTCTCCAAAATATAATCCTGATTAGTGAAAACAATATTAATATTTGAACTCTTATTGGAAAACAAAATCAGAAAAAATTTTGCTTGGTCTTTTTGGACAATATTATAATTATCTCAATACTAGTAGTAAATATTTTTGAGTTTAATCATGCTTTGTTTTGTACATTACATTTCCTAAAATTGTAACCCTATTTACTTTAAATAATAGTACAACTAGTGATCCGAAACAACATCCTAGATCTCAAAAACACCCAAGATATTGCACCATCATTAAAAAATAAAAATAAATAAATAAATAAAATCACATAGTGGTATTTATTTTAGTGTCGGATGAATTGAATGTATCACAAAAAACACATGAAAAGCAGGGGATTAGGGAATTCCTAAAAAAATCATGACGACAAGTGACAACTATACAGCGCCAACAAACAAAAGCCAACCACTCTATTACACGTCACATTCCAATCAGAATCTTCATCATGATCCCATCCCCACAATCCACTGAGGAATATTTTAGTACTTTTACATTTTACTATGTAGGTGTTTATGTACGCCTCGGCATCTGAAACTCCCTATTAGGTGCCAACCCCTACCAACAAAGATTGCCAATTCCTTCTTCTTTTTCAGTTTATTGTCATCCATCTCCCAAACCCATTTGTTTTCTTGAAAGATGCAGCGAATCATCATCAAGAAAGTGGTCTTATCAGGAAGAAATTTTCCCACCATCTTAACCCCTCGATCTCTCTCTACGCTAGCGCAGCAGTCCCCTCCTAATACGTCTTCACTTCAAGAAAATGACGAATTTGTTCCCCACATGCCCCCTTTCGACTACACCCCACCTCCCTATACCGGTCCCTCTGCCGAAGAAATTCTCAAGAAACGCCAGCAATATCTCAGCCCTGCCATCTTCCATTTCTACAAAAACCCTGTAATAAGAAAAAAAGCATTTACCTCCATATCTGAATTTATTTTCCCTTTTTATGATATAAAGTTTTGATCTTTTTTTTTTTTTTTTTTGGTTGTTGTGGTTTGATGGGATTTTGCAGTTGAATTTGGTAGATGGCAAAATGCAATACTTGTTTGATGCTATAAGGGTCGTAGATATTTGGATGCATTTGCAGGGATAGCAACTGTGTGTTGTGGGCATTGTCATCCTGAAGTGGTGGATGCTATTGTTAATCAGACTAAACGATTGCAACATTCCACTGTTTTATATCTCAATCATGCTATTGCTGATTTTGCTGAAGCTCTTGCTTCTAAACTCCCTGGGGATCTTAAGGTTTTTTAACTGTCTCTATTCGTGTGTGTGTGTGTGTATATATATATATTGGGATTATTGGATGATTGAATTGGGAAGCTTTTGTGTAGGTTGTATTCTTTACGAATTCCGGGACAGAGGCGAATGAGTTGGCGATGTTGATGGCGCGTTTGTACGCCGGTTGCCATGACATTGTTTCTTTGAGGAATTCTTATCATGGAAATGCTGCTGGGACAATGGGAGCTACTGCTCAGAGTAACTATAAATTCAATGTTGTGCAGGTACTTGAACTATCTTGATATGAAATATTTATTCTTTTTCTGAAATCTCTCTTATTCTGAATACGTGGAAACTTTGAAAGTTTATCTCTAGATTTGTGATTTGTAGTCTCAGAACTAAGATTGTCAAGAATATGGGCTATACATTAAAGATGGTTTAAGAAAGAGCTGTTGCTTGTTTATACGATGATATGGTGTTGTGATGAGAAAAATGTCACATTTTTTGCATGCTTCGTGCAGATTAACGCCAAGTATAGTGACAGTATTGTGATAAGATGCTCTTCTGGGGTTTGATATAGTTAGGGTGGTCAGCTAGGCACTCAGTAGAGGACCAGATTCTCTAAAATATTGGCTAGATTTCATACTTACTGATCAAGAGCTGAGAAATATTTTCCGGTAATTTAAGTAGCTAGTCAGCACAGCGCTAGCTTGTATTTCCTGGTTGCGGGCATCTGTGTGTTTTTCTACTACCTAAGTCTGAAAATTATATGGATTTATCTTTTAATTTTTGAGGCAAAACAGTTATAATGGCCGGTCTCCTGTTTGGGCAAGTTTATTTGTGTTTTCTCACTCTGTGTTTCATTTAGCTTTCTTTTTTTTTTTATGACATGTGACTGCCTAACAGACAGGAGTTCATCATGCCATGAACCCAGACCAGTACAGAGGCATCTTTGGATCTGATGGACCTAAGTATGCAAAGGACGTGGAGGATCTCATTACCTATGGAACTAGTGGCTCTGTTGCTGGTTTTATTTCAGAAGCTATACAGGTGGTTACTCAACTTTCAGGCAACTATAGCTAAAAGTAAACAAAGACATGGCTTTCTCAGAATAACTTGTGCCCTTTTGACAGGGTGTGGGTGGAATCCTAGAGCTGGCCCCTGGATATTTGTCAGCTGTTTATAACACGATTAGAAAGGCTGGTGGCCTCTGTATAGCTGATGAGGTTCAATCAGGTTTTGCTCGCACTGGAAGCCATTTCTGGGGTTTTGAGGGCCATGGTGTTGTTCCTGATATAGTTACTATGGCAAAGGTAGAGTCATCATCCGCAAATTGTGTACCATGAAAACTTAATATTATCATCACTAGATTTGTTAAAAAATCTAGGAAGCTTCTGCTCATGAGATGGATATCTGCATTCCCTTTAACCAATTTTGGATAGATCACTGTTCCAACTGCATCTATTTTTCCTTTCAAGCATCTACATATGCTATCACAGATGATGAACTCTTCTTGAGTTTATCATCTCTAACTGGCGTGGGAAGTTTTTTAAATTTCGGAGATGATTTATCTAAAGATGTTTTCCCTCAAGACATATATCATTGAGATAAGATTTTTGTGTTGTTTTCTACGATTCTTTATCTTTTACTTCTTTTGTGTTCAGGGCATTGGGAATGGAATTCCAATTGGTGCTGTGGTTACAACTCCTGAGATTGCAAATGTCTTGACTCGTCGCAACTACTTAAATACCTTTGGTGGTAATCCTATGTGTACAGCGGGTGGCCTTGCTGTTTTGAGAGTGATAGAGAAGGAAAAGCTTCAGCAGAATGCTTTTACTGTGGGTACATATCTGAAGGACGGCGTCTTACATCACTTAAGGAGAAGTATGAGAGTAAGTTTTTCTCCCTTGACATGTTGGAAATTCATATAGAAATAAGTTTGGTTTAATCATCCTGGATGAGTAAAAAGAAATATAGAATGCAAATCAGGCTGTGCATACGATAAGTCACATCACATTACATGATTTGGGAGATCAATTGAAAAACTTGGAAGTTTGATTTCTCACAATAAATTTTGGTTCTTAACTGATAAAAGGAGTATTTTTGTAGTCATTGGTGATGTAAGGGGCAGAGGTCTGATGCTGGGAATTGAACTCGTGCAAGATCGTGAGTTGAAGACTCCAGCTAAGGTTGAGACTCTTTACATAATGGATCAGATGAAAGGTACCTCTCTCATCTCTGCTTATTACCAACTAGTGACTCAATGACTCCCAATCTATATATTCTTGCTTGTATTGTGACTGATACTTCTTATACTTACAGAGATGGGTGTTCTTATCGGGAAAGGTGGTTTTTATGGATTAATGTATTCAGGATAACTCCTCCCCTCTGCTTCAAGAAGGAAGATGCTGGTGTGTTTTCATAGCATGATTATCATCTTCTTCTCCTCATCATTTTGCCTACTTTTGGCTGACTAACCTCTTTCTTACCTTCTTGTAGATTTTCTGGTCGATGTGATGGACTATGTGATGTCAAAGATGTGAAGCTATTGCAGTTATATGGAAGAGAACAGGGATCAATAAACTGCCATATCTATGCATCTGCTGCTGCTTGTGCTGAAACTTTTGATTTAGTATTCAAATTGCAGAAATATAGTAGTATTTGCCTTCTGGCAAGGAGATGCTGAGACATCACCTCGTTGTCTCTCTCTCCATTTATTTAAACGTTGTAATAGACTTCTATTTCTATTTCAAGGAGTGTTGTGTTAGATTTAAAAGGATGAAGTATAAGTAAAAAAAAAAAAATGCAAACTAGCCTATTGAACTGAAAAATACTCTTCACAAAATGAAACTGAACCCCTTTGCCCACAAGGAACAATTCTCCAGTATCAAGATTTCGTATGCATCTTACTATGAAAAGGACTGGAAAACAAATAAAATCGGTATTAAAAAGATATCCTTGAAAGGATGTTTAAAGATCACGGACAGGCAGCACTAATCTCAACTTGTAACAAGAAATAAAGTGTTGAAATCTTTGTCCAAACTGATTAAGAATAGGGGAAAGCTAAAAACATTCCCCCAGTCGAATATATACTACTTTGACAAAATTGCATGAAGAAAACATCAGCGAAGGATTCTTCTACGGGCTACAGAGCCTCCAAAATCAAGAGCGTAAAAGACTCTACTCTGTGCTGAACCGCAACAAGTTGCACCAAATGTTTCCTATGGTCACCTCATGAAAGGCATCAACTGCCTTATCTCTGTTCCATTACCATTGGCAAGATAATATATCTTCTTCCAGTTTTCATCCGAAAATGCATCTCGATTTACCAGCTGTTGCCTGTGATTAATGACGCAGAAAATATGACACAGTTACAGTGTCACGATAGGAAACCTTACACACTAACAATTACACACCAAGGTAGTATAAGGTAATGCATATACAATTATGCACTGTGTTCAGTTTACAATTCCTAGATATTAGGTGCCAGCGACGCAATAGCTAAAATACACCCATGCATATGTTCAAGACAGTGAAAATTAAAATTAACCAAGTAGATAAGAAATGACAAGTATACCGAACATAATAATGACAAACAGTGGCAGCTTCATCCAAGCTGTAGCGAGGGAAGTTGATCCTAGCATCTGGTGGCACCTCTGGTAAGTCTTGACGCAGTTTTCCTACTGAAATTGAATGAGAGAAAGCACCAACCATCATCAGATCCTTGTGCATCATAGACCTAAATGCATGCACCTACAAATGGTAGATAACAAGGTACCTCAACATCAAGCAAGTAAAGCAACACCACAGTTCAATCAATCACATAAGTTGGCAAGTACAGATGGAAAGAATACAGCATCATACAAAAAGCAGCCTCACAAAAGAGACAAAAGGGAAGGCAAAGAGAAACTTAGTCTCTTCTCTTCCCATGTGACCACCAAAAATTGAAAAGGAAAAAAAATTTTAAGTTAACTTCTCTCTCTCTCACACACACACACACATGAAACCAAAAATGGACTGGTTTTCTGACTTCTTAAAATTTCCATCCTCTTCCTTTGTTTCCTAAATCATCATAAAATTATCAACACTATGTACCAGGCTACCAGCTCCGTTTATTGTATATACTGACTGAAACCTGGTTACACCAGCAGTAAAGATAAATGCTTTTGGACCAAAAATGTAACATGATAATATTCAAAACTGGAATCAAGATGCGATCTGAAAAATGCAGGAAAAGTCACTTTATCTATAAAGTTCTAAATGTGGAAAAATCATATATACAACTTACAGTTGTGAGGTATCTAGCATGAATTGGACAACAAGAACGAGCAGTAACCGGCTCCTCGTACTCACTAAACGTGAACCAACTGTTATAATGACTTCCAACGAAGAACAACATCAATCAACAAAGTTGAAAGTCATACACATCGGAAACTAGTTTTCTTCACCATAACAAAACCGAGGAATACAAGATAATACAGGATGGGAGAAAATGTAGCTTACTTGATCAATTGCAAAAAGCACAGGATATTTTTCCACAAGCAATAACTCTTCCCTTAAACGAACTAGTGCTCCAACAGAAGCATGTGTGCTTTTGATTCCAGACTGGACTAGGTCATATAGCGTTGATCCTTCAGGCACTGGCATTGTGTCAGCACCCTTCACCCATCCAACACCTGCACCCTCCCCCAGTGGGATAGGATCAGTTATTTTGCACCGCAATTCTTGTAAAGGTGTTTGGTTATACTTCAAAAAATCCTACAAAGGAAGAAAAATAAGAGAGGCAGTTCATAGAGAGAGAAAGAGAGAGGAGAATATCAGAAACCGCTTATAAGCAATTCAAAACTACAAAAGAAATAATGCATTAAACACAAGACTAAAGCCATATTTGTATTTCTCAAGAAACCACTACAATTCAGATGCTATACTGTAGGGAAAAAAAGTTGGTAAGAATTTTTAACTTAACAAATGTGTGTATGTATGTGGGTGTGTGAGAGAGAGATTAAAATTCTTACCAGACGAACATTTGTTGACTGCACAGGTGTGTCCCACAAACCTGTTCCAGGATTTCTATAAAAGAATCCTCCATGAGTCCATTCTTGTCCTCTGGGAACATAGAGAACCAACCATCCTTCATTACGAGCCCAATGAACGAGCATTGCAAGTGCTATACTCTTCCCACAACTTCGAGGTCCATCTAATACAATTTTCTTCTTAGTTTGTGGAACTGCAAAATCCAAATACCACTATCACAAGCCAATAATTGAACAATTCGTTACAATTAGTACTACCACATCACTCGCCCCAGCATTCCATCACAAACAAACATAACAAACTAGCTACACAACTCCTCCACTTCACATGAGTAAATCCTATGAATAAAAACAGATAGGTTTCTCAATGCTTCTCAAATTGCAGATAATACTTCAATTAAAATAAAAAAAAAAAAGTAAGTGAAAAAAAGCAGCCTCACTTTTTGCAGTGGGGTACATGGGAGGATCAACAATCCTTCTGAAATTATCTCTCAGGTCAAGAAAACTCTGGCGAATCAGCAATGCGTGTCGCATTGACTCCTCGAACTCCTTCACCATTCCCGGCGGGAATCCTTCCGGCAACACTCTCTCCAGCTCATTTACTGGAAAAAAAAAAAGAAGCAAAATTATAAATCTTTATAAACATCTTTCAAAAGGGTAGGTAAAAGGTTTCACCTGAATTCCATGTAACGGCAAGCATCTTTATTACCTTAGCTGCGAAAGCGAAGGAGTTGAAGTGAACGATGGCCGCCCATTTGGGCCCACATCGAGGGCTTTATTACCGGTGTTCTGGGCTAGGCGCCGGAGGTGTTCTTCTTCGATTTCGGCGACCAATTCTTCGATAGGAGTGATTTGGACTTCCTGCCGGCCTAAATTTTTCATCGGGGCCGTCCTTTTTACCGCCACCACCACCTTTCTTCATGGTTTGGGTTGCATTTGATTTCGATTTCTTCAAGGCGAAGGTTCTAGAAGCTGTGAGCTGAGACAGGTTGGCTGTGTCTGGGAGAAGGAGCTTTGTGATGTTAGATTGGGGTTGGAAAGAAACGGCGCCGGCCGATCGGAGAAGTGATCGGAGCATTTCTACCAGGGTTTTTGGGCGGGAAACTACTGAGTGAAGTTGGGGTTTTGGGAGGTTGGAATGGTAATTTGGAAGTCATAAAATTACCCCATTTTGGAAAATAATTCTTTTGGGCTCTTCATGGCCCAATTTTCAAATGGACAATAGAGTAACCCAATTCTGGACATAGAAGTTATTTAGCTAACGTAGCCCATAAAAATACTTGGATCCAGGCCCATTCAACCATTCCGCTACAGAGTCCACCTTTTATAAACGCATATGAAATTAGTAATATAATTTATTTTTTATTTTTTTGGAAAAAAACGCTATTTTGGTCCCTCACCTTTGGGTCAATGCACCAATTTGATCAATTTATGTTTTATAGCAAATCAATTTATCCCTTGTCTTTCTAATTGTAAACCATGTTAGGCCTATCCTCTAAGGCAAACAATTCAGTGACGTAACTAGTCTTTGTCTGTAAGCATTTGATAAAGCAAAAGCTGTTATTTCACAGAATTATTCGGTATAAATGTTACATGAAAAATATAAACTAAATCGTTATGAATATTTAAATTTTAAAATAAAAAGCCCAAAAAAACACCAGCAAAAATAGGTCAACAAGCAAATTAATTGGTAATCGTGATGTCCAAACTTCTTGTTTGCTACCATTAACAAAAAATTGTTACGCGGTAATAGCGTAACTTTTAAAAATAAAGAGCTGAAAGTTCAAAGTCTTATATATCAATAATTATATTATATCTTATATTTTTCATCCTATTTTATTTTCCCATCATTCATGGAATATTCTATGAAAGGTGCTATACATGTTTTATTTTCAACAATAAGATAATTTATAAATCTTTTAATCAAATTCAATATTTGAATTGAACAAATTCTTCATTGACAGAAAAATAACTTATTAATGGATAAAACCTTTCGGTATTAATAGTTTATCCGGGTGTATTGGAACTATATTTCTTGAAATCCAAAAAAAAACTTTTGCCCTAAGATTGGAGGCAGATGGAACAGTACCAAAAGGCCCATTGGGCCAAAATACAAAACAGACCACATCCAATCCATTTGCCTCTCACCGGCCACCACCATATAGGCATAGTAGTATTCTCAGTTCTTGTAGTTCTTCCTCTAGGGCTATAACTTAAAATCGCACACAAAAACACACATAAAAAGGTGAAGGTTGGTGCAGCAGAGGAAGAATGCTGAGCGGAGATACACCACCAAATCAAACCATTTACATCAAGAACCTCAACGAGAAGGTTAAAAAAGAAGGTACTTTGTCCCTTTTTTAATGCTTTCTTGGTGTTTGTGTTTCAGAGTCAATATACATAAAAATTTGTTGTTCAAGATTTAGTCAACTGTCCAAACTCCCAGCTGGGCTTTTGTTTTTCTGGAAATTTTTGTGGCCCTCTTTGTCCTAGTGGAATTTCTGCGCTGATGGAGGGGTCTCTTGTGGATTTAGTACTTGTACTTTCAGGTCCTTGTTATCTATTTATTTATTCATTTTTTGTTGTTATTATTGATTTAGACGATTGATAGCAGTGTGATATATTTGAGCAGTTTTTACTGATCAATTTCCCACTGACATTCACTAGATTTGTATATTGGATATCTTTTTTACTTAATTCTGCACTCTTTGTTTGCATATTTGTCACATAAACATAGTATCTACATTCACTACTTAGTTTTTGTTGCATGTATGGCCGATGCCAAACCTTTCCGTACACACCCTATCTTCCTCCTCTAGGTTTGTGGGTTGGGAACTGGTAGCAAAATATGAAGTGCAGAGCGCGATATATATATATATTTGACTGTCCTTTTGAAACATACAAATACCAAAGATCAGAAAATCCTAGTTTAGGGGGGAAAAAAAATACTGAGCCAGAGGTAATGTTTTAGATACCAGCTTGTGTATGCCCATTATTTCCTTGTTGTGGTGTCTTGAGAGCTGAGGGCATCAGTTGGTATTGTTGCTGCCTTTGTCTCATACTTTACCAATTAAATATCTTTAGTTATGATGATTCTTAAATTGATGCAATGTACCCCTTATATTTCTTGATACAGAATTGAAGAGATCTCTGTATGCATTGTTCTCGCAGTATGGGAGGATCTTGGACATTGTTGCTTTAAAAACATCCAAACTTCGAGGGCAAGCTTGGGTTGTGTTTAGCGAGGTGACTGCTGCCAGCAATGCCGTGCGTCAGATGCAGAATTTTCCATTTTACGATAAGCCTATGGTGAGTTCTCACACTAACACCTACTTGATGGTAAATTACAGTTTTATTAAAGGAACAATTCCAAGAATCTTGTTTACTCTTTCACAGATTTAAAACCCACTTTCTATAGTTCCTTCTGTTCACTTGAAATCAAATTCACTTGTCAAGATTTACTTCCATATCTCACAATCAGTGCACCTTTTGCATTTTTATTTGATCTTCTATTGAGCTGATTATCTTTTTCTCTTATTTTCTCTTCTCCATCTGTGAATAGGATCAGGGATTTGATAGTGCACCTTTTGCATTTTTATTTGATCTTCTATTGAGCTGATTATCTTTTTCTCTTATTTTCTCTTCTCCATCTGTGAATAGGATCAGGGATTTGATTTTCAATTTTTTTTATGCAATGCAGCGAATACAGTATGCAAAAACAAAATCAGATTGTATTGCTAAAGCCGAGGGCACCTATGACAAGAAAAAAAAGCAAGAGGAGAAAGGTATGTCGTCTTGCAATTCCAGGTTACTTTTCTTCTAATGTCCTATTTACACAACTCTTCAAATATATCTCTGATTATTCATGATGGGCATTTTCCAGCAAAAGGTCTGAACTTTATATAGGTGAAGGATTTATAACATAATCACACTCAAACAGCCTCTCATGATCAAAGATGCAGATATCAAAAGCATGCGTGCTTATCTAGTTGTATAAGCAACATTATACCTCCTAATTGTACTCCCACCCCTTCGTTTATATTTATTTATTTATTTATTTTTGGGTTAAATTTATCCACATATTGTTGATTTTGTTTTTTGGTCTTCTGCTGGGGCCTTGAGTCATAATGCTCATGATCTTATGCTAACTTTACTGAGATGCCAATTTCTTTGTTAAACCTGTAAAATTGTGTGTATTCAGTATTCAAAGGTTTTTTTTTTGCAATACCATGTATTTCCTTAGTCAATGTTGGTTAGTTCTAGACGGTTATTGTTTAACATTTCAATTTGTGTACTAGTTCACTATTTGATGATTTCAATCAATTTTGTCTTGGATTGGTCTTTGCATTCAGCTGAAAGAAAGAGGCGTGTTGAAGAAGCGCAACATAATGCCACTTCTAATGGTCCAAGAGCTGAGAGCCAATGGTGGCCCTGCGGTGAGTTGCTGTATTTCAATTACTTCATTCATTTCTCGATTGACATGCACATGCATTTAGCCCAAGAGAGACGTTATCACCGTTATCTGTTTAACTTGCTCTACTGCTAGTGAATTGCTACTGAATTTCTGTATTAATATGAAGATGTATGTTAGGGAGAAGAAGATGGTATCATTTTAATTCCTACTGTTTGTATGTGTGTGTTCATATTCATATTAGATTTAGATTCATAATTTGTTGGCCTTTCTTCATGGGATGGGCATAGTTAGTCTTTGATGGGTGTAGTTAGTCTTTGCAGATATACACTTAATTGTGCAAAATTGTGAGTTCATGTTAGGTCTCTTTTCTTTTGGTTGTGAATATCCATGTGTGTCTAGCAGTTTCCATGTGGGCAAAAATTTGAACACTTCCTTTTCTTAGGGCTTGTTTGTTAACACTGAATTCTAAAGGCTGAATTGTAAATTCTGAAAGTATTAATTGCTGATGTGCATTGATAAATTTACGTCTGTTTGATAATCAACTAAATTCAATTTCTGAATTAAATATTTCACTTTATACTTGTGTTAATTTATTATAAATAATAGTCATACATGTGTGAAAAAGAAAATGAATAACTAAGGAATGGTGTAAATGTGTGTGAGAGAGAGTGTATGTATGTGATAGAGTGTGTATGTGTGTGAGAGAATGTGTGTAAGAGACTGAGTGTGTATGTGTGTGAGAGAGACAATGTATATATGTGAGGGAGTGTGTGTTTTTGTGTGTGAGAGAGTATGTGTGGCCAAGTGAGAGAAAGTGTGTGAATGAGTGTGAGAGAATGTGTCTTAGACTATATGGGTGTTTGATAACCCCATTAAGTGCTTAAACTTAATTTATTACATGCTTTTTGTATTAGGTGTGTTTGATAACGAAATTCTCTTTACCTCTAAATGTATTAAGTGCCACTTATTTTCTATATAAAATTTTAAGTGAAAAGTCTATTACTTAATTTGATGAATCACACAAATACATTCTTTACTAGTATAGCAAAAACTCACCCAAATTTTCTTTATTTTACATTCACACACTATTTACACACACTTGCACATTATATTCATTCTCTCACACATAAACACACACTTGCACACACTATATTCATTCTCTCTCACACACACAAACACACATTTGCACACACTATATTTATTCTCTCTCACACATAAACACACATTTGAACACACTATATTCCTTCTCTTTTATACATAAACACACATTTGCACATATTATATTCCTTCTCTCTCACACATAAACACAATTGCAATTTGCACACACTATTTCCTTCTTTCTCACACATAAGTGCATATTTGCATAAAAAATATTCCTTCTCTCCCTCACACATACACACTTGAACGACTATATTCCATCTCTCTCATACATAAACACACACACATACTATATTCATTATCTCTCACACATACTTACACACATTATATTCTTTTTTGTCACATAAACACACACTTGTACACACTATATTCCTTTTCAGTGAATTACATACAAAACGCACACTTGCACTTATTATATTCATTCTCTCTCACATATAAACACACACTTGTACATAATATCTCTCTCTTACACACATACCCCTCTCTCATACACACGTATTCTATATTAAAAAATTATTTATTTGTATTAAAAATATAATAATTAAAATAATCTACTATAAAAAATATATATATAATAATTAAAATAATCTACTATAAAAAATATAATATTATCATCAAAATATATAATACAAACGAGTTAAAATATTTTAATTCAGTACTTAGATTCAGCTAATTATCAAACAGATGCAACTTTATGAATTCAGCAAATTAAGACTTCAGCACTTAATTTTCAGTGTTCAGAATTCAGAATTCAGATATTATCAAACGCACTATGTGTATTACATTTATTTAAAATTCAGCAGATTAAGTGAAAATTTTTTCACTTAAAATTTTGAATACAAATTAAGTAGTACTTAATGTATTAAGTGATAAGAGAATTCTGTTATCAAACACGTTGAATTTAAAAATCTCTTAACCAATTAATTTTCAGCATTAAGTTGAGTTGTCAAACACACCCTTACTTAGAGAAGGTTTAGCAGACGTCGGGTATTTTTCCCTTTTTTTTTTTAAGAGTTGTTTTAGGAAAGAAGGGGGGTGGGGGGTTGTCGAACGCAAGGTATCAAAAAGTCCATGGTAACTTTGAGGACTGTAAATTACAAATATTAACGGCAGCGTAGTATGGTTGATGCTTAACAGTAACTTTTACATTTTCCTACAACTGAATGAAAGAAGCAAACCCACAAAGTTTTCTTCAAAAATTGTTTTTATACAACCTTTTTGTCGTTTTCACTAATACATCTCTGGTGAAATTTGCAGGTTTCCTCTCGTCCAGGACGGTCGAGTGCTCAAGAAACCGTTGCCGATCCTAACAACATACTCTTCATACAGAATCTGCCATACGAGACAACAAGCATGATGTTAGAAGTGCTTTTCAAACAATACCCTGGTTTTAGAGAAGCATTCGAATAATAGAAGCAAAACCAGGTATAGCCTTTGTAGAATTTGAAGATGATATACAGTCCTCAGTTGCCATGCAGGCCCTTCAGGGCTTCAAAATTAAGCCCCAGAACCCCATGGCAATTACCTATTGTAAAAAATGATTGGTCTAATTTTAAGGTCCTTTTGCCTGAGTTGTACTGAGCAATTGCAATAGTTGAACAGTTGGATGTTCTGTATTTTACGAGAATTGTTAATTTAGCAAACAGTCTCCCTTGTTCTGGTTTTTCAAATTCTGTAAAGATGTTAGGGTGCTGCAGTATGTTGTTGGAACATTATTTAGTTTTCGACTGCAAACTTCAATCTTGAACAAATCTTTTATGCAATGGTGTTATATTACTATTTCATAATAAGCACTAGCTTGTAATTGATGGGCTTGTTATTTTGTTGCCTTTTAATTGGCTACAGAAGAGTCAAATTTGTCCAGCAACTTGTTCAAGTTTTGGTTAATTTCTTAAACAGTATAAAATCATCTGGTTTAGGCTAATGTGGTTACTGAAGTTCAAAGCTTATTTTCTCACATTGTACTGGATATTAGTATCTAAACAAGACCGTACAGTATAAAGTAGAATAATTGAGGTTTAATTGTTTTACTTTCTTGAAAGGCATAAATCTTTACAATTTCTTATTGAAATGATTCTTGTCAGTGTGGCACAAAATTGAAGTGCTGGTGGGAACAAGACTGCTGACTTTCCTTTTCGCTGGAAAATTATTTATGTTCAGATTGTGTGTGAAATAAGACATTTGACTGACCACCTTAATTCCTTCCTGGGATTCTTTGACCCACACCATTTGTGCCTGGAATTTGTCATTACTGTTTGCCTTTTACTTGATTTGATCATCATCAATCTTCCAGAATCACCCGAGTGATGATGCACCCAGGTCAATGTTTTCATAGACCCGCTGATCCTCTTCCTTATCGTAATTAACTATAGTAATAAATTCCCATTTCAACTCCTGAGGGATTCTTTTTGGTTTTTAACTTTCTTTCCCAGCTGAGTCAAATGTTTTGATAATTTTTCTTGCGTAGTTTACGTTTAGGAGGAGAACAAGTTAGAGGTGATCTGATCTGTCTGCTTACCGTCTATTCTTCTTTAATATTCCAAAATGTCTCATGCAATATGCACTAAATGTATAAAAGTAAGGGGAATTGTACAGTTTCGTTGAGGGAACCATTCTTCTAACTTTAAAGATTCGTACAGTACAAATTTTTAAATCACATAGTATTGTACTGTATAAATCTTTAAAGCACAAGGAAATGATTCCCTAAAAGGAAGTGTAAAATTTCCCTAAAAGTAAAAATTGTAAGTGTAATTAGACAAATGTAAATTGTTTAAAGTTCCTTTCAAACCCCACTCAAAACAAAAAAGAAAATTGATTGTCACTCACTATGTTAGTGTTACAGTCAGATATTCCTTGTTAGTATTACATTTGTATTAGTATGATTATTAACTTATTATGTAACGCTGTGATTCGTATCATAGGCGGCATGGTTACGGATTCCAGAAAGGGTAGTTAATACATAAATTGCTGCTCAGAAAAACCAAAAAAGAGTATATTTGAAGAATGAAGAATGCAGACACTGAAAATTGGAGTGGGCAACAGCTTCGATTCTTGTTGGATTTTGTTTGGGGGGAAGGAGGAGGCATAGGAAATTCTTGATTAACGTAACTGTCATAATATAGTTGTGGGAAATCCTTTGTTTACCTCCTATGGAATGAAAACTGAATGAATTTAATTTGATATAAACTTATTGGAGTGTATTTACACTGATGTCGTTTGAACTATTATTATTTAAATAATTATTTAAAATTAATTCTATTAGCACACTTTGTACGTGTGTATAATTGTAGAAAACGTATAAAAAATAAATTTAAATTAATAGTAGATTATGAGAAGTTATTGAATAAGAAAGAAATTTGAAAGTTTGAAAGTTAGTTTTTTTTAAAGAAAATTACACTAAAATAAATCCAAACAAAGCCTATTTTTTATGATATTTCCTAGATCAAAAAAAAAAAAATTAGCATGCACCACCTACTTATCAAAGCAACAAAAATAGTACTACTACAATTTATTACAACAGGCAGACGAATCACTCCATACTATAAGGTAATTGATCTAGATAAACATTGTAAAATTTTTGCTAACAAAACTAGTATAAAATTTCCTCAGACATATTTATCCAGAACTAAACTACTAACAAATAATAAATTTTAATAATCAATGCACAATTTTGAGAGTTAAAAGAGAGTGCTAAAACCGGTAAATGTGGAAGAGTTTTACTTGTAACAGGTACTTTTTTACAGTTTACAATTACAGACAAAATCCCTCACCCAAAAGCCAAATTGAAAGCGACATAGCGCGTTAGATTAGATATCCATATCTACTAACTAAGCCGCCACCTCTCTCCTTCGTGTATGTGGCCATCACAGTCAAACGCACAAGTTTTGACCCAAAATTATTAAAAGCACTACAAGTAAAAAAAGCTTAATTGTTTAAATTTTCATTTTTTTTTCCATGGTCAATCATGTCTTCATCTTCTAAGAAGATGCCTCATTCTTTCCCCACACAAACAAACATACAACTCCCAAACCCCCCCAAACACATGGAAAATTTTTAGGTATATTTAATTTTTTATTTTACTTGTAAATATAAAATTTTAAAAAAATTAATAAGTGAAGTTAAGTGTAAAAATCAGGTTCACCAAAACTAAAAAAAAAAGAACAAAAATAAAGAAGAAGAAAACTTAGCCTAAAAGTGGCTCATGAATTGCATGAAATATTTAAATAAATTTAATTTTAACTCTCTTATATGTTATATGTTTATATTAAACTTTATAAAATAAATAATATTACTTAATATAAATTTATTAAGTGTAATCTTGCAAGATAAGTGTGGTGCAAGACTTGATCTGTTTAAATATTTTTTACTTATATACCTGAAAGTTGGTCAATGGATGATTAAACAGGATGTCAGTACGTACAACCTAATGAAGTGAACAGCTTCATTTCAGCTACTCTCAACCCTCTATTAGTGATTGATCCATGAGTATCTTGGTGGAATGTCCTAACCTAATGGGAGGGATAATATAATACTAGTATTTTTCTAAATTTTTATTCTATTTATCAAGTTTTCAAAAAGGAAAAAAAAGAGTGCAATTCTTCTCGAGCAAGTCACTATGTAATCAAAGAATTTTTCAATCTTCACTTGTATTAAACTCTTTCTTAGTCCTCCAGACCTGATATAAAGCTACACCAATCTTGGTCCAACTATATCTTCTTGGTCCAAATATCTCTTCTGTTCTTCTTGTTCAAATGGCCGTTTCTTCAGGAACCTTAGACACCTCAAACTTCTCATTTTCTCCTTCATTCATGTCAAATACTACTACTTCTTTCACTGACCTTCTTGCATCTGATGATTACCCCATCACCACCACCACCAGCAGGGATATGACAGAAAGCAGAGGACTAGGTGATCGAATTGCTGAGAGAACAGTCTCTGCTGGGCTGCCTAAGTTTAAGTCAATTCCTCCACCTTCTCTGCCCATTTCTCCAACCCCTGTTTCTCCTTCTTCTTATTTCGCTATTCTCCCTGGCTTGAGCCCCACTGAGCTCTTGGACTCTTCTGTTCTCCTCTCTGGTTCTTATGTATGTTTTCTTCTTCTACTTCTCAACTTCTAAAAACTGCTTGTTTTTCAAGAAAAAGTTAGATAAAATCTTTTGAACTAGAAGTTGCTAACGTGCTACATATATATTTTGGTTTGGAAATGTGCAGTTACTTCCATCTCCTACAACAGGGACTTTCCCATTTCAGGCCTTCAATTGGAAGAGCAATTCCCAGCAGGGTGTCAAGCAAGAAGAAAAGAACTACTCAGACTTCTATTTCCAGCCTCAGGCAGCTGTTTCCAGGCCACAAAACAACATAATTCCGACGGTATGTTAGCAGTTTCACTTGATTCAGTTTATAGTTACCTAATTCTACTTTGGATAACCCTGCATATTGCGCACCAATTCGTGCCTACGGATACTCTGAACTCTATACCACATACGGACTGCATATATACATTACATATTTTAGTTGAAAGCCTTTCTGTTTGTATCAGTACTAAAATGGCTAATATTTTTCAGCGACAAACGCAACAATCTTGGAACTATCAAGAACCTACAAGGCAGGAAGGTCTTGCATCCTCAGAAAAGGCTGTATTGAAATCTGACTTCAATTCTATGCAGAGGTTTTCCCCTGAAATTGCAAATATCCAAACAAGTTCTCAAGGAAACTGCGGATTTCAGTCTGATTATAATAACTATAACCAATCTTCACAAACTTTTAGTGAAAAGGTAAAGTCAGAGGATGGCTATAAGTGGAGGAAGTATGGGCAGAAACAAGTTAAAGGGAGCGAAAATCCGAGAAGTTATTACAAGTGTACATATCCCAATTGCCCTACAAAGAAAAAGGTTGAGAGGTCTTTAGAAGGGCAGGTTAGATACTGAAATTGTTTATAAGGGAAATCACAACCATCCCAAGCCTCAATCTAATAGAAGATCATCATCATCTTCTTCAGCTTCCTCAGTTGTCATTCAACCTTACAGTAATTCTCAATCTAATGATGTCGGACCTGATCAATCCTATGCCTCAACTGGAAATGGACAAATGGATTCAGTTGCAACTCCAGAGAATTCTTCTATTTCTGTAGGGGATGATGGTTTTGAGCTGAGCTCCAAGAGTAAATCAGGTGGAGATGTATTTGATGATGATGAACCTGATGCTAAAAGATGGTAAGCTTTTGATTATTTACTAGTATTCTTTGAAGAATTAAGATTGAAATTATTTGTTTGCTGAATTAGTTGTGGATGACGTTCTGTGATACATGTTACAGGAAAAGGGAGAGTGAAAGTGAAGGAATTTCAGGGCCAGGGAGCAGGACTGTAAGAGAACCTAGAGTTGTAGTTCAAACTACTAGTGATATTGATATTCTTGATGATGGATATAGATGGAGAAAATATGGTCAGAAGGTGGTGAAGGGAAATTCCAATCCAAGGTAAAAAGATTACATTTTTATTGCACTTTTGTTTCCTTTTCCTTCCTTTTGAGAAGATATTATGGTTTCAAAGTTGAGCAATTTTTTAACCCTTTTGGAGTCTTAAAAGTCCTATTGGTGATTGGCAGTCTTTTTGGCATTCTTGATTTGGATTGGAAGGAAGTCCTAATGAGAACCTTTCAGTCTCGAGTCCTTCGCTTTTTAGTCCATTATTTCAAGTTGAACTTTTTGAACAACCATTTGGAGTATTGTTGCAATAGTTCAAAGACCAAGAATCAAGATTTAATACTGTATTCAGCTTTCTGGGGGTCATAAATTGCAGTTTTGCTCCAAATATATAGCATGTGATATACAAATTTGGTTTCTTAACTGACAATCATTGACAGATATAAAGTTTCATGTGTAAAATCTGTTGTCTACCTAACTGATCTGATTTCCTGAATTATACTTCTTTCTTCCAGGAGCTACTACAAGTGCACATATCCAGGTTGTCCAGTTAGAAAACAGGTAGAAAGAGCATCGCAGGATCTCAGATCAGTGATAACAACATACGAAGGCAAGCACAACCATGATGTGCCTGCTGCTCGGGGCAGTGGCAGCAATTCGCTCAACAGGCCGGTCCCTGGCAGCAATGCACCTATGGCCTTAGAGGCCTTCGGTAATATCTCATCAATCTAACTATCCAATTCCAGTTCGCGGCGTCAGGCCATTGCCACCTGATGGCCAACAAGCACCATTTACTCTAGAAATGTTGCAGAGTCCAGGGAATTATGGTTTTGGAAGTTCATTGGGATCTTATATGAACATGTGTCAAGAGAATATGTTGTCCAGAGCTAAAGATGAGCCCAGAGATGACATGTTTCAGGAGTCATTACTATATTAAATTGGTTGGAATTTTGAAGATAAAGATTCTTCAGCCTTTAGGTTGGTGTAAGATTTTGCTGTTTATATTGTTACAATAAGGCGGGTCAAGATTCATTTGTTTGTTTTGTTGTACATTATTACCTTAAAGGAATTTTGTATATTCAGTCGAATATGCTAATATGGTATTTGAAGTTTCTAAATTAAATTTTAATCTTGTTCCTTTACTCCAAAACACCGTCATTTCTTATACACCCGGGATACAAATAATTCTTTTCTATAATTTTTGTTAGAGGATTTCTTTTCCACAAAAAATTGTAGATTGTACATTGAGAAATAATTTTTAATAAAACATATGTGAAATAAAAAAAATTATAAAAAATTATAAACTATTATTTAAAAAAAAAAATCAACTATCCAACCTTTCTTTAGGGACATATTACCATAAAGCTACTCGATCAAGAAGGGATAAGATGCTTGTCCGAATCGAAGGGCTTTTGACTGATAAAATTGGGAGGGTTGGCCAGTCTCTCTATCACCCCGACTTTCGAAAGAGGAGCCTCTTTTCTGGCACAAAATTCACTACTTCGCCCGATTACTTAGTTAAATTAAGGTTGGGAATCTCGTATTAGTTGCTAGACTGTATCCCAAAAGAAAAGAGTGCTGAGATTAAGAAGATAGTTAGACTCCAGAATTAATTAAATGAACTATAGAAGTCTCTTTTGTTATTATTTCTATTTCCATATACTAATAAAGTTGGTTGTCGTGTTAAGGTTGAAGATGTATTTATAATAATATTAATTATGGTGCTTAGCTTGGAGGAACACGCAAATCCCTCTACAAACAAGTTTAGTGTAGGTGTTAAATATTGTCATTAACCAGAGCTAACGTCATCAGTTGGATGATCCTAACGTCAGCTAATGAAGGTTTTGAATGGGTCAAAGATTTCGAGCTCTAAAATATAGCTTGTTGGACACGTTGGTCAAGGTCAACTTACCCCAGTTTACCACCCACCACTACCAACCGCTAAGTTATTAACGTTTTTTTATTTTTTATTTTTTTAACACTAATGTGCGAAAGGGCTAGACTTGAGAGGATTCTGCAATCTTCTTGTTGCGGATCAAGAAAAATATTGAAAAATTTTACACCCTCTATAGAATTATTTTCTTATATTTTAATGATTTATATAGTATAATATTATGTATTTTAAAATTTTATATTATATAAATTTTTAAAATTAAAAAAATAAATTTCTTAATGAGACTGTAAAATTCTTCAAAAATATATAGTTACATTTAGGTTTAGACTCCACTCGTAACTTAATATTAAAGATTTAAGTCTTATAAGATTTTTTTGAATTGAGATAATTTATTTTATATAATTTAATTCATACTATCAAAGTGACAAAAATTATAAATAATGTCCAAAGTCGATATTTATCTAAATATTTTAAGGCAAATTCTTCGTGGACTTGGTACACGCATCAAAAGATGTGCTTATTATTACGAAGGTTTTTTCTTATACACATCAAATGTTTGTATATTAAGACACAAAATTGTGAACTTTATGTGGATTTTATTATGAGACTCGTATAGTTTTGCAATTTTTATATTTTGATACACAAATATCATGATCTATACAAAAATGAATCTACTATGAAACTCAAATAATGCTCACTAATCTCCAATATTATATGGCTACATTGTTGATAAAAGTATTTACTCATGTTACATGAAAAAAAATATTTATGTAGAATTAGTATTCGACTCATGCGTTATTTGATCACAGAAACATACCCCACCCGAGGATGCCATATGAATCAGATTGTCCATGTTACTTATTCCTTTTATTCTATTTTATGTGTTATATTAAATAATTTATTTTATTTCAAATTATTCGTTGATTTAAGAATTTACAGAAGTATCAAATGATTTTCTTTCAACTTTATTGGTGCCATATTTATGGGAGGGAAGGTTATGTAGTTAGAGAATTTAATGTGAAAAATAATTTAATTATTTTGAATTATTTTTTTATAAAATTAACATAATTTAATACTCTATTCATCCCATTTATTTTTTTATACTTCTAATTTTGAGATTGTCTCAATAAAAATGTCACATTACTTAAAATAAAAAATTTTCATTATTAAAGTTTCAAATTTATCCTTCCAAACATTCAAAATATTTCTAATTCCAATAACCAATGAGCCATAATAATCAATTAATCTTCTCTCTTTTATCTTCTCTCCTCTCTACTCCTAAATAAAGCACTTTAATTTCAAATATTTGTCATTTAATAATGTCAGATCAATTCAACTTGATAAGAGTATTTGTGAATATTTAAAAAATTATAATTACCTAAAAATTTGTACAAATATTTAATGTGACAATTATATTAGAATGAAAGAATAATTTTTTTAATTATTATGCATCAACTCAAAATAATAATTAAAATAAAGTAAGAGTATTTATTTAATAGTCACAATATTTATAAGTGAACTCGTAAATTAATTTAATCCAAATACCTCTTCATTTTATTTATTTATTTATTTCCATTATGGGCCCATGTTTATCCCTTATGATCAATATAACATATCGTGTCATCCTCTAGACGCCGGGATCTTGCTTTGCCCGCACGGCTTTGCAAATTGAGACAGATGCATGCTTCAACCACGGATTCATGGATTGTGGTAACAATATTTGTTTATGATTTATTTTCCTATTGAATTTAACGGACTGATTTTATAAATTGCTGAAAGTGAAATTACAAGAAATGCTACAGTAAAAGTCCTTTTTTTTTTGGGATAAAAATACATCGATGCAAGATCCTAATGGGACCGGGGGAGGCCTATTACGTGTTGAACACGAAGCATTTACTAATTACTTTTGGACCCACTAGTCTAACAGGTAAGATGACTTATGTACAAGCATAGTAAATGAATAAGAGTTTATATAAAATTTTAGGAGATTTTATAATTTCGTCTGAAAGAATTGTTAGTAAGTGTTCATCAACTAAGTTAAGGGAGACAAATTACAACTGAATTGTAACTTAAAGAATTTTTTGCATTTAACCTTTGTCCATTTACATCTGTTTCTCAATTTCCCATTGGCATCTATGTTGTTTTGACTCTGTGAGCAAAGTGTTAGAAGTGCTTAGTAAAGTTAGTGTTTGGACAAGTTATAAAGCGCCTGAAGTACTTTTTATTAATATCCGTTGCTTTATATATATATAATGGAGGGCAGTCTTATATATAGGGGTAGATCTGTATTTTGACTTTTAAATTGGGTCACAACCCAACTAGGCTTTCGAGTCCTTGACCGACCGATTTTTCAGATTAGTGCCAAGGCTGTCGATAACGCCTGGTCAACATACAAATTAAGATTCTATAGCTGGATTTACATAATTGTCTTATCAATGTGTCTGTCACATACTATGTAGACCGGGCCCGTATCAATTTGTTAGGGGTGATGTCATTTTTTAGTATCATCAATTAGATGAAAAAAAATATAATAGTACATTATTAATTTTTAATTATTTAACTGTGTATGATATTTATCGAACTGAGAAGTAAACATATTTATTTTGTTTCGACGATCTTGGATGGTAGACTACCCATGTCACAGTGCAAGTCTATATTATTCACTTTGAAATTATTGAAAGGCAAAGAATTTAATCTTTTTCAACTGTTTAAAATAATGTAAAATGATTATTAATTTTTTTTTCTAAGCGACATAAAACTCTCTCTATCTGCGTCGTATTGCATATTTGATTTTGTTTACAACGTATTATAGTCGCAAACTTAGAAAGCAATATTCTGGAGGCCCATACTTCAACTACACTTTGGAAGAGCGATTCTCCAAATAGTGTATTTCCTATGACTTTTAAGTGCAATTTCTTTCAATCTAGGAAATTTCGGTTGCCTTATCCTGGCTCATCAGCTAATTGAGAATTATTAATTAATTTTAACATTTGATAGGCTTAAAGCATATGACATGTTATTGATTTACATAAAAAAAGCATGCAAATTTGCGCCTTTCGTATGAACTCACAATTATTATTTCAAGTTCAATGCTCCTTTTCCTTGTTATGCAATATTGACGAGAGTTGACACGACTTGGAGGATTCCAATATGTACAATAATAATAATCCTTAATTATTATAATTTGAGTAAACAATATGAACGACCAATGAATTGGTGGACGAGAAAAGATAAATTATAAACTGCCAAAAATGTGGCTTTAGCTTTTTAGTGCAACTTTTAGAACTTTGAAAAGTACATATCATTATGAAACATTCTGGTCTGAATGAATCATGTGAATGGTCTGCTCTCAATTTCATGAAACAGGCTGTTTACGTTGTTTTGTTGGTTCAAAAGTTTGTCCTCTTCCGTGATCCATACTTCAAACTTAGCTAAGCAAGTCTTGGGACTTCGGTCCAATCCAAACGATAAATCCTCATTCAGCAACGTACATGCGACTCGAAATTGTAAATCTCAGCTCTACAATGGGTCAACAGTAGAATACACAAATTTTGTATCATTTAGTGTATAAACCAGTCCACGTAAAAATTTACCGAATCTAGGTGCTACAAATGTACACAAACAGTGAAGTTCACATTTTTTAAAAAAAAAAAAAAAAAATACCCCCAATGAATATAACAGAAAATCAAATTAATAAACTAGTAGCTATAACTAATTAATCTTCAAAACAAATAAAAAGAACAAACAAATCCCTCACAACATTCATTTTGTAAGCATTAGTTAAAAGATATTTTTCTTGCACCTTATTATTAATTGTGAAAATAAAATTATATTCTTATATAATATATCTTTTAATTTAAAAAATTATTTATTAATTTATATTTAACATGTTTAGTTCATGCAAAATAAAAATGAACAAAAATTAGTTGTAAAAAATCTCCTTTTTGTATTTAGTTTTATAAATGAACAAAATAATGTATAAGTTGATTAAAGAAATTTGACAATTCATAAAATTCTCTTATAATCCCGAAATAATAAATAAATAAAATGTTGTGTTTAATCATTAGAAATTTTTTAAGCCTCCCAAATAATACATTCTTTATGGCTTTTGATTGTCGTGGCATAGTTAATTAATAAAGATAAATCTTTTTCATAAAATGAAATTTTATGACTTTATTAAGGTAAAATATAAATTTAGACCATTATCAGAGGTTAACTAAAATTAATCTTAAAATTATATAAGAGTAATTCATTAATCAACAACTGTATAAAGTTGTTAAAAATTAATGAATTACTCTTATATCTGTCTCTTATACACATCTAGATGTGTATAAGACAGAAATTGTCAAAAGTGTAATTAACTACTACAATTTCGCATTTACAAAGTGCGATTTCAACTTTTTCACTAATTATTCCTTGTAATATCAAATAATTCTAATTTTTAAAACAAAAAAAAATAAATCAATTGATGATTTTCCAATTGAATTTCAAATAATTCCAAATTTTTTTTACAAAAATCAATTGATAATTTCCAACTATTAAAAAAAAAATTGTTGATTTCACACTTTAGAAGTGTACATTTTTAGAGTTTAGGGGACAAAGTACAACTAAAGTGTAAGTTTAAGGGGGTAAAGTGTAATTAATGTTCAACAATTCTTTTGTTTAAAAAAAAAAACTGAAAATTTTGCACTTTAGAAAAAAAAAAAAAATTGAGTGCAAAATCTTCAATTTTTACAAAAAAAAAAAAAAGGATTGCGTTCATTTTTTACCAACATTGCTTAAGCACTTCGAAAGTGCAAAAGTCACAATTTCGGAACACTTTTACAAATCAATCACATTTACACGATACAATTTTAAAAAGATTCCTAAGCAATTGGCTCCTTCAATTCTTGTAGATTAATTCGATCACGCGAAATTAACGGTGTAGATTCATCATCACCTTGGATTCGTGAAGTTGTATTAAGGAAAGAAAGTGGAATTCTTGTTAATAGAGCGAATGAACAGTTTGTTCATGGAAAACCTGTAAATAAGTGCAATGTTCTGGGGTATAAACATGAATCAATCCGAAATGCTACGTCTTTAGCTGTGGAAGAACCTGCGAAACCTTGGATGACACTGAAAAGGAACATAAAGAATGTGAAATATCTGTCCTCACTTGTCGATATTCGGTTTAAGAATAGGTATGTATATGTAGATGTTGGAGCTAGGAATTATGGTTCTAGCATTGGCAGTTGGTTTATGAAGCAGTATCCCAAGCAGAATAAGACGTTCGAAATCTATGCTATTGAGGCTGATAGGGGTTTTCATGAAGAGTATAGGTCGAACAAGGGGGTGAGACTTTTGCCTTATGCAGCCAGCTTGGGTGAGGAATGAAACCTTGTTTTTTGACGTAAATCGGGAGGCTAGTAAGATGAATGTGGAGAGAAGGAAAGGGATGGGAAGGATTCAAGGCGTGCAATCGTCAAGTAATTTTGTAGGTGATTTTGAGAAGATTCAGGGGTTTGATTTCGCCAGTTGGTTGAAGAGTATGGTATCAGAGAGGGATTATGTGTTGGTGAAAATGTATGTTGAAGGAACTGAGTTTCATCTGATCCCAAGGTTTATTGAGACTGGAGCAATTTGTCATATTGATGAGATGTTTCTTGAGTGCCATTATAATAGATGGCAGAGGAGTTGCCCTGGTGTGAGGAGCTCAAAGTATCAGAAGACATATTCTCAATGCTTGGACTTGTTTCATTCCCTCAGGCAGAGTGGAGTTCTTGCGCATCAATGGTGGTCAATGGTGGTCACGCCCACAGTGTCTCTAATTCTTTTTCATGTTTGTAGATTCTTGTTACCGAAGGATTTCATTTCTCTATCAGGTTGTTCATAGGAAAAAAGAACAATACCAATTTTGTTATTGTACATTTGTTTCGATTCTTTATATTTATAACTTTCCCTCTAATTGCTTTTGCTTTGATAGTTATTCTGCAGATCAAAGTTTTGAATGGAGAATGTTGTTAATATTACTTAAACCCTTGGCATAGCTGACAGTGGATGAATTATATAGGTCTAACAATCAAATCACATAGGCATTCCATGATGGGCATTTTGTAGCTATAAAAGAACTATAATTTGACATGGCTCTTCAGCATGCAGATATCCTGATCTTGATATCTGCAACTGAGAACAAGAAGCTATTCACTTATTGCAATGTTAAACACTGATTTAATAGTTTTCAGTTTGGCAGTTATACAGTTGATAAGTTCCTTGGCTCTTTTATTATTCAATAAACAGAAGGGGGGAAAAAAGAAACCATAAGAACAGCAATGCTTTGAGTTGGTCCTTCTGGAGGCTTGTATTGGACATTAGCCTACTGAGCCTACTGCCTGGCACTATAAGGTTTAAACTGCATCTGATATCAATTATGAGTGTTGGTAGGAGCTGTCACAGAGAATGATTGAAGATTTGACGGCATAAATCTTTTCCTGTTGGCAAAATTGTTCTTTCAAACACAATTAATCTCAGGTTTCCAATCCGTCTTTAGGTGGCTTTCTCTATGATACCAAAGAAAAACAGAGAACTTGATCCATAACTCTAGTTTCCACTCAAATGCCAATGGACAACCAGACGATAATAAGTATCTGAACTTTAAGCTCTAAAGTCACTATGCAAATAAGAAGTACTAATAAACAAATATTAATAATTAAACTTGATCTTACAGCAGCGACTGACAAAAGAATTAAATTACAAATAAAGTTGCAAAGAATATTCTAGATTTTTTTGATAAGTGGATGTTAACCTGAGCTGATGTAGTTTCAACAAGGTGAGGAGTTGTTCAAATAAAAGTCAAGCTTTATTCCCTTAGCAATTGGGACCAAAAAAATGAAGCATTGTGATTAAAGTTGTCAACATACAGCGAAAAAGATTTTCGGGAAAATTGCCAAAATAGTCCCTCAATTTTTTTACTTTAACCAAAATAATTCCTCAATTTTTTTTTAGCTAGGATAGTCTTTCAACTTTTATTTTTTTAGCCAAAATAGTCCTTTTTTGGTAGAACCACCACAAAAACCTCTTTCTTTTTTGATAAATTTCACATACACCCCCTGTAGTTTAATTGTTTTCCATATTAATCTAATTTAAAATTTTACAAAATTTTATGGTCAACTTTTAAAAAAGAAGACCTAGTGGTTGATTAAGGGAATCTAGTAGTAGCGCTAGTGGGTGGCGATTGGTTATACAATAGATGAGGGGAGGCGCTTGGGTGGATGAAAGAGTGGTTGTAGAGTTAGATGGGTGACAGCTTTGGCTGGAAGAATGGAAGAGAAAGGGGTTAGGATTTTAGGATTTTTTTTTTTTGTAAACAAATAAATGTTTCATTTCGTTTTTTTGAAAATTGTTTTGAAGTTTTTTTTTTCCTTCCAATTACTGAACTGTCAACCCTTCAAATTAATTTCTTTCTTATTTTTCCTTTTTAAACTATATGTGGGTTATGTGAAAAATAATTAAATCTTAGGGGGTATGTGAAATTTATCAAAAAAAGAACAAGATTTTTGGGGTGGTTCCACCATAAAAGGACCGTTTTGTCTAAAAAATAAAAGTTGAAGAACTATTCTGGCTAAAAAAAAGTTAAAGGACTATTTTGACTAAAATAAAAAAGTTGAGGGACTATTTAGGCAATTTTTCCAAGATTTTTCAAGAGAAGTAATATTTTGCATGAAAAAAAAATGTATTTGGAAGTAGGGGTAGTATAAGTTGAAAAAAAATTGTTCGAAAAAAACTCCTGTCTCTTATACACATCTAGATGTGTATAATCAAATTTAAAAAAAAAATAATAATAATGGCTTGAAGGGTCCATATAATCCCCATGCTACTAAATAATTTTACAACTTTAATTTTAGGTATACATGAATTACAAGTTCTAATTTTTATGTGCCTAAATAATTTAATTTATAAAACAAATATACTTTATATTACAAGACGGTTTGTTCATTTATTTGATATACTTCTAAAATTAAAGTTACAAAAAAAAAAAAAAGGCATCTCTTATACACATCTAGATGTGTATAAGAGACAGATAAATTATAATTGAATTCAGCTTTTGCAATTAAATTATTAATAATAAAATTAATTATAATAAAGTATAATATTTTATTGTAAAAAAACTACAAAATTTGCATATATATTGTTTATTATAATATATTTAAATTATAAGATGCATGTAAAATTAGATGTTATAGTTAATAAAATATTAAAAGTAATATAATTTTTTAAAAGGGAAAAGGGATTAGAAAAAATAAAATGAGAAACAAGAGAGAAAATAATAAAGGAAAAAAAGAAAATGACATTTCACTTAACTAATGTATTGGGGGTAAAATACTTAATTTCTAACAAAAATGATATTTTAGATAGTTGACCACATGGTGCAAATTGCCTATTAAAATTATTTAGGGGGTATTTTGCAACTAAGGTAATAGTTGGAGGAGGCATTTTGCTGTTAATAAAATGTATAATAAAAAAAATGATTAATTTACGTAAGTAGTGTATTTTATTTGGTGTAGGAGCTGCCTGAGTTTCTGTCTTCTCTCATGTTCATTTAATTCCAATTCTACTGCTCGTCCATCCATCTCTCATCTCCCAACTTCTCGCTGTTGCATGCGGCCACGAAAAGAAAAATCACCCCAAATTGCACTTTTCCAAAATTCCTTAATTCTTTCCTGATCTCCTGAATGCAGCAAAATAATAGAGAGATTCAACAAGATTCATTATGATTGCAAACTCAAATGGTGGTTCTGAAATGGATGATGACCAATTTGGAGGCTTCAAGACCTCCTATCTTTGCCATTTTTTGAATCAGATTAATTCCAGGGGCGTATTTTACCATGATGATCCTCTCAGTTACTCAGTTCCTTTGTTATTATTACAACTTTCTATTATTTCAATCATCACCCGTGTTGTTCAGTTTCTTCTCAGACCTTTTGGCCAACCCTTTATTGTTTCCCAGATTCTTGTAAGCCTTATTCCATTCCTTCTTATTTTTCATTTATACTATTTGTTCATGCTGAAAATTCATTCAATGTAGTACTCCTTGGTAAAGAAAAAATAAAAGAAAATTCTATAATTTCTTTAGAAGTTATTTCGTTGTGCTTTAATGCTCGTGTAATAAACAATTTTTTTAACTACAACGAGATGGTTCTTAAAAGACAGTAAATTTTTTTAAAAATTAGTGGTATCATCTAAGAATACTTCACAAGACTAGAATGTTTTCAACTCTTGATGTGAAATTTTGTTTAGTACACTTAATAAAAGTTCATGTAGATAATTAGCTGATGTGTTTGTTGTGGTTGGGTTGCATGTTTTGATCAGGGAGGTGTAATGCTAGGTCCTTCAATACTTGGGCAGAATGTGACATTCTTGGAGAGAGTGTTTCCAACTAAAGGAAGAGTGGTTATTGATACATTATCAATTTTTGGTCTAATGCTTTTAATTTTCCTAATTGGAGTCAAAGTGGATCCAACCATGGTGTTAAGATCTGGTAAAAAAGCTTTAGCAGTAGGTATTTTGGGCTTCTTCATACCTTATGGTCTGACCAGTTTAGTTGCTTTTCTACTTGAGCAATTTTCGTCATTGGACTCTGGATTATCAAAGGCACTTCCTCATCTAGTAGTGATGCAATCAATGACAGCATTTCCTGTTATTACTTGCTTTCTTGATTGAACTCAAGATCCTTAATTCGGAGATTGGACGGTTAGCTTCTTCTTCTTCAATTATCTGTGATGTTTGCCTCTGGTTCGTCTTGTCTATTAAGTTTGCTGTGAAGATAGCCAAGACTAAACCACTAAGAGTAACTATAGGGTTGTTTCTATCAAGTATCTTCTTTTCTATCTTTATAGTGTTTGGAGTTCGTCCTGCAGCTAATTGGGCTATCCGACGTACCCCAGAAGGGAAACCTGTGAAGGAGATTTATATTTTTATAGTCCTTGTAGTGCTGATGGCCTGTGGAATTGCAGGTGAAGCTATTGGTATTAATGCTTTAGTTGCATCTCTTGCTCTTGGCTTGGTGATACCGGATGGACCACCATTAGGAGCTGCTTTAGTGGAAAGACTTGATTGCTTTGTTTCTGTATTGCTCATGCCTCTGTTTTTCACCATTTGTGGGTTACATATGGACATCTTCACCGTTCAGCTGCTAAAAAATGTAGGTGTTCTGCAGTTGATAGTTGGTTGTTTTTGTTGCTTTTTTTGGCAAGATTATGGGGACTATATTGCCCCTTTTATTCTTCAGGATGCCATTCCGAGATGCTCTCTCTCTTGCTCTTGTCATGAACTCCAAAGGCATTGTTGAACTTGCTTTCCTAAACGATTTCCACAGATCTTCAGTAAGCCACAAACTTTATGCTTTCACAGTTTGAATCAGCTCAATTTCTATTAGGTTGTTCTGCCACCACTTTGTAGATCAATTGAGAGCTCTCATTTACTTTTATTCCTTTTTCACTAAATAAAGCAAGAGACAACGATGTTTAGGTGGTAAGATTCTTATAACCTATTAGTTATAGGTTGGAATCATTAGGCGTATGATAGGGAGAGAGGTTGATTTTTTTTTTAAGAGAGAAAGGCCATCTCTTGTTTGTCAAACAGAAAACTAGAAGTTAATCTATAAACTGAGCTTAAAAAGTATAGCTTCTCAATGCAGGTTATCACTCAAGAATGCTATGCCATTTCAATCATTTCTCTGTGGTGTTCATAACAGGGGTGGTAGCTCCTCTTGTGAAAGCCCTCTATGACCCTTCAAAAAGATATGTTGCTTACAAGAGGAGAACTTTACTACATAGCAGAAACAATGAAGAACTCCGGATACTTGTTTGCATACATTGCCAGGAAAATGTTCCAGCAGTCCTCAGCCTCCTTGAAGTCTCAAATCCCACAACAGACAGTCCTATCAACTTGGTTGTCCTCCATCTTACTAAACTCATGGGTCGCGCTTCCTCTGTACTTGTTGCTCATCGGGAGCGTGACAAACCTTCTTTAAATCCCACCCAATATGAACGAATATATAATGCGTTTAAGAGGTTCGAAGAGCAATTTCAGGGCCTTGTTATGATGCATTGCTATAAAGGCATGTCACCCTATGCAACTATGCATGATGATGTGTGCTTACTTGCATTGGAAAAGAGAACAATTCTTATTATAGTCCCATCCCACAAGCAATGGATCCTCGGGCAAATGGTAGAGAAAATCTTATGCATACAGGCATCTGAACAAGAATGTTCTTGAGAAAGCTCCTTGCTCTGTCGGCATACTCATTGACCGTGGAAACCACAAGAAATCACAATCCTTCTTATTTCGAGCGGCAGTGCTCTTTTTTGGAGGTGCAGATGATAGGGAGGCACTAGCATATGCACGTCGAATGGCAGAGAATTCCAATGTAGCGCTTACAGTTATACGGTTCAGGGACTCAAATTCAACTGCTATAGTAGGTGGTACAGAAAGAAGTAAGATGCTTGATGCTGAAATTTTAGGTGACATCAAGCTCAGGATGCAGATGAAGAGGCAAATTTTATGCCAAGAATATGTAGCAACAACTGGAAAGGATGTGCTGGCTATAACTAGAGCAATGGGTAGTTCCTATGACTTGGTTATGGTTGGAAGGCGCCACGGGGAATCACCAATCATGTCTCAACTCAAAAGATGGAATCAATCTGGAGAGTTAGGGGCAATAGGAGAAATACTTGCAATGCATCAGATTTCAGAGGCCAAGCGTCCGTGTTGGTGGTGCAGCAACAGACTAAACTATGGGGACTCAAGGATCCAGAGGAATCAACACATTTGAGAAGAGTCAAGTTATAGGCCATAACACTTTTTTTTTCTACATTGGCAAGATTAACCATTATGCAACTTCATGTCCATACACCATTGTGATTGCAAATCTTGTATTTTTTGGCTTTTGGATTTTCTTCCCCACAGAAGCCTGTCTGGTTCTGCCTGCGGAACATGTAAAACTGAACTAATGTACAAAGATTCAATTGTTAGAGAAGCAAAAAAGAGAGAAGACCCTCGATTCCTTTTTCCTTTTCTGTCATACTTTCTGGTTAGTGCTATATTCTGAAGTAATGTTAAAGCTTAGATGTTGCTAAAACTCAGCTAAAAAGTGACATCAAATGGACTAGCAAGGAGCATTTTGAGCATAAGCAAGCAGGAATATTACATCTCATAGAAAATGAAATTAGGAGATACCTTCTGTATAAATCTCACATTTCCAAATAGACCAAGATTTATGCGAACCGAGCTCTATTTTGTGAATATTTCCAAGAAAATTGTGTGAAATGTAAAGCCCTTTATTACTATAAAGTCACAAAGATTGCCTATCGGATTTTTGGTATTCCAAAATATAACATATTTGTCTTTTCACTTCAATAATTGTATTAAGTATTTGATAGCATGCAACACTGTTATTAGGCTTTTCCTTTTCTAAGATGTAGTATGTACGAGATCAAATGTTCAGACTCCAAGTCCCCCATTTAATTTCCAATAAAGAAAAAGAAAATAATTAACACTAAAGCAACAAATGAGCAACAAGTTAGGATAGTGTATATAGTAATGGAAAATTTTACATTCTCTTCTAAGGAATCATTTTTTTGTATTTTAAATATTTGTATAGTATAATATAATGTGTTTTAAATACTTGTACTGTATAAATTTTTAAAATTAAAAAAATAATTTCTTAAAATGAATTATAGAATTTCCGTTACTAATAGCCATGAGCCAACCGGAGATGATGGGAGAGAGGAAGGGACATATAGGGGGAGGGCAGCACTTCTCGGAAAATTATCCATTTTGCCTGCCCATTACTAATAAGTATAACCAAATAAATCTTATTATTGGAGTCGGTATTTCATTTCACTTACATTTCTGCTTACCACATTCAATATTAGTATAACTTTCCAAAATTGACAAAATTAATTAGTTCTACAATAAAATTTTCAACAAAAAAAAATTATTCATTTTAATTGTTGTTTTGAGTTGGTAAACAAAAACTAAAAAAAAAAACTATAAATTACATTAATTTTGCATAAAGATACTTCATAACAACTAAATTATTCTTTTACATTAATATTTCTCAACTACGTAATCTTCTCTGCATTAATACGATACTAAAGGTATAGTTAAAAAAAAACTCATTTATTACCTTCTTGAATTTTTAAAATTACACATAATTTAAAACAAAATAAATAATGTAAAGTGACATAAAATAAAATAAAAAAAGTATTGGTACTTCCAGAATAATTTTGGTTAATAGTTAAAAAGAAAGGGAAAACTATTCTATTAATTCTTCACATTACCCATTTGTATTTATTTAGTCCCTCACTTTTAAAATAATGGTTTTTAGTCCCTTACATTACCCATGTGTATTTATTTAGTACCTCACTTTTAAAATGATGATTCACAAAGGTAAAATGTCAAATATTTGACATTTGGTACCTAGACTAAATCCCGAGCACTTTTTGATTTGAATTAATCGTGTGTTGTTCATATGACATATTTTTTGAGTAATGTTTAGGAACTCGTTTTTCCTTTCCAATACAAAACTCGAGCATCGGATTGGATTATAAATTTTGGAAAAAAAAATACCTTAAGTAAGATATTTCAGTAATTTTAAATACAAACAAATTGCTAATCAATTATACACATCTAGATGTGTATAAGAGAAGATTAACACTAAGATGAATTTAGTAAATTTGTTCTAGAAAAATATGTCATGTGATAATACATGACAAATTTGTATTTGAAACAGCATTAAGCATTTATTCATTTATTTAGTCTCTCGCTTTTATATGTGATACATGACAAGTTTAAGCCAAAACATTTGTATTTATTTGTCATTCAAAGACCAAAATTCAAGTTTTATTTTATTTTGTCAATGACTATTGTATCATCATTTGATTTTTGAAGGACTAAATAAATACAAATGTATAATGTAATCACATTAGATTAAAAATTATCATTTTAAAAATAAGAGACTAAATAAATATAAATGCATAATGTGGGTGACTAATATAGTGGTTTTCCCAAAAAAAAAAAATGCTATAATAGTAATAAGTAGACAACAGCAAAAATGGGAAAGGAGCGAAATCACTTGATTATCTCATTAGTCATTACTACTACGGACTGGAAAACTAACTTCCCTTTCTTTCGCATCTCCAATATTCCTTCATTTCCATCCTCTTCTTCTTTCTTCTCTTTTCTTTCATCAAATTAATTCTTTAATTTTTTTTTCCGGCTAATTCTTATGGAGGAATAGTCTCTAACCCATTTCTGTACATTTTTCATTGTTTTTTTTTTTTAATCAAAAAAACAAAAAAAAACAAAAAAAGTGGAAAAAAATGGCGCCAAGAAGAGTGTCATCTGTGGCAGGAAGCGTCCCAGGAAGATATAGTCAAGAAGTGTTGGTTTGCCAATTTACAGATATGATGAATTCTCGTGGGCTTCTGTGGTCTGGGGTGGCGATCCATTTTCCTTCACATTGCCTGTTTTTTTAGCCCAACTCGCTGTTATATTCCTTCTTTCAAGAACAATTCACTTCCTTCTCGGACCTCTTAAACAAAGTATGCTCAGTGCCCAACTTATTGTAAGCTCTTAATTTCCTCTATTCATTTCCGCCAAAACCATATTCTTGTAGTATAGTATTTTATCTTGAATTGGGAAGATTTTTTGTTTTTCCGTTTTAATTGGTCTTTCATAAAAGGAATTAATATGTTTCTTGACATTATAATCTTTGCCTACCAAGAAACCGGAAATGATATTTATATGATATCTTAAAAATTTTAATTCTGTTATTTATGCTTAAAAATATTCAAAAGATTAAATTCAGAGTGTTATAGTTAGTGTAGTATATACATACAACACAATTTTTGTGGCCAATATATGGTATAACATGCTAAGGGACGTGAGCACATTGTTGTTAATGTACCTTATCTACCGTGACATATCATTTTAATTAATTGCTGTTATGTATTGAGTGATGAATTATAATAGCGCACAGGAAGCATTTTGGCCAAGTAATAGCTAATTGTCTAATTGTTGTGGTCAATATATCTCGTTATGTTCAGATTTTGCATTTTTGGGGAAATATTGGTGTCCAGTTTTAATCTTCCTTTTGTTTAATTCAATGCAAACAGGCTGGTATTATACTGGGGAAATCTTTTATGGGACGATTTAAAGGCTTCTCAGAGGAGCTTTTTCCTCCAGGAGGTAGAATAACACTAGAAACTGTGGCAGATTTTGGGCTACTGTTCCATCTCTTTATACTAGGAATACATGTTGATCCAACTATGATGAGAAAAACAGAAAAAGATGCAGTAGCAATTGGCCTTGCAGGTTTTGTCTTGCCATTCACAATTGGAATACTCGCAGCTTTTGTCCTTCCACATGTTATAGACTATGATGGAGCATTACAAGAATCCATCATACGAATAGTAACCATAAATTCACTGTCTTCATTTCCTGTGATCACTTGCGGCCTTCTTGCTGATCTCAACATTCTCAATTCGGATGTTGGAAGAATAGCCACATTGGCTTGTATGGTCAATGAATATTGCAACTATGTTGTGTATGCATTGCTTACTGTAATGAACTCGGTTTTACGCAACAAACAGTGGTATACAATTTATTATTTTTTATGGGCTGTGAGTCTTTTTGTGCTGTATAGATACGTCGCTCGTCCGTGGATGTTACATGTGGCTAGGCATGTACCAGAAGGGAAACCTTTGAAAGAGTTCCAATTCTTGACTATATTGATATTGGCCATGATGTGTGGATTTTTCACGGAGCTGATTGGTGTGCCCGCTGGTATTGGAGCTTTTGTTTTCGGTATAGCAATACCTGACGGACCGCCTGTGGGATCCTATTTGGTACAAAGGATTGATACCATCTGTACTGGTTTGTTACTTCCGGCTAAATTTGCAGTTACTGGTTTAAATACAGACTTATTCTCACTTGCAGCAAATGGTTCGGCTCTCAGATTTATGAGTTGGTTATCATTTTGGGCTACTTGGGGAAGTTCACTGGTGTCCTACTTTCATCTCTTTACTTCCAAACGCCTTTCAGGGATGCTGTGTGTCTTGCTTTTGTAATGTGTTGCAAAGGGATCATTGAGGTTACTATATATATCATGCTGAAGGAAGATAAGGTATATGCTTTCTCTTCACTATTTTACTTTTAAATTCCACAAAGTAAGTTCTTTTCTATATAGCTATTGTCTCGTGTTTACAACTCAAAAGACATATTCATGAATTTACTTATCATCTTAATCATCGATAACATTGCCAACATCCGATTTATAGTTAGCCTTTTCATCCTTGAATGGTAGTAACATATTTTCCTTATGTACAGATGATAGATGAGGAAGCATATGCACTTCTGTTGCTCACAATGATGGTCGTAACAGGAATTGCAAGACCTTTGCTGTCATTCCTTTATGATCCATCAAGAAGGTATTCTTCATACCAGACAAACAGCATTTTTATACTCGAATCCTAAAAATGATCTACGGATACTTGCATGCGTTCATAATGAAGACAATGTTCCAACGATAATAAACCTCCTTGAAGCCTCAAATCCATCAAGAAACATGCCCATCTCTGTCTTCATCCTAAACCTTATGGAGCTAAGTGGCAGGGCAGCAGCCGTCCTTGAGCGAAATGTATACAGGGGCAAACTAACTTCTATGCGCAGTAGATCAGAACATATAGCTAAAGCCTTCAACTATTTTGCACACAAAAATGAAGGTATCATGACTCTGCAGCATTTTACTTCTATTGCACCCTATGCAAGCATGCATGTGGATATATGCACAATTGCCTCAGATATAAGAGCAAACATTCTGATTCTACCTTTCCACAAGGTGTGGGAAATTGATGGAACCATTGGGAGTAACTTACCCGCTATCAGAACAGTAAACCAGAATGTCATTGAAAAATCTCCTTGTTCAGTTGGTATTCTAGTTGATCGCGGCCATATAGCTTGGCAATCTCAGTATCTTACCTGGAAATGCCATGTTCCACATCACTTTGCTTTTCCTCGGTGGTGCAGATGATCGTGAGGCACTCGCATATGGCAGCCGTATGGTTGGACATCCACATATCAACCTCACCTTGGTTTGGCTCAGATTATGGGACCAGAAGAAAAGCTTTGATGAAACAGCACTGAACAATATTGAGAACATCAGTATAGACAATGATATGATCAGTCACTTCAGGGCTAATACCATTGGAAATGCAAGTGTAAAGTATAGAGAAGAAATGGCTAAAGATGCTGTGGGAACAACAAGAGTACTAAGATCATTGGAAGATGGTTGTGATTTGTGCATAGTTGGCCGACAACACGAACCAGATTCACCTCTTACACAAGGGCTCACAGACTGGAGTGAATGCCCTGAACTTGGAGATATTGGAGATATGCTAGCTACTTCTGATTTTCGGTTTTCACTGCTAGTTGTGCAACAAAGACCTCCAGGGACTGGTTTAGGTTCAAATGAGAACACCCTTGAGCCAATGCCAAGTAGTCATAGTGTATTTGTAAGTGATCGCTAGGGAAGTTGATCTTTGTGAAGCTTGTGAATGGTGATAGTCTTTCTAGGAACTTGAACTGAATATAAATGTAGCATGTTAGTTTGTATAATTGCAAGAAAAAAAGATTAGTGGATAAACATCAGAAGCCTCACTACATGTATATTCATTATCAAAAGGCTATTTTCTTTCATTTGCACCAGAACTTCATAGAGTAAGTTCGGACGTTTCTGTCGTTACAATGACGATAATATACATTCCACATTCTTGAAGTGAGCACTTACTCTCTTCAAAAGGATTTAACAATTCCAATAGTTAGATCGTTGTAGTAAATTAACCCACTAGTCAAAAAGGGCACAAACGCGCACCATTCGTTTTTCATATTCTTTATCCATTACAAATTTACAAAGGTAAATTTTTTAAAGATGGATCACTGGGCCAGAGTTATGGAATAGGTACAAATTATGGGCTAGGGTTTTACAATAAATCTCAAAACCAAAAACAGATGGTATAATATCTTATCCAGTCCAACTTTTATACGAACTCATGTAAAACACTCTCTACAAGCGGGCCAATGTACACTTAGATGTAATATAGTTTAGTCCAATCAGATCATTTCTTCAATCTAGATTCTTTAGAGAGCTAAAGCAATAAATTTTAAGTAGATCAGATTTATAGCAAAATTTTTTTAAATAAATCAAAATTATAGTAGGTATCATAAACTTTTGGATCTGAATTCACCTACATCAATTCACTCTTTTAAAATAATCCTCTTCATAATGATGTGAGTAAATTTAGATAAAAGAATCTATAATACTCATCATAGATTTGATATATTCAAGAATTTCCTGAATAAACCACTTTCTTCGTAGGAAACCCGTGAATTAAGGGATGCATTTTCTTGATGTACTAATATGTAATGTAACTAATGGTAATGCAGCCCAACTAACTATGAACTTGTTGTTAGTATTGTTTACGAAAAGTTAAAAATTGTTTTTGTGAAACTAAAAAAAATATTTTAAAAAAAAATAAATGTAGAATTACTTTTAAAAACAATTTTTATCTTATTTAAACATGAAAAATAAAAATATTTTTTTTCAGTTTTTGGCCACAAATTCCTTTTTTTTTTTTTTTTTTTTTAAAAAGTAAGCAGTTTTTAAAAATTTGCTGAAAACAATGCCATAGTCTATACCAAATTTAATGGGATCTTCCAACTGACAAAAAAAAAAAAATTAAGCAGTTTTTAAAAATTTGCTGAAAACAATGCCATAGTCTATACCAAATTTATTGAGATCTTCCAACTGACACTCCTAGTTTATGAATTTTGAGGTAATGGAGCTCGCCAATGCATGCATACTAAAGAGACCTACTTCAAGAAATCCTCTACTGGAAGAAATAATATCATTACCAAGATCTGATGTACCCTTAACCTAAACAGACTAAATTTTAGTTTGATCTGCTACATGTAAGACAGAAGTTAGAGATAATTATCCATGTAGTGGCAGCTCCAACACAAAAGTTTCAAAATGCTGATTTTATGCTACTGTCTTTCCAACCACCAAAAAGCCAGTCTTGCAAGAATATACAAGGGGCTGTGTGCGGAAAAATGTCAGATACATTTGGTTTTATATTTTATCTGTAGATCTTGAATGTGAGTTAAGTTTTATATATTCGTTTACACTCACTAATATTATTTTTATATAACGTCTAATTAATATATACCACATAAATTTATAAATGGAGTTAAATATCAAATTAGTGTAAATATTTCTCATCAGTGTTTGGGGGTTGGGGAGAGGGAATCCATGTGAGTTCTGTAGGATATGAAATATGTTAAGGGGATTTGCCAGCTTGCTAGATTTTGGTTTTTGGATTGCGTGCAGAGTGCAGTCGCCTTTCTTTTGAGTACTCTGAATTTAAGCCATAAAACGAGCCTATCAATGTTATTAAACTAATGGTTGGAACTCTTGTCTCCCGGCCATAACTTCCTAAGAGTTGTTTTATTATGGATTATCAACCTTTGGTTATCCTTACAAAAGCAACATGAAATATTTAATTATTGAAAAAGTTTTTATGGCCAAAAGTTTTGATACTGGTTGTTTTACTACGTCACTCGAATAAGCAAAAATAAAGGGCTGTGGAGGAACTTTAATATTAATTAATTAGTCGAGATTTTTAATTACTTCATTCAAATGTACCTTTCTTGGGTGAGCAAAAGTCAAATAATTTCATATAACATCGCTTATGTTTTCAGTACAAGAGTAATCGATCGTGCATGCCATTAAGTTGGTTCGAACATTTTGTTGCCAATATCTCTATTTTCTTAAAAATGGTTCTTATCATGGACATTAACCACTTTAATTACATCCAAATGATTTAACAATTCAACCAAGGAATTATAATACAGTGGCATTTTTTATACAAGCTAGCACAGCTGGTTGATAGCTAGATTGGAGACTTATGCTTCCTGGATTGCCCTCTCCATGTATGATAGATTAAAGTAATATCTTAGGTGGAACTAAATTTATTGTAAATTCAAAGTCAAAACATAAATGAACACCTAAAACTAACAACCAACCCAATCATTATTGTTAATGTTTTTTTTTCAATTACACATGACAACTAATTAATTATACTTAAAAACCATTTGTACGTGAGGAGGAGTAGAATTCGTTGAGGTTCCATATTTAGACTATTTCTAAATTAAACTTTCGGGGGAACAAGTGGTATGTACAACTCCATTTTAGGTTCCTGTCTAAGCCTCTAAGGTTCATCACATCCATGACAATTTGTCAAATGATTCAATAGTAATAATTAAAGGATTAATGCATGGCGCAACCCTTATTTTACCTTGATCGAGATTAAGCCGTATTATTAACTCTTGCTTTATAGGGATGCAACTGATTAAACAAGTGCTCAAACTGACTTAAGAAAATGTAATAAAAAATATAACATAGATCAATCTCTATGGTCGAGACTTAATTTATTAACTATTCATTGATTATTGTTAATTTTTAGCAGCACATACACAGATCACAAGAAAAAACCATGCGGGTAATTAACCCCAAGAATTTACAAGATGGCCTAATGGTAATTAACGTTGTTACAACTTGATCAGCTGCTTCTAAAAAAAATTGAATTTCTTTTTACAACCAACTCTCGATTTTTTCTAATTCAAGATATATTGTACCCTATACAAAAACGTAGATCCTACATGACTTCATTATGGATCCCATTGAAGCGCATATTTTTTTGTGTCTAAATTCACATAAATCTTGATTCATGAAAGAATGAGCCAACTCTATCCACACATCACTATGCCATAAAAGTTTCCGATTCTGCCATATTACATGCAGACGGAATTAGCCTCATTTATTATTATTTTTTTCATAACAAATAAGTATTATGCACAAAATCAATCATCCCAGAAAAAAAGGGTTGAACCCAAATCAAGAAAAAAGGGAGAAAAAAAAAAAAAAAAGATGAACTATATTAGTCCTCAGAGATGCTCTCTTTCAGGTGGGGCTTCCATACACCAACTCTACATCTCCGGCGATCCCGGCGGGAGAATTTTTTGTGGGACGTAACTTCCTTTAAATGATTATCACAATCTGTAATGTCAATCTTGCTCTTCTTGGCCGCCGTCGACGACTTCTTAGGCAAATTTGGGTTTTTCTTTTTTTCCGGCAGTGAAGACGACGGTATCAAGAAATATATGCTGCCCCTTTTGAGGTCTGAGTTCGGCGAGAGGATTAGAATCCGGCGAACCATGCCTTGAGAGGTAGGTTTACTCAAGACATGATTAGGGTTTTTCTTTAAGACCTCTCTAGCCGTGACTGGACCGGTTAACTCTTCTACGTACCCATCTAAGTGTACTATACGTATCAAATCTAAGGCTCCACAAGGAAGAACGCATGCCAAACAGCACCTTAGACTGTTTCCCATTTTCCTCCTAATTCTCTCTTCTGCTTATGAATCTATGGTAGTTTTGTATGTGGGAATTTGATTGGGGAAGACTATAAAGTTATATAGGAACAAAATAACCGTACCCTACCAACTTCGTAGAAATATTATATTATTGTAATGTCACACATATCAAATGAAATTACGTAAATACCCCATGATTAGTTTTTCAATTCTTTCTTGATTTTTTTATTTTTATAAGATTACATGCACCCACATGCAATTGATGCACCAAGATCCACATATAGTAGGAAAATTCTAGTATTAAACTAGACTGAAACTCACATATTTTTTTCCTTTGATTAAGGCTCTTCTTCTCCTTGTTGTCGATAGCTTTTAACTGGGTGTCATTTGATCCATGGACTTCTAGCCCCAAGAAGAATTTAAACATGCTTCTGGTGGCCAACAACCTATGGCCAACAACCTATGGGCTATGGAGCTAGTATTAGTGTGCCCTTCCTTGTGATTAGTTTGACCTAATTAATCAGCCATAAATGAGATTGTTAGCAAATTACTATTCTATTCGATTTGTCACTTTGATTGATACATATAAATTTAAAAAGTGTTATTAAATTATAATATTAATTTTACAAAAAAATAGTTCAAAATAACTTATCTACTAATATCCCAATTACATAAGTATCTTTCCATTAATATAGTACGAAGGGTAAGAATAAAAAAATATTATTTAATACTATTTTTTATTTTTTAAAATTACATATAATATGATATAAGATAAATTATTTAAAATCATAGTTATTTTAAAACGGATGAATTATATATTTAGTGGAGTACGTTCTATCTAGTACGTAGAACGTGCCTGGTTGGTAATAATTTAGGTTGGGCTTGATAGCCGGCTGGCATTTCGTAATTAGGTTTAATTATGATTAGTCAGAAATCTCTTTTCTTTTTTTTTTTCTGAAGGAGATTAGTCAGAAATCTATCTTGTCCTTTATTTCTTTGGTATTCCATGTAAAATTAGAACTATTTAAGATGTCTAAACAACAACGTACGTTTCACATATTTTATTTGTGTAAGTAAATTGTTGTAGTACTTTAGGTTGATATCAAACCAATATGCGGGCCCCAAAACACCAAGCATGAGGGAGAATATAGGCAGCTAAGGCAAGACAGCGCGGATACAGACTAAACGAACCTATTTAAATTACGGCTTAGATACGGAATGGAAATTAATCTGACTATAGATGCCGGCAATTATTATGGGTCATTTAATTTTTTGGAGAACTATTAATTCAGTGAAAAACGTAACAAAAACAGTAATAAAATAAAAAGGAAAATTTATGATTTCATTAATTAGAGTGTGCTCTTAAACTTGTGTTTTATAATATCTAAAATATAACGGTATATATATATATATATATTAACATAACAATATGTTATTCTAATGAAAGCATAAGATTTTTTTTAAATATCTATTCCAAAATTATTTTTTCTATGAATTCAAGAGAAACCGAACACGAACTTCTTTAATGAATGTATACAGTGCCCTTATCAGTGATTTACACAAGATCTTGATTAGTTTTAGTCGAGGAACTTATTGATTTCTTCAAGAACTAGATTATTGTACCCTTTTTACTGTAATTAGGAAGATCTAAATGCATGCACGCCAATAATACGTACTAAATTGCAAATAATACAATAACTCATTCGAGCTGTTTAAGGGTTTGTGTCCAAGGACAAGCACACCCAAGGGTGACAATGTGACATAAAAGTTCTCCAAAGTCCTAAATGCTAAATTCCGTAGAGTCCAGCTAATTGATTGGCGAAATGAAATTATTAGATTTAGGAGGTGTTTACTTTATGTGTATGAAGAGAAGAGATGAAAATTAAGGTTAATAATAGCCATAGATATTATTCAGTTAATTACTATAGAAATATTCTATGAAAATGAAAGTTTTATTTTAGAAAATGCATATTTTCCTTTTCTACTCATGATTTGAATTTCAAATTGATTAATTTATCAATATACTAAAACACATTTCTTGTTCAAATTAATCAAATAAAATTTAAAAAATTATATAAACTTATATCGATAATGGATTTGTGATTCTTATTTAGATTTTAATGATTTTCGAATAGGAATCAAAAATCCCCTTAATCTCTCTATGCCTAATAAACAGATTTGCTTTCTTTGGATGAGTGATTACTTTCCATGTCTGTCTAATAACTACAAGAAGACAGAAAACATGTAAGGAATGAAGCTTCGTTGCACATAGGTTTGAGGCATCAAAACAGGCACCGACCTAAACAAGGGAATTTACGAAATTTAGGTCCCCAATAACTTAACTAACATTTATAATCAATATCGAAATTCCCTTTAGAAAATCACGAGGATGATCTGTTGTGCACACTTAAAAAGATTCCTTATGTAACATTGAAACTAAATAAAGCATTGTGCAAATGATGGCAAAATTTTCATTATTAACTAATATGCATGTTCGGTTGCCATTGCAGCATAGCCGGTGGAAACTCGATCCCCATCTTCCCCTCAAAATTCGAAATCCAATTTGCAAGTTTTAACACAAATTAATTAAAAATATGGCATAGGTTTATGAACCATTTAATTTATATGTCAAGTGTTTGGTTTTGGGTATGAGAGAAAGAAATGAAATTAAAGTTAATGATATTTATAAATATTATTTGGTTAATTATAATAAAAATAAAAGTGTTAAAAAATGTCCACTTTTATTATTTACTTGTAATTTAATTAATTTATCAACATAATAAAATACAGGAGAATTCTATAATCCCGTTGAGAGAACCATTTCCTTGACTTTAAAGACTTGTACACTACAAATTTTTAAAATATATAATATTATACTGTATAAATTCTTAAAATACAAAAGAATGGTTTCAAGGATTGTAAAATATTCTTAAAATATATTCTGAATTTAAACTAAACAAGTAAGAGAAATGACATAAACTTATATGGATAATAAGATTTGTAATTGTCATTTCGTTTCTCGAATTGAACGACATATTAGCAATTTATATCCAGAAGTGTAATCCTCGGCATTAATTTCACTGCCGACTGTAATCTATCATCTCGTACTTGCTCCACCTCCACGTTCCTCTAGAAAATTTAACTCCAACAATTAAACATTTGTCATTATCTTAGTACTAATTTTGTCGTTAATGTTCGCGTTATTACGAGGTTTTTGGCTTGTCATGGTATTAAAACTCAATACGTCCAAAATAACTAGTTAAGTGAACGTGGGGAAATTTTTTTTTTTTTAATGTCCTGTTTGATATTTGTGGAAGTATGCGTAGTATCCGTATTGGTTTACGTACTTCTTCTAAATGTTTGAAGCCTGCACAATTACTGATTCAGATGGAATAAATCAATTAATTAACTAGGTTTGCGTGTTTGATCTTTGAGCATAAAAATAAAAATGAATAGCGTAGGATTTCAAGATGATGAATCAATGAATTTATCCCAAAAAAAAAAAAAAAAAAAAAAAATTCATTTGGTTAACTATAGTTCTTGGAATATTATTCTAAATAGTATTATAGTAATTTTTTCGACGTGATGTATGTGATATAAAAAGATAATTAAAAAACACGTATGAAATTATTACATATATCTGGTATTATTTGGGGAATAATGAAAAAAAAACCACCATCCAAATTCATTTTATTTAAAGAGGATTTATTTTTACCTACTTTTTATTGATTCGAACCCATGATCCGAATCCATGATTTAAGTCACAAGAGAAGTATAGTTTTACTATTTGTAAAACACTTTGTTATCAAGATAAAAGCAGGAAGAATAAAAGGGGAACATGTTATATATTCTTCATTACTACAACTGAATTTCATTTTATTTGTCGTTTTAAACAATTTGCTTGTAGCAAATTGTCTACTTAAATAACAAATAAGTTTTTTTTTTTTTCTCAAACTTTACCCATAGTGTTATGTTAATAGGATAGAGGATTATGTAATTTAGAAATATTAATGTAGCAGAAATTTAATTAGTTTAAATTATTTTTTGTATAAAAATAATATAATTTAATAATTTTTTAATTTTTGTACACCAACTACAGTTAAAATGATACGGAAGGATATATAGCAAATACAAATATGAAATGTGTGTATATTATGAGATCGTAAGAGTGGTTTAGGAATGAAGTATTTGCATGCATTTCTCTCTGGTCTCTACTAGGAATAGTAATAGTAGTTCTAACATTACTAGAAAATTAATTAGAGAGGACAAGACAACTACTAAATACTCATCAACCACCAAAAGGGAAATGCGCATTTCTCCTTTTCTTGAAAATCATTAAGCTCCTTGACAAAATATTGCTGAAAGTTCCAACAAATTAATTTGAACCACATACAATATATGATGGAAAATACTTGCCACCAAAATCTTATTGGAATTTCAGACAAATATGTACCCAATAATTAATTTATAATAGCGTATAAATGATGGGGGTGGAGGCCGGAGGTGGGCCTGCAATGATTTTAAACCTTACCAAAAATTTATCATTTTTGGAATCTTGATATGTATCACACGTACTTATTTGATATTTTACCAATAATTTCGTATTAGGGTCCATATACAGGGGCCGATGGATATCCCCTAAAGTGGGGTTCGAAAGTACCCGGCCCTTTCACTAATATCAAGTTTTATTTTATGAGATGGTGACCTTTCTATTTTTTTGGAAAGAATGAAGATTTCTCAAATTCCTATCTCGACTTTTTATCTTTTATTTATTTTTTATTAAAGAAAAATGTATGACAAGTTGTTTAGATCTCGAAGAAATATGGCAAGGATTTCAGCAGGGCGGAATCTTTGGTAGGTAAGATGTGATAATCTTGTATATATTCAGTCGTCTTGCATATTGAAACCACACCAAAAGAAAAAAAAAAAAATTAATAAAGTTAGAACATGATGGTGCAACCCCGATAATGATCGTATATTTGATATTGTGCTTCATGTTTCTGGACATCAAGCAAGATTTCATGTTGCAATAGAAAACAATTAGTACTGCATTTATAAAAAAAAGAAAAAAAAAATTACTCACTTCTTCTCCTACTCTTTTAATCACCTAAATTTTCATAATGAATATATTATGAAAAAAGTGTTTTATAAGGTCAATTAAATTTCATTCCATTGTCTGACTGCATAAAAAGCATATATTGTACCCAAAAGTGCATCAAATTAATGCAGTAATCCATTTAGATACGAGATATCATCATTGTATTTTAGAAAATACGTCGAAAGATTACAATCAAACCAATTGTTTGTGCTAGAAAAGAAACAAGTTGTAGTAGCAACTTTTTGTCCTTCTACTCAACATGAGGCAGTTTTCACCAACCATTTATGACTTCCAATTACATTAGCCCGGCCTAAAACGATTAAAAGATAACATTAATGCTATGTTTTCTTTGGGCATTCTTTGATGATAGTACATTGCAAGCCTTTCCTAAATTTCCTCCTGTTTAATTTCTGCTTTGGGCTTCCATATAAGTGGGCTTTTTCCGAGCTACACCCTGTCGAAGACTTCCTGATTCATGAAATGTGTTTAAGCTCTTTTTTCTCTAATATGGCCCCCACCCCACGACAATTAAAACTGGCCTATACCTATTGCTTGTGCTAAGGTTACTTTTCATTGTTATACAAAAAGTAAGGACTGGCAAGAAATTCAACGATGTCATATATACCCTTAAATTCATATTAGGTCACAGCATTCATTTAGAGTAATGCGAGTGAAGTGGAGTGAGTGGCTCAATATGAATTAAAAGATCTATAATACTATATCATAAAATTAATTCACACAAAAATTTCTCAATTTTAGAAATTTGTTATTTTTATTGGATCATTTTTAAGTGAATAACATCTATGATACTATATTGTGAATCAGATCGATTTTAGAACTCCAATGCTGTTATGCATGATCCCATTTTGGTTCTCATTTCTGTGTGTTATCTGATGGGAAAAGAGCATCAGACAACAAAAACTAAAACTGAAGAAAAGGAATACTATTGTCCTAGAATCAATGAACTCTAAAACTCTCAAAATCAACACAAATAAATTGATCGAAACATAACAGATATCAATTGAATGAACATATGTTCAATTACACTTCATAACCACTAGAGACATGATTTGACAATTCTGTTTATCTTTTTGTCATTAAAAATGAATAAACTGCCATCTAATATCATTTAATCTGTCCTCTAGATGGTTTCACGCAAGTTAATTAATTCAGAATTCAATTTACCCCTCTTCCTCATTAATATTTATATTCTACTCCACTTATATTTACAACATAACTAAAAGCCCCTTAAAGATCAACGAACTAAAAATGGCACCATCCCGCCTTTTCTTCACAATAGTAGTGCAATTTTGCACCACTGCCTTTTCCATCTGCCATAATAGAACAGCAAGATTCCCAGCCATATTCACTTTTGGCGATTCATTTGTTGATTCGGGCAATAACAATTTCCTTCTCACGTTACTAAAAGCCAACCATCCACCATACGGCCAATCCTTTCCTGGCAAAATAGCCACAGGAAGGTTCTCAGACGTGTGCTCTTTACAGATTTTGTGGCTTCATCACTTGGGATTAAAGACATCATTCCACCATTCTTGCAACCAAATTTATCGGCTAGATGGTGCAATGAGCTTCGATCGGGCGTCTCTTTCGCCTCCGGGGGTTCGGGATACGATGATCTGACGACCATTTTGGATAATGTCATTTCAGTTTCTAAACAAGTCGAACACTTCAAAGACTATGTAGTCAAGTTGAATAAGGCTGTAGGGGAAGTTGCATCTAAAAATATTGTCAAAGCCTCTTTGGTTGTTGTGGTGGCAGGAACTAGTGACCTTTTAATCAACTTTTATGCTGCCCCTACTAGACAGATTCATTATGGCCTTACTGGATATCAAGATTTCCTGCAACGGAAAACTCAAGATTTTATCAAGGTCCACGTACAATCCTATTCCATGATATATGTACCACTACTTGCACACAACTCATATTGACAACTTTTTTTGGAGGTCAAATTAATCAATTTTCTTTATATTTTTCCCTTTTTTGACAATTTTAAATTTATGTACAAATTTTTTTGGGTGAAAATAGAAGGATTAATCTTTACTACGATCATGAAGGTGCAGATTGTAAAACTAATGTGTGTAGATTAATGTTACGTGTTAAGAAAGAACATTTAAAATTTAAGAATAATTACATGATATGAATTCATGTCCGCTTGTGTAAAATATTTTCTACACCAGGAAAGATTAACCCAAAACAGAAATAGCATTTAGCAATTATAACTTTCATAAAAGCCCTATTTGTTTGTTTTAAAAATATTCATTTATCACCCAAAAAAAAAAATGAAAGATGAAAATGTTATTGGAAAGAAAAATAGTGTACGTATCTTTTAATAAGTTTTGATGAGTAATTTGTGAATATTGCAGGCGTTATATGCTCAAGGAATCCGGAAAATTATGATAGCCGGGCTTCCTCCAATTGGGTGTTTACCAATACAGATAGCTACAAAATTGAAGCTTGACTTAACGTGCGTGGACGAGGAGAATAGAGAAGCTCAGTCTTATAATCAAAAACTCATTTCGCTCTTATCTCGAATTGAACCAACTCTACCAGGAATTAAGCTTGTCTCTATGCTGATATATATGCTCCAATAATTGACATGATTGTCTACCCTGCAAAATATGGTACCCCAAACTCATTACCCTTCTTTTTTAATTATTTTTTTTTAAACCACCTTTCTTCGTTACTTTATAATGATTCGAATTTATAACCAATAACTCATAAGTCATAATTCATAGAGAAAACGTTTTACCTCAAACTCATTAGTGTTTAGCAAGGAAAAAAAAAAACCCTTTATACTAAAACAAATCTCAAAAGGCAAATAATATTGCCACAACAAAATTATAAGAGAATGACCATAATATCCTTTTCTATTATAACGGAAGAGCTGAGGTAGGGGTATTATGGTCATTTCACACTAAGGTTTTTACTCTGCCAATAATATTTGCCATCTCAAAACTATAATTCTTATAATTGAATTCGAAATTTAAAGTAACAATGTCTAAACATAAGAGGTGTTTGATAACCTCATTAAATGCTTAAATTTAATTCATTAAGTGTGTTTGATAACATCATGAAATTTTCTTACTTCTGAACGCATTAAATGCCACTTAATTTCTATATAAAATTATAAGTAAAAATTCTATCACTTAATTTGCTAAATGCCACTTAATTTCTATACAAAATTTTAAGTAAAAATTCTATCACTTAATTTGTTGAATGCCACTTAATTTCTATACAAAATTTTAAATAAAAATTCTATCAATTAATTTGCTAAATTCTCTATTAATTTGCTGAATTCTTTATTAGTATAGCAAAACTCACCCAAATTTTCTTTATTTCACATTCACACACTCTTTTACGTAGACTTGCACACACTATATTCATTCTCTCACACATAAAAACATACTTGCACACACTATATTCCTTTTCTCTCACACATAAACACACATTTGAATACACTATATTCCTTTTCTCTCACACATAAACACACATTTGAATACACTATATTCCTTTTCTCTCACATATAAACACACATTTGCATATATTATATTCATTCTCTCTCACACATAAACACAGTATCATTTGAATACACTATATTCCTTTTCTCTCACATATAAACACACATTTGCATATATTATATTCATTCTCTCTCACACATAAACACACAATTGTAATTTGCACACACTATATTCATTCTCTCTCATATATAGACGTACACTTGTATAAAAAATATTCATTCTCTCTCTCACACACTCACATTTGAACACACTATATACCTTCTCTCTGACATTTAAATACGCACGCTATATTCATTATCTCTCACACATAAACACACACTTGCACACTACTTTCTCTCACACATAACACATAGCTACACATACTATATTCTTTCTCCCTCGCACAAAATCACACATTTGCACACATTATATTCTTTTTTTCCAACACATAAACACACACTTACACTATATTCATTTTCATATAAAAAACGCACACTTGCATTTATTATATTTATTTTCTTTCACATATAAACACACACTTGTACATAATATCTCTCTCTCACACACACACATGGAGTATTATTTGTATTAAAAATATAATAATTAAAACAATCTACTCTAAAAAAATATAATATTATCATCAAAATATAAAATATATACGAGATAAAATATTTTAATTTAATATTCAAATTCACCTGATTATCAAAGAAATACAACTTTATGAATTCAACAAATTAAGACTTCAACATTTAATTTTCAGTGTTCAAAATTCAGATTTCAGTTTTATCAAACACACCCGTATAGTATTATTATTATTATTTTTTATTGTTTTAGAACAAAAACGTTGTAATCCGATAATTTATTTATTGTGATTTAGGAGGACTGAACAATAATTTTGTTTGGTAACAGGATTGTCCATTACAAATAGAGGTTGCTGTGGGGTTGGATTGGTGGAAACAGCTTTCATGTGTAAATTATTCAGCCCAGTATGTCCAAACCCAGCCCATTTCTTGTTTTGGGATTCAGTTAATCCTACAGAAGTAGCCCACTGGAACGTGGCCCAGTTCTTGAAAGTGCAATGGTGCTCTGCCTCAATTCTCGTGGAGGAAGAAATGAATAATCCTCTCCAATCTGCTTTCTTCATTAATCTAATCCAATTTGTTTTAGAGCCTGTGTTTGGCTAATTAAGATTAGTTGTTTAATTAAAGAAAAGTCACCTGAATCGACAATGTAAAATGACCGTTTTAGGGTTAAACATGTGGACGATAGCCAAAATTGAACCACATCAAGATTAGGTCTAGGAACGAAGTTGCCTACAACTTCGTGATTTTATTTTTTCTCTTTTTTGTTTCAAATTTCATTTTCGTTGGTGTTCAAAAGAAGAAAAGAAATCATTTTCATCATGTGGTTAGTTAAAACTTTGTCAGTTTTTTTCCTGGTTTCAATTTCATAGTTTTTTTTTTTTTTTTGTTATTATTTCAATTCATAGTTTCTTTTTCAGCATAAATTAAACTGTCTAAATTCTTGCCTAATTGTTGGGGGAAAAAACGCCTCCACCACGTTATTAGAAAAACAGAAAATTTATAGTATAAAAGAAAGCTTGTGTATTGTTGACAGCGTTAAAGAAGAAAAATGACGATGAATTTCTCCTTATAAAATATCTGTTTGAATTATTACTATATAATAATTAAAGATATCCAAATTCCATAATGCTTCTAAAAACGGGAAATGATTTATAAAGGTACAAATTCATAATGACTTGTTAAAGTCAATTTACACGATAAAATTATATTTAATTATCGATTCTTGATTTTAAATGTTTGATCAAATTTCATTTTTTTTTTTTAACAAAATAAATTACTCTATCACTTTGTCACTTTGTTTAAAGAGAAAACAAAATACTTTATTCCACTTCATAGCCTTAATTAACTTTGGTATTTCGATAACTAAACTGTCGTAGTGTAAGATACAACAATGCTTGTCTGTAATCGAAAACCCTTAAAAATGAAGGGACGACATGGTGATGGCGCTATCCGAGTTGGGTAGATGTCAAAGTGGTCTTGTCTTTTTTCTTTATGAACACTGTAAAATTTGTTTCTGGTAATGTACGGAATGCATACATATTTCCAAGTTCCAAAGCATTCAGAAGCGCAAGTAATATACTACCAAGAATTTAGCATCAAAAGCCACACAACTGATCAACAAGTATTCAGATTTAGAAGCTTTGACTTTCGGCTAAATTTTTTCTCCTTTACACATTAACACATCACAACCTCCCAACTAAAGTTTTCTTTTCTTTTTTTCTTTTTTGGGGTGTTTCATCTCGATGTTTCTATTTCACGTAATAGATTATTTGGCTAAAAAACAAATAAAATTATTCAAAACTTGAATTGAACTTGACTGGATAAAAGCTTGTTGTTATTTAATTCGTCAATAATCAAGTTAAATTTAAATAAGATATATAACGGTTGTTAAGTTTTTTCTTGATTTGATAAGCTCAAAACTTTAAATTTTATATGTACAAAATTTAAATTACTTCAATTTAACTCAAAAGATAAACAAATTAAATTTGAACAAAAATAAAATCTCATTAAAATAATCAAACAAACTTAAACGTTATTAAAGTCTCAAATTATTATATTCACCGGATAACATAACACCTGAGTCTATATATAAGTTTGGTTATTGTTAAACCTAACCGACGTAGCCAATGTGGAAGAAATAAAACAAACATTCAACTGGCAATAAATACTTAAAATAGCCATGACAAGTTTCCTTTTCATTCTCTGCCTCTTAGTACAAATTCTCAGCAGCACAATTAAAACAGCCACATGCAATAATAGCAAAGTCTTTCCCCACAAATTCCCTGCCATTCTGATATTTGGCGATTCCACAGTCGATCCAGGGAACAACAACTACATATCCACACCATTTAAAGGAAATCACAAACCATACGGAAATGACTTTCCGGGAAAAATTCCAACAGGGAGATTTTCCAACGGGAAACTGGTGCCTGATTTCTTGGCATCCATTTTCGGCCTAAAAGAAACCATCCCTCCATTTCTCCAGCCAAATATATCAGATAACGAATTAATTTCGGGTGTCAGTTTTGTGTCTTCGACCTCGCAGGGTCGGGATTTGATGAGCTAACAACTGCTGTTTCTGGGGTGATTTCAATGTCGAGGCAAATAGAATACCTGAAGGAATATACAGAGAAGTTGATTAGGATTGTCGGAGAGAAAGAGGCTCAGAGAATACTTGCGGCTGCTTTGGTTGTAATTAGTGCCGGAACCAATGATTTCATCTTTAATTTCTATGATATACCCACAAGAAGGCTTCAGTTCAGCGTCAGCGAATACCAAGATTTTTTGCAAAATAAACTGCAAGACTTTGTTAAGGTTCTCATTCCTCCTAATTTTGGATATTTGATCGGATTTCATTTCTTCTTTAACGAATTTATACGATATATTAGTACTTTGTATAGATGTGCTGTTGAGTTAAAATCACGAATTAATCAAATTTTGCTACTTATGTTATCCAATTAATATGTGATATATGTCGTGGAATTTAACAGGAACTACACCATCTTGGTTGCCGGAAAATTGTAGTAACAGGGCTGCCCCCATTGGATTGGTTGTCTGCCAATCCAGTTGACTGCGAAGCTTTCGATATTGAGAAGATGTGTTGACAAGGAAAACTTGGACTCCCAATCTTATAACGAAAAGCTCGAAAAGCTGCTGCCCAAACTACAAGAAACACTCCCCGGAACCAAAATCCTTTACGTGGACACCTACTCTCATTTAATGGACATGATAAAAAATCCTCAAAAATATGGTAAGCATTTTGATTGTTTTTTGAAATGTTCACTCATCCATATTCTCTAAATAATATTTTGTAATCGTCACATTTTTTTAATTATAATTTTCATCTGACATCCATCAAATACTCTGTCTTTAATAATAGATGTCCGAACACATTCATTATTTCCACAACAATTAGTTTTTTCTTTCTTTAGTAAGCAAGATTGGTGGTTAAATTTCAGGATTTGTGGAAACAACAAGGGGTTGTTGTGGCACTGGAATACTGGAAGCAGGACCTCTATGTAATGAAGGCACTCCAGTATGTGCCAACCCCTATTCACAATATATATTTTGGGACAGTATACATCCAGGGGAATTAACTTATCGCTACTTCTCAGAGCAATTGGTGAAGGAAGTCCTTCCAAAATTATCACAAACTGAAGACAGCTGCTGAATAGCTACTACACCTGTTGACAATTTCTTTAAATTTTTTATATGTCTTCTTCTTTTTATTTTTATATGTACTTGTAGTTTATGGATAATCATAAGAATAATAACATGGTGGCTGGGAACTGCGAAGGCTTGGTGGTATACGCTTGAATTGATATGTACAAAAACACTACTAATATGAATGTGTACCTTCAGTTAATAAAATGCAAATCGTGTTTGAATCGATATATTTAAAAAAAATATTAAAATTAAAATTCACTTATAAGATTAAAATAAATAAATTTCAAATCTACATAAATTGAAAAGTTGTTTAAAATTATTCATTTCACACATTCTAATTTAGGTGTGTTTAAAATTAATCTATTTTAATCTTACAAATCATTTTAACTCCTAAATAAATAATTTTAAATCTTTACTCAAATCTATCGATCTAAACACATTAAAAATATTGTGTTTGAACCCTTTTTTCTCATACAGATGTACTACCTTTATTTAACCACTGATTTGTCATATAATAATTAATTAATCTTCAGCATCAATTCATTGGACCCTGATATTAATCCCTGATTATGGTAGGTGTGCCAAAGGAGAAGCCGGACGGTCTAATTCAGGGAAGAACATGAACGGTCTGATTCGTAATTAATAATTTTAATATAATGAATTAACACTCTTTTACAAAATCAGCCCACTTCGGATCCGGCCAGCCCAGCATTGGCCCAGACCCGACCACGACCCGACCCGACCCGATATATCCTCGTTCTCTCCAAAATACTGAAAAAAGTTTTTAATAGAATAGAACAGTTTGAATTTTTTTTTTTTTTTTGGAATTAAAGAAAATTTATCGTAAATTTTCACGTATCTTTTAATGTTTTGAATCCATTACTTAGATGAAATTGTATAGTCTTATTATCTAGCCTATATATTTCGTTGTCAACAAAGGTTGAAACTTAAAATAAAAGCTCACGTTCGAATCTTAACATCAACAGCCTTCTGCTTGGCAAGTTTATAGTGCATACCTCTCTAACCAAAAACCTGTGAATAGGAAAGTTGACGAAGTCAACGAACCATGAATAATATGACCACAAGCTTCAGACTGGTCTACCTAGTATTATTGGTGCCGTTTGGACAGCCAATAATGGAGTATTATTTAGTGAATAATATTTGTATTGACTTTAGTGATTTTTATAAATAATGTTGACTTTTGGAATAATAGAATAATTATTTGGATATGAAATAATATTTTGAAATAACTATTTGGATTGTAAATAATGAATAGTAACTATTATTTGGTGAACCTATTTATAAAAAAATAATAATAATGCAAATAGAAAAATAACAATTATAAAAATTCTTTACTTATTCTCTTCACACTACATTTGATAAAAAATTGAAATTGCCCATCTTTCCCTTTGTTTCTATCAAACTCCACATATATAAAAAGAATTAATTTTACTTTACACCTTTAATAGTTATACTCATTATCACTTTAATTTGTAACGTTATTTTTATATATTTAAATCATTCCATTAAATTTAACTCAACATTGAATTTTTTTTTTACACAAAGAGAATATACAGTAAATCTCCACCTAACCCCTTGGTAACTTGAACCTAAATTAAAGTGATAATGTTGTCACTCAATATTCAATATTATTTTAATAAAAATACCCTTATGTCTCTCACTTTATTTCTGGTTTGTGTATTTTACTTTATTTATTTGTAGATCTGTATGTGTCTCTTATACACATCTAACATGTGTATTAACAGACAGAGTTTAATATTCATCAACATATTTATTAAATTTTAATCAAACTCTATTCATGAAAATAAAATAACATATTTTGTTATTAAGAGAAATTTACACACACATCAATAATTTGAGGGTAATGATAAATAAAAGACAAAAATTTAACACCGTTAGCTTTAACTGTTAGTCCAGTGACTAAAATGTCTAAAAAATAACGTTAGAAACTAAAGTGATCATGACCTTAAACGTTAAAGGGATAAAGTGAAATTAACCCTACATAAAAATAATAAAAAAAAGGTACAAAATCAATAATGGTAAAAGATAAATTAACATCTATACCCACGTATTTTATGCCATTATTAAGAGAATTGCCACACGCACATATATATAAACATTTTGTATGTAATTGAGTAAACATACAAAATAAGTCAAATTAAACTAATAATAAATATATGTTCACGGTTCAAATGAACGCACAAAAGTGAATTATTTTTATATTCATAATATTAATATTTATAGATTACTAACAAAATATTGCAACAAACACTCTTTAAGATAAAAATATACGATTTTAATAATTTACAGAAATTAAAAAGCCCTTATGCAAAAGTAAGGATTGCAAAAAAAAAAATAAAAAATAAAAAAAAATAATAATTACTTCCATTGGTTATCTGAGAAGTAACATAATTATTAATAGAATATTTTTTAAAATGTAAATAATGAATAGGACATGAATAGTGAAAATAATATATTATATGAATAATGAATAAGATAAAATATGACTAGTGTAAAATATTATTTGAATAGTTGTTTGTTGACCAAACATCAAATATTATGACCAAATATTACTTGAAAGAATAATGCATTTTTGCAATCCAAATAGCACCATTATCTCCTAAGCAGGCTGGCTCTCAGTGGCTTTAAATATTTAGGTCATGTTGATTCTAACCTACAAAAATTATGTTAATCATAATAAACATTACAAATAGTTTAAACAAAAAATTAATAATGTAAATATTACCTCATTTCTCACAATAAAAGAGAAAAAAAACTTTGTACTGTTTTGCACAAACAAACTGCTACCTATAAAAAAACTCTCTATTTTTTTCATGTGAATATTTAAATTGCCCGTTACCATACCTTGTGTGGTGTGAATATGTATTTGAACCATTTTTTTTTTTTATTGAGTACTTCACTATGTTTTTTACTAATGTGCCTATTAGGTGTTCTGGTTCTCCCCCTTTTTTGTACTTAAATGATATAGGTGAAACACATAATTTACAAGTAACAGTCTCATTTTCTTCATATCTTTAAAAAATTCCCAAACGACAATTTACTATTTTAATAGTAAATTAAAAGTAGGTGCTTGTTCATTTTGGTTATCTATATCATCTAAATCAACAAATATTATAGGACCATCTAGTATCTAGTGGGTGTATGTGAGGGGGAGTTCCATGTGTTGTAATGGAAAAAAAAAATTAAATGAAGAAAATAATAAAGTGGCATTATGTATCAAAACTAAAGATGTCTCTTATACAATTTTCAAATAAAAGAATATAACAAAACAATAATAAAGAAAAAAATAAGAGAGTTGATAAAGACAATTAATAAATTAAAAAGTATGAAAAAATCAACTTGGAAATTAAAATGTTGAATTTCAATTTATACACTTTAGTATTTGAGCTCCACTTGAGCACTTCATTATTTCTTGAATTTTGGATAAATCTCCAAATCTTCTCTTATACTCATCTTAAGATGTGTTTTAGAGACAGCTTAAAACGGCTATATTATAATTTAAATAGTATGGAAGAAATTATAATAGCAAAACCACACAATTTGGAGATTAGAAATTACACAATAAGAGAAAGTAGATGTGAAATTGTTGTGTAATTTGTTGAAAAAATTGTGTGGTTTTTATAATTAAAATTTTTCCAACATTACCCCCAAAAATTAGCCGTTTTATAGTTGTTCGAGGGGTAAAACTGTCATTAATAATTTTTTAAAAGAAAAAAAAAAGCATTTTCCAACGGTCGGCCGACGGATTGACCTCTGGGCTGAGCCCTTTGGATTTTCAGTCCGATTAAACGGTTCAACAATCAAGACTAAAAACATACAGATTAAGTAGAGGTGCTAGGCCGGAACTCCCTATCTTACCTGTCTCTTATACACCGGCCCTACTCCTGGTCTTGGGTTAAGGTTGGATTGCTACAGTAATTAACGGGCACCTCTACTTTAATCTGTATGATTTTAGTCTTGATTATTGTGATAGTTAATTATCGTGATTAGTAATTCATAAGTTTTTGTTGTATTAGTAGTTTATATATAAATAATTATTTTGTTTTAATTTTATATGTAGGTCATAGAATGTTGAGACAATCATTCCGTGTTCGAGTCGAAAGGATTGGATTGAGCAGAAAAAATTAAAAATTAAATGAATAAATAAGGGGCGAGCTTAACAACAAGAAATGCTCGCCTAAGGCGAGGTTGGGCAGTGGAAAACTCGCCTTGGGCGAGCTTGGCAAATTTAAAATGCTCGCTTTGTGCGAGCTAGCAGGAGGAAGCAGCAGCAAGAGTAGTCCAATTGCTGAAGGATTTAAAGCCTTTTAGGCTACTAAAATAAGGGATTCTTAGTTTCCAACGAGAGGTGGAGTTTCTTCTTTATTAACAAAAGCGGTTTGTGAAAAAAAAAAAATTTCAGTACCGGGATTTTTGGACCAATCCGAAATCCAATAAGGTTCAAAATGACACGTATGAAAATAAAGAAAAGCCGCTATAACCGGGACTTGCAATGAGAGTTTAATTTTTCTGGGACCTACGATCTGAAAGCTAAAGTAGTAGGTGTACTAACGTGACTTTTACGTGAACATGAAAGCTAAGATAGTACTAACGTGACTTGTATTTATTGATTAGGCCTATAAATTTTAGGTCATTTTTAATTAGGTCCTCATATAAAATTATGAACTAAATTTATTAGTATTTAGTTAATCTTGATTTTGAATTCTGAATATAATAAACTTTTTAGTGTAACTATTTAACGTAATCAACAATTTAAGTGCCCCAAATAACATTTAGTAACATAATTTTAACTCATAATTAATATTTTTTAACAGAAATTCTGTAGATTAGATGATTAAAATTGTGAGTCCTATTTTAAGTTTACTTTATATGAAACTATTTTATAATCCAAATTACCACCTAGAAATCAAATAACCAAATTTTATAGTTGAATAATGAATACAAAAAAATAAATAACATAGTCCTTTTGAATTTAATTAACTAATTAGTCAAATTCATTAATAAGAAAACGCATCTCAATGTATTTTTTATATAAATAATACATCAATTGCGTATGTTGATGTATTTTTCTATATTATATTTATAAGTGTAATAAAACACAAATAAATGTAATTGTACCTCTCATATATTAAATATTTTAAATATAACTTTAAATTTTATTTAATAGCAAAGAAATTTAAAAATTAAAAAGAGTGTTATGCAAAGGCCAATGATTTGGAACTTCAATATTAGTTTTAGACATTTCATCTTACTCTTTTACGAGTCAAAATATCTATATAAAATTATACTTTTACAAGATTGCTTTTAATTTTTAAATCTTTCACTTGTGTATTTGAACAAAATCTTTAAATATTCCATGAACTAATATATAAGCTATAACTCTTGAGCTTTTCTTGAAGCAATATATTATTAAAGAGATAAAAAACTCTCAGTATTATTTTAGTTAATTTTTTTATAAAACACTATATTTGTAAGTAATTTCAGAATTAATGGAGACGGAGTATTTTCGAAAAGCTTAATTTTTTATTTTTTGACTTGAATTGACTCAAATATTCGACTTGACTAACTTTTGAGCACTCCTAGTAGGATCGACTTGAGATTGTCAGAATCAAATCGTAAAATCGAATCACAGAATCATAATATTCTACCAAAAATATTTAAAAAATGTCTAAATTAATCATTTGTTAGCTAATAAAACTTAAAAATCATGATAAAAATAATAACACATATAAATTAAATATGAAAATTATAATAATTAGACATATTTCACAACATGCAAATATATTCATTAGGACATGAAGGGTAATTAATATCCCTTAAAAGATCAAATCTCTCGTTATACTTGCATCTTATGTTGGTCAAAATATTGTCAATTTTTTTTTTTTTTTGTGTTTACTAAACATTTATTATAACTTATATCCCTGTTTTTGTGTTGTATTAACTTTAAATTTAATATTAATAACATCGTAGTCACAAATTATAAATTACAACAAAGATGTGTTGTTTTTATTAAAAAATGTATTAAATCTAGAAATTAAATTATTTAAACACATATAAACAATTAAAACTTCTAGTTCGGACTATAAATAAACTCAACATACTCGAACCGAACTTTGCTCAGTAAAAGATCATTCAAGCTAGATTCGTCTATAAACCAACTTAGATTGAATATAATTTAGCGTTCGTTAATTTGTGTTCAAATCGAATTCAAGTCAATAAGGTAAAAATTTTAAATGTATACGTAAAAATTTCAAACTAATCAAGTTTGATTTGAAGTTTGCCCAATAAAAGTTCGTTTGGGTTTCGATCAATGTACTAATCCACGTGATAGTCATATGATCGATAACCAGGTAATCATATGATTATTAACCTACAATTAATGTATTGTCAATAACTTCATTAGATTATCTATAATTTCCATCACAACCATTAAATTAGTTAATTTTTAAAGAATGATAAGACAAATTAAAATTTGTCTTTTCGATAGATAAAAGACCAAATTAGTAGATATTTTAAAAATAAGGGATCAAATTAGTTTTTTTCCCCTATTTTTGTTGTTGGATTTAATTGAAAAATTATAAACAAACTATAAGGGCTCAATTTTAAATTACAAAATATTGGAGAACATATATAGTAATAGTAGGAAACAAGAAAATAAAAAATGAAGTGCTAAAATGCAATAAAAGTTAGAGAATTTGTAAAATAAGTAAACTTTGACCTTTAAGATGATTATCACATTCCAACATAAATTAGTCAAACGTTACCCACATCTTCCTTGAAAGTAGATACCGTCGAACGGCTGACAACAAAATTTTAACAAAATGAGCAGATTTGATAGCATTTTGGACCTATCCGGTATACAATTGTTTCGGCCTTGAATGTCTATCGTTAAAAAGCAGTCGTGTATGCTTATTAAAAGGATAGGCTTAAAAACGTTATTATTATTATTATTTATTTCGCACAACTTAATTAACGAGTTTTTTTATTTTTAATTGAATCAATATTAAACAATTATTTCTTGAGAGAATTCAACATTACAATTTACAATTTTAATTATTCCAAGATATCTTAGGTAATTTTGCTCCTTTTAATTATTCTTGTTCATAATTTTATTTATTTCTTTAATTTTCTTTTAATATTTATTTTAGTAACAACCTTAGTTTTATTTTAATCATAAGTTTTTGTGATTTAATTAATTCTTACATGTTTATTTTAATCATGATGTACTAAATTAATTAGAATCTGGTACGAGTGATGCAATTTTCTACGGATTAACTCAAGAAAACATTACTCAAAAAAATTATATTCATTGGTGTAATTAACATGGAATCAATTCAAGAACATAACTAATTCTTGTTTTAGTTAGGTTGGTCGAGATGACACGAAAGTCAATCCCCCAGACATACCTGTGTTAATTATTAGACTAGATTAATTCGAGATTGTAATTTTGAGAATTACTTGGTTAGTTCATTATACAAATTTCATATAGATACAACTAAAATTAATTGAATTAGGTTAAAGAGAAATCTACCCCTAAATTAATTAATTTGATAGGATCTAATAAATTAATTAATTTGATAGGACCTAATTACGCGAGGAATTGGGGTTGGATTGATAATTGGGAATTGAACTTTCATTCAGTACAATTGAACCGATTGACTGGTAAATTGAGTAATCTTGAAAAAATTGCTAACCTAGTATTTAACCTATCTTATAAATTATTTAAAAAGATTTATTTTTAGTTTAGCATTATTTAATTACATTTATTTAATTCCTATTTTAGTTATAGTTTTAATTTTTAGTTTAATTTAAAAAATTCAAAAATATTCATTTGTGGTCGTCTAAATAGAAATTATCGACTACATTTAGTACTTGTCTACTCATTCTCTGTGGAAATGATCCCTATACACCCTAGTAACCAATACCGTATACGTACGAGAATTAGCAAAAAATTGTGAATAAATTAATTTAACTTTTCCACGTCCTACATCACTTGAGTAATGTTTTAAAGTTAAATCGCGGTTCTCATTACTTGCAAAATAAATACACATATATCTATGTATTTTATGTTTCTCAATTTTTCCTTAATTCATGCTTTTGGGCACTAATTTGTGCCTTGCATATGCAACCCAAGTACACATATCAAAGTACAAACAAAATGCCTAAAAAATGTATAATATATATATATATATATATACAGACTTAACAGATCAGTATTATAACCATTGAACACACTTGACATAATTAACCAAGCTCTACTCTTTCTAACCTTCAATTATTTTATTTATTTATTTTTATTTTGGACAAGTCGTCTTCAAATTGTTGGTTCTAGTTCACAAAAATTATGTTAATCATAATAAACATCACAAATAATTTAAACAAAAAATTAACAATGTAAATATTACATCGTTCTCACAATAAAAGGGAAAACAAACTTTGTACTATTTTGCACGAACAAATTGCTACTTAGACAAGAAATATGATAAGGTTAAAGCGCATATTCACTCTCTTTAAGACAATTCACATCCTTATGAAGTTTCTTTCACTCTGATATAAAAGGTTACAATGCATTGCCTTCAGGATAAAATAGCCGAACTCTAGGTTGTTGCTCTCTTTGATATGCACAACCAAGAGAAGCAGAACCTTCTCCACACATTTTACTTTGTTGGTTTGTAAAATTTAAAAAAAAAAAAAATTGTAAGGAGATAATCTATACTATTATATATATGTGAGTTGTTTTTCCAATTTTTTTGTTTCTCCCTTCAAAGTGTTTCTTCCTTTTTTTATTATGACTAAAATACCCATCCTTAATGAAATATAATTTTTAATTCACAATAGGAAAACATATTTAATTGTTTTCTACTTTTTTGTAATGCCTAAAATAGCCGCCCTTAATGAAATATAATTTCTAATTCCCAAAAGAAAAACATAATTAAATTACTTATAATCTATTTTACCTATTTTTTAGGATACAACTACCTAATTAATTAACGTATTTTGGTATAAATACATAATAAGATAGAAAATTTTTATTTGTATAAAAATATTTATTATAATTAAAATTTCAAAAAATAGAAAACATGAATCATATTTATTATAAAAATATTTATTATAATTTCCAATTTTCAGTAGGAAAATATAATTAAATTACTCATCATCTATTCTACCTATTTTTTAGGATACAAACACTTATTTCGGTATAAATACATAATAAGTCTAAAGTTTTAATTTGTATTAAAATATTTATTATAATTAAAATTTCAAAAAAAAAAATGAATCTAATTAAAATGTAAAGATTAAATTAATCAAACAAAAATTATATCTTATGTATAAAAAATTAAACATATTAAACTAATATATTTTTCATATTAAAGATATAAGTATCACATATTATATTAAATTCATTATAAAGAATCAAAATAATAAAATTTTCTTTTGTCTTACTTTAAAATGTATCAAGTACTCATAAAAACGTCCTTTATCTTGCTCTAAAATGCTAAATGAAATAAATTGTTTCTTCCTTAACTTATTACGAAATTTTGACATAAATACACAATAAGAATGTTTATAATTCTAAGAGTAGAAAAATCATTTATATTTAAGCAAAGAATAAAATAAAATATTTAATTTGTAACTGTTATAGTTATATATTTTTAAATTATATTTATTTTTATTCATAATAAAAACAATTTTTTATAACTATTATAAATATTCTAAATTCATTACAATTATTTTCTTTTTTCTAATTGTTCTTTCAAGTACGCCCAACCTGAAAATTTTTATTAGATCATTCCCGCTACATACTTTATATATCGAGTTAATTACACTTTATCCCTTTTTAGTGTTATTGACAGTTTAACACCTAACATTATCCTCTGACCAATAAAGTCCTGTCATGTCAACTAAGCATGTTGACCATTTTACTGCTATTATATTTTAATTTTTTTTGATCAATTTTGTTTGATAAATAAACTTTTCATAAAGAGAATATTTATTCATGTATGTACAATTTGATGAAAAGAGACATTGAAGTTAAATTTGACATTTTTTATAATCTTTTTGGCTGAGATTAATTGAAAAAAACAACAAATCTAGCCGACATAATTTTTAAGCAAAACTTTCTTAATTGACGATTAACTATAATAACTTTACGATTCTTGATTAGAATGATTTCTTTAATTTCAAATTTTGGTTGACAGGATAGACACACCATGAGTATAAATTTTTGAGTATATTCCAGTTTAAATTTATAAAATTAATAATCATATAAATAAAAAATTAAAATTTTATAAAGTAAAAAAAGAAAGAAAGTAGAATATATAACATTATTTTCTTATTTCTTTTAAGCCTGTATTACAATTAATTTAAATTTGTTTTTCTCTGTCCTACATGAAGAATAGAAAATTAATCAAATAATTAAAGTAAAGTTTAGGAACAAAATAGAAAACTCACTATCTTAAAGTATTTGTTAATTTATTTCTCTTTAATAGTATTTTGATTATTACCTAATATTTATCTTTAATAACATCATTTTATAAAATATTAGTTTAGAGGAACTATTAATGAGTTAGTAAATAAGATCACTCCATGATGCACTGCATATATCCAAAATATTCTAAAATAATATTTGTATTTAAATGTCAAATACGGAAATTACAACACCAATTGTACCGTATATAATAAAACAACAAAGAAATATTGGTATAAAGTAACTATTGATAAGGTTAAAACAGTTTAACCCTCAAAATAGTTTAAAATAATTATTGCAAGTCTAACAAGAGTACTGCATATAGATTGTAGGAATGATAATATAGAAAAAAATAAGCAAGTAAGTACTATAAAAGACAACATAAATTATTCAAATATAATTAGACTATTAAATACTATAAAATAATTGCAAATATAGACTGATTTACATGTCGATTTTGGAAATTACAATGCAATTCTTTACTATTTATCAAAACAATTAATATGTAGATTAAATGTTTTGGTAAATAATAAAATGAATTAATAAAAAAAGTACGAAAAAATGAAAAAATAAATCCATACACTATTATTAGCCTTCATTTTGTTTATATATTTAATAAATGTAAATTTAATTTCATACTAAAATACTAAATCAAAATTTAGGAAAATTCTACGTTACCTTTTAGGAAACCATTCCCTTGTGTTTTAGGGGCTTGTACAGTAAATACTATGTGCTTTAGAAACTTGTACTGTATAAGTTCTTAAAGCCAAGTGAATGATTCTCTCAACGGGACTGTAGAATATCTCCAAAATTTAATGCAAATTTGGAGTTAACCACATTTAATACCATTCAGGATGAATGAAAGAGTTCAAAACATCAATGTTAACATAAGGTTAAGAAACATGAAAAATACCAATATATTCTTTATCTAGATATATAATTAATTTACACAATATATTAAAAATAATTAGAATAGAAATTATATGTTATTTTGTATGTATTTAGAATTAAATATTTTTCATTCGAGTTGGGTGTATTTTAGAGCTAATATAGAGAATTTTTTCCATTATTTATTTGTACTTTTAGAGTAAGATAAAAGAATAAATTTTTATTTTTATCTTTTGTTTACTATCTTAATATACTGTGTGATACCTATCTATATTATGCAAAATATATTAGTTTAATTTGTTGGTTTTCTTATACGGGAAATATAAATTTTATTTGATATATTTGTTCTTTGTACTCAGGTTTATTTTTTCTTATTTTTTAAAATTTTAATTAATCATTTTTATAATTATCACTATATTATTTAATTTCCTGTAAATATTTTCAATAACAAAAGAATTTTGATGCACTTCATCTATTAAATGATATTTGATACTATTTAATAGTGATTTTATCCTTTATTAATGATGAAAAATAAATAGATATATCTCAAAAAAGTTTAATATTATAGAAAAAGTCTTCATCTATAATTGATCAAGTTATTGGTGGTGTCGTTATAAAAAATTATAATCTAGGAACCTAAAAGAAAAAATAAAACTATTTTAGATATTGGAATTAACTACATTTTATGCCAATAAAGATGAATAAAGAGTTTAAAATTTGGTAATGATGCTATATGAACTAGGGCACCTAGAAGAGAAATAAGAAAATACAATTATCATACGTTGTTCTCATAAAAGAGAAAATTGATTTAATTTTTTAAGAAAAATAACATTTATATATAATGTTCTAACAAATAACAATATTGAAAAATAATAATGAAAAAAAGATAAGTGAAAATAATTACAATGAAAGCTAAAAGATATTAAAAATTCATTTAACATATCTAAAGCTTGCATAAAAAACTCAATTTTCAAAATGAGAACAATAGATCTGTTATTATACACATCTAGATGTGTTTATTAGACAGAAAATGAATATTTTCATAAATATATAGAAATGTTACACGTGCAAAGCACGTGCTATTTTCTAGTAGTAAGGTATGAGTTAGTAATTCCTATTGTAAAAACCTCAATTTATAGATTGATAAATAAGAGGAGTTAAACCTTTATATCATGAAAATAGAAAAAATAGATTTTAATTGCAATTTAATATTCAAATTTATTGTGAATTAAGTAAGATAAATAAATTTCAATTACAATTTATTATTATTAAGGTATAGGATAATTAGATTTCGGTTACCAATTTAATTATTCAAATTCATTACACAAAGGTCAGAAGTTATTGTAATACAAAATTTATGTGTAATTTATTTTTATTAAAATACTCCAACAAGTCATCTACAATATTGCAACATTTTTGTCAGATGATAGCTGAATTACAACATATTTTCGAAAAATTAAATGGCCATCATTGAATAACTTCGATTATTTATTCATGCATGCTATACACGTTTCAATATATATATATTTTTTCCCCCAAGGACGCATATTTTTATAAATTCATTTTTAAATTGACTTTAGATATCAAAATCTTTGACAGACGAGCAATCTTTATAAAGAAGTACATAGCTAATTTCTCTTACATTCGAGTTCTCCATGTCCGCAGAGGAACAAAAGATTATATGCATCATTCTAGCTGTTCTTCTTCGTTTCATTTTGGTTTCCTCGCGATCGCAAGGCATCAAGAATGCTGTTCCCCCTTTCCTGCAGCCTGGCTTATCTGACGAAGAACTGCGGACTGGTGTTTGTTGCGCATCATCTGGGGCTGGATGTGGGATGATGAAACTACGGCCTTATCAAAGGCAATTCCAATGTCTAAGCAACCAGAACTTTTCAGGGAGTATTTACAGAAGATTGCAGGTGAACAAGAGGCTCCAAGAATAGTCCGCCAAGCTGTTGAGATTATCCATGCTGGAACTGTTGATTTCACCACGAATTTCTACATCCTCCGCAGTAATAGAATGATTCAGTATACCGTAAGTGCTTTACTAGGATTTCTTGCAAAACAATCTGCAAAAGTTTCTCAAGGTTAGTCCTCTGTCCTTTTTTTTTCTAATTAACAACTTTTTGTCCATCTCTCTGTCTCAACCTCTAAATGTTACCATGATGTCGAAGCACATATAAAATGTAAAGGTGAGACAGAGAATTAAATACAAGGATGTGAAATAAAAGATCCGTAAACTTGGTTTTATCGTAAAAATTAATATTGTACTCTCGTAACTTTTCGTAAACATTCAAGAACTATATGATTTGGGATGCCCAAAAATGGTGGTATGTGGGCTTTCTCCAATGGGCTGTATGCCAATAGTAAAGAGTGCCAGCGGATTTATATTTTTTGAGATCTTGTTTAGAGAACATGATCAATTCAGATGCTCAATCTTACAACGAGAAGCTGGAAGAGTTGCCACAAAGAGTACAGGCAAAACTTCCGGTACGCAGATAGCTACAATCCACATGATTAATAATCCTAGAAAATATGGTAATATAACATCTTATATAACTTGGTAAAATTTTTCGTCATGTATACTAGTTGTTGAGTAACATTATTATTGAATATGCACGAAATATGAATGACAAGATTTGTGGAAACCGCGAAAGGGTGCTGCAGTATTGGAACGGTGGAAGGGAACGAACTCTGTAATCCCCCTACTCCAGTATGTACATGGTTCAAAATTACTGTATTGGTCGTGGTAACAACTATGTACTCACCGGTATCGGACATAAATTTATCTAAAATTATAAAAATTAAAGTGAAAATCATAAATAGTTGTTTGTAGTAGTTTTAAGGGATAAAAATAAGTATTGTACTATAATTTTAGTTCAAATTTTAAAATATATATAAATAGAAACAATTTATTGATATTGAATCGAAAAAGGTAGTTCTGGAGTCTACTTGACCGAATCTTTCAACCACGAGTATGTAGGAACCCTTCACAACACATATTTTTCGGTAGTATGCATCCAACTGAAGCAGTCTACAAACACTTGACTGATTTGCTGCTAAACAACCTTGGCGAACAACTAGCAGAATGACATGCAGCAGGATCATTAGTTTCTTTTAGAAAAAATTGATCTTAATCTTATGAAGCAACTTTTTACACATTCAAGACAAAATATCATACCTTTTAGCCCATGTATAATGCTATTTAGGATTTTTCCTGTTTTGTGATTCATATATCCTTGTGTGTTTTCTAAATTTAGCTTCTATTTCGTTTAGTATTTTTATCAAATGAATGTGCGATAATTACATATTCATTATTGTTTGATCCTTTAAAAGTTTAAGGGGATGTTTTGTTTTTGTACAAGAGTAGAATGAATATCAAAATTAATAATATTAGAATGAAACTGTTATAAAAGTGTGATTCTATACCCCTACTTGTGAGTTGTGATTTGAATTTTAAATAAATTAATGATTACCTCATTAATATAATAAAATTTATTCTGAATTCAAACTAAACAAGTAAGAGCGTATGACATAATTCATATCGATAATGGACATAATTCTTATTGATACTAAAGTTTATGATCTCATTTCGAACCAAGTCTTAAATGCGAACCAAACGAATTCTAAATTCCTTCATACCACTTTATGAATTACTCGTGGCATGAATGTTCTCAAACCACAATAATCTTGCACAGAAGTCCTCATAAAGATAGTAGAATGCACCTAATGTACCCGTTTTTCTCATGAAAGAAGCATGGAGGGTTTTTTTGTATTTATTTATTTTTTTCCCTCAATGAAAAAGATTAGTTTGATAGTACTAATAATATAATGCAGGATTTACTGATTAAAAAGTTAGAAAAGATAAATGGTCATTTAACTGGCAAATCCGGGAAGGATCTGTATAGTGTAAGTTTCTGTCCTATAATTTTTACAACACATTTGCTGATTATTCTTCCTTTAAAGATCATCAAATATTTAAGAGAATCTTCATAGATTCATACTATTACATCAAACACCAAATGCAGAAAGCTACATTCTATGTAAAATCTGGTCGACCATGTAATCAGAACGAAGCAAGAATGCAGACATATATACAAACAAACCAACCAACCAACCAAGCCCTATTCCTACTAAATGCAGACATGTATACTACATGACTAATCATCCTGCAGGGATTTACCACAAAATCAGTAATGTTAGTTTGTTGCTGCCCTTAGGCTTTCAAAACTAGTAATATTATGTCTGCCCCTCACAGCAAGGATAAAGATTTTCAACTTGATCCTATCTTTAAAATATTTTTTAAATATATGTGTGTGTATAATAATCAACAACATGGTACTTAATTATTTATTAATTGAAATCTAATAAAGCCAACAAACCATAAGAATAATGATTTTAAAGCCAGCTTTTGATTCCAATCATACAAGGAAGATGATTTTTTTAATGCTTGCAATACACGTTTCACAATTTTTTATCCCTTTCTTTTTTTGTACAAAAATTTACTTTAACTTCATGTTGACTCCATCTTTGATATCTGGAAGTACATTTACACATCTAAGAAGGGCAATATGCTTCATTAATGAACAACTAGATCCATGAGGCTGCACAAAATAGGTGGGGGATATCTTCGTAGAAGACGTGCAAAGAAGTGGCAATGGATAAAAATGATTAATGAAATAATAGACAACATGCAACTGAGTGGCTCTTGTTCATGAATTGATGTGCAGTCTCTAGATATTCTTAAAGATATGATTTGCTGCATACTAGATTAAATTATAACCATTAATGATTTAGCTGCAGAGTATATATATACATAATGTTAAGGATCAAAAGCTTTGCACATTATTATCAATTTCAGAGCTAATTAAGAGCCCAAATACAAAATGGCATTTGTGAGGCTCTTCTGGATCCTTTTACTGAATTTTTGCACTACATTAACTTATTACAAGTGCAATGCCTTGAACTTTTCAAAGATTCCTGCCATTCTTGTTTTTGGCGATTCAGCTGTTGATGCAGGCAATAACAACTACATACCTACCATATTCAAAGCCAACTTCCCTCCCTATGGGATGAATTACCCAGGACATATTGCCACAGGAAGACATTCAGATGGTAAACTCATACCTGACCTTTTGGTGTCCATGCAAGGTGCCAAGAATGCTGTTCCTCCTTTCCTGCAGCCCAACTTATCTGATGACGAACTGCGTACTGGTGTCTGTTTCGCATCGGCTGGTAGCCTGATTGGATAATCAAACTACTCTTACATCAAATGCAATTCCAGTGTTGAAGCAACCAGGATATTTTAGGGAATACATACAAAGGCTTGAGAGGATTGTAGGTGAACAAGAGGCTCAGAGAATAGTTAGCGAAGCTTTAGTGATGGTCCATGCGGATGCTGTTGATATGATCTTCAATTTCTACGTCTTTCGCAGCAACAGAATACTTGAGTACACCGCAAGTAAGTATCAAGATTTCTTGCAAGACGATCTGCAAAAATTGCTCAAGGTTAGTTCACATCTATATTTTGTTGTGTACAGATCTATCAATTGCAAACAATCAAAGAACTCAACGTGTTAGTACTGGCCATTTTCCATGAATGAATACAGTTCTATCATGTTTCTACTTATATATAATCCAGGAACTATATGATCTCGGGTGTCGGAAAATCGCAGTAAGTGGACTTCCTCCGATTGGTTGTATACCAATAGTAATAACTTTCAATTCTCCACTTCAGAGTGGAAATGCTTAGAAAACATAAACTCAGATTCTCAACTTTACAATGAGAAGCTGCAAAAGTTGCTGCCACAGGTACGGGCAGAACTTCCAGGGAGCCAAATTCTCTACGCAGATACCTACAATCCTTTAATGGACATAATCAGATATCCAAAAAAATATGGTAATAGCCATTTAGTAAAGCTTTTAATCCAATTAATCAGTTGTGATCAACAATATATTTCATCAGTAATACATTAGATGTTTCGAATAACAAGTTAATGATGGAAACATTATATATTTTCGAAATGCATGACAGGATTTGTTGAAACAGCTAGAGGACTCGTGGAAATAAATGAATTATGTAATCGACTCGTTCCGGTATGTGGGAACCAATCTGAATACGTATTTTGGGATAGCATTCATCCAACTGAAGCCAGTTATCGATATATTGGATTTTCTATTTTAGTTCTTAAAATTTGAATTTGTGTTAAAAAAATTTCAAAAAAATAAAATATTAGTGTTGTGACTGCATTGATTGCGATTGTTGCGGTCGCATTCGATCTTCTGCGAGGTCCAGTTTTGACTCCAAATTCCACCGCCTCCTCCTTCCTCCTCCTCGCCCTCCTCCTTCCTCCTCCTCCTCCTCCCCAAATTCCCCAAATTCCACCGCAATATTGTGTGATTCATGTATGTTATTCGTATATCATTGTTCGCCCTAATCGGATGATTTTTTATTGTTATTAGGTTTGTATTTCAGGCGGTGGTTATACACATCTAGATGTGTATAATAGACAGATTTTTAATAATTTTCTCTCGATATATTAATGATTATCTATTAAAGCAACTTGGTCCAAGTATTTTGGGATAGCATTCATCCAACTGAAGCCACTATCGATATATTAATGATTATCTATTAAAGCAACTTGGTCCAAATCTAGCAGATTGATGACAAGCTACGATGCTGATCGATCAATCCATTTACCAAAGATTTTTCCTCTCCAAAGTAACATGGCCAAGCACATTTTACAGATTTAAATCTTAGCCTCAAATGATGACCGGCGTTTACCATTAATTTATGTAACTGCAATTTCTGGAAAAAAAATATTTTGCATGTAAGTTGTATATTACTTCACCTGAGCAAGCAAAGTAACAGGTGCTTTCTTACCGATGTAAATTTTGTTAGTGACATACAGAAATTGATCTGAATCGTTTAAAGATGATTTTAAGATAAAGAAAGTGAGTAGAAATTAAAATGATTTCTAAGAAGAAAAGACTTAGAGGAAGACGAAATTGTTTTATTGCTCATATATGATTGTCTGATACAATTGTTTTCTCCCCTCTCCTAAATATAGGAACAAATGACTTATTTATAAATAGGAACAAATGACTTATTTATAGGTATTGGGGGCAGTGGGACCCATACTGTTGTATTTATGATTACATGTCTGATCAATTAAACTACCGGACTACTTATGCTAATTTCCTAATTAACAATGCATAACTTGAACTGCCACATCTAGATGTGTATAATGAGTAATAATGCCCAGCTTCTGCCGAGAAAGCTGAGCAAAACAGTAGTCGTTTAGTCTGAGTAAATGTTTTTATGCTCAGGAGGTCGGTAGATGCTGCCACATGTTTCGAGTCCGAGCAGAACAATTTCAGGTATCGTCCGTTGCCTGTGTAATCACGAGCCTCAAGAATTAAGAAGACAATCATGTAGCTAAATCCATTCAAAAACAGTACCCCCAAGGCAAGCACATTACAAAAATAAGTCCTGATATATGCAATTGAGTTGAGGCTTACTTCCATTCAGCTAAACTGCAAAACTCATCATTCCAAATGCTATTAGTGTACCATGCAGTTGATTGCACCTCTACTCTATATAGAAAGTTTATGACAAAATATTCTGATATGCATAAAACTGATTTGAGGCTTATAGTCATTCACCGAAACTTAAACCAGCAATGAAGTATATGAAAACATACTACGTGAATTTCAGCAACAGATGCATAGCAGATTAGATGTACATCTGAACAGCGGATAACATGGCACCACATTTTTTACTCAAGGAAGATGGGATCAACATTCTGAAATATACCAAATTAGTTTCGAATCCAGCGAAAAGTCCTCCTTTTCCTTTCAGATGTTTAGACAACCTAATGACACTGAAGTGTATACGAATAAGACATGGAATTAGCAAACGCACCTGCATCCATGAATATCATGACCAAGCCTTGCCTTAGTATCTACATCTGCAGTTCTCAAAAATAGTTGCAGCAAAACAGATTAGCCCTCATGAAATTATCCTACATTAAGAACTACATATACAATACCATCGCTTGGGGGGATGTCCAGACCCCTTTAAGCTCTGCTTCCTATTTCTTCCATTGCTCTACTCTAACCAAAGCTTTAATTCTACGTAAAGTGTATAACACTTAAGTGATCAAAATGCCTGCAATTCATTGATTTCCACTAAAACACCAATATATGGTTTGTATACAAACAGATTGACAGCAGAATAAACACTACAAGCCTACAAATAACTAATTTTACATGTACTTGCAACACAATTTTGTGGATTACAGTTGCATACATATATGTTACAACAGAACAAACTACTACTTGCTTACACTTTACTGTCTTTTCCTGCCACCGCCTGATCCACCATTTCCTCGAAACAAATCATTAATCCGAGCCTCAATGTCTTCGACACTGTACTTAATGTGTCTATCCGCATGCTTTCCAAACTCTGGACTAGTCTGCAACCTTCCAAGGAAGTTGCGGTAAGCCAGCGACAAATTCCCTGTGACTGCTATCCTCAATTCATCTCTCAACTGATCATCAAAAATCACCCATGTGGACTGAGTTCTACATGTCTCCTCAAAGTATGAATTGAATAACTTCAGCTTTTCCTTCAAGCTCTTTGATGCTTCAGTAGGAGACGATGCACTATTATCAATCTTCAAAACCCCCAAAACCTTACTCCACGAACTCCTCTGATAATTCACATGATACTGTCTAACTTTAGCAGTATGATAAAAATTCGTTTCCTAATCCAATCATCACCTAATAGTGATCCCAATTCACTATCTTTCACCTTCTGAACAATGTACCTTCCATTATTCATCATAAAAACAGAACACAAAGCAGAATCCCTATAAATCTTCGCCTTGGCCTCCAAATTACTCTCTAACAACTCCATACACCAGGACATCTGCACCGCCAAAGGCGAAGATGATAACAATCCTCTCTCATCCCCTTTCATATAATCCCCACTCGCCCCCGGATAAGCAACACTATCCTCAAAAACCTGTTCTAAAGTTATGCGGGACCGACATGCAGCACGGAGATAATTCATCACGTAGCGCGTGATGGGGTGCAAACCGCCACCAGGGACGGCAGCCTTAGCAGCATCAAGACGGATCAAATTCTCCAATTCCATAAATATCCCTCTAATAGCTTCACCAAGCCTTTTCCAAATAGTAACTGCCTCATTTCTTAACAAAACACAATACTGATCGGAGAATATCAATTCAAATTCAGGCGTATTAGATCCCTAATAGTTTCATAAACATCAAGTACCTTGAATAATCTCTCCGGGGCACGGCTCCCAATTGCAACCGCATCAGCGAAATTCAGCAGCTGAATAGTTGATCCTCTGCAAACTTCCATAAATGAAAGGTCAGCAGCTGATGAAAGCCCGAAAAATATGCTATCACAGAGGCGGCGTTCGCTCGGGAAAAAGATCCTCATCGCTACATTAACGGCCTTTATCCATTTATCAATCTCGTCTTCAATGTCAGTCCATTGCATTTTATGAATCTCATCAATGCTAAACTTCCCCAACTGCAATCTCGAGAAGCTCTCCTCCAAATTTTCTCTCCGGCAGATAAGTACACGTGGGAGCTTCTTTTCCATACCCCGCCCCCACCATCCTCTTCGTGTTTTAGAGAAATAGATCCTTGATAATCCCAGCCGGGAGTGCGTCAATCACAATATCATAATCGGAGATCGGACGTGCAACAGGTATTTCACTCCCTTCACCGTCTATTCGAAGTCATCCTCTCGGTCGGAATCAGACGGGTAATCGGGGTTCGCCGACTCGGGCTCTCCGTCACGGAACCGAATCAAGTCAAACATCTCAGACCCTTGTTCCATTAACCCCTTAAACTCATCTTCCAACCGAAACATAGCTTGCTGGAGCAAATAATCAGCCCGGTCGAGGCACGACGAGACGGACTTATCACTACCCAGAGGAGACCATTCACGAATAAGCGAATCTAACTCGTCAACGGCGTCGAGAAAGGAAGAAGCGGCGGAGGAGTCAGCCCAAATGGGGCGGTCAGCAGCCACGTAACTAGAGATCTGCCGGTCAAGAGACTTGAGGGCGAGCTCAAGTTTAGCGGACCCAGTAGGAGCTTCGCCGGGGAGATTACTATCAGTTAACTTTTCCCGTAATCTTCCGTCGAAGTTGGAAAAGATTTTGAGAATATCATCGTCGGTCATATTATCAGTGTGGCCACCGAGAGTCTTTGCTATGTGGCGCGCAACCGGTTATGTGACTATTAGCTTCTCTTCTCCGTTATCCGCCATGAAAGCTAGTAAAAGTAAGTTAAGTACGAGGTTGGGATAGATTTGTTGGCTTATTTATTTGCAGAAACAGCGAAGAGAGGGGGACGGGGAGAGGGGGTGCGAGGGATGGGAAAGAAGATAGAGAGTGGAGTGGGGTCCGAGAGAAGGTCTTGGAAAACGCGGTCTGGTTCACTGGTGATGAAAATCTATGGGCGAGCAAAAGTAGAAAGGTTAATTGCAATTTTCACCTTTGAATTATCATCAATTTGCAATTTATTACTAATAACTATCAACGGTAGAATTTTAGTGGAGTATAAATTTATAAAAAATATTTACATAGACCGATCTTTAGTCTCACCTATAGAATTTGCTATCAAAATTAAATCTTATAAAATTTTACTTACATTAACTGATATCAGAGATTTCATAACATTTAATTTACACAACAGGGTCTACAAGTGGAGTCAAAAACTAGGTCTACCAAAGTATTTCTCTAAATTGATGTCAATACATTGCTTGAAAGTTAGTGAATGTGTGCAGTGAGAATGTTTATAGTTATTATTGTATTTTAATTGTTCAATAATTAATAAGAGGGAGTAGATTGCCCACTTTATTACAAATTAAGAGGCTATATCTTGTTCAAATAATAGCCTTTTATTAATTTTTAAGTAATTATTTACTAATATATCAAGTAATTATTCAATTATCACAACAAATTTAACAGATAAGAATAATGGATGGGAAGGATAGCAATTAAGGAGGTGATAATCCAATTAGATATAATAATGAATTACTTCACTATCAAAATAACAGTCAATTATTAAGTTTAGGTAGTATTATTTGACTATTACAATATTTATAAAATATTATTTGATAAAACCAAGGGTAGTCATGGGTTGAGTTAGAAGGAAAATACTTACATGGTTCTTTTGGTGGATGTAAGTTCACATCATTGCATAAAGAATTTTCAAGGTAATGTGTGTGATGTGGACTTATAAGGACTAATGCAATTTATAATACTATATCATGAATCAAATCCACGCAAGTATTTTTTGAGTTAAAAGGATAGGTTAAGCAATCGTTCTCGAATTTTTTTAAAAATTTGTAATTTTTACACTTAAAATTTAAAAAAAAAATTATTTTAATTATTATAAATTTTACATTTTTCTTTCTTAAATTTTGAGAAAAATATAAATGAGCTTTTATGAATGAATGCCTATTAAGTTTCACTTTTCAAGTTGCCATTTATGCGTCTGCACCGGATAATGACACAAGTTTGGAAAAATACTAAATGTTTTCATTCATATTGTGTTTATTTGTTATGTCTATCTCTTAGGCCACTCATAATTTTATGAAATGTTGCTTGAAAGATAAATTACATTTCCAATAGTTATATAGTCCTATATATTATGGTAATATTTGGATAGTTACTACTATAATAATTTATGATCCATTGTCTTGTTTTATAAATAAACAAATGGAAATGGATCATATGGAGAAAAAAGAAACACAACTCGGACATATCCAATAATAAGTTATCTGGACTGGTCTTATTTTATAATGAAAACAAAATTTGCTACTTCAAGGAAAGATCTCAGGTTGCAATCTTGTGGGGAATTAAGTATTTTTAATACCTTTTGTGGTAGAAGACAGTGAAGAGCTGGTTGTAGAAGTTAGAAGGTCAAGCATCCTTCTTGTGGATTAATTTTGGAGTTTGGACCAAGAATTAAAAGAATATTTTGGAGTTTATAAAATACTTGCCTTATTTTCATTAGTTTCTTGGCAATTGACTCGGTTTATATAATTGCTTCTTTAGTATTTTGAACATTACATCTTTTGTGTTCAATTCAAAGAGACAATCATGCTTGCAAGAATTTAAACAAGCTATCATGACTATATGATCAATAATGCTGGAAATGATTTACAAATCATAAATTTAGTATTACTCGTTAAAATCAGTTTACGTGATAAAATTATTTTCAATTATCAATCCTTAATTTTAATATTTAACCGAATTATAACGTTTCTTTTTTGACCAAACTAATAAGAAATTAGTCATTTAGTTAATTTATCATTTCATACAAATATACTATTTTTTAGGGTTAATAATACTTTGCCCTATGAACTAGGGGTTAATAATACTTTATCATTAATATATATATTTTAACCCAATTCACATTATTCACCCTTTAATAAATTTAAAATATCAAGAAAATTTAGTTAAATGATTGAAATACCCTTATTATCATATTTTGATTTTTCATGTATTTAATTGATTCTCGATGGTTATAAAAGAATTAGGAAAAAATAAAATATAATAACGCATTAATATCTTTGACTTAAAGGAGTGAAAATGTGAGAAACTGTTAAATTATATTATATCCGACATTGCAATTTCATTGATTAAGCCAAATATTAAAAGTGTAAAATCCTAAAAGATATAAAAAAAAATCAAAAAATTTTATAGAAATTATATTTTCATATAATACCTTTAAAGAAAAAAAATTTTTTTAGCCCATTTAGAAATTGTTCTATCACTACAATTAAACATTCAAATTCGAAATAATATAAAATAAAATCTAAAAATTTTAAAAATTTAACCAAGAAATATATTAATATAGATTATATTAAAATATTATATAGTTTATTTTTAAATAATTATCACATTTTATCAAAATTTAAATACACAAAATATGTACCAAGGGTATTTTAGTCATTTAAGCTCGATTATCTTAATAATTTCAATATTGGTAATAGATGAATAGTAGACAAAGTGTATATTTCTATTAATTCAGAGGTAAAGTGTAATTATGTACATAGTTCAAGGTGATAAAATGTTATTAACCCTAATTTTTATTTATACTACTAATTACTAAAGCAAAACTGGGACGGCCCTCGCGATGAAGGATGACTGAGGTTTCCTGAATTTTACCTTTACTTTACCTGCTGGTGTGAAAACTGAAAAGTGACATAAATTGAACGGATTGTTTGGGCACGGGCCGCATGCCATGACCACTGTCTAGGAAAGTTTGAATGTGTTTCGTAGGCAGCTGTCTTTAGTGACTATGAAGGAACACAATGCAAACCAGCCACCCCTAATTTCAATCAATTTAGAAACTTCCAGGGGATGATGTTGGTTGGAGGTTTGGAGTATAATATCTCGATGTACTTTATGAATGATGTAATATTATATATTTTAAAATTTTAAAATTTTAAAATCAATAAAAATGGTAGCACCCTTAAAATTTAAAACAAACAAAACATAACTTTGCATCAAAATTTCAATTATTTACTTAGGTAACCTACTTCTCACCTTCGGTTTCTGTTGGTATTTTCGTTTGTTTTCTTGAAATAATTCTGCCTCTGTTTTGCTTTACAACTCGAATTTTATCAAAAAAGAAACCCTTGAATTTTGGGATAATGATTTAATTGTCTTTGATGCTAATAAAAAGTCAATATGAACATGAGATCGTGACGGCCATTTATATTTGTTCAAAGCACCACATCACTAGCCGAGCACAAACATAATACATGGCCACAAAACCAAATTTCACATACTTTTCAACAATTCATTAATCATTAATCATCTTGCTTTCCCACACGAGATCCAACGTCAGAAAATACCCAAAAATACCCTTTAATCTAAGATATTACAGATTATTAATGAATACTAATCACTATTATAAGTCAAATCTGAGAAAATTAACACCAAAAGAAAGAAGGAAAACAGTAAAAAAATAAATACTTTTTTGTAATCTACTTAGTCGAAGTGGCAAATATTTAGATAATATATGATTTACTAGTTTGTTTATAGATTTTATGACTGTTAATGAAACCACATATCTCTTGTATAATATTATTGGGTATGTTAATATCATATGACAAGCTTGCAACTATTATTGAAAATATTTTTACTTGATAAATTTGTTTACTTGGTGCTCTTGTATATGGATTCCTCTGAATTGTAATAGTAAGGTTGTTAAAGTAGCCTCTTTGCTAAGAGACACATATAGTCCATAAGTTTTGTGTCAATGATTAGTTGGAAAATAGTTTTACTGGCTGGCTGGCTGATCTAGGCTGCTAGAATCTCAAAACTTGAATAGTTGCTCTAATTGTATATTTCTGTCTATATAATACAAATTTCTTTTGCCGTTTGAAAAAAAATATATCTATATATCATATGATATCACTTGTCCCATGTGATTTTATTAATAGCCACAAGGTCTATAGGCCTATAGTAAATTAAGCCCACCTAAGGAACTGTTTAATTTATGATTATAAGGGTAACGAATGAAAATTAAAATTAATATTACTCATAGATATTATTTAGATAATTACTATAGAAATTATTTTATGAGAATAAAAAATCTCTACTTTTATTCTTTATTTGTGACTTGTATTTCAAAATGATTAATTTATTAATATAATAAAATTTATTTCTTGTTGAAATGAAATAAATAAAAAAATAAAAATGATATAAACTTATACTAATAGTAATGAATGCAAACCAAATTATTTTTAGACCTAGTTAGAATCTGATGGGCTTTCCCAATTAAATTATTGCGCTCATCTTGTCATTTTTCTGGGTCATACAAGAAAATCAGCCATTGGGCCCAGGTTGGTATAGGTCCATAGAAATGGAGAATATATGAATTTGTAAAGGGCCCATAAAAGGCAGTTTCTTCTGTTTCCATCTCACTTTCTATGCACTCTCCGCGTAACTGATAAAATAAGGCAAATCTCACGTACTTTCACGCGAACCAATCAACACCGTGAATTTCCACCATCAACGGCTCCAAATTCCCAATCTACACACCCTCGCGAAAAGCACCATATATGTCCCCACCTTCGTATTTCTCTCGCCTTCTTCGAGATAGTCAAAAATCGTCATCATCTCTTTCAGGAAAAATTCCCCATTGACCCCTAAAGTTTCTCTTAATTACAATTCAATGTCCCCCTCTCACCCTCTTCCGATCTCGAACCCTATGGCCCAAACCCAAGCTCAATCCCAAGCCACTGTCTCAGCGGGCCCATCCTTTCGCGCGTTCCTCACGCGCCTCTCCGATTCTGTTCGCCGCTTGGTCTCCCGCCGCCGTCCCTGGCTCGAGCTAGTCGACCGCTCCGCCTTCTCACGCCCGACCTCGCTCTCCGACGCCACCACCCGTATCCGCAAGAACATCTCCTATTTCCGGGTGAATTACCTCATGGTTTTCGGATCTGTTCTCATACACATCTCATATCTCACCCGTTCTCTCTTCTCACCCTGCTCTTGCTCCTCGCCGCCTGGCTATTTCTCTACTTCCTCCGGCCGTCCGACCAGCCGCTCGTGGTGCTGAACAGGACGTTCTCTAATGGCGAAACCCTAAGCATTCTCGTTGTAGTCTCGCTGTTCGTGATATTTCTGACGAATGTTGGATCGTTGCTGATGTCAGCGAGTCTGATTGGGGTGGGGATAGTGTGCGTTCATGGAGCGTTTAGAGATCCAGAGGATTTGTTCCTTGACGATCAAGAATTGCCTGGTTCTGGATTGTTCTCGTTGGTCAGTGGCGCCGCATCCTCCGCCGCCGTCTCCGCCGCGGCACCCAACATTGTCTCCCACGTTTGATTAATGAAATTGCAGATGTCTTTTCTTTTTTTTTTTTTTACTTTGTTTTTTGGGTATAGGGAGGAATTGGAAATTCACGGGGTAGATAGAGTACTAAAATTCGAGACGCTGGGGTAGCATTATGGGCGATTTGGGTTACATTTTTAATTTTTGGAAAATTTATATGAGCAGTAGTGTTATTTTGTTGATTTAGGAAAGACCCCAAAATTTTTACCTTTTTACAGCAAAATGCAAAGCAAAAACTTAATAGTTAATACTACTACATTATGTTCTGCTTTTAGAGCAAATGATTCTTCGTGCATTTGGTTTGTTTCTGTTGAATTTGAATTAAATTTTAACTGCCAATGCCAATTTATAAAAGTGCAAATTATTGACCTAAATAAAATTACCAATCTGGTTAATCACCTCCATTTCTTGTCCCCATCCCATATCCGCGGGCATACACATAGTTTTGGAAAAATTCTATGGTCTCGACAAATTTTATAATCTCACTAAACTATCATGTAATATCGTTTTATATTTTATTCATGAAATGACTTAAATAGGTATTAATTTGGATAGTATAAAATCATTCTTTTAGATTACCTTATGTAAAAAATGAGAATTTTATGATTTGAATCTTTAGTATTTTCTTATTTATTACTGGTGTCTGTTATTTACACAGAATACCATCCTTGCTACAAAACTGAAAGGAACCTAAAAAAAAGAAGACGGAAGAATGGGACTAAACAGAAGAAACTGAAAGAAATCTGAAAAAACAGAAGACAGAAAAATGGGACTAAACAGGAACAAGAGGGAACCACCATAAAAGATCCTTTAGGTGTATTTTTTGGAAGAAAAAGAGGATCCGAACAAAATCGATAAAATGACAGAAATCCGAGAATTTAAAAAGGTGACTTGTTAACATTCCTTACCGAGCTGTTAATTTAAGCAAATCTTGAATGTAATTTCGTCCGAAAAAAATGACAATGTTATTTTATTGCATATGTATTTTTAACGAATTTGTTTGAATGGACTATTTAGTTACACTACTACCTTCTTTGTGTATTCCAACTCTTCGCCAATGGACATTAACATGGCATGGGGGACAAAAATGGAAAGAAAAAGATAACAAGCTACATTCCAATTCATGCAGCCTCCTCCTTTGTGTATCTATTGGTCTCCTCTGCAACTTTTGTCCACTCGTTTCCTATTTTATTCATATAAGCAACCTGTAATGTCAATCGCAAACAATGCATTAGGGACTATAGACATTTTACATTAACCGCAAAACAATACTGTTCAACAAGTCCAAGAGTCATTGCATAATTAAAGCCCGCGTGCTTACAGATACTAGTCTAGTGGCATAATGAGTAGATAGTAATGACTCACAAAATGTAATGATGTGTAACCAAAGGTAATGAAATTCAAGTTTCACTAGGTAATCACTGAAGAACGAAGGAAAAAACTTTCAATTGTAAACTGAACAAAGGCATTTAATCAGATTTGCGAAGAAATACTCAATGTATTGTCTTAAATCTCAACATTGAGCTCCCCAAGATCCTATCATCTACGGCCTATGGGGTACAAAGAAAGGCCGCTTTCAATTTTAGTAAGGCTCAATTTCACTTGGAAAACACATGGTCATGCTCAAGCTCAACAAGTTTCTAATGTAAATACTCAAAACTTCTTGCGAGCCATAATATTGTTTCATTTGCATATCATCTCCAGAGCCTAGTTGAAGCACAGGCCAAGGAATTTTAGGATCCATTAAAAAGCTTGACCTCAGACCAGAAATATCACGAGATTGTATTCGTGTCAAACCCATAATAAGGTGTTTACAGTTTTCCCCACAAGAAAGATATTATTATTGTTCAACCAATTACAAAGCAAATTTAGCACGAATTTTCTTAAAACCTGATCAAGAAAATAAAACTTGTTTATGATGACTAACAAAAATTGATCTAAGATACGGTGCCATATCTTTCAGCATTCTGATGATCAGAATAGTCAAGCAGGGACATTTGCGGATATGGTGGGGGAGAGAGAGATGAAGAGCATTCAAGTGACAGAACAGGGCAGCACTGACTGAAATAGAACATGCACATCTTTTTTCACAAGAAAGAAAAGAAAGAGAAACTTTTGTTCTCAAGCAGGGGGAGCACGCCATGTCTTTTGAACACAGAGAAACAGCATACCTGATTGGTCACAAATCCTTTCAACATATTTACAAAATCGCTCCGCCTTTCTCTGTCTAGCCTTTCAATTTCACTTCTGTTATTTTCCTGCGGGGAATATTACCAAATAGTATATTAAATAGAAAGAAACAAGATCAAAAAGCAACTCAGCATTTAAAGACATATCCATCCATCTTTTCAAGTAGTTGAAGCTAAACAAATGTGGAAACTGGGAAACAGACCAAATAAGCATGAAGAGAGTTGGTGCTCCTACAACAGGGTACCTGGACAAGATGGTGAGATTTGTCTACTAGTACCAAATCCCCATCTTGATTAGTGTTCAAGCTCAAAACAAAAACAAACCACAAGAGGATGATTTATCTAATCACCCGGCACTCAACATTAGGTACCACCACAAGAACTACAATGAGAACACAGTCTACCGCTCTCAAGATCATGCTAGCCACCAATTTTGTTGTCCAAAATACAACATATCCGAATCAAAATTAAGCATGGAGAAACAAAAACTGCATACCAACCTTTAATTGACTAAATTCAATTTTGTAAGTTGTTATGGCCAGATATATTTGGAACTTCACATACATATATGAACCAAAAACCAGACTTGATAGCAATTTGAGGCATATTCATAAGAAAGAGATGAATACAGAAGAGAAGGTACAGGATAGTACAGCAGCATATCAAGAAAAAAATCAATAACATGAATGTGCTAGGCTTGGTTCCATTTTTCAAGGACTAATCTAGATACCTTGATGCGCTCGTATTCCCTGATTGCGCAGCTTTCATTAGCATCCTCTGCGACTCTAATACTTTCCCTCAATTCCTCTGATTTGCGGATTCTTGAGGTGTCAGCACCAAACATTTTGTATGATGCAGTTTCAAGTTTTTCAGCTCTAGAGTGCAAAGAAGATAATTCCGAAAGAAGGGTTTGTACTGTCAATAAAGCACTTGAACGATGAGAAAATGCACTGTGCACAGCTAACATTATTCCCAGATATTCATGTAGAGTATCCTGCAAATACACATTTAGATATATCACCATAGCCTTATTACATGAAATAATCAAATAACTGCAACTAATGGAAGTATTCTGCATTTACCAAGTACTTTACAGTCTCTGCATTTAATCCTCGATGATATCTACTCACTTTAACAGCTGTAGTTGCCACATTTTTCATATCAGCAGCACGAATTCTTTGAGTATTCAATACAGCCTCCTCATTCTCAAATTTTGACAACTTAATAAGTGCTAGCCCTAGTTGACCCATTGTGTCACCCATATCTTGTTGTGCCTTAACAAGGGATTCAGCCTAGAAGAAAAATGGAAACATGAAACACATAATATACAGTAAAAAAAAAAAAAAAACTCAAATAATGCCACAGTCGAAATCTCTATCCAAATCCAAAAGGACATAAGCAAACCAAGTCAAATAACAATGCCCACACAGTCAAAATCTCCATCAATGACACATCTATTTCTTATCAACTTGAAAATTTGCCTACACATATTTTTTATGCTTACCAAAGCTCAAATTCTAGTTATATACAATTGCGGATTACCACTTGATATTCGCAAAATACATAGAGAAGAAAATGGCGCCAATATAACAGAAGACTGATATTGCCGAAATACTAACTGAATAGCACCTGTTTCGATGTATGAGTGAGATGTTGCTCAAGATCATGCAACCATTGTTTCTTCTCCAGAAACTCCTTATCCTCCTCTTCAGCAGGAGGCCTTGTGGCACCCCAATCATTTGCCACAGACTGTTTCAACTCCTTAAACATTCTGTGAGATTCAACAAATCTCTCCCACCTTTAGCACGCTGCACCACATCCTGGGGAACCATCACACTCCTTGAATCCCCAAACAACTGCTTCGGCAGCTTCGCCACCCCATCCATCATCCTCGACGCCACATCAACACTAGTAGCCAACGGCATCCTCCCTTCCACCTCCAAAAACACCCTCAACTCATCACTCTTCTTGATAACCGGATGGGCGGCGAGTCTCCTCAAGTATTTCTCCAACGCCACTCTCCTCTGCTCCACAAATTCCTGCTTCTGCATCACTTGACTCTCAACTACGCTCTTATCCGGCCTCACCGGAATAAAAAAACCTCTATAAGCTTCACTCAACCGATCAGACAAAGTCACCACATCCTTAAACCTTCTCCTAACGCTAAATTGGGATCCTCCGTAATCGGAAATATTCGTTTTCGTCGTAATTAAATAGGTGAAGTAAGTGTTATTACCGGGGACGATCGAATTCGACGACTCTGCCTCTTTTTGCGGATTGGAGATGTAACCTCAATTTCCAGGTAATCAGAGCTGGAAGACGGAGATCTCGAGAAAGATGGAGTGGAAGTTTCGGCGCCGTTGGCTTCAACGGGGCTGTATGAGTTATTGCGGTGGTTGTTGGGTTTGAGGAGTGGTGGAGGAGAAGGTGGGGAGAGAAGGGGATCGGAGTCAGCAGGGGTAGTGAAAGAGAAAGGGTGGTGATGGGAGGAGGCGGAGAAGGAGGAGAGGGTGGTCATGGTACTTCTGTAATTAGCGTAAGATTGAGAGGTCAAACTGTAATTAATGCTATCGTCGTCGTCGTCGTCGTCGTTAAGGACGACGCTTTCCATATCTTCTGTGAAAGCGTCGATGTGGGCTTCTTCTCCTTCTCGATTTTGTGAGCCCATCATCTTTCTTCAGCGAAATTATGCAGTTTTCGAGATTATAGAACTGATAACTAATAGTTAAAGATAAGGAGAAAGAATCATGAGGAATTTTAATGGAGGTAATGGCACCATGATGCCGATTATAATNATGTTTTTTCTCAGGAAAGACACAGAATTGGATACCTGAGAAGACTTCTTTTTCAGTTGAAAAACAGCAGTGAAATTAACAGTATAAATTTTTGGGAAAATCGCTGAAATAGTCCTTCAACTTTTTTACTTTAGCCGAAATAGTCCCTCAACTTTTTTTGTAGCCAGAATGGTCCTTCAACTTTTATTTTTTAGCCAAAATAGTCCTTTTATGTGAAATTTATCAAAAAAAAGAAAAAAAAATTTATTGTAGCTCCACTATAAAATGACTTTCTTGGCTAAAAAATAAAAGTTGAAGGACTATTCTGGCTAAAAAAAAGGTTGAGGGACTATTCTGGCTAAAGTGACAAAGTTGAAGACTATTCTGATTAAAAAAAAAGTTAAGGGACTATTTTGACTAAAGTAAAAAAATTAAGGAACATTTCCAAAATTGGGAAAAATAGTCGAAATAGTCCTTTTTAATTTATTTTTTTTACTTTAATCGAATTAGTTTTCCAATATTTTATTATAGCTGAATAAGTTCTTCAATTTTTTCCTTTTAGCCTATAGTTGTCCTTCAACGGCGGCACCACTAGAGACGCTACAGCTGCATTGAATTTCATAACAGTTGAGGGGCACAATAGGAACTTACCAAAACATAGAGTTTGTTAAATTAGACGAGATTTTGGAGATTGAAAGGAAAGAAAAATGTATTTTTCAAACTGAAACAGAGAAAGAATTAAATACTAGAAGGGAGATGAAATTGTAAATGAGGTGATGATTGCCAAATTGAAGCATCACAATCAGAAAACAACCACAAAGGAAAGGAGAATTCATGGCTATCAAAGATATGGGGATCGTTAATAATCAATTTTTTTTCATTGTTGTCATTGTATATGATGAAACTCCAGTATTTGGACTTGGGCATATGTGTTGTTGTCGCTAATTCAACAATAAGAAAAACAACTCCTGTTGTTAGTATCAGTAAATAATTGTCGTATTTGTAATTTTGACTACTATAGTTGTCTCCAATATCATATATGTTTTTATTATTATTATTAGAATTATAGTGTTGTCTTATTTCTTCCCCTATCAGTAATTAGTATTTCACTCTATCTTGTCTATGTATTGCTGTAGTAGATGGAGGAATTTGAATACTCTATCTCAGCAAATCCAAATATTTAGTAGTAAAATTGTTGATTGATGCTCGTCAATAATCATAAAAATTTTAGCACTATTGGGTATATATATAGTTGGATCAACCCATAGAAAAAAAAAATCATATGTATCAATTTTTATAGTAAAATTGTTGAAGATGAAAACAAAAGGTTTAAATATGAAAATTTTGAATTTAATAGCTAAAGGACAAGTGTTGTGAAAACAAAAGACATTTTTCCAACTTCTCCTCTGTCCCATCCTGACTTCTTGGAGACATCATGTGATTTTTGGGAAAAAAATTTCAAATTTTATGAATTTTCTCGAATTTTAAATTTTGCCCCAAATTTTCTTGATTTAAGCAAGTCAGATTTGGGTTAACTTGCAGTAGTTGTTTGTTTTAGTGCAGGACAATTGAAGTTCTTATTATGCCCCTAATCAATTATGAAATTTGATGCTGGCGAAGTATCCCTGGTGGTGCCACCGCAGAGGACAATGTCAGCTAAAAATAAAAAGTTCAAGGACTTAATCGGCTAAATACAAGGTTGAGGAATTAATTTGGCCAAAATAAAAAATTTGAAGGACTAATCTTGTGATTTTTCCTAAATTTTTGGATAAGACTGTTGCAACTATGTATTATTGAATTTGTGCGTGATACATGCCAGAATTTGTGCGTGATACATGCCAATAGTTTGGTATGTATATCATAATATAAAGTATCGTTTGGTATTTATATATATATTATATATAAAATATGACTGAAGTTTGGTATAATGAAATAATATATATTGTCAAATTTATATTTATTCATATATTTAATTTCAATTGATACTTTTAATCACTAACTACTCACTAATTATTTTTAACTCTTTTACTTTTAATCTTTCTATTTTTTATTTTTTTATAATTTTGTTTTAAAATTGCACACCTATTAGATATGTCTTTTTTCACTAGTTATTATTGTTGATGAGCCTTCATTTTAGCTTTTGATGAGAAAAAAATCTAATGACTTGTACGAAATACAGCTCTAAACTCAATTCGATTCAGAAGTAATTGTATAATTTTGCATATTTATGCTTGTGTAATATTAATAGATTTTTTTCTCCTCTCCTTGTGTAATATTAATAGATTTTTTTCTCCTCTCTTTTTAATTTATAAGAATATTTGTATAATTAATAGTCTTTTTTATATTTTTAAAATTTTTTTGACAAAAAATATAATAATTAAACCGATATTCAATATTAACTTAGTACTGAGTCACTTTTTCTCTACCCAATATAATCGAATCAAATTAAATAATAATTATATAAATCGAATACGGATCCATAAATACGTTTAATTATTGTCATAATAGAATTTATAGGAAATTTGTAATAGGCAATGGAGTGGTGAAAGTTTATTTTATTCTTTTTAAATAATATTTTATAATAATATTTTTTAATCAAACTATATTTCATATATATTTATAATAATGTCTTAAACAATTAATATAGGAAGGCCAAAATTTAACTTTATATAATTTGGGAAGCTTACAACGTTGTAAGTTTTCCTATACTAGGAGGTGTCTCTTATACACATCTAGAATCAAATCAGTAGTACAAATCGGTGCCACCACAATGCCACTTCGCCACGTTCGCATATAGACACCAGAAAGACACACAAAACCCTCAAACCTCCACCACACCCCACCCCACGCCACCGCAGTCTCCACTGCCCCTCAGCTCCCAATTACTACTTGCAAATCACAAGCAGATAACTGATAAAACCAGAATCTTTTTCTTTGGATACCTAAAACCGACTGATTTATTTATTTATTTATTTATTTTTTTGGAGTTCGATTCTTAATATTAGGAAGCCTAGCATTAAATGGTGTCGAAATTCGGGTTGGCGGGTGGTATACCGGAGCGTCGAGTTCGACCCATTTGGGATGCCGTCGACTCACGCCAGTTCAAGAACGCTCTCAAGCTTTGCACTTCTTTGCTCTCCAAGTACCCCAATTCTCCTTACGCTCTCGTAAGTCTCTCTCTCTCTCTCTCTTTTTTTTTTTTTTTTTGTAATTCAATTTGACCCACATTATATTTGCCAACTTCTTGAAAAAGTTGGAAAATTATTTTGTTTAATTGGGTTATTGAAAAAGTTGGAAAATTAATTTGCTGAGTTGAATTGGATTATGCTTTGATTAATCTAAATTTGTTTGATTGGAATATGTTCTGTTTCCAGTGAAATTGAATTTTGAGTTATTTTTGAAGTAAAGATTGAGAACATTATTATAGAAAAAAAAAGGTTGGTTTTGTACACTGCTGATTAGATTTCGAGCATTTGCGTGAAATTTTTGAAAGTTCTTGGTTTTCACAAGTAGTATAAAATTTTTAGGACTTTGTACATATATTTTCCCTGCAGGTACTCAAGGCTCTGGTTTTGGAAAGGATGGGTAAAGCCGAGGAAGCACTTTCAGTTTGTTTGAATGCCAAGGAGCAGCTATATACAAATGACTCCGTTTTGATTGATGATCATACTCTAAGCACCTTGCAAATTGTTTTCCAACGTCTCAATCATTGTAAGTCTGCAGGTTTATTCTCTCATTGGTTTTGCACATAGTTTTGTCTTGCAAATTGTATGAAGATTTGTTCTTTTCTCTTATTTTCTTTGGATGGGTGACAGTGGATATGGCAACTAGTTGCTATGAGTATGCATGTGGTAAGTTTCCAAACAATTTGGAACTGATGATGGGCCTTTTCAATTGCTATGTTCGTGAATACTCGTTTGTGAAGCAGCAACAGGTTAAGGGAATCCTGTGTTATTTTCTTTATTTTTATTGGTTTCTTGTGACAGATTAGTTTGATTTATATCTTCCCCTTTATGTTCCCTTCTCACAGATAGCTATTAAGATGTACAAGCTTGTTGGTGAAGAAAGGTTTTTGCTTTGGGCTGTTTGCAGCATCCACTTGCAGGTTTTGCATGTTGTTTATGCTATTTGTTTTCTTGATTCTTGTCCGGACATGATCTATTTATTTCTATAACTAGTTTTCCTATATTTAGTTCTATCGGGAGTATTTATTAGCTAGAAATCGTACATTCCAAAGCCAAAGAAGAATATGCTAAAAAAGCAAAAAAATTTATTGTGCGTCTACTGTAAATTCATTCCTAAATAAGCCGTCGGATTTGTCACATAAATAGTCTGTTTTTTATAGTGCTTCTAGAGCACTCTGAAGTCTGAACAATATAAATTATAATATGTACACTCTTGCTGGCTCCTTATCTACTGGGCTCTATTTCAAAAGGTTTTTTGTGGCAATGGGGGAGAAAAGCTGCTACTTCTTGCTGAAGGTTTGCTTAAGAAGCACATTGCATCCCACAGTTTGCATGAACCTGACCATGAGGTTGAATTCTCTTTCTTTCCTGTTACAGTGTTACTTATGAATCCAAAGTTTCATATGTTACCTGTTTTTCCCCCTTTGTGTCTGAAGCATATGTTATTTGTTTCAGCACTTATAGTGTACATCTCTTTGTTGGAACAACAATCTAAGTTTGGAGATGCATTAGAAATTCTCACTGGAAAGTTAGGGTCCCTTATAATGATTGAAGTTGATAGACTACGCTTACAGGTATACCCCGAACTTTACTCATGGTTTTCACTTTCGTGTTTAAAAACTGGGATAAATTTTTGCTTTCATTTGTATTTGTTACTCATATTTATGAGTAACCAACTTTCCTTCTTGTCCAGTGCTTAATGTGTTCGCTTAAGTAAAAGGAAATAAAAGTCGGGAATATTTCATGCATGTCTCTGGGCCAGTGTCCTCTGGCCTTCTCAATTTAGTCGCTGCATTCTCTTCTCCCTTCATCTAAAGCTTAATTTTATGCGCGCTTATATATTTTTCACAGGAGCTTCCCATATCATGTCTTACAAATCAAACTTATTGAAGGAAACTATAGTCGCTTAAGGCATCATGATAAAAATTAAGTACTCTTGATTATTGTCATTGTTTTTACTGAGCCTTAATAATTCAGATGCTTGTGTATTCTTTCTATATGCCGATTTGTGTACATCATTCTTTCTAAACTTGTACCTGTAACTTCAAGTTGACAGGGGAGGCTTCTTGCTAGGGCAGGTGATTATACCGCTGCAGCTGATATTTTCCAAAAAGTTCTAGAACTATGGTATGCTTTCAAGTTGTGATTGACTGAATTCAACTTTCTGTATGGTTTGACTTCATGTATTCTTGTGTTTGTTGGTTATTTCATTACCTAATTTCCATTAATCACTTGTAAGATACTGCATGCAACTTTGAATATCATAAGTACTATATGAGAAAAGCTTATCATTACATAAAAATTTCTATGAAACATGTTAAGAAAACAATGCCATGTTGTTTTTTTATGTGAAAATGTACAGTTTTGTCTCGTTTTAAAATTGCAAATGGATCAGGTGGCTTGTATATCGTTTCTTAAGTTTACTGTCTTTCAAAATTTATTTTCCATGGACAAGTCAAATCCTTCATTATGAATTGGACCACATTGATTGTATCAATATTATATTATTATATGATGTATTTTGTACATAACTTTTTATTGCAGTTTCTTTCCCAAGTGGCATACTACTTGATTTTGTTCACAGGTTCGGCTGTTTTCTTATTTCACAACAGTTATACTAGGAGATTGCTTGAGCTGGCCATTAATCTGTCTATGAGCTGATTTTTATGCTACGGGAGTAAAATTACGAGATTTGAACACTGAAATAAGCTACTGGATTTACAGGATTTAGAGCTCTTGTGGGATGGAATGCACTCCTTAGTTTATTGTAGGAGGTACTGGATAAGCTTGTGTCTGAGGGAGAAGAGATGAAACTGCACAGAGAGAGAGAGAGAGAGAGAGAGAGAGGGAGAGAGAGAGAGAGAGCAGTACAATGTCAAAAGAATTAGTATTCTCAACTCAGAAGGAAAAAGAAACAATCTTTTCCACGGACAAATAAAATGCATCTGAATGGGGTAAGAATCTTTTAAATTGGTTTGGAGACTTATCATGTGTAGGTATAGACATGGTGAAGTTAAATGGATGATGAAAAACTTGATACTGAAGTGGTAAGGGAAATATAAGGAGGAGGATGCGGTAATTAATATGGGATGTTTACAGTCCCTTTATATCAGAGTCAACATACTTACGAGGCCTTTCTCCTGATCTTCACGTCATGTAACTTTTGAGTCATGTTGGGAGTATGAGGTCCGGCTGCATTGGCTCTTAGGGTGCGAGGAGCAGGTGTGATGTTGGCAGATAAATGATTTAGGTCGTAACTTATGATGTCTCAGCAGGAAGTGCCTTGGTTTTGCCAGAATTGGCGTAAATTGGTCAGTGCTGCTAGAGCCAGTCAAGATGACAATAAGTGGTTTTGATGAACTGCAGAGCTGCTTCAGGTCATGTAAAATTCCCTGTTATAGTCTTATAAACTGGTGTGCACAGGGTTTTCAAATGACAAAGAAAGGCAGTTCTGGAGACTATTTGGAATGGATTGAATGCATATATGATATGCCTAGTGGTGTGATTTTGTCTAATGTGTATGCAGCTGCTGGCAAGCAAATGGTTACACACTAGCATATGGACAGTCGAGTCAATTACTATTCTTGGTTGCTCTTCTTAATTGACAAATTTGAAAAGTTAGTCCTAGGATGTCATGTGAACTTTGTATTGCTGCAAAAGAAGCGTGTATGTTTGTCCACTAGGAGCAGCTGGCAATTGAACCATCAGAGTACAACTGAAGCTTTGTTGAAGAGCTGAGGGGTCAGATTGGTAGAAAGTGTATTGAAAACAAGTTATAAGATTGCTTGTGTATCTGCAGTTGCCTGTTTCCACCCTGTTGGGTTCTGGATTTTTTGTTTGGGGTCTTTTTCTGTTGTTACTTTTTGTTATTTACTCTTTAATCAGTGTCTATCCTACAAAATTTATTCTGGTTTTGGTTTTTTTTTTGTTCTTCTTTCTGACAGCCCTGATGATTGGGAATATTTCTTGAATTATCTTGGCTGCCTGTTAGATGACGGAAGTAGCTTGTGCATGGGTAATGACGGCAATCCATTATATCCTCCAACACATGTGGGCTGCAAGAACTTCCATTTAAGTGATGAAGTGGTGTGTGCACAAGGCTCTTGCCTGCAGTCAATTGTTATTGTTATATGTTTATCAAGTGCTAACTTAGTTGTGCTTCATTCATAAATTACTTTTAAGATCACTTGACTCATGCATTGTAGCATTGGCAGTTTGATTCTCATATATCCAGGGCGTCAACTTTTGTAGAGAAGTTACTGGCAGAATGCAATAATGCTTCGATAAGATCTCCATTCTTGGCAAATCTTGAAATTCAAAAGAGGAAACTTATATACGGAAAAGGGGATGCTGGCCAGTTAATTGAAGGACTTATTCTATATTTAGATCTCCAGGTTTGTTGCCATCTTACTATTAGCTTTCAATTTTTAGATGCGGTGCTAGTGAACTGGGCATTTACTCTAGCTAAAAGATAGTCCAAGAAAATGGAAGAAATGAATAGTGCTCCTTGCATGTGCACCAAGAGTATCAGTTTAATCAAATATTAAGATTTAGCTTTTAGTGAAGAACTTTTCTCTGACTCATGTTTTCGCTGTAGTCTTGAAGTTAAATGAGTCATCCATACTAGGCACTTGGACCTTATTATCAATGTTTTGTGATTATACTATTGATATCTTTTTTGTGTACTTGATGGACATTTCTATCACTTTTATTTTGTGAAACAGGTTTGGTCACATGGCTTGCTTTACATCCGATGTTGAAACTTTTCTGCTAGTTTTAGATGATCACAATAAGAGTGAATTTTTGGAGAAGTTGAAAGGATGTGAACCTACCAGAAGTTCGCCTACAATGGCTGTTGGTCAATCCATTACCACCTTCAAAATTGAAAACAATTTGATTGGCAACATGTTTACCCTTCCTCTTTGTGGTATGGCTCTTATGTATGAATCTATATGACGGTGGACTGTTGTAAACAATGTTTGATTGTAGCATCCTTCAATTTCTCTGTCATTTTTTCTGAACAAGGTGTTGACAAAATAAGATGTCTTACATCTTTAAATCTTATGTGAAACAGTAAAATCTGGATTGTTATTACTGGATAATTTTTGTATATTGAGTTTGAAGATTACTTACCAAAGAGAGGGGAGGGAGGTTTCAAGTGTATGGCTGCTTTGTAACCATGTCAGTGGCCTGCCAAAAGAAAAAAAAAAGGTGTGTTTAGGGTAGTGCTGCAATGGGCTGTTGTCATGTTGGTGCTAGGTCTAGTTCTCACTACATTCCTCTAACGCAGGCAAAATATGCTTCTTCTCTTAGTTGGTTTAATTTTGAGTTTGTCAAAGCCACCTATTTGCCTGTAACACAGTTTCTGTCTTTAATCGAACTTCATCTCTAGGTTGGCTGATAAATTGCACGGAGTTATGGTGATGCCTTTGAATTGGATATTTACGTTGAAATAATTTTTTCCAGACCTTGAAAGTTTAGCAGTACAAATGGCAGATTTGTATTGTAAAAGTCTGCCCCTATCAAAAGATTTGGACATACAAGAAAATATGCATGGAGAAGAGCTTCTATCTATGGTTTCCAATGTGTTGGTTCAGGTATGATGCTACCTATGTATTTTGTTGTATGGAACCTTCTCTCTGAAGGGCCTTGCATCTCTTTCATTAAGGAAAGCTGCTGATATAACTTCAAGCTGTTCTATATTGAAATGGATGATGATCTTTGGTCCTATGTTTTCATATTTAATCAGGGTATTGTTGTAGGTGTTTTGATTTCGTTTTCTCTACAGTTATGAGTTGGATTTTCTTCTGTTCAGTAACAAACAATTGTTATTTAGAACATCTTTTCTGTCTATAGATTTTTTGGCGGACAAGGAATATTGGTTATTTGCTGGAGTCGATTTCACATGATTCTGGAGTTTGGATTAACTATTCGGAGGTTAGGAGACCAACCCTTATTACTGTGCATGGTTTTATTTGTTGTATGTATGAGCTGTTACCGTGTGGAAGTTTCTTATTCTTTTGTAGTAACATATCCAAATGTTTTTTTATGCCTGGCAGATACATATGGCAGTATAAGATTTTGTTGCTTCACCTGTATTCTTACTGGAATTCTCTTCCTGTCGCATATGACTGGTAAATGTCAATACTTAAGCAATAGCTAAATTTCTTTTAGTTCAAGAAGTTCTGGTGTATATTGTTTTAGCTACTTACTGATTTTAGCTTGAATGTTTATTAGTAGTTTTTGTTTTCTGAGGACCATCTGGCATACCTTTCTGCTGTATGGGCATTGTCACAACTCTTCTTGTCCTGTATAGGTATAAATCATTGGATGCAAAAAATATTTTGCTGGAAACTGTATCACACCACATCTTACCTCAGATGTTGGTATCTCCGCTTTGGTCAGATACAATTTGAATGATCTTCTGAACGATTATCTAAAATTCATGGACGATCACTTTAAAGAATCTGCAGATCTTACATTTCTTGCTTATCGCCACAGAAATTTCTCAAAGGTACATTACACACTTTATTTGATTTTAATTCTGACTGGGACTTTATGATGTCTTTAAAATCCTTTTCCAATTCCTGTGTATGGTATTCATGCTAATTTATATGCTTTTTAGATATGTGATAGATCGGTGTCTGTTCTTATTCCTGGTGTTTAAGTACGAGCTCTAATGAGCAGGCTCCCCCCACAAGCCATCTTTGTAGGTTTGTTGTGCATTTGCAGCCCCATCATGCCACCTGGAGAGAATTGTGTGATATAAGCCTATCTGTTATGTCATTGTAGTTCTTACTGTATAACATTGAGTGATAGCCATATGAAGAATCTTTTGCTAGGAATTCAGAACCTTCTCTCAGTCATATCTGTGGACAATGCCACTGCTTTTCTGGATGAGTCTAAAGACTGATGTTACCTGGTTTGGAGATTGGTAATGGTTAATAAAGTTCACCGCAAGTGTCTTCTATAGTGACTGATTTCTTGAAGTTCTTATGTTCTTGGGCTAAGTGGTTGTGAAGATTATATAAATGTGCTTTTCCTATATTTCCTGCAATTGATATCAGAACTGTATTATCTAATGCACATTCAACTTTGGTCCTTGGAAATTGATCTTAACTGGTAAGGTACAGTGAAACTGGACAACATGTGGAAAGTTTAGATTCAAGACTTAGGCTCAAAACAGTTGGTCTGCGTTACATGGGGAAAATCTTTAGTGAAACTAATTTGGTATGGGGAAAATCTTTAGTGAAACTAATTTGGTTTGGGTTAATTCTCTGCTGCAGAGATTGAAAAGGACTCTGTTGAGATAAAGTCAATAATTTCAGATTCTCTGCAAGAGATTGTTTTCATTGTAATTCCTTTCAAGAGATGGAATCTTTTGTCTAGTAAAGTAATATATTTTCTATGGAGGTCTCATGAATCTCTGGTGATGATTTTTCTTTCACAAACAAAAAATTCTTTTGGGAAAATCGCCGAAATAGTCCTTCAATTTTTTTACTTTAGCCGAAATAGTCCCTCAACTTTTTTTGTAGCCAGAATGGTCCTTCAACTTTTATTTTTTAGCCAAGATAGTCCTTTTGTGGTGGAGCCACCACAAAATCTTTCTTTTTCGATAAATTCTACATATACCCCTGTGGTTTAGTTATTTTTCACATTGGACTAATTTAAAATTTTACAAAACTTTATGGCCAACTTTTTTTAAAAAAAGGCCTAGTGGTTGATTGAGGGGATCTAGCAGTAGCGTTAGTGGGTGGCAATTGGTATTTTGTGGGTGGGGGGAGGCGCTTGGGTGGCTGAAGGGGTAGTTCTAGAGTTGGGTGAGTGAATAGTTTCGGCCAAAAGGAGAAGATGGAAGAATTAGGATTTAAGATATTTTTTGGTAAAAAATAAAGTTTCATTTTTTTTTTAAAAATTGTTTTGAAGTTTTATTTTCACCCCTTCAAATTAATTTCTTTCTTATTTTTTGCATTTTAAACTATATAGGGGTTATGTAGAAATAAGTAAACTTAAGGGGGTGTATGTGAAATTTATCAAAAAAAGAAAAAGGTTTTTATGGTGGCTCCACCATAAAAGGACTTTCTTGGCTAAAAAATAAAAGTTGAAGGACTATTCTGGCTAAAAAAAAAGTTGAGGAAAAAGTTGAGGGACTATTTTGGCGATTTTCCCAATTCTTTTCCTCTTGATCTTTGATTTGCATCAATAGGGTCAAGAGAAACTTAGCCTCTTTAGTTTATTTTCAGGTGATTGAATTTATTCAATTTAAGGAACGCTTGCAGCGATCAAGCCAGTATTTGGTTGCAAAGATTGAAACACCTCTCTTACAGCTAAAGCAGAATGCTGATAGCATCCAAGAAGAGGAGGTACTGTTGTTTATTTTTCTTTTGTAGCTTGAGATGCCTGTGTTATATTTTGTTGTTTCTTCTAGCTCTACTTGTATGTATTGTATCTCTGAAGTAAAATCTATCTTTGTTCTTGTAGTGTATTCTTGAAAGCTTGAAAAATGGGAATCATTTCATTGAGTTATCTAATGAGATTGGGAATAAATCATTGACCTTCAATGAAGACATACAGCTACGACCTTGGTGGACGCCAACATATGATAAAAATTATCTCTTAGGTCAGTACAAAATGCATGTCATTATTTGAAACAGAAGAAAGAGAGGATAGAGGTTCTCTTTGTATTATTTTGGAGCTCTCATAGGATTTGTGAGATTGTTCTTCAAACACATTGGAGTTGATTGGTATGTTGCTCTTTCTAGTTTGATTATTTAACTTGGTCTCGTTTCTTTACAGGGCCATTTGAAGGAGTATCCTATTATCCTACTGAGAACCTGGTATGCAATCTCTACCATCAACTTGATATCTTCAATATGAAGTTTGGACATATAATGAAAGCATAACACTACCTACTACTTTTTGCCTCACTAGGGTACAATATGGTATCTCAAACTTGTCAAAAGATAAATGATATGTTCATAAAATAGGAGTTTTGTTGATGGTGTAGTGATCTGAACTTTCTTTGAAATCAAACTTGTATACAAGAATCACATTTTCATTGGGACACTTAACTTGTACAGAAAAATTCATCACTGAGTATAATCTTTATGTTTGCACATTCAGATTAAACAAGCAGAAGCAAATGTACTAAAAAACATTGAGAAGAGATCTCTTCTTCCACGGATGATCTATCTGTCTATCCATTGTGCTTCATCATCATTGAAGGAACATACTGAGGCCAATGGTTCAGCATTTGACCCTAAATTGTCATTGGAGCTCAAAGTTCTACTGGAGCGCTATGCCAGGATCTTAGGCTTTCCCTTCCTGGATGCAATAGAACTGGTTTTGGGGGTTCCAAGTGGGCAGAAACCTTCAGAGGTAAGGGCTCATCGATTTGACTTCACAATTGCTTGCTCTATAAGCTAATATTTACAAATTTTGTGTTCCTCCATAGTTTGTTCAGTTGCAAATCTGTTTCTGCATAACATAATCACTGTGCTACATCTAACTTTTATTTCTAAACCCATTTTTGACTGGATAGTTTACCAAAAATGGGAAAACCCATTTCTCTGGGTTTCTACCCAAGCATGGTTTGGAGTCTGGACAGCTACATAAAAAATGAAGTGAAAAGTTCCTTCGAGCATTCTAAGTTGAACTAAGAAAATATGGAAATTGTATGCGTTCTGGTATTAAAAAAATATAATATGGATACTGACTGACCTGTTTTTTTTTTTTTTTTTAAGGTTTTTCATCTTGTCCCATCTAGGCATCTACTCTCTTTGAATAAAGAGAGGAATCTGATAACATAAACATGTTTTTAACAAAAGAACTTGCAATAAGATTAAAGCATGCATGACAACATCCAGTTAATTATGTTTGTCCATCAAAAGGTGACGCTGACTGGTTCTAGCTAAAACTTGTCAAATTCTCTACACTCGGTTTGGATCTTTGCTTGAATTGGCTTTAAATGAATCTAATGCTGTATTTAAAATGCATAAATCAAGGTGACAGGCAGTTTGTGGCCAAATGTTGTCAAATTATATACAAATGCAATGTATCTTGGTTTGAATTATGCTATAGATAGATTTACTAATGAATGTATGTTTGAAATGCAGGCATTGAGCTCTGACCTGATTGATTGGATGAATTTTGTTGTCTTCTTAAATGCTTGGAATCTGAGCTCTCACGAGATAGGGTTTTCAAATAATGACACATCAAGGCTTAGTACTTGGCATCTTGTGAATTCTTTGCTGAAGAAGTTTATTTTCGAAAAGGTCAGATCTACTGGACCCCTAGTATCTTCTCCTGGAGGTGATTTTCCTATGTTGGTGCAGTTGGTTACTGAACCCCTATCTTGGCATAGTTTGATAATCCAGTCCTGTGTCCGGTCATTTCTTCCTTCTGGAAAAAAGAAGAAGAAAGGTGGAGTTACAGAACAGATAAATTCTTACCATTCTCATGACATACAAGACTCTATCCAGAGTTTATGTCATACAATAAACATTAAGGAGGTCACAGAATGGTTAAGTGAACAAATTAACAAGTCTGATGATGCAGATTTTGAGACCATATTTTCCCTGCTCCAAATGAATGGAGAAAGTCAAGGGCCTGGGAGAATTTTCCATACGCTTGAAAATCTGGTTTCATCTGTGAATAATGTAGATCTGGGTGATCGGATCTCCCAAGCATTGCAGTCTTGGAACGCTGCTGACATTGCAAGAAAACTCGTGGCTGGGCAGAGAAGCTCACTGTCTCAGTTCCTCCGGATTTGTGAATCAAAAGTCAAATCGCTGCAAGCATTGAAGATGCACTTGTAGAACCCGGAAATATTGTAATTTTGTTACTGATTTTTTTGGCATTATATTCTTCTCATCAATGTACACGAATAAAAATTTTCTTTGAGTTGAGGTTTTACAGGCTTGTAACGGTAAATCCGAACATGAATTTTGGGACTTAAATTTTTACTTCTTTTTATAAAGTTCATGCCTTTGACCCCCGGACCAAAGGTCGAACAGTAGTATTTTACAGGTAACAATGTTTTTGATGGTATATGTGAGAAAATAATGTGCTAAATGATTGTTTTATATTATTTAAAAAATAATAAATAATCTATGACGATTTGTATTTGAAGTTGGATTTAGTTAGACCTATCAATTGGGCCTCCGAGATGGGCTTTGATAAGCCCGATCAAGGCCCAATTAACAGTCTGTGACATTCTTCTTCATCTGAAGATTGATTTAGACGGGTTTTTGTAAGTTCGATTCCAACCCTGTAATTTGAGCCATGATTAATGCTAAGTTCTTAATACTCACCATGGTAATTTGTGCCATGATTGAAGCTAATAATCACCAAATAAAATAGCCCTATTTGGATTACAAGTGTGGAAGGGTGGATTAAGTCCAATCTTGTTTATTACACTTCAATGACCTTCATTTTTGACAGTAACAACAGCTATTTGTTTTTTTCTCTTCTTATTTTTATCATGAAATTCTCCTATTTTTTATTATTTTTTCGTGTTTTCCTGTCTTCCTCTTTGTTTCTTTACATGATTCTGTATTGCATTTGAAGAGTTCAAATAAGATTTATCGTCCAAGAATTATTATGGAAAAGCCCAAGTCAACTAGAGTTAAAGTCTCAGCCTGCTATCTTTAATTGACTCACCAAATCTTGAGCAAGATTCAACCTCACTAGGCTATAAGCTATAAGTTTCCAACTATCCCTCATTTTTTAAAACCCTTTGAATTATTAAACTAGGATTATCACCAATGACTCCAAACAAGAAGTCCATTTTATCACTTTACCTCTTTGACTTTTGAAACGAAACTCCAAAATCAATCGCAAAAATTTAAGTATGAAAGACCAATGCTTGATTAGGATTGCTAATGCACTTTGCTTTTGATTGTTTGTTTAACAAATTGCCCCACTCTTTATTCATAAGTACATTATGTGTCCCCTCAATGAAAACTATATGTTAACTAATTCTTTAGTATATTAGTAAAAAGTAGTGACGAAACAAGCACAAGTCTTTGCCCCAACTAACCACAACGATATTCAACTATGTTGACCTTTTTCTCCAAAGCGTCCCTCTCTCTCTTAAGTATATTAATGTATGGAAATTATTGAAATGTGTTCTACTTGTTTTAACCTATTATAACATGTATAACCCACAAAATATTTTTGATGTGATTGAGATAATACACTAAAAATGATCTAAAAGTACTTAAAACTTTACCCCACTAACAAGAATTTTTGTTTCCTCCCCGATGGCATCAATTGTTGAGGCCTAAATTGTACTTCCCCCAAATCTTTATACATGCTTATCCTAGTAACTAGCAATGCATAATTTGGGAGAGCCAAAAAAAAAAAAAAAAAAAATTTACTTACTTTCGAGTTTCGAGTACTATTTTATCATCAGGACTGGACTTGAATTCTTAATTTCTTGATGGTTTGTATTATAAGTTAGCAATTTATAGGGCTAGTGGGTGCACCAAATCCTTTATGTGGTTGGGCTACACCGCCAAAGTAAAGATTCTGTCCTCGTTTGACTACTAAACTAATCTGCCCGAACATTTTCTCCCTCTCATATGACCCTCAATGTACTACTATAAATATTATACCACGTTATCAAACTCAAGCATTACAACTTAGAAACAAACTCCCATTTAGCACATCTTAAGAAGAGGCAAAATGGAGGGTCTTAGCATTAATACTAGTGTTATTCTCCTAGGCATTTTAGCCATTCTTGCTACCATATTTTCTTTTGCTAATGCTGAAACTCACTACCAAGAATTTGTTGTATGTTTTTTTCCCCTTTGTTTCCTCCTTTTCTTCACTACTTTTTTCTTGTTTTCATTTCCTTGTTTCTCACTCTTAGTACTTCATTCTACTTATAATAATACTACATTGGAATTTGGCACAGGTCCAAGCTGAGCCAGTGACGAGGCTGTGCAAAACTCATAATATAATCACCGTTAACGGGCAGTTTCCAGGACCAATTCTGACTGTAAGAAATGGCGATATCTAAACTGAACACTAATTATAAAGGTCTTAAATAGGGCGCGTTACAATGTCACGCTCCACTGGTGAGTAACTACATCATTACTTGTTACCACGAAAATAAACCAATTATCGCTACATTGCACAATATGGATCATGTTGTTTTATATGAAAAAAATTTCTACAAAAAATGTGAATTAACAAGAACTTATTTCCATCAGGCATGGAATTCGTCAAATGAGAACCCCTTGGGCAGATGGTCCTGAATATGTTACTCAATGCCCAATTCAACCTGGAGGAACTTATACTTACCGCTTCACTATTGAAAATCAAGAAGGCACTCTATGGTGGCATGCTCACAGCAGATGGCTCCGAGCTACTGTCTACGGAGCCCTTGTCATCCTTCCTAAGCAAGGATTCACGTATCCCTTCGCCAATCCCAAGCTAGAAGTCCCCATCGTTCTTGGTAATTAAACTTAATGACTCGAACCCTTGATCAATAGGTCATAAATGAAGCATCTTACTATCTAAGTTGTGGACTTTGTTTTCTGCCACACCTCATTTCTACTAATCTAATATTATTCTTCAAATATGTGTATCAATTAACAAGTCGTGTTACAAATGATCAGGAGAATGGTGGAATAGAGACATTTTCAGTGTGATGGGACAAGCTCTCTTCACAGGGGCAGCTCCAAATGTTTCTGATGCCTATACTATTAATGGTCAACCTGGTGACCTCTACAAATGCTCCAGCCAAGGTTACAACTTCTCTAGACACACAAACACACACCCCCAAAAAAAAAAAAAAAGAAGAAAAATTAAGGAAAAAGGTCTAACCAAATCTTATTGATTCTAAATTGTAATAACAGGAACCTTCAAAGTCTCAGTGAACTCGGGGGATACAGTTCTCTTGAGGGTCATCAATGCTGCACTCAATCAACAACTCTTTTTCACCGTAGCCAACCACCAACTCACTGTTGTTGGTGCTGATGCTACCTATCACAAACCTTTCACAACTAGAGTCATCATGGTTGGACCTGGACAGCGACCACCGATGTCCTTCTAACTGCTAATCAGCCAACAGGCCGGTACTATATGGCGGCTAGTGCCTATGCAACCGCTGTAAAATGCCCCATTTGATAACACCACAACAACAGCCATCTCTCGAATACACAAATTGCAGAACACGTCCTGTTTTGCCTCAACTTCCAGCCTTCAACGATACAGCCACCACGACTGCATTCACTAGCCAGTTGAGGAGCATTCCTTCCAATGATGCTAAAGTTCCAACTCAAATTGATGACAGCCTGTTTTTTACTGTGGGATTAGGCTTTGTTAACTGCAACCCCGGACCTACATGCCAAGGGCCTAATAACACACGTTTTGCGGCTAGTATGAACAATGAATCCTTTGTGCTCCCAAGGAGAACCTCCCTTTTACAAGCCTATTACCAAAATATACCTGGAATATACACATTAGATTTTCCTCCAGTTCCACCTGTACAGTTTAATTACACGGGAAATGTACCGCGATCCCTTTGGCAGCCAAATTCCATTTGGGACTAAGCTGTACAAGCTGAAATTTGGTTCTAATGTTCAAATTGTGTTGCAAGACACAGGTATCTTCTCAACAGAGGACCATCCCATTCATCTTCATGGTTACCATTTCTTCGTTGTCGGACAAGGTTTTGGCAACTTCAATCCTCAGACGGATACTGCAAAGTTCAATCTTGTTGATCCTCCAGTTCGCAATACTATTGATGTGCCCGTTGGTGGATGGGCAGTCATCCGCTTTGTAGCTGATAATCCAGGTTTGAATACGAGAACTTTAGTCCTGATTTTATCTTTTCGAGAACTGTTAATGTCTGGATTCATTAGTATAATGATCTATAGTTATAGGTTTACAGATGCAATAAATCTAGACACGTAGTAACTAATGAGGTACTACATAATACAATGGATTTGTACAATAACTTTAATGAATCTAAATGTTAACAAGCAAGTAGAACAAAATAACCCATTAATCTGAATTTCTTGACCTTATTGGAAACAGGGTTGTTTGGCTATTCCATTGTCACATTGATTCCCATCTGATGTGGGGTTTGGCGATGTCATTCATCGTTGAGAATGGAGAAGGAGAATTACAGACCATAGAGCCTCCACCAGCTGATCTGCCAAGATGCTGAGATGATGATGCACAAATCAGACAAATGCCATTAATATTTAATTTGGTTTTTCCTTTTCACAAGGAGGAGTTTCTTTTCTTTTTTTTTCCCTTCAATTCATCATATTTATTGCCTAGTTTTCCAGCATTCCTTGTCCCTGTTTTTCTATGTTATGCTTAGTTATTGCAATAAGGCAAGCCTGAATTGTTCTAACTAAGCAGAGAAGTCTGTCTACAAAACTTGAGTCAATTCTTTGGATTCTTGATTCAGGGAATATTTGTAAGTCACAGTCATTGTCCTTGTATCCTCTGTTATGTAACTTTGATTTCTGTTAATTGAAATTCAGTTTTTTAAGTGGAATCCTCTCATTGTGATGTGAATATTGCTTAAAAAATCTTCTATCATTTTTTTTTCCCTACAACAAACATGATGATATTGAAAAATTGATGTTCACATTGAGCTATCGAAAAATGGATAACATATAATTCATGCTAGTGATTAAAACAATTACTTTTCATCCAAGTTAAATGAATCCATCACTTGGTTGTTTAATAATATTTAGGTAGAAAGTTTCATTGATTTGTTTATGGAGCATGAGATTGCCCTGAAGATCTTCAATCGAGATTGTTCATCTTTTGAAACTAAGTTCTTTTGTGCCCTTTAACTGCTAGATATCCAGAACAACATTTTGAGCTACAAAAATTTGTCAGCTATAGTTGGTGGATATAACTACTTTCTATTACCATTATGTACAAAGAGAGACTTTCTTGAATAGGCACATGAAACCCGGTCCTAGCCTCTCAAAATCTGTTGTTGCATCACTAAAATGGAAGCTCTACTACCTAAATCTGTGGAGGCAAGACACTCTCCTATTACTCCTAGTTCAGAGTGCTTACTCCAAAAATCTGATAATCCTTGTATTATTACTGGATTTATCCCTTGCATCCTTCCCACAATCCACATATCATAGTTGTTGTAAGCTCATTCCCCTAATTGCAGCAAGAGTTTCTTGACCATTATTAACTACTACCTCCCGGTAAATAACCTGACAGTTTCGCTCATGCTTCACCCAAAACCATGTGACAAGTCCATCATCAAGTTTCTTTTCCATCATATCATCCCCCTCATTATCGTTGGAAAGAAATCGAACAACAGTAAGTGACACATTAGGATCCCCAGCCATCCTATCTGCATATGTAAGCGCTTCCCTAGCATCAGCTCCACCCAAGTAAAGAACAGCAAAATGGTATATAGATTCCATTGAGGAAATACCAACAAGATGCCTCTTAGGAGATCCCCTGTGCACAAAAATTCCTACTGAGCAAGGAGCATGATCCAATACATCAGAGTTGATAGAAGGAACTCTTTTCTTAACCCCTTCTCTTTCTGTGTTGTTTTCTGCTTGCTGCTCTTTGTGATAAGGTAAGACAATAAGAGAAGCTTTCTTCAGAAGAGCAAGTTCGCAAATGTCTTGGTACATGCTTCTCTTGGCTGTAATTGATGTATAATAGTGCATTTTGATTTCTTCCTGCCAGGCATCCTCAAAAAGTTTTAAGGCTTTATGAACAGGACTTGTGTTGGTCTGCTCAAAGTCGAGCTCCTCTTTCTCGTGGTCTATAAAAATAGGGGCAGCACGAGCAATGAGCTCGGTAAGATGTATAGCATGGACTGACAAGGGGCTGTTCGTGGTTGGATTCGATACTTCAAGAAGATTTATGATCCCACCAACACTTTCTTCATGAAGAATACTAGCTACAATCCTGAGTTCTGTGTTTGGAGGATTATGCTGAATATTTCTTCGCTTGTTAACCATGTAAGGCCTTGTTGGATCATACAGTATGCTGAACAAGGGTGTTACTACAGCTGTCACTATTGTTGTCAACAGCACCAGCATAGTAAAATATGGAATGACTGTAATCATCTGCATTAGGACTTAAAAAGAGTCAAAAAAAGTTTGATTTTAAATAAGGATGCTAAGTGGTATTTAGAAGTGGAAAATTACAACATAGAACAGTACCTTAAAATCCATCCAGTGGATAAACAACAATAGTTCTACTTGACCTCTTAGATTCATCTAGAGGCTAACCGCGAGGCCCTCCTTAAGTGGCATATTAAAGAAGCGAGAAGCCAGCAAAGTTGCAATGATTTTGGTTATGCAACCTGTCAAAGCCATGAGAAAAATTGGTTGCAGAACCGGCCAGTTACTGCTCATTGAGGACACATCAGTGATCAGACCAACGTATGTAAACGAGAATGGCAAGAGAAGGTCCATGACAATCGTCTCACTCTTCTCCACTAGGATTGCTCCCAATGGAGGTCCATCTGGTACAGCCAATCCTAGCCATAGCGGCCCATTAGCGATGGCTATACCAAGCATATCTGTTACAAAGCCGACAACCATAACACCGAGCAATCATGGCAATAACATAAATTTGATCCACTGGTTTTCCTACAGGTGTTGTTTTGACAATCCAAAGCATAGCTCGCCGAATGCCACCAAATATTGATGCTATTACAACAATCAACGAAAGAATATACCACAAAGCAGCTGAACTTTTTGCCTCTTCTTGTTTGGCTGCCTCAAATGCAATTACACAATTAATTCCTATTATGTCACTGATCACAGCTATTAACATTGTCAATCGTCCGATTTCAGAGCTCAGAAGATTAAACTCCTTGATGATTAGCAATCTAGGATGTGGAAATGTTGACATAGCAAATAAAGTGGCAGTTCCTAAAATTGATGAAGCTTTAGCAAGTTCTTTCTCCATGGACTTTCGAAGAGGAATAAGCCACTGAAATTGTACATATCAGAGGAACCACAGTACTAATTAGAGCTATGTACCAATGTTTTTTTCTTGCCTTTGTTACCACAGTAAGATCTGTTTTCACTCCGGATATAAATAGGAAATACATGAATGCCAAGAACTCCTATATTTTTCAACACAAATTCCGCGTTATCTGGGAAGAAATATGCATGAAACTTCTTGCTTCTGCTTAATATAGAAGGCCCCATTATTATACCACCCTTTTTCAAGAACAAAAAAGAAACAATATTAAACAGAGATCAGTCTCTCCTATTCAATCAAAACAAGTGAATGAAACTACACAACCAAATAGTGCCATGTACAAAATCCCATGAAATGGAAACCAAGTGAATGAAACTACATAATAACCTAGACTGCTATCTTAATCAGGTAAAAAAATCCTAAACATATATCTTAAAAAGTCAAGGGAAAAAATGATATTTTGCAATTATTTCATACACGTTTTCCACCACCATTCCATCTCATACGTAGCCCATCAAAAATTTGACTCAGTATTTATCCAAATAATATTTCAACAATAATAGCTATTCAAACCGATCAATCCATACATATTTGCTTTGAAAAAATGGAAAATGTACATGAAAGAATTGAAAAGAATATCTATAACTTACAAGGATCTCAGGAACGACTCTGGGTTGTCGGAGTGGCTTCAAGAGAAATCGTAAAATTCGAGTAATTATCATCAAGATAGAAAGCTCTAGTAACATAATAGGAACAGAATATTGCAATGGATTATCTCCATAGAAAATTCCAAAGGGATGGCCTCCATAAATTTGCCTGCATATTGCTTTGCCTTCTCTGGGAAGCGGAATAGGGATATTGGTAACGTTGTTCATCATTTTTCTTTTTTAATTAGTTATTTGTCAAAATTAGAGAATATTTTTTCAATTAGATTTTTCTGAACAGAATTTTGGGGTCTTAATCAATTATTGGTTGAGAAGAGAGAAATATTGAGGAGATATTGAGTGTGTTGTTCTTTGGCCGTTAATATTTCAAGAGTTAGTTATTTTTAGCGCACATCCAGATTTCCTGTTGTTGTACCTCGGCACTGCATGGTGGGCTGTGTGCCGCACGCCAGATTTCACTCGTTGTCTAAATTTAGTGAATTTTAGTCGGTTGATTTTTTCTTGAAATTCTAATCTAGGCACCAGATATTATTTCTCCTCCAGTGTAGAAATCAAGCAGAGTTTTTGTAGTTAAGAGAAACCACATAAGTTATGTTTTTATATAGGGTTAAATACAGTAAACCCTCTTAAACTTTAACCTGTTTTGCACTAAGGGTGTTCGTTTGGACTCCGAGGAAAATATTTTTTACATGAAAAAATTTATTTTTCATACAATTTTCCGGTGTTTGGTTGACAAAATGAAAATATTTTGAAATAAAAAATTTTAACGGTTTTATCTTTAATTTTATAAATACAAGTTAAAAAGATAACAATGGTAATAAATACCTTACAAGTAATTGTAATTAATAAAAAATTAATTTTTTTCAAAATTAAATGATAGTACAATATAGTAGTAAAATATGCATAATAATAGTTATATTAGTGTAGGACCCATAATTGAGAAAAAAACGAATGAAAAAGAATTAAAAACGAAAATAAGTTTAAGTTCTATGCAAACGAAATTCTAAAAGTAAGTATTTGAAGTTTAATGTCACTTTTGAATTATTCGGAAAATAACTTACACTCAAAAAATTCCGTAAGTTATTTTCAGCCAGAGGAAGGAATATTGGAAAATATTTTCCAGTGTTTGGCACCAAAAAATTTTCAGGAAAATATTTTCAATCCAAACAAACACACCCTAAATCTCCTAACATTATTGTTTTCCCACTTTACCCCTTTGACTAATGATGATGCTCCGGATTAGTACATGACACATTTCCCAAGATGTTCTAGATGTGTTTATGTGGCGATTTCATTAAGGGTAAATATGCAATTTCATTATAAATTCATCTAGTAGTTTAGGGTCTCAACCCCTCATGTAACACTATAAATATGGGGATTGGTGTAAGAATTGCTCTAAGAAAATTCACCTATAAACTCTCTTCTGCAAAATTGATGAAGTAAGAATTTTGCAGAAGAGAGTTTATAGGTGGATTTTCTTAGAGCTCTTCTTACACCCAATCCCCCTATTTATAGAGTTACATGAGAGGGATTGAGACCCTAAACTACTAGATGAATTTACAATGAAATTGCATATTTGCCCTTAATAAAATCGCCACATAAGCACATCTAGAACATTCTTGGGAGATGTGTCATGTGCTAATCTCGAACATCATCAACTAACGATCAAATGTAACTTCACTGTTAGTTTTTTCAAAAAGACAAATTTACCCCTAAAGAACAATTGCGGTAAACCCCCTTTAGGTTTAAACGAAATTTCACTTTACCTCCTCATGTAAAATTGGTAACATTTAATACATTGAGATAAGAATAAAATTCAATAATATTATCAATATTGATTAAAATGTAAATATGCTCCATATTAATGACTAATATTCTAATTCTCGAATTATACTTTCTTCAATATTTAAAATTTAAAAATAAGATTAAATAATTAATTTTAAATTTTTTGATAAATTATTAAAGGTATTTCATCTAAATTATTTTAATTTAAGTTTTTGTTTATATGACTGAAGAGTAAAGTTCTTTCATATAATTTAGGTATTAGTTAAATTATATTAACAAAGAGAAAAAGTAAGAAGAAAATCATTTTAAATAAACATAAAGAAAAGTAAAAGGAAAATAGACTAATATAGCTTTAATAGACGGTTATAAGTCTCGTATATTTAAAACTTTATTTTTACATGAAAATAAAATACAATAAAAATACCAAAAAATACTGAAAATGCTAGAAAATTTTTATATTTAAATTTTTTTCACAAGTATTTTTGAAGAACCACTAGTGTTAGTAGACATCATTATATTTTTAGTTGTTTTAACAATATTTTTATATCGATTAATGACTAAAGTAGGTTAATTGATATAAAACTTGAATTAGGGACTAAAAATGACAAAATAAACTTTAAGGGGTTAATTTTATATATTCTTGTAGTGTTTAGGGGTAAAAATATATTTTTTATATTTTTATAGTCAAATTGTTGACGGAAGAGGTAAAGTGAGAAAAAAATAACGTTAGGAGGTTACATAGTGCAAAACAGTCCAAACCTTAAGAGGGTTTACTGTATTTAACCCTTTTACATACATACACACACACTAGAAAAAGACACGTGCATTGAATATTTTCATTTAAAAAAAAAAAAATAATCAGTGAATAAATGTAAACATTTTATTTGTTGATGCAAGAGCGTACTTGAATAAACAGTTAGAGAAAAGAAAATAATTATATGTGAATTAATAATATATAAAACAGTTATAAAATACTATTTTTATTAGGAATAAAAATTAAAATAATTTGAATATATGTAATAGTTATAAAATAATATTTTTATTTATTTTTTGCTCATGTATAAGTAATTTTTCTACTCTTAAAAATTTATACCTTCTTTTTATGTATTTATGCTAAAATTTTCATATAAATCTAAAGAATTATTTTATATCAATTTAATATATATATGTGTGTGTGTGTGTGTGTGTGTGTGGAGGGTATGTGTCTGTGTGTGTATGTGGAGGGGATATACACACAAGACAACACATAATGTTACATATAATAAATAATAGTAGTACTATAAAAGATATATAATCTTATTATATTTAATGGAGAGTATTTTAGATAGGCTTATTGTACTTCATTAAAGGCATAGAAGACATAACTATTTAAATAAGTGTGTGTGTGTGTGGAGGGGGTGGGTGGGTGTATACACACATATAATAAATAATAGTAGTACTATAAAAGATATATAATCTTATTATATTTAATGGAGAGTATTTTAGATAGGCTTATTGTACTTCATTAAAGGCATAGAAGACATAACTATTTAATTAAGGATGTATTATGCGGGACAAACAATAAAAAAATAAAAATTATATATCTCTATTAGGATTGTATAACTAAACTTGGTGGTAGTTTCCTAAAAAATAGGTATTTAGATTAGAAGAGTAATAATTTAGTTATGTTTTTCTATGAATTATATTTCATTAAGGGCGAGTATTTTAGACGTTACCAAAAAAGGGAGAAACACTTAAATGAGATAAATACAAAAAAAGAACTACAAAATAACTATATATATAGGTAAGTAATATATATATATGTATATTATTTAGGATTTTTTTGTTTAAAAAAATATAGTGTTCAAGAATTATGAGCGCAAAAACATATAAACATATAGTTAAGGATTCATGTTAAAAATAATAATTTGCAACATTCTAGAATTTTTGAGTTGTTCTAGGTCTAGATGATAAAGTTTAATGTGTGTGTATGTGCTTTGATTTGTATAGGGTATTTTATGTATCAAGATTTATTATGGTTTATGGTGAAATTTTTACAAAGATTTTTACATAGATTGGGTTTATGGTATTGGCTCCAAAATATTCCACATCAAACTCACATCACATCACTTATTAATGTAGAGTATTTTGGATCAAGGGATTCATATATTATATCATAGACCTAATCCATATAAGAGTATTAATTTGTTTACGTAGTTGGATATGAAAAGATCTGCTTATATACCTATATACAATATTTGTATTTGGAGACTGAAATTCAAGATTGATTATCTTGAATCCGTTTAATACTTCTCCCATTAATCCAACAATTCGTTTTATCTCCATATTGTTAGTACTGTAATGTTTTTTAATACGAACAAATCTAAATTTCAGTATATGGGCAATAATAACATTGACTATTAAGGTTTTATTACACATTGAGTTACTCGAATAAAAAAAATTGTAAGAGGGCATAAAAGATTAATCATTGATTAAACTGTTTAAAATTACTCTCTAGTATTTTGTAATTACAAATGGTAAACAGTTTAGAACTAGAAAATAGCATGTGCTTTGCACGTGTAACACTTTTATATATTTATTGAAATATTCATTTTCCAAAAAAATAAATGAAAAGTCCATGAATAACCAACTATAAGAATTTTGCCTATTGAGTTTTTTATACAAGATTTATATATTTTAAATATATTTTTAATATATTTTCTCTTTCATTGTAATTATTGTCACCTATCTTTTTTTTTATTTTTTATTTTTCAATATTGTTATTTGTTAGAACATTATATATATAATGAGTTTTATTTTTTTTAAAAAAAATTAAATCAATTTTTTCTTCTATGAGAACAACATATGATAATTGTATTTTCTTATTTCTCTTCTAGGTGCCTAGTTCATAATTTCATATAGCATTACCACCAAACTCTAAACTCTTTATTCATCTTTATTAGCATAAAATGTAGTTAACTCCAATTTAAAATAGTTTTAATTTTTCTTTTAGGTTCATAAGTTATAATTTTTTTATAACGACAGCACCAATAACTTAATCAACTATAAATAAATACTTTTTCTATAATATTGAACTTTTTAAAGATATATCTATATATTCTTCATCATTAATAAAGGATAAAGTCACTATTAATTATTATCAAATATCATTTAATAGATGAAGCGTGTCAAAAAAAATTTATTAATGAAAATATTTACAGGAGATTAAATAATATAGTGATAATTGCAAAATTGATTAATTAAAATTTCAAAAAATAAGAAAAAATAAACCTAAGTATAAAGAACAAAGATATCAAATTAATATTAAAAATTATGTTTCCTGTATTAGAAAACCAACAAATTAAACTAATATGTTCTGTATAATATAGATAGGTATCACACAGTATATTAAAATCATAAAAAAAAATAAAAATAAAAATTTATTCTTTTATCTTACTTTGAAATGTACAAAAAAAATAATAATAATGAAAAAAAATCCTCTATATTGCTCTAAATACATCCAACTAGAATGAAAAATATTTAGTTCTAAAGACATTAATCTTATTATAATATTAACGTTCTGAACTCTTCCATTCATTATAAATGGTATTATAATGTGGTTAACTACAAAATTGTATTTTGATATAGTATTTTAGTATGAAATTAAGTTTGCATTTATAAAATGTATAAATAAAATAAAGGCTAATAACAGTGTATGGACTTATTTTTTCATTTGTCGTACTTTTTTATTAATTCATTTTATTATTTACCAAAATATTTAATCTACATCTTAATTGTTTTGCTAAATAGTAAAGAATTGTATTGTAATTTCCAGTTAAATTGATATGTAAAATCAATCTATATATGCAATTATTTTAGAGTATTTAATAGTATGATTATATTTGAATAATTTATGTTGTCTTTTACAGTACTTATTTGCTCATTTTTTTCTTTTCCTACAATCTATATGCAGTATTCTTATTAGTCTTGCAATAATTATTCTAAATTATTTTGGGCATATGCAGTGTATCATGGAGTGATTTTGTTTTCTAACTCATTAATAGTTCCTCTAAACTAATTTAATAGTTTATAAAATGATGTTATCAAAGATAAAGATTTAGTAATCAAAATACTATTAAAGAGATATAAAAAAATGTTTTAAAATTGTGAGTTTTCTATTTTGTTCCTAAACTTTACTTTCATTGTTTGGTTAATTTTTTATTCTTCACATAGGACAGAGAAAAAAATTTAAATTAATTGTAATACATACTTAAAAGAAATAAGAAAATAGTATTATATATTCTACTATTTTTTTTTACTTTATAAAATTTTAATTTTTTTTAAAAATTTGTATGATTATTAATTTTATAAATTTTAAATTAGAACATACTCAAAAATTCTATACTCATGGGTGTGTCTATCCTATCAACAAAAATTTCAAATTAAAGAAGTTATTCTAATCAATAGTCGTAAAACTATTATAGTTGAGTGTCAGTTAAAGAAAGTTTTACTTAAAAAAATAATGTCGATCAAATTTGTCATTTTCTTCAGTTAATCTAAATTCATTTTATTTGTTGAAATTTTAATTATAATAAATATTTTTATACAAATTAAAATAATAGTCTTATTATGTATTTATAGCGAAATAGGTATTTGTATCCTAAAAAATATGTAGAATAGATGATGAGTAATTTAATTATATTTTTCTACTGAGAATTGGAAATTATGATAAATATTTTTATAATAAATGTGATTTTATTATATTTTTTATAATAAATATGATTCATTTTTCTATTTTTTGAAATTTTAATTATAATAAATATATTTATACAAATAATAATCTTTCATTTTAATGTTATGTATTTATGTCAAAATGGGTAGTTATATCCTAAAAAATATGTAGAATAGATGATAAGTGATTTGATTATGTTTTCCTATTGAAAATTGGAAATTATATTTCATTAAGGGTGGGTATTTTAGACAATACAAAGAAGGGAATAAACACTTATATAAGTTTTATATTGGGAATTTGAACTTATATTTCATTAAGGGTGGATATTTTAGTCATTACAAAAAAAAAAAGAGAAACACTTTAAGGGTGAAAACAAAAGTTGGGAGAAACAAAAAATTGAAAAAATAAGTGACATATATATATTAGTATAGATATCAGTGAATCTATATAAAATGACAAAACTCACTAATTAATGTGTTACTAAATCCAGAAAAGAAAGAACGAAATTTGATTAAAAATCTAAAATTAAAAATTGATAATTCAGTATGATTTTCCATGTGGAGTATATTTTGACAAGTAATCTTATATTTGTAATTTTATAAATCAGTTTCTTTAAGAAATATCAAGAAAATAACATAATGAGTCGTACAGGACTTCATGTACGGTAGAATGTGTGTGCATATGCAAGAATATCAAGATGACTTGATGCAGGCACAAGTCTAGGAACTCTAGCAGAACCGTTGGATGACTCTCAATTTGGATCATCCAATGAGTGTGCTATTCACCACCATTGATGCAGATCTAGTCAAAGTGACAGGGGACAATAGTTAGAGCTTCTCCTCTCCTTTCTTCTTCAAATTATGCTATAGTGATGAATCTAGTTTTAGTTCTAGGGAGAGATTAATTATAGAGGAAGAAAGTGTTATCTTTAATTTAGTATGAATGAATTGGGTCTTTCTTATAAATGAGAATTATGCCCTTATTTATAGGTATTGACCATAGGGTTCAGGGGGTCTAAATTGAATTTAATTAAGCCAAATTCTCATATTGATCTATTATATACAAATTACATATTTATTTTAAATGAGAAACTAGTAACATGTCAATATATTATTAGAAGACAAGACAGCAATTAGTTCCAACCAAAATGCCTTTGACTTTTGAGGCTGTATTTTAATTATTTTGATTAGAAAGAAAAAATTCAATATGTCTCGGAGGCCAATTAATGAGCCAAAGAGTTGGAGAGGCAACATATATATATATATTTATATATATATTTTAAAAAAAGGAAAGAAAAAGGAAAGAGAAGAAAAAAAAGGAAAAAATAAAAAAATGAGGTCAAAAGACCCGTTGAAGTATTTAAGTTGCCAAAAATCGATTAGATCAGTCGTCCAAACTAGAAGCATAATATTGATCAAGATTATCGGTGGCTAAAAATAGAGGTTTTAACCCGAAAAATAATATAAAAGAGGTTATGAATCAAATGAAATTAAAGAGGTCTACAAGCACAAAAATGAAAAAGAGAGCAATTGATGTAAAAATAAATTTGAACCCGAACAACAAAAGGCCATCGGCTAAATTGATCAACTAAGTCATCAATTTTTATGTAATAAGTTCAGTAGCTTTGTCAATTGAACAAAATTTAACAACCTGGTGACTAAAGAGTATATTCTGGGGACTAACAAACAAAACACATGTAATCGAGTTAGTACCAAAATGTGAAGAATAATTTTAGCAGCTTGGGAATTACTGAACGAAAGAAGCAAGGTCAATTAAGTTTAATCTTATGATGCAGACCCAATCGAGAGGATTATTAATGATGTATAAATTAGCACTTTAATAATATATTGACACGTAATTAGTTTAATATAACTCATTAAGAATAAATATGTAATTTGTATACAGTAAATCAGTACGAGAGTTCAGCTCAACTCGAATGAATTTTGTTTGGATATGGAGTATTAACCTTTGAATCCCATACTCAATACCTATCAAAAAAAGGATTTACCCCTCTTATAAAGAAGCCATCCCTTACTCATTCATACTAAATAAAAAATAATACTCTCTATAATTACTCTCTCCCTCTCGAACTAAAACTTGATTCATCATATATATAGCATATAAGAATTAAGAACGCATCAGCGAAATTCCAGCTGCCACTTTGCAGTTTGCAGGCACTCCCCAGAGTACAATAAAATTGCATACAAAATGAGAGCTGAGCCCACCCATTTATGGTACTCATGTTTGGACCGCTCTTAATTCATAGTATTACCTATGAATGTTCCTCATTCAATTCCCATTTTAAGTCATTTGCTAATATTTCTTCATTCATTAACTAAGTTGCTAATACTTGTAAAATTGAAGGGAAAATGATTTATTTACCCTTTTTCATGATTTATTTACCCTTTTTCGAGGAAAACGACATGATAATTTATAGGGCAAAAAAATGTATATGACCGCTAAACTATTTTTATAATAAACTTATGACCATTTAATCATTTTTAGTTTCAAATTGCCTACTAAACTATTTTCAAGATCTACCTATAACTATTTTATGTTTCAAATTACCCACTGAACTTTTAAAAGAGTATATTAATAACCATTATATACATAATTACATATTACACTCAACTATATCTTAGTATGTTGTACTTTTTGAAAGTTTAGCAGGTGATTTTAAATTAAAAATAATTATGTGGCCATAAATAAACAATGAAAATATTTCAGTGAACAATTTAAACATAAGTGAATTATGAAAAGAGTTTAGTCATCATATAGGTTTTTTCCATAATTGATAAGAATGTGCTGGCGCGTTGAATGATGACACTTTGGTCTTTGCCAGTTGAGGCTTCAAATTGAATTTTCAGCTCTTGATCAGAAGTTTGCATTCATGCAATATATTATATATTTATCTAATAGTAGAATGCTTGATGGTTATATATATATATATATATATATATATGTCATTTTCAAAACGAGTCTTATCATCTTACCTAATAGCATCTCCATGACGTTGTTGATCTTAATCCCTCGATACATATTCCTTCTCAAAATCAAAATGCTTCAATTTATTTATTTATTTATTTTTTGCTTTGATATAGTGGTTGTTTCTGTTGAAGCACATTGTGCACTATCTTCAGATATAAATGAAAGATCTTAAAATATATATTAAACAGTGAAAATGATCACAATTAAGGTGGGAGTTGTATGTAACAGGTAATCTGGTTTCTTTGTCCCTGTACATGTCTTACATACAATGCACCCTAAAGTGACATCAAAATTCTCAAACTAGTAGATTTTTTTTTCCCCCTAAAATCCAAGTCTACATGTGGCAGATATACTGGCCAACCGGACCATTCAATATAGCTTCTCATTAGAAGAGATGGATAAGACAGTTAATTATATTGAATCACTTTTTTTTTTTTTAATCAACTCCTCATCAGTAAATATTTAATTAGCATCATAGAATTTTCGAATGAAAAAGTAACCTTTATAGGCTTTTGACCATCTTTTTCATGTAATCAAATTGTTATGTATTATATAGCATGGAAAAAAAATGAATGATTAAGTAAAAACTAGACTAGTATTAAAAGAAATGGGAGATAGAAGTTAAACTATTAAGTAGTAGAAATAGTAGTAAATGATATTGAATGATCATAAATCATAAATAAATAAATAAAGAAGATGTTGAATGATCATGAAGTATTGGTTAAGCTAAGCTAAATGGCAAATAGTAGTACTGTAGTAGTTGTAAAAAGAAGGGAGATGGGGTGTCAATTAAAAATTCTTAGTTAAACAAGGTTTGTGAAAAGTGTTCTTGATTCACAATCACTTACCATGATTTTAAAATATTAAAATAATTTTTTTCATTAGTAACGCGGTTAGATACCAACTAAAGAATAATGAGACTGATAATAATTTAAAAAATTCATGATATTTATCATATATATATGTATCCCATTCACCTAAAATTTTTCGGAGTCAACATATACTCAAAGTTGTGCTCATATACCCATTACTATTAGAAAAGCCTGCAACAAAATTTAAGTCAAAGGCAAAAAAAAACCCTAAAGCCCATTACTCCCTCTTAAAGGCGCCTTCTGGAGAGTACCGATCACTATCATCACACCCATCAGATTCAGACATGCATTTAATTATTCCACTCATTTCTTCCTCCCACAATTAAACCCTTCCTATTGCCATCTGCAAAAGCTTACTTCAATCCTCCCCTTTGACCCATTTTTTTTACAAGATTCAAAAACAAGAATGAACCAGCTGTAGCCTTTTTTTGCAAAGATATTCAAGCAAAAAGTACAAGGAAAAAAGAATAGTTAATCACACACACAGTTGTAGGTGTGCCTGTTTTTCTGCAGAAGCTGTTGTATGCATATACGTTCACAGGAGAAGAGATATTGCCTGATCAAAAGACATACACAGTTTTGGGCTGAAAAAATCCCTCTTTGATTCTTGAATTTGACTCAAGATAATTTGACCATAATAGGCAATTCAACTATGGGATACCTCAAAACAAAACAAAATATCAGCTGTGTACTTGTACGATTTGGTGAAAACAAATAATTAAAAATCTATTAGTAGATATCTTCAAGACTGTAGAATTTTCCTGATTAATTGATTATGGACAAGAAAATAAAAGAGAATGTTGAAGCAAGAATGATCAGAGTGCATAACGTGGGAACTCCATGATATTGTCTTGAGTTAACTGCCGATAGAAGCATCAATTTTTTTTTTAATTTTTTGTAACGACAGGTTGAGATACTAAAAAGCAGTAGGCTCCTATTATGTTTTAATTATTTAATAAATTATGCAATAGCAAAGAATATTTCCGTTTTTTGCTAATATGATTACAGAAAAATTTACAGCAATTTAACCTAGCATTAAACAAACGGGAGAAAACCCATGAGAGTTGATATATATATAAAAAAAAAATAGGTGAAAACAAAATACTACCTAATATTTTAGCTTCTGAAAAAACAAATCTGAATAGGAATACATATGTACATAAATACCCAAATTAATTAATAAGTTGGACTTGCAAGAAAGCAGAAGGATTTACAAAGAATGGACTTACCTTTGAGTAGTGAAGCTGCAGAGAGCAAATCTAGCAAGAGGGACCCGTGAAACTCAGGATAGATAGCGCCAAACCCATCATCATCATTATCATCGTCGTTAGTCATCCATTGGCGCTATCCCTCCTGAGCTTTACCGATCCTCCCATGCTGTCGTCAAGATCATCTCACTATGTTGCTAATTAATTTTTTTCAGATATATCTGAGGCTGAGAGTGGTGAGTGAGAGCTCACATATCACATGGTGTGGAAATATGGAGTGGGAAGCACTCGTAATTTATAGGGGATGATGAGCAAAGGAACGCGGCAGTAGCATTGCGCTTAGACCGAGTAAAATGTGAGTGGCATGTTAGGTTGGTTTATGGGAGGATGGGTTTTCCTTGGGGTCTTTGTTCATTATTTATAGGGGAAATTCTTGGTATTTATTTGACAAAATATATATCGATTTTGTGTACGAACCTATATATATATATTTATATATATAAATATATTAATATATATAAAGAAAAAAAATATTAATATGAACAATATATCAGATAGCATCAATGACATTAATATATTTTGCATGAGTAATTTCCGATGAAATTGTATGGCTTATCCAGTGTTTTAAACGACCGCTAAATAATTTCTTTTTCTATAACATATATTGAGTTTTACATTTTTGTTAAGGAAATAAATACTACTGTGCTTCTCTCTATTCTATTTTGATTTGTTTCAAATTATTTTTTTTGAAAATGAGAAATCTATAAATGTTATTTTACATATTTTATCTTTCATGCTAGTTCCGAAGCAATAGTATTAAAGTCTTGTTTATTAATTACTCTTACAATAAGCATTTTAAAATTTAAAACTCTAAAATATCTAACAATTTTTAAATTTTAATTAAGAGACAATTATGGAAAATATCTTTACTAGTTAGTTAAATATTAATTTTTCTTCTCTAAATTATGTGTATTTTTTACAATACCACATAAAATAAAACGAAGAGAGTACTAGAATATACTAATGATGTTTTCTTTCTTCCTACGCTGCCGACTACGTTACTACCGTTGGTGTTTCGTAGGTAGTGCGCTTTGTTCATAAACATACGAATTCGTAGGTAGTGCGCTTTGTTTACAAACATACGAATATTGTATACGATTTAAATCATTTCAGGGTTAATTACATTTATCTTCATGAGGTTTATTTATATTATCAATAAATTCCTGTAATTTAATAAAATTACAGTCAAACCCTTAAATAGTCAAACACTTACCAAATGTCAAAATACAAAGATCTATTGGTAATATGAACAAACTTTAGAGGAAGTAAATGTAACAAATCGTACTCTTTAGCAGATTGTTTATTTTATTAAAATTATTCAAAAACGTTATGATTTTTTCAGTTTGTTCGATAAGTGAGCTCGTGAGCTCTTTCAGTACTTTCTAAATAAACGTGAATGACGTTGAAATAAACGTTACTAAATACATATGCTAAGGGAAATAACGTCAAATAAATGAGTAAATATTTTATGTATTGTTGATGTATAAAATTTTTTATACCATCAAATTTACATATATGTCACATATATAAAAATAATTTTTAAAATTCAAATAATACACATATTTTATACATTTAAATCTCGATAATATAAAAAATTTTGTACAGCAACAGTACATACATGAAAGATGTACTCCAAATAAATATGCTAAAGTAGTTCTTTTTTTCCTTTCAATATTTGATTAAAGTACGAAAAAAGGTTTCTTTGCTGTCAAATTAAACCATGGGTCAAATAACACTAAATCATGGCTTCAATTGTTGTCCTTCACCACCCAAACATCGCTTGTGAGTCATACTTTGTAGTAACCGGCCGTATCCGTCAAAGTAATGATAATGAGTTAATAATCTCATGTAGAGTCGGCAACATTAATCTTGTGGCTCTCCTAAACTCACTCGCCACCTTTACATTTATATAGTGCCATAAATGTGTATGTTTACTTGTGCGTGTCAAATGTAGAAATGAATGTTCCTCATTTTCATGATTTGTATTTTTTTTTTTATTATCATTGCTATGATTACCATCACTAATTCACTATGATTCCTAATCTTCTGAAATTTGTAGATTTGATCTCATTTGCATATCTTGTAAAATTTGTAAAAGATCTACAGCCGTACATTGCTGACTTTATAGAGGAAAAATTAATAGTCCAGCAGAAATTCAATGCAGTAGATTTCATTTCCAATTTCATATGCTTTCTAACTCCCTATCATGTAGCATGCCATGGTCTAGCATGCCAATAAACAATATTTTGGCTCCAAATTCAAATTAGAAATTTCGATCTTAATTTAAATTTAAACTTTCCTATTCCTTGCCTGAAATTTTGACTGTAAAATTGAATTGAAATGCGAACAAGATCACGGTTCAAAGATTTAGCTGAGTCCAAATTGACTTACTCGAATCGTATCTGGAACTGTTTCTTCTTCAATTCGATGATCATACATTGTTCTGACTTAGAATATGAACTACAGTTTCAAGATAAGGATTATATTTGTGTAGTTAATTTTTTAAAATTAATTTACAATTACTATGATTCCCACATTGTCTTTTATGATGTTGACTAAATTTAATGTCTGATACCGTTACGATACTATCGAAAAGATCATCACACTTATCCTGACTGATTTCGTGACTTCATCTATGATAGAGATATATTTTATTTTTTTTTTGGGAGGGGGGATGAGGTGACATGATGACTAGATAAAATCTGTGCTAGACCATTTTATTTGGCAACAATTATTGATTGATTTTCCGTGTTTTAATTGCAATAATTCATCAAAAACTTAACCAAATAATCCATATAAAATCTAAAATGTAATAATTATGAGACAATAGACAACACTCGGTTTGGGAAAATCATGTACTGTTTTGCTACTGGTATTATAATTCGTGCTGTCGTGTTTATATTAAAAAGGAAGAATCATTGGTGTCACAAGCTTCATTTGAGTTTGCAATGGACGTGCTTTAGAATTATTTGAGTGATGTTCATTTTGTGTCTTTGACGCTTTAATAAATAACCATCTTGGTGGTTATATCAGCATGAAATTTTTGTCTTATCAATAATTAAAACTATTGATTTTGGCACACTTTTACACAAAATGCTATTTAAAACAAATTATAACTTTAATTAAATAATTCAGTATTGTTAATTTAGAAAAAAAAATTAAATAAATTTAAGAGATAATTTTTTGTGAGTAATTAAAGAATTAGGTAATTTTAAACCTCTTTTTTTCTTTTTTCTTTTTTTAGTTATTTGATGATAGTTATTTCTTTTTTTTTTTTTTTTTTTTTTTACTTTATGGTGGTAATTTTTTAAATTTTAAAATTAATTAATTAGGAACTCAAAGGAAGAGACCACCATACCAAATGTAACTCTTATACATAGTAATATAGGACTAGGTTCCTCTCCAATAATGAGAGAGAATTTATCTTCAATACCTACCTCACAAAAATATAATTTTAAATTATTTTTTGAAAATCACAACCCCTCATAATATATGTTTGCTATATATAAAATTTGAAAATAAATAGATTAATTTTTTCTATTTGATTAAATGTTTAAATTTTTGTCTTGATTTTGACACTCATTTTACACCGTCTAAATATTTCGGACAAATTGAGTGATAAAACACTATTAAATATATTTATTTTTAAAATATGATAATCTACTAATCAAAATAACATTATTGATATAATATGACAATTTTTAAGAATTTTGGTTGTTAAATATAAATTATCAGTCGAAAAAATTAGAAAGAAAAGTAATGAAGAGGATCCTATCCTATAAAATATATATACTTTCATGAAACATATAGTGTTGACAAAAAAAAAAAAACTCATAATGTTGATTGCCATCCATATTGATTATAGCCAAGGCTGAAAATCTCCATGATGTCGTTGTAGGATATCGACTGTAGATGCATCATCAAAGGGCCGATATTATGGGATATGTAAAAAAAATTAATTAAAATTTTCTATGCTGCAACAATTGGATAAACATGAAAAGACTATTTATTTTTTTAGTAATATGACATGCGTGACTTTATATTTTCTATGAAATTGCTGGATAGAAAAAGACTAGATTCAATTTGCTTTTCCGGCGGAAAAGGGTTTTTGAGTTGAAGACAAAAAGAAAATTCCAATTAAATAAATAAATCTTTATTTTACATTTGTTATGACACCTGGGTCAACGATTGTATATAAAATTCGTGGTGATTATTATTATTTCAATCCGTCACCAAATTCATCGCTAAAATAATTTTTTTTTAAACTTTATTTTAAAATTTTACTTTGCAAAATCTATCGCAATTAGTGATGGAAAAATATTGGTTACAAAAATCTGTCGCTAATATTTGTTTTTCTAGTAGTGTATATATTTTTTATGAAATTGCTGGATAGAAAAATTCAGATTCAATTTGCTTTTCCGGCGGAAAAGGGTTTTTGAGTTGAAGACAAAACAAAGAAAATTCCAAATAAATAAATAAATAAATCTTTATATTGCATTTATTATGACACTTGGGTCAACGATTGTATATAAAATTTGTGGTGATTATTATTATTCCAATCCGTCACCAAATTCATTGCTAAAATAATTTTTTTTTAAACTTTATTTTAAAATTTTACTTTGCAAAATCTATCGCAATTAGTGATGGAAAAATATTGGTTACAAAAATCTGTTGCTAATATTTGTTTTTCTATATATATTTTCTATGAAATTGCTGGATAGAAAAAGACTAGATTCAATTTGCTTTTCCGGCGGAAAAGGGTTTTTGAGTTGAAGACAAAAAGAAAATTCCAAATAAATAAATAAATCTTTATATTGCATTTATTATGACACTTGGGTCAACGATTGTATATAAAATTTGTGGTGATTATTATTATCCCTCTTCATTAGACTTATGAAGTAGTAAAATTTTAAAAAGAATATTAATTGCCCCAAAAAATAAATAAATAAAAAAGAAGATTACAGGTCATTTGGTGCTTGGTCAAACTTTAGGGGATGCATATATACAAATTACAACACAAGCAAAGGGACTCTTCGACTTCGCATTAAGTAAAACATTAGCTTTATACAGCAATCATATATCTAACATTAATGGCAAATGGATATAGAAATCGATTCCTTGCTACGTTTTCGTCTCTATCCCTTGTTGGGACGTGCATAAAGTGTAAAATAATTTTTATACTGTTGGTTCAGGTAATATTAACTCCAACAAAAAAAAGCACACAGAAAAGTGAGTATCACGAGAAAAAAAAGGTAAGTTTTTCTCACCCAAGATTATATTTTTTGGCTTTACAATTAGTTTCCACATTATTGGCTCTACAATTATTATTACTAGTATGAAAGGTACACATAATATGTGTGATTTAAAAAAATTAACAAGAAAAATATAGTTAGAAGTTAATGCAATAGTTATTGTTTATTAGTAGGTTAATGTAGTAGTTTTATTTATTACGTGAAGGATAAATTTAGAAAGGAGAGAGTTCAACTAATGACATTACACTAAAAGGGTCTTTTGTTTTATATATAGTATAAATTAGTGTGTGAGACACATGCTTATGCGTGCGTGGTTTTAAAAAATTAATAAGAAAAAAATAAAAAGAATTTATGTGTAGGTTATTGATAGTGGGGAGTTAAGGGTAATTCAAAAATAGTTACAAATTTTTATCTTTTAATGTAAGGGTATAATAGGTAATTATAAAGTAACGGATACTAATAAAAAAATATGCTGAAACTTTATAAATAGTATAGATTATTTATGTTTGTTTAGGATAGGTGGCAAGACTTGTCTCAAGGTTTTCTTAGCTTAATTTGCACGGAAGGATACAGATAAATAAGGTTTTTTTTTTTTTTTTTCTAATTACATGAAAAAGTTTAAAGTATTGCATTAATCAGCCGATTGATCAGGCATATACTTAGTGAATTACTTTACACTTAAAAATAAGATACTTGAGTTTATTCATATAAATAGTAGTATAGTACTACTAGTTATTTGGGAAACAATAGTTATCTAAATAGAGCCAATTATATATATATTTTTTAAAAAAATCACATTTTTACCGTCATTAGAAGCTGCCAAAATTGCAGATGGAAATATTTTCTTCAACTTGCATTTGTTGCTGAATAAAATATCAAAACTAGGTAACCACTGCAGCAAATTCTTACCACACGGATATTTTCAAGAATTATGAAAATGCTAGTTGTTCTATTTAAAGACAATTACTTTCTATTAAGAATATATTGTAATGAATACTTCTTTATTTGACAACGAAATACAATTTAGGTGATAAGACGTTTCTCGTATATGTTATCGATCATGAATTCGAGTCTTTAAAAAGTAGAAAAAAAAAATAAGTTAAAAAATACCTCTTTATTTAGCATACATTACATCTAAAATAGTTATTATTCCAAAAAATATACTAAGCAGATTGTCGCGGTTTAAATAAAGTCACTATTCTTCAATTTGTTGAAATACTTTTTAGGGTTAAACCAAATGAGTTTTAAATTTACATTCTAATTAAAAGTATGAAAGGATAAATTTCAAATAATTTATAATTTAAATAAATTTAACATTTATTTATCTTTTTACTTTTATATTCCTTAAATAAATAAATAAATAATAATAATATTTTATGAAATTCATCAATCCAAACTGCAAGTTATAAGAATTTTCCCATAACCCGTCATCATCACTCTGATAGAGTAGTTGAGACTTGAGAGCGAAGCAATTATTGAGTTATAACTGATTTTGAAAGCATAAAAACGGGGACAAAGAACGTAAAATTGTGCCCCCGGTTCCGGTCATTATATTCCTCTTTCTCTGGCCCTCGGCACTTGAATCATAGGTGATTTCGACGGACTATTCTTGATTAGATTCGATTCAAGATAATATTTTGAAACGTATTATCTAAATTAGTAATACATGTTATTATTTTTGTGAGTAATATTTATAAAATTGGATCATAAAATTCAAAATAATATTTTTAATCATATTTAATTATATTGTGTTTGGAGTATGATGAATAAATTTATATTTGAATTTTAAAAAAATTAAATAATTAAATTTTAAAATTATTTTAAAATTTATTTGGTTTTAATTCACTTTAATTTTAAATAAATTTAAAATTTGATTAATTAATATTTTATTCAAATAATAAAATATATTTGAGTTAAAAAATTTGAAATCAAACCCACACATCCCATGTTAAGAATTTTTCGACCTGACCCCTCCTACGGGCACTTCACTCTTCAAACTTCCATTTTGGAGTATAAAGTCTTTGCAAGGGGACAAAGTTGTCAGGTACCTTCTTCCTCCTCCATCATCATACACTGGTACAGATTGAGTATATTCACGGAAGTCGAAGTAGTCCCTTCTTCTCTGAAATTTGGAATGGTATTTTCTGCTTGGGACAACAAGGAAATAACATTAATGCCCTTAAAACTTTTGTAACATCATTTCATTCAATCTATTATACGACTGAGTGACTAACAGGCTGTTGAATTACTCATAAAGTAGAAAATCATCAAAAAGCTTGGATTATGTTTTGTAGATTATCTAATGGTCGGACTATCAACTTTGCAATGCGAAATTTGTATCTTAGATTTTTCTAGGATTGTAAAGTATTATTTCTACAAGAGAGGTTGCTGCTGCCTGTGCTTTTCTTCTTCTTCTTTCTTCATTTTTTGCAGGGAAGTAGCTCTAGTATAATTTATCCTCTCAGTTCCTAGTTGCGGCCCAACCAACAACTCTGCTAAAAAGTTGAAATTCATCTGCGACGGTTTTATACGTACCTTCTCCTTCTCTGAGAGAGTCAGGACCAACTTCTTGCATGCATTTAAAGATTTTTTACACTTTTTCTCTCCAAAGTTATTAGTGCTAGTAATTTCGTAATCGCACGTCGAATGAGTGTGAACTGTGAAGAGCATGTATAAACTTAAGTGACTCTCAAATGCATAATTATCGAATACGTGGTATAGATACTAAATATGTGATTAAGAAGGTTACCTATATTAGCGTATATAGTTCTAAAATTAATTTTTTTTAGGGATAAATTACATTTTTATATTTATGTATATTTTATAATATGACGTTTTTTTGAATAAAATATATATATGTGAAATCATAAATAGTTATGATGTAATTATATTTTATTCGTGTATAATTCTAATCGTAGTGTATGACATTGATAAATTAGCACATAAGTGTATGTGAATACTTATTGATAATAAGTGCATCGGATTGACCTGCAAATAGTATTCTACACGGATTATTATTTAAATGTCAGTGAATTAATTTATTTGTAATAGTAGTGTAATGATCATTTGACTTGAGGTCATGAGTTTATTATGACTGTGAATTATTATATTTTGACTCTATTAGTCATTACTCTTAATGAGTCGCACATACTGTAAAGTTTAGGTATAATATGAATCATGATAAGATAAAATATGACTAATATATAATTCATCGCGCTCCTTATAATAGGAAAGTATATCATAGTATGATCACTTCTTAAAATACGATTCGCAGAAATCTTTGTGCAAAGTGGAATAGAATTAAGAGTGTCTTAAATTATATTGCAAGTGAGTTGTATTTTGGAAATAATTAAATTGATTAATTAAATAAGAGTTAGCATTATATCTGTACTCTTGAATTAATTGGAATATAGGTTGGTAAAAAGATAATAATTATACGAAAATTAAATCACGGGTGGGTAATGTCGATCCACTTTGACATATTTCAACACTTGGATAATCATGATGCTTTGCTAGAAATCAATCTTGATCCATAAGTGTAATTTAATTAATTGGAGAATTAATGATAAATTAAAGGTGTTTAATTTATCTAATCATAATTAATTTAGTATTATAATTTATATTTATTGCTAATATGATTAGGAAGTTACACACTTAAGGATAATTAATTCAGGATTATGATTTTGATAAGTATGAGATACTTATAGGTTAATTTATATTTTTAAATTAACTTATTGAGAATTAATTGTAATAAGTTAAATTTTAAGAGTTAATATGTTTAATCAATACACATTAAAAATTTTAATGATTTTATATTTTTTATATGTTCTTCACCTAAACTAATTAAAATTATTGTAATTTTCTAAATTCAATTCAATTGAAATTTTAAATTATTGCATATGTATTATATATATATGGTTGATATATATATATATAAAAAAAAACTAGTACTAATAGTAGTGCTATTACTAGTACGGCATTTAAAAAAGAAAAACGTGAAAAGTCACGATTGAGAAAGAAAAGTCATGGGAAAGAGAAAAATAACTGTGGAATTAGTATTTCGTAATTTGGATCAATTAATTTGTACAAATATCATTAGATGTCGGATATTTGTATAGTTTGTGTATCGAGATCTCAAATATATTAGAAATTTTACCGTAATTTAAAGTATAATATTTATACTTTTTTTGTACTACGTATAAATTAATCAAGATGGTATTTAATAAAAAAATAAAACTTTTAAATTTCGCTACGTTATTATTAGTTATTTACTTTCTCACAACGTAGTAAAACCGGTAACTACGCTCAAATGACTCTCAACAATCCACTGTTTCTTGATTTTGCAATTAATAGAAAAATTTTTGAAGGGTTGAAACTTCCATCGAATAAAACAGTATATCATATATATTATTTAAATTTTAAAATTAATTTTTTTATATGTGATATTTATCTACCGTTAATGGTACAAAAAAAAAAGATTAAATATAATAGCACCATTCAACTTTATTGTTTTCATTTTTTTCCCTTCATTGGGATGACAATAAATTACCATCATTTACAGTCCCTAAAATTGCAATTGTAAGTTTGAATGAAAGGAAAATATTTAGGTAGATTCGGTTTTTAATTTTACCTGTAAACTTTATAGTCAGGATTAAATATTAAAAAATTTTACTTACATCAGTTGATGTCATAAATTTTTTAAAATTTAATTTATACCATAGAATCTATAAGTAAAATAAAAAATCGAATCTACTTAAATATTTACATTAATGAAAACCGCCTATTAAATCTTATTCGACAGATATTCCAAGGTCCACCCACCCATACGTATTCCCGAGTCCCAACACATTGATTATCGACTCATCAAGAAACTGTAGGAACGAAATACCGAATACGTATAAGTATAATCAAGATGGAAATACAAGTAAAAAACTACGACCATGTTGTATCGTATTAGGAAAGTGGAGTCAATCCCGAGAGATCACGTTGATATTTGAAGATGGGAAATATACAAGTAGCTCCAATTTTAAATTTATTTCTTGCAGTGTATATTAAAATAAATGAACTCAATTCATATAAATTTAGATTTTATAATTTTAATTAAAATTCTAATTTTAATGTTTATCCATTATATATATATATATATAGTGGGAGAGACTGTCAAGCTCAAATGTAAAGAGATTTCTCTTATTTTAAGTCAAATCTAGATTTTTAAAAAATTAAAAATCATTAATTTTATTTTCTTTTTTCATTTACTTTCCTTGTGAATTTTTTTTGTTTTCCTTTCCTTTTCCTGTGAGTCTAGCCCATTCAAAAACACCTAGAAGACTAGAAGAACTGTCTATTACAATCACTAAAACTACATGCAATTTAGTAATTCAGGGTGGGTAAAAAGTTTACCCTAGCTTTAGAAAAATCATAACTCAGCATATTATTTTTCTAACAGTCAATGTGTCTTATAACTGACCCTTCTTCAGTTTTTTAATAATTAGTTTTTTTTTTTTTCCAAGCATTGGCTGTTGAAAAGTTAAAAATATGTTTAATTTCTGTTGTATCACAAAATAAGTATAAATATTTTATATACAAAAGATGTTAATTGATCATAAAAATATATTTATAATATACAATTACCATTATAATCATTTACTATAACTTACTTTTACCGCAAATTTAATTAAGTTGTAAACTATATAATTTATTTATTTGTATTTTATTATATTGTCTTTATTTTATGTTAATTTTTGTTTCCCTCATCGACCTTGGTTTTCTGGCCTTGATCATAATACGTTAAGAAAAATTCTTATATAAATCGGATGGACTATAACATATTATCATATATTTTTTAATTCATATTTCACCACATTATAACATATCACTTTATGAACTAATATGGTGAAATATGAATTAAAAAATCCATAATATTATGTCATAAATTAGATCTACACAAAAATTTTCTATATTTAAAGAGTAGGAGATTGGACCCTACGCCGACATGTGAAGCAATGGCTCTGACCAACTTGTCCCAAACCAGCTTGCCGAAGACCCGGATCGGGCTCTTGGCCATGGGAGTCCCCGGCCTCATCTCCCTTGCCTCCGCTCTCTAATGCCGTCTATGTTGTTGGGAGAAGATGAAGCATGCATGCATCTATGCTCTATCAACTACTACTTCGTCGTGCCTACGGACTTTGCTGTCTTCTTCTTACTCACATGATTCTACTGTGTTACAATGTGCTAGCTGGCTACGTACACTAGTACGTAACATACCAATACACGACATTTATGTATAGTTTATCACGGAAAATATTTAGATAAATTAAATATTTTGAGAATTTGAATCTCACAGTATGTGACGAAGATTAAATTTATAAAATTTTATTTATATTCGCTGATATTATTTATTATGTAAAATTTGATTCTATCATAGAGTTTATAAGTGAATAAAAAATCAAATATATATAAATATTTCTCATGTGGCAGCTTTTTTTTTTTTAACACTTTTAAACTGGAATGTATCTTAGAAATCCAAAAAACAACCAAATTAAGAGAAATGGATACGCGTTCTAAATTTGTAATAGGGTCTACGAAGATTGTGTGAATAACGTTCAATGCACGCAAGCGCAGCTTTTTTGGTGTCTGATATCTTCTTTGGTGGGAACTGGGAAGTATTATATGGGGAGAGCAGGTAGAGACTACGAACTACTGGGCTTATATGAATTGAACGGGTGATTTAACTAGTCATCAGGCTATAGCTAATTTTATTAAAAAGGGGTACTATAATTTGTGGGAATAATTTCATTTTGTACTTCTAAACTTATACTCGATTCTCACTTTATATTCTAAAAATTTTAGTTTTAGATACTTTCCACTCCAAACTCACAAATTCGTCTCACTTGAGTCATTTTTTAATACCGTTTCAAAAATTAACAGAATTTTTCTATATGTATTACAAGTTTAACAGGATGTACAAGAGTATTTTTATACACATGTAAAAATATAAGATTCCGTTAATTTTTTTGACGGTGTTAAAAAAAGGAGTAAAGTAAAATAAGTTTAAAAGTTAGAGGTGTAAAACGTTCAAAATTAAAATTTAAAAATTAGATATAAATTAAGAAGCGTAAAATAAAATTAGTCTTAATTTTCTTGGAATAACGACTGAACATACATTTTGAGAAAGATCCACACCAGGCGCTGAAGGGGAATAATATATGGTTCACGTGGCAATGAATCTTTTATTCTCTGCTCGTAGATATATGCCAAAGCATGTTTGGCTACATAAATGCCGCTTCCCTGTTTCTTTAGGTATTCTCTACTTAGATCGATCTACCACTTCTCACACAAACACAGCCAAAAAGCAAAGAGAAGGTCCATGAAAGAATTGATGAGAGACCAATAGGACTAGACAGATGAAAAGATTGTCACAGAAATTATACCATACTAAACCACAATCATAGTCTCGGACACTGATAAGATTTATAGTGGTCATTGACTAATTAGTAATATTTTAATACTTGCAAAATAATTAAGAGGTGGACTCATATGATTGGTTGGCCCACTTTACTAAAAATAGAAGATTATATTTCTCTAAATTAAAATAATCATCTATTAGTTATTGAACAACTACTAAAATGTTTAATAATCGCTCATTGACTAATATAAATTTTACCTTTGGGCACTTGTATTTTCATTAATTTGACAGTTCTAATATTACTCACGATCTAGGTCTCGTTTGGTTGGCAGGAAAGTAAAATTAATCAAGAATTTGATTATTTGGATTGTGATTCCATAGAAAAAAATTATTTATTATGTTTGGATATATTATCAGGAAAATTGTAAGGATTCATGTTCTAATTTTTGGTTCAAAAGTACATAAAGTATACGGATTCTATTCAAGATTTTCATAAGATTGCCAAAAATATCCTTACAAGCATAATATGTGAATAAAAAATTTATTTAATTATGTTCATTATAATACTAGTAAAATTTTAGATATAAAACAAATATTCCTTTTTCTTTTTGGGTTTGTTTTTGCTTATAATAATTCAAAAACACAAAAAGTTTATATGCAATTAATATGCATGTGAATGAAAAATACTTAAATAATGATTCAATAACTAAATATAAACTATGAGTATATCAAGATTTAAAGTTCCAGATTCTTTTTCTTTTGTCTTTGCAAAAAATAGCTTAGCAGTAACACAATAAATGGGAAGTTTGAAATATATTACTAACTGAAGCCATTTTTTAAATATATTTATTGAATCATAAATTAACCTCATTAGACAAATTAAAGAAAATCTCGTAAATATCATTCTAACCTATTTTTACAATACTAATTTATAGCCAATAAATTAAAGCTAAAGATTAAAAAATCAAATGCTAATTAATCTGAAGAAAATGAAAATGAGCATTCGAATCAAACAAAAAATGACTAAATATGAATATATAAAAAATTAAATTCTAGAATTAAAGGACACTACTCTAATTTGAGAAGTCATAATTGGGTTAGATAAGAGAGAATGTTGAGAGAGGGAAGAGGGTTAAAGAGTCTAAAACATAATTTGAGATTAAATTCCTAAGGAAAATAATCATAATACCAATGAAATTTGAGAAATTAGAATCCCAGTATTTTGCATCCACTTTCATTGTTTTGAGAAAAGTTTTTACTTTCCCAATAAATTAAAAATGTACCAAACACTAGAATTTAAATTTTGGAAAAAATATTACTTTTTCTATCTAGAATCCTTACCAACCAAACGATGCCCTAAAGTATAAGAATGGAGATACCCCACTGCTAAGGATGTTCATGGATCAAGTACTCAATTCGATCCAATATTATCCGACCCAACTCAATTCGATTGTATCGAGTAGAGAAAAAAGTGATCCGAAACCTGGTCCGCATGATAGGGTATCAGATCAACCGGGTACCCAGTCAAAATGGGTCGGATGACTGGGTACTTGACCTGGTCCAATATTATATTTTTTCGTGCCAATAATTTTAAAATAACTATTAATTATATTTATACTCCTACGAATGGGAAAAGGAGAAGAAAAAATTATTAATATAAAGCCATAATATGAAAAATTATATAATTACCCTTGTAAATGGACCGAATCAAGTACCCACTTAGTCATAAATTTTCGACCAGCTACCTAACCCGATAATGGTAATACCCGATCTGTTTCGACTCAGTTTCATTAACCAATTTGAATATCCTAATTTTACGGTTTAGAATGAACCGATTCAACGAATTTTTTGAATTGGCAGGTCAAGATGAACACTCCTACCCACTGTCCCCAAGTAAAATAACAAAATTGTATTTAAATTTTAAAAATTTTGAATTTTGTCCACATTAATTTGAACAAAGTACAAGATCCAATATGATTTTTTAATACATTGAAGTTCAAGTACTAAGTATAATTAATTTTTAATATTTATTCTAGTGTTGAGATTTGTAAAAATTTAAATACAACTATCAATAACATCAAACAAAAATATAAAAGAATTACGATTTAAGAGTCATTCTTAATCTTCTATTTAGTCTTGACTAACCATTTAATAATCACTACTTCATTGTTAAATTGAATGTCAAAATCTTAGCCAATTTCTATCTTTGATTCTAAGGCCCCAAGTCTCCATTAATCTAATTAATTTTTATTTGTTTGTAAGTTATGAAAAATGAAATGAGCAATCATTTTGTTATTTTAATTTTACAACTTTCGAAGATTAAATAAAAAGTCACGTAATACCAAAGATGTCTAGTATCAAATAATGAATTTTGTGGTATGATTTATTAAACTTTATTATTTATATATACGTACATTACTATTTTATATACGTGAATGTAAAATTTTTATATTATTATAAACAAAATTAACGTTCGAATTATATGATATTTGGCCCCACTAAAGAATATTTTTTGCTAATCCGTGTTTCCTTGCATTCTTTACGGCTATATATATGATTGGGGGGATTTTTTTTATTTTGTTGATCAACTTTATATTTGTTACTTGTGTTTTCTCTAATGTCAAATAGGTTACTGACGTATATTTACTTAAATGTTAAATCTTTTTAATAATCTAATCGTCCTATTTAGCATTAGAGTCACTTCTGTAGGCTGGTAATCGTGTTTGAGTAACATGCATGATTAGTTGGTTTCGTGGCAACTTGCAATAGTGGAATGTACTGCTTAAAGGTGGATTATTCTTCAATCTTTGTTATCCAAAAGTTATTCAAAGATGAAATGATGCATTAGTGGTTTGTGAGTTCAAGAAATAGGGCTACATACATTTATGAATGGGTTCGAGTTTTTGTGAAGTCTTATTGGTGGTCAATTTTTTGTGACCGCCAGTAAGAATGAAGCATGGTGTCCACTTAATCCTCGATGAGATTTTAGCTGGGCCTCGGATCAACTACCTCAATTGCCTAGGAGAGTTTGGGCCGAGACTATAACGGACAACCTATTTGATCTTACCCACAGTTGTGGCCCTTCTATTCATTTGTTTGAACATAAAAAGGTCCAATTCTTTCAATATAGTGCTGGTATAATTATTTCAATTCTTTGAATGACAAACTTTGTTCTAATATAATTATCACTTCACGAATTCATATAATATTATGGGCTTGGGATCCTTGCGGTTAGGGGTGTTCATAGATCGGGTATCAGGTCCATAAATTAAAAAAAATATTCTACCCTCATTGACAGGGTCAAGAAAATTTCGACCCTCTATCCGTTTCATACAAAGCGGATACTTTGCCTACCGGATACCCGACTCTCACTAGTAACAAAACATGAAAATTCAAATAATTACAGTTAAACAAGTTAATTTCACAATTAAGTCAACAACAATTAAATATAAGTTACAAAATACAACCCAATATTACATCCCAATAGCAACAAATTAAAAAGTAACAACAGGCCTATAAAGCAACAATAATTAAATCGCAAAATACATTTCAACAGACTTGAGTGTGAAAAACGAGGATGCGAGACTTGAGTGTGAAAAACGAGGATGCGAGAGAGGAAGGGAAGAGATGATTGAGGCGGAAAATGAAGAAAAGACAAGGAATTGAAAAAGAATATATGAGAAGCCACCAATAAACTTGATAAGTATTTACTTTCTAATGAAATCTTATTAATCAAATTTATAAATTTACCCCTGAAATGGACCGTGTTGGGTAGCCGATGGGTCATATAAATCTGACCCTCTACCCGACCTGCTTTCAGAATGCGATTCGAATACCTTCTTTTTTCTGATTCGGGTTGAATCGGTTCAGTGAATTTTTCGGGTCAGTAAGTTAGGATGAAACACCCTACTCGTGGCAATTTCTCTCCAAGAAATCAAAATATTGTGCGCTAGTTCAACAACCTCACGATACTGAAAATTTTATTTTGTTCAACAACAACTACTATAGGTATGCCTCCTAAACTAATAAAAATTGACTTTGACTATTTTTTTTTTAAGGATAATTCTTATTTTTCAAAATAATAATAATGATAAATAAATAAAAACCCAACTCCAAATGAAGGCCCGACAGTTGTTTTTACCAATAAAACTTCTATCCAATAGAATTGGAAGAAGAGATACCATAGCATTCTTTTTTAAAAAAATATTTCTAAATTTTTAGTTGCTTTTGAGTAATTGTTTTAGGTTTTAGTTAGTCACAATTCGCAAATTGCTGTAGAAAACTAGTCATATAGAGTTCATCATACCATAACAAAAAAGAAAGAATTCTTTTTGTCCATATTCATATAGTAGTAGTACTACAATTAGGGGGAGGAAGAGAAATATATAAAGGCAAGATACAAGAAAGATTTTGTAACATTTTTTTTTTTATGGCAAAATTTACGAGTGAAGTTTAAGATCGGATCTAATTAATTATTTTTTGAAAAACAAAATATACTCTTATTTAAATATCTATATTATATATAAAAGGAGAGAGAAAGATTTGGCAGTCTATTATTATTTGAATTTTTTTTTGTCTTTATTATATGTATATAATTTCCTTCTCATCTCCACTCTTTATATCATGCTTTTATTTTTTTATATAAATTTTTTTGTCAACATTCTACTACTTTTTTTGTGAAAAACAAAATGTATAATTTTTTATAAATCACACTCATAAAATGTGCCATTTCGCACTAGTAGACAAAAAAAAGGAAAAAAAGAACGAAGAACAAAACCAATTAAACGAAGCCTTAGTATAACACAGAACTCAAAACGACAACCAAAGAAAAGTAGTTAAAGAAGAACACTTGAAAACAACAACGAACGGAAAATCGAAAAAATCAAAACAAAAGATGGACGAATGATTGGATGGGAAAATGCTTCTGCGATATTTATTTACATCATTTTAAATTATTAAAAATAAAATTTTTAAAATAATATAAATAAATATAAATCAAATTTATCCTATTTATCTCATCATCGTAAATCAAATATATATAAAAATTTTTAATTTGGAAATCGATGAGGCAATCATTAATGGCTTCGTTAGTTTCTCTCAAGTGTTGGTTGCCACTTGAACCGCCTTCTTCTTCTGTTTCACGATCTCGCAAACTCATAGACGCCTTATCTTCAAACCACCAAACAGCAACTCCACCACATAATAATAATAATAATAATAATACCAGCAGCTTAATAAAGCCTATAGTTGTAAATGGAAATCCGCCCACTTTTGTCTCTGCCCCTGCTCGCCGAATTGTTACTGGTAAACCCTTTACTACTAATTCCTTTGTCTTCTTCTTTTCTGCTTTTTTATGTAGCCTTAAAGAAATTCATTTTTCTCTTTAAAACCCGTGTAAAATATAAAAATAAAAAAAAAATAGAGATAGTAGTTTATTGAGTAACGAATTTTTATCAACTGGTGGGGGCTGAGCATTAGTGCATCATTCTTGACACTTCAGTAACTTAAAGTAGTTGGTATAAACCTGAGATTAAGCTTTTTTTTAGTTATTTGATTATGGTATGAATGTCTAAAATTGTTATCACAGGTGCAAATATATGCACTTTTTTTTTTTGGGTGGTGGGAATAGGAAAAAAATGTAGAGGGAGGTTTAGGTTACCGTTTTATAACGGGATAGAACATATCAGGACGCATATTTCAACTACTTCTTATAAAATATCCACCAAAGAGGACTGAGGTAGCGAGGGTCGAACCTAGCATATGTCATATGGTTTGGTGCACTATTTATTTATCGTATAAGCCAATCCCCATTAGTTGCACATGTTTTAGTTACAGTTCAACATGATAAGTGGTAGTATATGAAATGACCATTGTTGATGCTGTTGACACAAGTTTCAATTTTTCTTTTTCTTTTTTTATTATTATTGTTGATTACTTATAGTTATTCGTAAATTGTTATTTGGGATTTTAGTTGGAGACCTACATGGAGATCTTGATAAAACGAGATCTGCGCTTGAGATTGCTGGTGTACTCAGTTCGGATGGTCAAGACACGTGGATTGGTGGAGAAACCGAGAGTATGCATTTACATTCATATTCTCAATGTTGTGGAGTAAATGAAAATTTGCGATATGAATTTTTCAATTGTTTTGCTATTGAAACGGTTCACTGAATGTATTTTTGTAATACCAGGTTTTAGTTCAGCTTGGAGACATACTTGATAGGGGTGAAGATGAAATTGCTATATTATCCCTGTTGAGGTCATTAGATATCCAGGCAAAAGCAAATGGTGGAGCAGTTTTCCAGGTTTAAATTTGTTTTGGAGTAAGAAATGAATGTCTTTGCTGCTGTTGGCAATCGATATTGCATTTGGTTAATAGATTCTATAATTTACAGCCTTGTAATTTGTTTATGGTCTGCATCAACTGTCAAATATCTTAAATTCTTTGCATTTTCTGACATTTTATAGGAATTTCTTTTGAATGTCATGCTAATTTGCAGAGCATTAACAGCTAAGCTAATTTTGGTGTGATAAAATGATGATATAGGTTAATGGTAATCATGAAACCATGAATGTCGTCCTGAAGGGGATTTCAGATATGTTGATTCTGGGGCATTTGATGAGTGCACAGACTTTTTGGAGCACTTGGAAGAATATGAATATAATTGGGATGAAGCTTTTGTTAGTTGGATTGATGCCTCTGAAAAGCGGAAACAAGAGAGGAAGATGTCTCAAAGTTACTGGGGTCCCTGGAAGTTGGTAAAGGTATGTTCCATCTTAGAAACTGAACCATTTTCCTTCCATGTATTTGAGAAATAAGTTACGCTTCCCAAGGCTTCTTGAGTTTGACAACTAAATGTCTTTGCATGGAATTTTTTCCTCTGTGGGTAAGCATAGCTTTGCTTCTGGAGTTGCAGGCTTGTGTGTCTCTTTAAACTAATGCATTTTGCAATGTGATGAACTTAACAAAGGAAAATCGAATGACAATAGATTCTGTGTCTTTTATTGTCTATGTTGTATGATGCGCACTTTTTTCTTCCTCTATGCATGGTTATTTATGGGAAACAGTGAATCCTTTTGGTCTGTTTGATTCATTATTTCCCAGTTGCCTTATGATTAAATCATCCAATATTACGACAGCGGCAGAAGGGGGTGATTGCAAGGTCTGTTCTGCTAAGACCAGGGGGTCCATTGGCATCTGAGTTGGCTCGACATGCTGTTGTTCTGAAGATTGATGATTGGGTCTTCTGTCATGGTGGCCTCCTTCCTCACCATGGTAAGAGTTTGGTCTCCTTCCTCACCATCGAGTGCATTTTCTTCTAGGTTGATTAATATATAATGTCATGGGGATCTTCAATTGCAGTTTCTTATGGCATAGAGAGGATAAATAGAGAAGTATCTCTGTGGATGAGAGGTCTTTGTGACATGGATGGTTACTCGGAGATCCCTTTCCTAGCAACAAGAGGATATGATAGTGTTGTTTGGAACCGTCTATACTCCAGAGATATTTCGGATCTATACGAGTATCAGATTGATCAGGTCATCATGTTTTTTCATCTCATATTTCTAAATTGTTCAGCTGTAAACTGTACATGACTTGGTCCTGGACATCTATCTATTTCCTTTTAAAGGTTTCCATACTTCATCAGTCTCTTATGGACGTTCTTAATACTTACTCTTATTGATATTTCTTGGTGAGAAACTCATTTTCAAAGTTATAGAGCTACACTACCTTAACAATATTCTACTTTTTAAAGTGCTGTAACCTTATGCAGTATCAAAATTTTAAATATTTTCACAGTGAAGTTCGAACTTTGATCTGATTCTAAGAAAACAAGTGGTGTAATATAAGAAACATCTTTGGCTTATCAGATAGAATCAATACTTGAAGAAACACTGCAAGCTGTAGGTGGTAGGCGTATGGTTGTTGGACACACTCCTCAACCTTTGGGAGCCAACTGGTATAATACCTTAATAAATTTGATGAATTCTTTGTTTCCTGAAATCAATGATATAGAAATGAAACTGTTGGTAGCCATCCTTCGTTGTTAAGCTTACATATTAAGCTTGTATTTACCTTCACAAAAATACTTTTAATACTGATTTACTTGCAGTAAATTTAACTGTAACATATGGAGAATTGATGTTGGCATGTCCAGAGGGGTTCTTGATTCAAGACCCGAGGTAAATTGTTCCATCTACCATGTTTAAAATGCTATGAAGTAGTTAATATAACTTGTGATCTGCTACTGTTGGTTAAACTTTTAACTATTGAATTTGAGAACAACTAGATTTGAAAAGATTTTAAGTAGCTATTGTCGCTTAATGTGTGATTGCTTTGTTCTTACTATAGCCTTCCCACCAAAAAAACAAGGTGCTGTCTTGTCAAAAGTATATGTATGTGCTCGAAAGAGCTTTTCAAAAATGTTTTGTGGGTTTGTCATAGTGTCTTTTCAGTTCTTAGACTTGAGTACTGTTGATGGCTGATATTGTATCAATAACTTCAATATTGATGTTATAATTTTTTTCATCTCAAACTATGTGTGGAATCTTTCACGACGTACTGACAGTTTCTCCACAAAGTGCTAATAGAGATATGCTTAAACTTGCTAATCAGATCCTGGAGATAATAGACAATGAAGCTAGGGTGATACGGAGCAAAAGAGAGAGGTTCAGTGAGCTTCAGGTTGTTGATTATATATAAAGATCATTGGAAGGGACTGAAGTCCGAGTAATGGTACGCGTCTCCTCTGTTTGTCAATGTACTGCACTTTTTCTCTGCTACAGAATATCATATTGAGCAAAATCCTAATACTTGATTTGCAAATTAGGCAAGAAACAGAGTATCATCTTTAGAAAATTTTACTCCATTTTCATTGACCATGAATCGACTTCTTGGTTTCTAACCCCAGATGCTTTTCATCTTTAACTTATCCTTCTTGCTGTGTTTACAGGAGTTGTGGTTCACAGTCACTCTAGTCAGTATTGAATGCATCCACGGCTCACATTGTCTTTCCCTCTCTGAAAATGTCAGCCATGACAAAAAGGATGGATCCTGTGATTGTGAAGCAAAGTTGTCTTGTACAGTTATACTCCCCCATGGAGCACATTCTTTACTTACTGAAATTATAGAATAAGGCATTGCCAATTGTATTCAGAAATTTTGTGGCTTATTTTGTGATAAGAAAACTTTTGTATTGGGTACTCCATGTGAACAATTAAAGTACTAAATCCTTCTTACCAAAAAAAAAATGTATTAAATTCTGATGCCGTAATAAAATTGCAGAATTTAGGGAAGGTTTATAGTTCATTGCCCCGTTAATTTTAAATATTTATATAATAAAATTTTTTGAAATATATAACGTTGTACTGTACAAGATTATAAAGTATAATGAGATATTTTTTTAAAAGAACTATTAAAATTTTGTTATATTTCAACTCTTATTTAAAACTTAAGACTCGACCCCACATCACGCCATCGGGTACAATGTACATTATATTTGTAAAAATATAGACGGTGTAAGAAAGATTTTACATTTTTTATACATGGATGCTAATTATATATGTATATGCAAGGGAAACAAGGCTATTGCCAGTTCCTGCTAATTATACCCCATACTAGCCAACTAGTATGAGCCAACTTATGAATTTATAACTAAATATTTTGTTTAAATGTAAAATTAAAAATTTGATTCCTTTTATATTTTTTAATTTTTAAGATAGATGTTAGAATTTCTGTAGGTTCGTTCGATTCGGTCTCTCTTTCTTTTAGAAATAGATTTTTGTTGTTGAAAAAAATAAAAAAGAGCAAACTAGAATGGAATTCCAACCAACTTCACCAACGTTAGGATTTATGAACATAAATTTGACTTATTTACTTCACATCCTCATTCCTCAATTTCTTCGAAAACTCCGCTAACTAACAATACCAACACTCAACTATGCACTTATATTTAACACCAAAATCCCATCAAAATTGTAAATGCAAGCCCTATTCCGCCATCCTCTAATTGGATTCACTCCCGCTACTTCTTTGTCATCTAGAATCGTCCATTATCATCGTCGTCATCATCATCATCATCATCATCATCATCAATTGGCATTTTCACAAACACAATAGAGTTCATTATCATCATCCCTGGTGCTTCCTTCTTCCATTTCTCTCAATAAGCAGCGGCAGCAGCCTCAGCTCCCTATTGGGTCCTCAGAATCACTCGGGAGTTCCAGATTTCTCGGATTTAAGAATGGGATTCGAGGTTTTAGTCTTAATAATCTGGATAAATCTAGGGTTTTCATGAGCGTTGCTGTTGGATCTCAAACTATCTCCAATGATGCCTTGTTTCAAGATTATAAGCCCAGTTGTGCTTTCCTCTTCCCAGGCCAGGTCTGATTTTGATTCATGCTGAAAATTATAGTCTTTTCTTTTCCTGATATGTGGAATTGGTGTTCGAAATTATTGGAAATTGATGATTTGGGGATTGTATGGTTGCATTATTTTGCTTATAAATTGTGCTTAAAATGGTTGTTTTTTTATCAATGAATCAATAATGCAGGCAGACATTTGTTTTTGATGAGTAGAATAGGTTGCAAAATTTATAGCATGTGAGAATTTTCCTAGCTTAAGTTTTAACCAATTACTACAAAAATAAGTCTTGTGAATTTGGTCATTAGAGTTGCGTTCCGGGTGATAACTGTTGAACTGCCACTTCCCCTCTAGAAGTCTAATTTATCTAAAGCTTTAGTTGTTGGGACTGTAATGGCAAGTAGCCAGAATTAAACCAAGAACATCTTGCCTGATCTAATACCATTTTGAAGTTTCAAGTACTTAGAGTAATTTAAGTTATTAGTACATGCTAATATTAATATAGCTTGGGTCTTAGTGGCGGCATAAGAAGTTGCTTGTTAAGTTGATGTAGAGTACACGAGCATATTCATTTCTTCTGTCTCTTGATGTTTTACAAGTTTGATATGAAGGAAATATCTTTTGTTGGTACTGGCTTTCTGACTGATGTAGAAGTAACCAACTATATGCATGCATTGTGTATAGGGTGCACAAGCCGTTGGAATGGGTGCAGAGGCTCAGAAGGTCCCTGCTGCCGCTGAATTGTACAAGAAGGCAAATGAGATGCAATATTGGGGTAGATCCAAGAAATTGCTTTTTGTTATATTTTCTGCTCAAATTCTGTTTGAATTCTTGCTGCTTTTCATTTAATATATTTTCGTTTAATATCTGGTGTTATGTTTGTATGATTAAAGGTTTGACCTTTTGGATGTTTGTCTTAATGGACCAAAGGAAAAGCTAGATTCTACCGTTCTAAGCCAGGTATATTTCTTATCCTTATAGAAAGTTTTAAAGCATTTTCAACTGTCTGCATCTGATTGAACAAAAGAAATCTTCATTATCCATGATATCAGTCTCCCAAGATGATCATGCTGCTGATATCTTTTAGTGAGAGACAAATCGCACAAGTCATTGACAGCTAGGATAAGAACCTCTCTACATGGATATTAGCTTCTGCAACTTTCAGCTAATGGATGCCTATGAATCATTCTGACTCCATGCACTTTGTTCCAGAGAGAAGCAAACACTTTTTCTAGGACAATGGAACTTACCCTTTCTTATTGGGTTAGGATAATGGAAATTTGGGTGGGGGTGGAAAAGGGGATGCCCGCACCCCGGGGGGAAGAGAAACTCTATGATGATCAAACTAAAAAGTAAAAGAAAAAACATATCATATTCGTAACCTGAAATCAGTTGTATCTGGGATTTTTAGATAGCAATTTTTCTATTAACAGCCAGCTATCTACGTCACAAGCTTAGCTGCTGTTGAGGTTCTCCGTGCTCGTGATGGAGGTCAACAAATAATTGATTCTGTGGATGTCACATGCGGTCTAAGTTTGGGAGAGTACACTGCCCTTGCATATGCTGGAGCCTTCAGGTGACTACCCAACTTGAACATTAAAATACATAGTATTATTGTTGGTAAGTGGGTTTGCTGCTTGCTGGGCTTAGGTGTCAGTTTACCCATTGACTTAAAAATTCATTCTCCTTGACCTCTGCCGAAAAGGGAAAAAACTTATTTTACATTGCAAAAGGCAAGAATTTTTAAACAATTGAAGCCACAGATTCTAAACAACATAGGTGATTTTAGAAACATTGTTTCAGCATTGTGCTTAACACATGAATTGCCATGGTTAAAAAGAGTACGTGTCCTGTTTTAGTCCTTTGCTTACCTATTTGGTTGTGGTTGTCAGCTTTGAGGATGGGCTCAAGCTGGTCAAGCTCAGGGGTGAAGCAATGCAGGTAACGTCAATTCTTGACCATCTGTTTCATAACCAACTGTTGTTGATTTGCTAAAGATCAATCTGTATCATTGTCTCCAGGATGCTGCAGATGCTGCACAAAGTGCTATGGTGAGCATCATAGGACTGGATTCAGAAAACGTGCAAAAGTTGTGTGATGCAGCGAATGAAGAAGTTGATGAGACAAACAAAGTCCAAATTGCAAATTTCTTATGTCCTGTAAGCTTTTATATTTTGTGATTTTGTGGTCCAATTTATAGGTATTATACTTCCATGCAAAAGCCAGGAGGAATTTTTTTATCAGATGTGATGTGTTGTGTTTAATTTAGGGAAATTATGCAGTCTCTCTTTTCGGAGGTGTGAAAGGAGTGGAAGCTGTAGAAGCCAAGGCAAAATCATTCAAAGCTCGAATGACGGTATTCCTTGTCTAAATCCTGAGTTCTATTGCCTGCCATGCAATTGCGGTATCTCATGTCATTTTGCTGTCTCAGGTGCGACTAGCCGTTGCAGGTGCTTTTCACACTAGTTTTATGGAACCAGCTGTCTCAAGATTGGAAGCTGCTTTAGCAGCAACAGAAATCAGAACTCCAAGAATACCTGTTATATCAAATGTAGATGCACAGCCACATGCAGATCCTGAGACAATCAAGAAAATATTGGCCTGTCAGGTAAGCTCCCTGTGACCATTGCTTTCCTTCCAAAAACAGGACATTCGTGGAAATTGAGACACAATTAAGGATTCCTTATGTCTTATGTCAACTTCGAAACGCAGGTTACTTCTCCAGTTCAATGGGAGACAACAGTGAAGAGCCTACTCTCCAACGGACTGAAAAAGAGTTATGAATTAGGACCTGTGAAAGGTACTGATCTCTCCATTTTTTTTTTTTTTTTTCTTTTATCCTGTTCGTGTTTTGAAGAATGTTTGAAGAACTTAATACACTACCCTTTGTGTGGAATCATGTAACAGGTCATAGCTGGTATTATGAAGAGAATGGACAAAGGTGCTGACCTTGAAAATATCAGTGCCTAAAGTATCTGGATTGGGTTATGTGAACTACAACCTTTTTACCATACCATCTACATGTCTAAGCAGTAAGCAGACATTTGGCTCCTTCAGGATAATAGAGGATAATTGGCTTCAATTTTGCAATCAAATTCTGTCGTTTTCTGCTGTACTGTATACTTCAATTTTGTAAACTGCCAGGATGTATTAATTGATTGCTGCCTAAAAGCTTATTTACTAATAAGAGCTGTTTTTTTCATTGTTCATTTCTCTACTTGGTTCTTTTAATCTTTTGTTCGTCTCAATATTAGCATATTTTTTACGCCTCAAAGATGTCCATGACGGTAAGAGTAAAATTCAGATGATCAATCCATAACTTAAACAAACTTAATTCCCATAGAAATTCTAGTGCAAAACAAACTTCATTTGCTCGAAAAAGATAAAGGAAAAATCATGTAATGTGTTATGTTTGAATCGGTGAATTTAGAAAATAATTTAAAATTCATCTATTTGTTATCTAAGTATTTATAAGATTAAAATAAAAGAATTTTAAACTCATTCAAATTAAAAAATTAGAAGTTATGTGAAAACTTTTTATTTTATATTTTTTAATTTAAATAAATTTAAAATTCATTTATCTTAATCTTATAAATTTTTCTAAAATATGGATAGATTTTAAAATTATTTTCAAATTTATCAATGTAACACAACTCAGAAGTTTTTTTTATCTCTCTCTTTTGGGTTGTAAATCCCATTAAATTCTGTCAAGTGTGGAGCTAGCCCTAGCCGGACGAAGGCGGCCGTCTAATCATCCTCCTGAAAATCACAGATGAGCAATTGATCTTCTGTGATGTTATCGGAGTTACCCTTGCATGAAGTGGTCCGATGGAGAAGTGGTCACAGCGTTCATTGTTATGCAGGGTGCAGTACAAATGGGATGGGGTGAAAGTTGAAACTCCAAAATTGAAAGACCAATGAAATGAGAATATATTGAAGCGCTATGGCAAATGGGCAAAGGCCGAAGGCCATGGCTATTGGCTAGGGAGTTCATTTTGACCACTAACATCAAAACGTCCATGATCCGATTAATTTTAAAATCTACTGGATCGTTTCATTTTGAATCATAAAAATAAAGTATCTGAATAAGTTAGTATTAAAAATTGATAATGTTGTACTTTTCAAAATGATCAAGTTAAATAGCGAAAATGATCAGACTAGACGACGAGTATAGAATATATCTGATTTATATACATGATTAATTGTATAATTTTATATATTATAACCTAATATTAATGATTTTTTCTCCTAATCCCTTCCCATAATTGTATGATTAATAATTAATTTTTATTTTTAAAATTTTTTATTAAAAAATATAATGCGGATCAAATCACGTACCTAATCATTTGACTTACTTTTAACGGGTACCTTTATATATAAATTTAATACTAAGGTCAACCTTTTATAAATCTGATATGATCATATTAGATTCAGATATGATTATATAAATTAAGTACACAATCTATAAATATCCCTAACTATAGCATATTTAAGAAGAAGTAATCAATGGATCAGTCTTGGGTTCGAACTCAACCCAAAGCTCTAAAAACTTTGTAAATAACGCTCAAACATTCGGCTCAAAACTCATGCAATTTTGTAAGATGAGCGTGAGTAATATAAGCCATAGTTTCGTGATCTTCATGGATTGAACTTGAATATAATAAAACCCATTTCAAAGCACCCAATTGACTACCAAAACTGTAAGCCTCTGCCAAAGTCTTTCACCATCCCTGGCCTCGAAATGGATAATATATATCATCCAAAGCTTTTATTATTAAAAGTCTAAGCTTTTCTCAAAAAAAAAAAAAAAATTAAGAAAAAGGCTAAATTAATTCACAAATACATATATGCAAATAAATTTTTTCATATTAAGAAGAAACAAAAAAAAAAAAAGTTCACAGAGAACATAGAATTTTTTAAAAAAGAAAGCATGCACCAGCCGGGAATCGAACCCGGGTCTGTACCGTGGCAGGGTACTATTCTACCACTAGACCACTGGTGCCCGTTACTTTTTCTCTCCACTTCTCAACTTTTTTTTAACGCTGTCAATGAGGCAGTTGGGGAGGAACATACAAACGTGGCAAGATGAGAAACCTACGAGCATTTACCACAGCACAGAATAGGATCGCACACAGAGAGAGCGATGTCGTCCCAAAAAATGTTAAATGATATTTAATTAGATCAGATTTTTATTTTATTTATAAATTTTATAATTAAAATTATATTTTAAAAAGATTTACTTGTAAAATTTTATTTAAATTAAATGTTATAAATTTTTTAAAATTTAATCTATCTTACAAAATTTATAAGTTGATAAAAAATTATGTGCTACAAATTTATGTGCAAGTAGATCAAAGTATTTGCCAAATGCAAATGGACTCTTTTTTCTCTTTTCTTGAAGGGCTGAAACCAGTGGAAGCCGGAGGGATATCATATGGCCACTCCCATTTTCAAGGCTTCTTCTTCTTCTTTTACTGTGTCTAAGAATTATAATCTCTTCCAATTTCTTCATACTACTATTCCTTCTACTCCACCACCACCCAAAGTATTTGGAACGATTTCATTTTCTTTCAGGAGGAGATATTATTCACTCGTTGCTTGCACACCATCCAGTTCCAGTTCCAGTTCCAGTTCCAGTTCCGATTCCAATTCGGATTCCAGACCAGCTGTTGTTGTTGGGTAGAATTCTGTTTCTCATTTTAGCACTATTCTTGAAATTTACTTTCTTCACTTCATTTCCTTTCTTGTTTCAGACCGAGGCTATCTTTGAGTTTTGGAGCTCACGTTATTCCACATCCCAAGAAGGTACACACCGGCCTGAACCAGTACTATTTGTCATTTGTGAAACTGACTTCTTGGACACTTTATATAAGGTTATTTCTGGGCCCATTTTGACTAATTTGGATTTGATCAAATTTTATTTGAAAGGTTGAGAAAGGTGGGGAAGATGCCTTCTTTGTCAGCGGCTTTAATGGGGGTGTTATTGCTGTTGCTGATGGCGTTTCTGGGTAACCAACTTTTTCTTTTCTTTTCTTTTCTTTTTTTTTTCCTAATTGATTTTGTTATTATTATTATTATGCTCCCTTAATTATTATGATTTATGAGTATAATAGTTATGTAAGTATTTCCAAAGAAGCGTTCTGATTGCAGTTTCTTCTAGCTTTACTTTGAGCTGATGGCTCAATCTAAAAGTCCTTTACAATTTATATACTTGGCAGCTGGGCCGAACAGAATGTGAATCCGGCGTTATTCTCTCAAGAATTTATGGCTAAGGCTTCATCTTTCGTTGAGGATGAGGAGGTATTGCAATTCTCTTTTATGCTTTTACAAGCAATTGTTTGACAAGTAATTGAATTTTTCTCCCATGTTCATGTCCTTGAATTCTTACATGTTTCACTGCCATTTAGAGTAACAAGAGAATCTAGAAGGCCCGTGTCAAAATTAGAACAATTATTGTCCAGCCTCATTCCTGTTTATCGAACTCATCGAACTTACATTTTCTAATGTATTTGCAGTAAACATCAAAAGATAGACAGTTTGAGGTTATACTTATTGCATAAAAAGAAAGGCAATGCTTGTTTGATCATCTGATGTACTGTCAATGCATGGTTAGTCACTTGAAGTGTTTCCTACTTTGACAGGTTAATTATGACCCTCGCACTCTTATTAAGAAAGCACATGCTGCTACTTCTTCAGTTGGTTCTGCTACTGTGTATGTCCTTCAAAATGCCCTTCCAAAACGAATTTCCGCGAATTGAGGCTGATAAACCTTATGTTAAATAATAAACTCGAATTTCTGTTTTGAGTTATTAGAATTATTGCAATGCTGGAGAAGAATGGGATACTGAAGATTGCCAATGTGGGGGACTGTTGGACTACGGATCATTAGAAAAGGTAATTTTTCAAGTTTGTTGTTTCTTCCAATTTCTGATATTACCAGGATATTGTAATCCCATGTAATTTTCCTCCATTCAAGTGATTTTGTGTTTATCACATAGGTCAAGTAGTCTTTTCCACTTCACCTCAAGAACATTATTTTGACTGCCCATACCAACTGAGCTCGGAGGCTGTTGGTCAAACATACCTTGACGCCACGGTATGAAGATCTATGCATCCAGAAATTTTCAAAAGGTTGACAATGATGCTATCTTGAACTTATTGGTGTAATTTCCTTGGAGATATTAATTTTAGCTTTAAACGATAAATATTGTTTTACTTAATGCCTACTTATTTTACATTATGTTCACAATTTGGAGGAGAATCTTTCAGTTTGTAAAGCATAAGATAGTTTTAACTTTTAAAGCTCATGCTTTGCATTGCCCTTCATCAATATGATGCTCTATCTTGTTTACATCTGTTAGTCTCAGCTCTTTGTGAGTATCTGGCTGAGTACAGGTCAGCAGTGTGGAATTAGTGAAGGGAGACACACTTGTAATAGGTTCAGATGGACTTTTTGATAATGTATTTGACTATGAAATTGTTTCTACAGTGGGAACCTATGATGATGTTAGCAACACTGGTAAGCTTTTCAATCAGAGTATAATTGTTTTTGAAGTTGTCACTTTTTTCGATAGCATTTTAATTGATTTTGGTATCAATGCTAGCAAAGGTATTAGCTAAACTTGCTCATGCTCATTCAGTGGATTTGAGATATGAATCGCCTTTTTCCCTGGAGGCCAGAGCTAGGGTAATAGATTCATAACCTGCTTTCATCTTTGACGTGGTGGTATTCTTCAATTGATTGTCTCATGTCAAGTCCTTCATCATTGTTGTAGTACTCTTCACTGAGAGTCTCGTGTCACTGATATCTTGTATCATCATTTTGACAAGCAGGGGTTTGATGTTCCTTGGTGGAAGAAAGTTCTTGGGATGAAGTTGACAGAGAAAGGCATGATATGACAAACTTTTCCATTCCCTTCTTTTTGTCCTCATAATGGCACAGTTAATTAATCTCTCTTCCCTTTTCGTTGACAGGCGGAAAGCTTGATGACATTACTGTTGTTGTTGGACATGTTGAAAGCTCGTGAGTCATCCTGTCTCATGCTTGAAGATGGTCTAGTTCAATCTTGCCAAAGAACCAGTCCGGTGACTGCACAATTTCCTTCCGGACATATTTGATCTCATGGATCATCTGGGTTCATTTGACATTTTATTTTGTCCTCGAGTGTTCTCATGGATCACCTGGGTACAAATTGACATTTCATTTCTGTCCTTTGAATCATGTTCAATTATCATGGAAAATGTCTGTATCCTTCCTCGAGGCATTATACTCGATGTCATATGGACCATCCTCTTTCAAATACGTAAACATTAATATATAGTTGACAACGTTAATTAACTGCACAGGTTCCACTTCAAATCACAAAGCAATCTGACGATCTATCTATTGTCCTTCTTTTCTTCATGATAACAGGGGGGTTGTGGGGAATCAACCAGGAAGAAAGTAAGACATCGGAGTGGCTGCAAATTGAACAACTTAACATTAGTATTTGATTCTCTCAACTAGCTCTATTCGGATTTAGAAAATTATACTTGGCTCCTTTATTTGGCGGTTTCAAGTAACAAATCCAACCTATGTCGTTCAAAAGTTGATTTGCTTAGTCAACAAACAATTTTACATACCATCCTACCCTCGCTAGAAGTTACTTTGTAACCCACAAGAGCAATCAGTCAACAAACTACAAATTTCACCTCTTTGTTTTACAACTAAATTTAAGCAAAATGTTAAAAGACAATTGTTTTCCACCTGAAAAATTTAAAGAGTACGTTACCCATCTACAGCATCAAAAAAGCATCCTTCACCCAAAAATGAAACAGCAGATGAAAATATTGCTGAGACAATAGAAGGATCAAAATTCTGCAGTCTAATTGACCTTACTACATGTTATGAACTTTTTGACAATTTTATCTCAAAGACACTACTCCTACAAAGAAAACATAGTATTATTGTGCTTCGGGAAACAATTACAAAAATTACGGGGGCCTCTTCCTCCAGACTATATCCATCTTATTAAAGCTAATAACAATTTACACCATACAAACAAATTCTGATCCTGGCGACTTTCTGCCCCCTAACATCTGTTACACAAGCCGAATCAAGCACAAAAAATGCCTGGAAGTTCATGCTGTTCACTCATTCTTGTCATTTATGTCCCTTCGTATCAAAGATGGAAGTATGCTTAAGTATAAAGGAAAAGCAATTCTTTGAACTCTTCATAGTCTCTCAACGAACACTGCGATTATTTTTACCATCATTAGCGTCCTGGAAGAAGCCTTTTCCAGATTCATATATAGACCAGCAAATAGCAGCAGCAGGAGCATGGAAGAGCATCCTTGGTAGCCAACCTCTGATGAGACCACGATATCCATCTTTCTCTACTATTGTTCGCAGAACATCTCTAATTGAACCAGAGATACAAATCTGTCACATCCACATACTCCCTGTGCACAATAAGGTGATACTGTCAAAATAAGATAAACTCATTCAATAGGTTGTGTATTAGAATGCTGTCACCAATAGACTAACTGCACCAAAATGAGACACACGGAACTATTAATACACCTTGCTCAGAAGGCCTAAGCACTACTTGATAGAACAAGAGTGAAATTTCACAAAATTGAGCTAGTTTTGCAATTGTAATTTCGAACTCCAAAATGAAACTAACAATCATATGGCACACAGATAATAGAATAGAGTAATCAACTTCAAACAAGCTTATTTATTATACAGAACAAGAGCTCGGATCACTACTATCAAAGAGTTTGTATACACTTACATACACTAAATGAAACCAAATAAGGTAATAGGCATTAGAAAGCAACCAAACCATAAATATTGTTAGCTGAAACCGTATCCCATCCCCTTGTGGTTTCCATCTTTTGTTTCCAAAATCCCATTGAGGTGCTACATCCAAAAGTCAGGATATTATGACGGGAAAAAGGAGGCAGTGGTAAACTAGAGGAGAATTCTAACTAACAACCCCTCCTCACCTGGGTTGTGGCCAATTCCCAAACCCAGACAAAGAGGCTGTCCCCTTCTATCTCCAAAATTGCCTAGTCATTTCACCTCTGATTCATCAAAATATACTGAATGTGATCATTTATCTCCATGGAAATTATTCTTCTTCATCTCATTGTAAAGTGCAATCTCTCATATTTCTCCCTTTGCTAAGATCAAAAATTTATAGACAAGTTTATACACTAAAAATCATTTGTTTAAACCAAAACCGGTCATTATGGTGAACCTGGATAAGAAAATCAAGCCTTTAGTAAATACATGACTGTCATGCTTTACACACACCAATCACCGTTATGGAATATATCAAACTTCATACTAAACAATATAATACAGATATTCAAAAGAAACCTGACCCACCCATTGTCGAATCCTACTCAGCAGAATATGGAGGTACTTATATAGTATGGCAGAAACGGGCCCATCTGGTCTTTCACAATAAAGAAATAGATGGAATTCTTTCTGGTTAAAGAATCTCTTTCTAGTTGCTCGGGAACAATTAGGAGATTCTCTAGAAGAAATACGGGGTTCCCTTTCCTGCTAGGATTGGAAATCCTGTATTTTCCATATCCATACAATTGAGTCCATATCTCTGACTCATATTTATGAGATGATAAAATATGGCAAAAGCTATACCGAGAATTGGTTCACGTAAGAATGGACGTATTAGTTCATGTAAAAGTGCGCGTAGAATCCCAAAGGGAGTTATTCATGAAATTTATGAAGATTGGCCTGCTACTTGTTATTTTGTACAAAGAAATACTGTTTAATTCACCAATTCATGGGAAGAGACTGAGAAGGTTTTAGCCAACAAACATGAGAACGGGGTAAATGATATAGGTTTGCAGCCTGCAAGTTGCAAGTCTGAAGCAAACACAGAAATGAAAAGCAATCAAAGTACGGAAATATCAAGTTAGTAACAAGCTATTCCTTCAAATTGAAAAGAATTAGCTAACTGATTGTGCCAAGCCTATTCTAGGAGCTGGCATACAGTTTCAAAACCATGCATAGTGAAGAAAAAAGGGTAGAAATTGAACTCATAACTCCAAAAGTAAAAAAAAACAAGGAAGGAATCAAACATGGAGGCCTGCTTGAATATGGCTCAAATTTTAAACCAACAATAGTTCCAAGTTTATTACACTAATCAAGCCTAAAGCTTCTTAGAAAATGTGAAGATAGAGCTATTGAACAAGTAAATGAAAGGTTAAAAACATAAACTGGACATTTCCACAATCAGGCAAACGATAAATCACTTGTCATCTGTCATAAGCAAATCTAATTTGGATTTTTGAAGAAGCTGTCTCTTATACACATCTAGAAGTGTACTTTATCAACATTTAGCTTCTATGTCATCGAAGAACCCAAAGGGAGGGTGGGAGGGGGAGGAACCACAATCTCAATTTGAAAGCACTCTTTTACCAAAAGCCCTAACAGACAAACAAATGTACAGTTCGAAATAGCCATAAAAGTAAACATACCTGGACGTGTTTTCATCTAAGTTACCCGGACTCGGATATGGGTGTCGGGTACGGGTACACGTCTAGGTGTCGGATTCGTTAATTTTATAAATTGAGGATACGGGGACACTCTAAAAGAGTCGGATACGGGTGCGGGGGTGCGTCTTGTATGCTTGTATTATGTGTTAGTGTAGTTAGTGTAGTGGTAATGCAATTTGATGACATAAAGCAATTTAACATTATTTTGTAACTCATTTTCAAAAAATAAATATGTTTATGTGTAGTATTAAAGAATAGTGGTGCACGGAGAAAAAAAAATATTAGAAGGATATAACTACAATAAGATTTAGTAATTTGGTATACAGTTCTCATATGTTTCTCCCTCATATTTAATCTTCCTCCCTATCTTATCAGTCCTTTTATCACAACCATGTTGAAGTCAACATAATTTTTGACTTGGTTAAAAAGCTCAAAGTACCCAATTAAAAGTTGACCATACGATATGGATCCCACACCCACACCCACACCCATGTCGACACGACAGGACACGGGTACTCTGGGGGTGAGAGGAGAGTCCATGTAACATAGGTTTTCATATACACTAGTCCTATTGGCACACTGTGTGCACAATTGTAGGAAAAGAATACAAAATAAATTTAAATTAAATAGATGGTTATGAGATGTTATTGAATTGGAGAGGAGTTGTGGAAGTTATGGACATGAGTTAGCTTGTTTTTGACAAAAAAAAAATTACACCAAAAATGGCTCTTCCATTATATAAGGTAGTAATAATTAGCTACGGCAGAATTATGAAATCAGCAACAAAACCATCCAATTAGGATTACCAAAGCCCAATTCTTGGTTAAAAACATGGACCAGAAAAGATTAAATTTGGAATTTTAAGAACTAGTCACATCATCCATAGCATTATTTTGCTTCCGTTATCAACATAATGCTATTTTTGCTTCTATCATCTCAACATAATGCATCCAAAGTATCAATAAAAACATCTTATTCAATTGTATAAGAAATCCAAATTAAATGCTTCATTGATGATGTCATACACAACCTTGTTACTTTTCATTCATGTTCTAAACCTCATGATGGGCCTTTTAAACACTGTTTTATAAACAACAATGCAATAAAATAGTGGCAATTTTGAAACTGAAAAGTGACATATCTCTATAAGAAGATCATTTATCAAACCTCACCGTCATCAATGCATGCATATCATGATTGAAGGCACTCAAATCTTTAAAAACCAGTCCAATCTAATATGTAGTTATGCTGCTTCACATTTATTACTCTGAAAATCTTAGTGCAGCCCATGCAAACTTAATCAAGGAGCTGTCCCGCAGTATGTAGGGATTTACAAAATTGATCCGAAGATGTATTTCTAAATGTCATAGTTATCTTTAAGTTAGTACCATGTCTTCATCTTTTGAGCAATAAACTAGGGCAACAAATGAATTTTAATCATGAAAAGTTGCAGCTTGTACAGAAATCCAAAAGAGCATACAGTCTCTAAATGACCAAGAAACATGTAAGTAAACAAGAGGATATCAATGCCTACTTATATCAGCAACTATACACATAGAAATCTTTGAACTGGGCCATAATACCAGCCCTGACACATAACAAAATTTCATTTTGAAAATGCAAATATATTCAAAGAAATGACCAGATGCTGCATAATTCACTTCATGTTTATATCTATGTACATTCTCAATGAATCACCACAAGGTTTTGCACAACAAATCACAATGTTCCTATAAAGGCTTATCAGATTGCAGCACAACTTGATCTCTATACACACCCTCAACGAATCACTAGGTATAAAATTTAACATGTCCAGAACAAAGTACTCCGGTACTATACCTGACACTGTAGCTGTGTCTTCACAACATCAAGGGGCGTTGTGACTGCTGCAGCCAATGCCCCAGCTGCGGCCCCAGCAGTAGCATGAACTACCCATCATGCACTGCTCATCGCTAACACTCTCTGGGGAGACCTCCATCAACCCTCTTTTGGTGGCCTCATAGGTGGCAAAATGCACAGCCGTGTACGGTGCATTCATAAGCACAGTAGTCCTATAAGAAGCATAAAACGCCCCAAAACCCTCCTCCCTCAAAACCCTCTTAACACAATCCAACACTCCCTTATACGGACTACTACTCAACTGCAGCCTCTGTTTCACCATATCCATCGGTGTAAACACGGCATCGCTAGCCACGGTGGCCAGAACCCCCGAGGCAGCGTGTGCCGGAGGATTATTAGCTTTCCCACCCGATAAAGCTTTCTTGCAAGTTTCATAAACGGTGAAATAAACCGCGTGAGCAGGGCCTGCACCGAGGCCCATAGCCGCAATCCCACGGTAAAATCCGGCAGGACCTTCAGATTTCAAGATCGACTGAACAGCCAGGCTAATGCTAGCGGATTTCAACGGGCAAGATCCCAGAGCTTGCATTCGAGTCTTAATTGTATCATACAGGGAACATGGCCATATGTTCGACCATTCCGGCAACGGAGCCGGCAATCATGAATTGCCAGAAATGAAGGCCATCGTGGGGCGGCTCGGCCAGGGTGACTTCTGGGTGGTGGTGGTGGTGGTAATTGGAGGATTGATGAATTGATAAAACTTCGGCGGAGGCAGCGTCAGTGGCCGTAGTAGTGGTGGTGGTGGTGGTGGCGGCCATGAAATAGAGCGCTAGGGTTTATATTTGCAACAGATGGGAAATGGGTTCGGGTTCGGATATGAGAAGTGTATTGGGGGTGGGTTTTACGTTACAGATTATTCTGTTGGGGAAATATTTGTGATACAACAACAAGAACGATAGAAAGTATTAACTCAGTGAAGGTGCTTGGAGAAAGAGGCAAGAGAGTGGCGGCCGGTGACGTGGAAAATATTGAGGAGACAAATGGATGGCAGCAGGAGCTGACACCCGGCGGCGGCCTGAGGAGGTGGAGTTCTCTTGGTGGATTTGTTTGTTTCTATCATTTCTTCTTTGGGGGGTAATTTCAACCCGGGGAACCCGGTGGGTTTGGAAGAAGATGGTATGTGTTTAGGGTTCCAAGATTTGTGGGGATTAGATTCATGACTCATTAAAGACTTGCCTGATTTCTTGACTTTTCCAACTAGAAAATGTCCAAAAAAAAAAAAAATAAATAAATAATCCAGTCAGAAATTTATTCTACTTCTATTACATTATTTTTGTCATTTGAAATGGTGCAAGTATATAAACTAAATAAATAATAAAGTTATTAATATATTATCATTTATTAACAAATAAAATCAGACTATAGATCGGATATGATGATTGAATATAATATTTATCATATGTACTAATTTTGATAAATAATTTGAATTTATAATTTTATAAATTATTTATTATTTTCCTATCAAGAAATGCACCCAAGCAAAGCTTGTACCAACTACCAACTATGGAAGACAACAAGAGGGATGATAAGATTAATAACTGATAGAGCCGTGAATGCGATGCGAGTCTATTCTAAAATTTGCTTTGAAGATTTCAACATCGTTATCTTGTTAATGCTAATTGTCATCAAGTCAAAGAATACAAACTAGATTTTTAAAAAAATGCATAACATTCAATTTGATTACGTCTTAATTTATTGATGAAAAGTTCAAACTTGAACAAATATCAATATATGTTGATTTATGATACACGTACATTTAATAATTTTTTATCTCACATCTTGACTATTTATATGTTCTCTGAAGCCATCCAATAATTAAAGTTACAAATTCGAATTTTCATAGAACCATTAGATTTCACAGCCCAGAGAAGTGAGAACTAGGGTCAATTAACACAACTCGGTCATTTAATCGAATCAGAGAAAATTGAAATATTACAATATCTTGACATGCAATTCAGCAAACGAACTACTACACCTCTTTCTCTTAGTTTTCACAAGAGTCGAGACAAACGAAATTCTGAATTAAAATGAAGCAATGACAAAAAAAAAAAATCTGGAATACTGTTAATGCTACGTGCCAATAGCAATTTCATTATTGATTGCAAGCAGCAACAGAAATGAAACAATCAAAATGAATACATAAACAAATTCAACTTTTGTGGGATGAAATGTCCTCCATGAAAGTGTCAATGGCACTCTCAGAGGAACCGCCTTTTTCTGCTGCTTTCTGGCAAACGACCTGCAATTCTTTTGCCCTTCTCCTCATTTCCTTTCCTTCATCACTTTCCGAGTCCATAAACTTCTGCAGAAGTCTTGCAATTTCCTGTCTTGTTATTAAACTCCCGTCGTCTTTCTTCACTCTCCAACCTATCTTCCAATCTTCAACAATTTGCTTAGTATTCGTCGTTTGATCCCAGAAAATGGGAAAGCTCAGCATTGGAAGGCCTGAGAATATAGCTTCTTTAGTCGAATTCCACCCACAATGGGACCAAAACCCGCCGATAGAAGAATGTGACAGCACCCTCAATTGGTCACACCAAGGCACTATTATACCCTTGGTGTCACCTCACTTCTTTTCATTATGACTCGGATCCTCGCGTGTCACCCAAAAGAAACGGACACCACTATCGTGCACCCCTGCGACAATCTCATCCAACTGGACATTCGAGACAGAAAGGAAGCTCCCTTGTGATATGTAAAGAACAGAACTTGTTGGCTGAGCATCTAACCATTTAACATACTCGGGTTCACTTTGATCAACATATGTGGATGCACTATCGTCATTGAGATTGAAGTAAGGTATTGCAGGACCAATGGAATAGATAGGAAAGACAAATTCTTTTTGCAATCCATCAATCACTTGAGTTTCAAGCTCATAAGTGGAAGTGAGTAAAAGGAATTGTGCTTTGGGAACTAGCCATACGCATTCCATGCAATCGTGAAACACTTCTTGGCCTTTAGGAGAGAAGAATGGTGTTGGAAGATCAGAAATGCGCATTTTAGGGACTCCAGGAATGTACTCAATCTGTTCTTTTCCTTTCTCTGAATAAGAAGTCATGCAACACAGAGGCAGCTATACGCATGAGAAGATTGTTGACAAAAGAGAACTGAGCATTCACATTTAGTTTCTTTCATACATCTATTAAAATGTGAACCTCATTAAGGATGGCCTGAAACTAGATAGGAGCAGTCCAAAAGGGATTTGATTAGTCTCAGTGATCGTATTTTCTCTATGAAGTTCTATGAGTTCTCTTTTTCCTAAACACTAATTGAAAACTCTACCAGAATTAATTTGATGGCCTTTTTGTCTTTTGCTGTTCTCTGGTTTAGTGTAGTGAATAAGGGAAGCTGTTCATACTCTGAACAGATCCTGAAATATTGCACTTGAATGTTACAATTCTCTGGATACGAATTGATTATACAAAAACTTAAAATTCCCCAAAATTAGTAATGATTGGTCTAAATTCAGTTTAGGATGGCTAACCTAAGTTCCTGAAGTTCCACCTATATATATATACCTACAGATTTACAAGTGCAGGTTTGATATCCATTTCTCAGTGTCCTGTTTAAGATATCTATACTGCCCATCCTCAGTAAAATTAACCCAAAAGTAAATGAACTCAACAAACACTTAATAGATTACAGTACTTGTATGCGCCAAATTCAGTACAGTTTATATGTTGATATTTGAATAACAGAGAAGTTTTAGGAGGTTTTTTTTTCAAGTATCTGATGTTAGAGGTACTAAATCTGAGTAGGATATATATATATATATATATTTTTAAAAAAAAAAAAATCCTACTAGTAATACCATTCTAGGATAGTTCTATGCTGGCGAAGACATGTAGTGACTAGCATATTGATTGGATCAATTAAAAATAAGGATCATCCTTTTTTAGTTGATAACTAACTCATACTGAACTCCTTTGGAAAATTGCGACTCAAATTGTGACTATTATACCACAAGAAATGCTTAGTAAAACAATCACGATTTAAAATAAAAGAAAGTAATATGCTCTGGATAAAGAATTCAGAACATAAAACAATAGTAGGAAAAAAGAAAGGAAAAGAGAACAAGCACATCAAGAAAAGCATTATACTATCAAATGTCCCAATTGCAACTTTATTTTTCCTTTTTCTTGAAAAAAAAAACAAAACAAAACATTATAATATTTTTTCTCTTTGTTATATAGTAGTATTGAAAGAATAGAAAGAAAGGCGCACCAGTCAAGTTGACATTAAAATGACCATTTTGAACAAAAAGATCAAAGTGATGGAAAATCGAGAAGGCAGTCGCCGACTGAGTCCAAAACGAAGCCACCGGAATATTCCTCCGATTCCCTACATCCACCATCCACTTCAAGAAAGTATCGTGCACGAGACACATTAGGCTTGGGCGGCTCGAGCCGGTCCAAGAGCTCCTCAACCGGAGCTTCCAGCTTGGTTAAGGAAGCTCGAATGAAGCCGGCCCAGTCTTTGGCTCGGCCTATTTCTGAAGGGATGACATTTGGGATTGTGACTAAACGGATATTAGCCGGCCTGGGATCGGAGCTGATGAAGCCGTGCCACTCTTCAGTAACTATAAAGGTGATCTGAGAGTGGTAGTGGGTCGGGTCATTGATATATGCTTGCAGAAGTTCATCATCGGATTAACGTGGCCTCTGCCGGGAAACGGCATCGCCACCACGTGGCATGTCTTGGTTGACTGCAAGCTTGAATGGTCCATTGTTTGAGGAAAATGTACGACTCTGGAAACAATTACGAGAGTAGCTACTAGTCTTCACCACTAGTAGGACAGTGAGAGCCAATTAAATCCCAAAATATGAGCTATATAAACTGTTAAAATTACGTCTTTACTTCTTCAATTTAAACGAATTCAAATCAGACTCAAATTTTCTTAAAACTTAATGAGTCGAAATCAAATTATGTAAATTATATTCAATTGAATTTGAACTCAAGTTTAAATCTTTTTTTTTTTTTATATATTTAAACTTGAGCACATAATATTATCGTACTTTATTAAATTCATTTTCACCCTTACTAGTAAGTCACTTTTGAATCCCAAGTATACATAATATGTAAATATTATTTTACACAATATTACATGAATAATCTTGTTAGTGTTAAAATAAATTCTACACTGATGATTACACGGAAAATTAATACAAAATTGCATTTGAATTAAAAGGAAAATTAATTTTGCTTTGATTTATACTTGAGGAATGTTATAGTTATGTTGTTTTACATTTAGAATTAAAAATCATACTTGGTAAATTGTACTAATAATTTGTAGTAGGAACAAATTTATTAGTATGTGGCACGCGAACAAGTCGAAAAACTCAACTTGAACTGGTAATCATACAATACAACCAAGAAACTGGTGGAGTAAATGCTGGCGAATTGCATTTGACCGAAACACTTAACTTCGGCAGAGCAAATGGAGCATTTGCATCATTGTCGAACGGAGGACCACCATGGCCGATTTGTCAGCCTCGGAATAAGGGGATTTAGACAGGACTCAATAACTCACTCTGCGGCCACAACGTTTGGAACGTCCTCATTGGCTTACAACATTTTGATTAAGCAAAAGAAAAAGGTTTATTGGAAGGGGATTATTTTTAAATCTCCAACAACTATTGACTCATCAAATTCTATGCACTAAAGTATCCAACATACGGGGGCATTACTTTTTACATTTTTTCTTTTAAAAAAAGTTTAAAAAAAGAATACATTAATCAATGCAAGTTGTTTCTCTCTCTTTTTTGTTTTTCTTCTTAAAAATGTTTTTATTCTTTTTTGTAATACCTAAAATATTCTTTAAAAAAATACATAATTCAATTATTCCTCATATAATCTAAATACCTATTTTTGAGGATATTACCGCCTATTTTTAGTCATACAATTCTATTCGAGATAATCTATTATTTTTCTCCTTTTTATCTCGCCTGTATACTTTTAATTAAATAGTTATGTCTAAGATGCCCTTCATGGAGTAAAATTGGCTTATCTAAAATACTCTTCATTTAATATAATAAATAAGATTATATATCTTTTATAATACTACTATTATTTATCATATATATTTCAAACTGCTATAACATAGTTCTATTAGATTTATATAAAAATTTAGGCATAAATGCATAATAAGATGGTAAAAATTTTAATTATATAAAAATAATTTATATTTGAACAAAAATAAAATAAAAATAGTTTTATAGCTATTATGTATGTTCAAATAGTTTCTTTCTTAAATTATTACGAAATTTTGACATAAATATGTAATAAATAGGTATAAATTTTTAAGAATAGAAAAATTATTTATACTTGAGAAAAAAATAAATAAAAATATTATTTTATAAATGTTATATATTGTTCAAATCGTTTTATGTTTTATTTCTAATAAAAATAGTCTTCTATATATTATAAATTCACCAATAATTATTTTCCTTTTCCTAATTGTTTATTCATTAACATCGTATGTGTTAGTTAATTAGAATTATTTTTTGTTGTTTTATGTATTTTCATATGCTAATAACATATATAACTATTTTGAGTAAAAGTATAAAACTTTTGACTCTATTATAATGTGATTAATCATGCATTTATTTTGTCTCTTATACACATCTGTTAATACATGAAATTACTATGATTTAAGATCAATGAAAAATAAATAATTAGTTATTTATCATAACAGATAAGTTAAATTAGATTGGCTTTCAAATTTATTACTGTCAATAGTTTCTTTCACTTGTGTAATTAAGCTTACCTTAGCCAAAAAAGTTCAACCCTCTAAAATTTAACATAAAATAAATAAGAGAGGAGAAAATACCTCTAACAACCTTTATGCATTGTTTTTGACTTGATTGGATTTGAATTCAATAATATATATTTTTAAAATCAAAATTTTCCTCTAACTTAAAAATCGCAGAATTAATAGTCATACAAATAAAAAATTTAAAATTTATAAAAGTAAAAAAATAATGGAGTATATAATACTATTTTTTATCTCATTTAAATTTTTATTACGATTAATTTAGATTTTTTTTTCTCTTTCGTGGACAAGAAAAGAAAATTAACCAAGCAATGAAAGTAAAGTTTAGAGCAAAATATTAAAACTCACAATTTTTAATTGAAGATAAAATATTTGTTAGTAGTAATATTTGATTACGAAATCCTTCTCTTTAATAATATAATTTTCTAAAATTTTTGGTTTATATTAACTATTGATGAAGTAGAAAATAAATTCAACCCATAATACGATGCAATACCCAAAATATTCCAAAATAATCAATGTAACACATACAAAAAATTCTATACATAATTTGTGATGCTAATAATAGAAAAAATACTTAGGTAATTATTCAATAAAGAAACAACATAGATTATACAAATAAATCAAATTATTAAATACTCTAAATAGTTGTTGGTATATATTGAATTTAAATGTCAACATTAGAAACTACAATAACAGTTGTTACAGTATTTGAGAAAAAATATTAGTTTAGAATAGTTGTTACAGTAAGGTAGAAAAATTTCAACCAATAGTACGTACGATACATACCCAAAATAATTTAGAGTAGTCATTGCAAGACCTATAAGAATGTTATGCATAAATTGTTGGAATGATATATAGAAAATTATTAAAAAAATAGGTAAGTAATATAAAAGGTAACATAAATTATATGTTAAAATCATACTATAAATATTATAAAATAATTGTAGATATAGATTCTGTTGCACATCAACTTTGGAAATTGTAATGCTATTTTTATATTATTTAACAAAATAATAAAAATGTAGATTAAGTATCTTGATAAACAATATAAGGATTTAATTGAAAAAGTAGCAAAAATAAAAATAAAATTCACACATTTTTATTTGCTTTAATTTCATCTATATATTTAACAAATACAAATTTTAATTTCACAATAAATTAATATATCAAAATACAATTTTGGAGTTAACCACATTTGATACCATTTAGTATGAAGGGAAGAGTTTAAAACGTTTTATACAAATTGCATAATGATATTTCTATGCAATGATTTGGACTAAGCAATTTGTCCATTTCGATTGGATCCGGTGGAATAATGATAAAGAAAGGGGAAGGGGCTCCGCAATGAGATATGGTTCTTGAATAGGAAGGTCGACGGGAGGTTTGAGATGTGTATTTTTAGGCAATTAGGATTCTTTAGTGCATATTGGAAATAAATGAGTCAATAATTATTGGGTATTTAAAGAATAATCCCGGTTCCAATCCTTCCTGAAGTTGAAGCCATATCAAAACAAAAAGACAAAAGAGAGTGCTGGCCTCCTACCACTTAAGGCATTGTGTTACACCTTATGTGGTATGTCTGAATTTTGCCTTATTGTCAAGCATCTCATTCACTACTAAAAGAAAGATATGGATATTCTTAAGCACGGATTGAATCGACTTAAAGAAGCGGGGTTCCCCCTTCTCCTTTTGGGGCAACCTAGATTCCTTTCCCGCCAACACAGGTCTTTCATCGCTATGTTCGTTAGTACCCTATTCAACCTAGATGTTGTCCAGCTACTTTCTTGACACTAAGCTAAGCCAATCCGAAAGCTAACACAAGTATACACCTCCTTACTAGAAGCAATAAACGGTATACACCTCGGACCAAGGATCAACACACTTTCTTGGGACTGCAAAGACAGACTCAAGAGAGAAATAGGTCAGACTCGTCTAAGCCTTCCTCGCAGCAGGACGCGTTAGAGGTCGTTTGGTCTGTCTTTTTTTCCGATGAGGGAACTTAAATAAAAAAGGGCTTTCGGCACTTACGCTATCCGGCTAGCTATTAAAAGCATCGAGAAAGAGTCTTGGAACAACTACCTTCCCATCGAAGGCCCTAGTACTACAAATTTTTTACCAGATTTGTTCACAAGAACAGTTTCTATTCCAAAAAGATTAGCAGCAGACCATGCTACCTCCGAATACAATCTAACCGAAAGCCCAGTGCCTTAACCAAGACACTGACCTCTTTCTCTCATCCACATCTATCGATGTGTATAACTACCCTTCTTGTTCTTCCTCCAAGAGCGCTTCCTTGCGGTAGAGATTCAATCTCTATCACCAACAGAGAGACATACACATCTCTCTTATACATATCTAGATGTGTATAAGAGACAGGAACTCGATTCTTTGAAAAGTGATGTTCGAAAACACTGATGAGACAGTAATTAATGTTTTAAGTGCACCAAGCCAAGAGCGAACAAAGCAGCTGACGAATGATTTCTCGTCTTACCATAATGATGACATGGCCCTGCTTTCAACACAAGTAGAAGGAACTCAATCAAGAACTGATATTCACTCAGTAGAATGCTTTCGTTAGAACCTTACCTTACGTTACTTCTTGGTTAGTAAGTTCGAAAGGATCCCTGATTCTTCCTTTCTTCTTCCAATTTGCTATATTTCATCAACAACTAAATCAACAAACTAGCAATTAGTAGGAATTACCATACCATAAGAAGAAAGTTGGTATAACATCGAAGAGGGCCCATCCAATCTTATTAGAAAGGGACATAAAGATGATCTTTGGTGCTTTTCGACTTCTCCCATAGGTCAACTCAATTACCGCTAAAGCCCTAAACAACCTTAGCGCCATTGCTGTATAAGAGACCTGCTTTAGAAGATGTGATTGGTGTGAAGTGGATTTTGAAAACCAAGCTCAAACCAGACGGTTCAGTGTTTTCCTGTCTCTTGCTACTTTTGTCAATTTTAAATCTTAGATGTGTATAAGAGACAGAAATCTACATGTTCACTCCCCCATTGGAAGGGAGTGACTAAAGGTATGCCATCGCTCTTACCTTCCTGCCTCTTTTCTTTTATGAGACTACCTTCCTTTGCCTCTGCTCGTTCTGTCTCTTATTCACTTGCTTTTGGCTACGGCCTTATTTACCAAGCTCGGGACTATCCTATGTAAGCTATCACGTCTGAAATGAGAGGGGCGAAAAGCTAGCGTAAGGGATAGAATGTCTTTTCTATTTCGTGGCAAGTCAATCTATCGGGTCTCATTCTTCGTGGCAACTCTTCATACACATCCATTATGTATAAGAGACAGTGTTGGTTATACTTAGCCATACACCATCATCCAAGTCGTAGGAAGAAGCCATTAGCGAACAAAGCATCTGCCGATCATGATACAGCATCCTGTCTATTAGTCACTTTGGCCAACTTGTTCTTTCAATCAGTTACCAAAAGTCACTTATTTTGATTTCTAAAATATGGCTCGGCTTAGAGCGGTGGAGGGCAAAGTTCATTGATTGCTAACGAAAAGGCTTTTCATGAAGAAGAAGCCTATTTCCATGAAGAGGGGAAGAGTTCCAACAACCGTGATCCCGATTCTGAGTCTTTTGACTTGTTTAGGAAGGAGGGCTTTTTTTCAAATCTAAAACTTATGAAGCTTCCAATGAAGAGAGAGCTAGCTTTTTATCTGAATCTAGGACAGAGGATTTTAGTTTCTTTTTTACCAAATCCAGAAGATGAAGCTACTGAGATCGAAAACATGAGGTTCAACACCTACCTAGTCCAAAGCTACACCGTTGTCTCTATTCTATGGTCTAGGGGCAAGCCGCCCACTTTTGCGACTTTCTAGGGCGCATTTTACTCCTTTCCTTGATGAAGGAACCACCTTACTAAAGTTTCTCACTTTTAACCCTTTTCCTTTTGCCAGGAATGGAGGGACGGAAATAAGGGTCATATTCCCGACGATAAGATCATCGCAGCTTTTCGTTTGGACGAGAAGACTTGAAATAAAAGCTGATGCAGAATTATGTCAAGAGCTCCTAACACCCTTAAAAAAGAATCCCTTAGAGGTAGAAATACACCTTGCTTCAGGGTACCGCAGAATAGAAAAGAATATACCAATCCTAAGAATCCATAGGATTAATTGTGGATCCAAGAGAGTAATAGAAAGATTTTTTTCTTATATTTTTTATTTCAAATCTTCTCTATCTAGTTAAGTAGGAAAGTCTGGATTTTGGGCTTACTTACATGGTCAAGGTTCGTTATCTTAAGCATTCCTGTTGGAACGACTAGCTGGAAAAGCGCTATAGCTTTGCTTTCTTGGTAATACCAAGCTAATCATTTTTTCCACATTTGTGTTGGGAAACAGAGCAGTCTTAAGAGCTAATCCACTCAAGTAGGAGAGATAATAGGATAAGTCTCACAGGAAGGGGAAGCGCTCTTGGAGGAAGAACAAGAAGGGCTGTCTCTTATACAAAGGGTGCTCCTAAGTAAAAAGAAGAAAGAGCTTCTCTTGAGGCATTAGAGTTTTCCAATTATCCTATTATATTCTCCTACTTGAGTGGATTAGCTCTTAAGACTGCTCTGTTTCCCAACACAAATGTGGAAAAAATGATTAGCTTGGTATTACCAAGAAAGGTGTGGGAGTAAGCACAGTATCAACTATGAGACAAATGCTCCATACTGTTAGGATCAGAACCCGACATTTGCAGAAATTACTTAATAAGCCCTTGAAGATAATAACGAATATAAATAAAGAGAAATATAATAATAAAAGGGATACAAAGATTTACGTGGTTCGGTCAAAAGACCTATATCCACGGGCGAAGGGGAAAACATCCACTAATTTAGAGGATTACAAATTTGGAGAGACCTCCATAAAATGGGCTGTAGGCACCATTATAACAAAAGCACAGGAGAGCCCAAATAAGACAAAAGGCTAGATGGCCATAAAGGCCCTGAAAGCCTACTAAAACTCTCTTGGCTTGGTGCACTTAAAACATTGTGCCTGCATTAAGACCCTTAATTTATAACATTGGGTGGAAGAGAAATACTCTTTCCAAACCAATGTGGGACAAAACAAAAGATACAAGGCATACCCAACAAATTTTCACCTTGACTTGTATCGCATAATAAATCCTCATAAAATGGCAAATCTTCACAAAATGAACATTCTAGATGTGTTCTCCAAGAGAAAACTCAATAGCCCAGATTCAAACTCCACATTCTCCAACAATGTCCCCAATTTGTACTCAACGCAAGCCCATTCTTCATCCATAAAATAGGCCCAACAAAACTCTTCACAAATACCAAACGGACGACTCGGAAGCTCAAACGTCCAATACACAAAGAAGAGTGTAACAAAACGGCCAATACCAAGAAGAAATTACTTGCCAACGAGTAACCATGATTCAAAATTTCTCAACCCAAAACTTCATTACCATCAAATCGGCTAAACATGGGTTCTCGGCTCTAATACCAATTTGTTAGGATCGGAACCCCGACATTTGCGGAAATTAGACTTAATAAGCCCTTGAAGATAATAACGAATATAAATAAAGAGAAATATAATAATAAAAGGGACACAAAGATTTACGTGGTTCAGTCAAAAGACCTACATCCATGGGCGAAGGGGAAAACATCCACTAATTTAGAGGATTACAAATTTGGAGAGACCTCCACAAAATGTCTAACACATCTAGAAGAGAGCCCAAATAAGACAAAAGGCTAGATGGCTTAAAGACCCTGAAAGCCCACTAAAACTCTCTTGGCTTGGTGCACTTAAAACATTAATTAAGACCCTTAATTTATAACATTGGGTGGGAGAGAAATACTCTTTCCAAACCAATGTGGGACAAAACAAAAGATACAAGACATATCCAACACATACAGTGACGGAGGAAAAAAAAAAGATTCAAAAGAATCTGCTCTTAGGTGCTAGCCTTTAGCTTCTTTCTTTGTCAGTGTAGTGCCATATCAAGAAGGGAATAATCCCAGTCACAGACTTATTCGATTCCTATTAAGGATCTAAGATCTGTCTCTTATACACATCGTATATAAGATAAAGGTAGCTCTTATAAGAGCTAGTTTCCCACAAGCTAAGCAAGGGTCAATAATGCCTTCGCTTCACTTCAAGACGCTATTTACCAATAAGAATAGGAATTGTGGGAAACTAGCTCGGGATAAGAGCTACCTTTCTCCTGTTGGAGTATGGAGCCGATTTCATTTTCGGGACTTAAAGAATGGAATAAAGTATGTTTTCAAGGATAGCGGGTAAGCAGGAAATCCCATGGATCAGATCTCGGATCTTGCCGGGTTAAGCACGCTAATTAAAAGGCCCTTTGCTATCAATAAGAAGGAAGAACGGGATGCGGCATGACTAGTACCAACTGGAACGGAATGGGATGATGATAATACCACATTCCCTTTGTTCTTCTTCGTCCGTAAAAAAGCTAGAATGTAGACTTTAAGTAAGGAAAGTGACTTCGTTTAGGTGCATAGCAAGGCAGCCCAATAGAGCTGGTAAACTAAGCTAATCTTTGCATTCCGAAAGCAAAATTGAAACCCTTCTCCAAGGGTGGCTTGGTGCTTTAAATAAGAAGATTTTAAAAAAAATGTGTATGTAAAAGTCTCTGGTGTTTTGTCTTCTCGATCGAGATTGGGTTAGCGAGAAAACAACAAGTGGATGTTCCTACGTACCACATTAATTCAATCACATAGTTAGTTGGACAAATGAACAGGGGAATGCTACCTGATGGCACCAGTTCCTTCTTTCCCGATTTCTTCTTTAGGGACGAGTTACACCGGTCAATAAGGAGATATTTTGGGCTTATTGGATGCACTTCACCAGCAAGAGGGTCAACACCAAACTGATCGATTAAGTTTTCGCATCCTGTTTACATGAGATTTGGCCGGTCAAGTTCCTAGTTACTTCGTTCCTTCTTTTGCTGGTTGCTCTTTCGCTTTACTTGGCTCAGTTTCATACTTTGGGTTGGAGCACCCGCCTGCAGTACGATCGAGTCTAATTTGTAATCCTCTAAATTAGTGGATGTAGATGTGTATAAGAGACAGGGCCTAAGGGTTCCCTCATGACCCAATGACATACCAACCACGCCCCTTATCTAACGAACCACTTCTATTCTGAGTGAGGTATATGAAGAATGGCTTTTGGTCCCTTTCGTCAGTGGTAACCCTGTCTCTTATACACATCTACTCCTCATATAATCTATTCCCGTAAGGGATAGGTACTCATTCTCGGCCGCTTTCGGTTAGTGTTCATTCTTGAGTGATCGCTCGTTATCCGGCCAAAAAGGTGGTCCGAAGCTTCCTCTCTCCCGGCAAGCAAGACGAGATCACCACTTCTCTCGATAATGGACTTTACCTGTCTCTCTAAGGTGTATCTTAGAAGGTGTCTAAGAGACAGGAACCTCCGGAGGGTCTCCATGTATGCCTTCTTTCTCTCCTCCCCTCCCTAATACCTAATACATAGTTCCGTCTATGGAGCCTAAAGCTTCAAGCATGGCATGGCGGAGTAAGTTGGCCTAGTCTCTTGCCCAACCTTCGCCTTCTTCAGTAGCCAAGTTGAAGCCTTCAACGCTTCTTCGGCCTATCACCTTTCTTTTTGTTCAAGGTTGAGCTTGTTCAATTGAAGCTAATGCTATGTTGCCCTTCCCTTGTTCAAGAGAAAGTGAGGATGGTCGTAGATCATATAGCATAGCTACCGGCCTAAACAAAAGAGATTAGCCTCTTGATCAATCGATTGATTGGATCGAAGTACGAAGGGGTTGATTGAAGTGTAAGATCAGCCCAAGACTAAGGCCGAGCAACTAGCTGCTACAGTATTAGACGTCTATCTATCTCACCACGCAAACCCTACTCCTGTATTAATTGGTAAATGTGTATTAAAACTAACAGACATGAGTCCCAACAAATTTGGATTCCAAAGTTTATATCTCTTCTTTACTTTTAAGTGACAAGGGGGTGACAAAGGGTATACTTTCTTCTCTATGTCACCGTCTCATCAATGAGCGTAGATTAATAGATATGGCTTTTGTTCTTGTCAATCTATATCCCATTCTTCCGGTATAGTTTTCTTTGATCACAGATCGACAGGTGATCTGTCCTTTCAATAAAGCCTTTTGTCATAAGGCGTGGTCTAACTCTGAGAAAAATCATTCTTGTGTTAGAGACAGGAGTACCACATAATATGGCAAGAAGACTATTTGAATCCTTTTAAAAAAGTTTATAGTCTGAAAAGCTCTTACAATTCTCAACGCCCTTATGAGGTAGTGAACTCTTACTACCTCATCTCGTGTGGCATGGAAGTCAGCCCGGTAAACTGATTCCATTCTGCTACTAGGGTTCAAAACCTTCCCCTTAGCTCTATTAAAGACCTTTTCTTATCAAGAGATGCTAAAGCTATTTATAGTTGGTATTTCTAAGTCGGAAGGAGGGCTTTGGGCAAAGAGCAACTAAAAAGTACTTGACTTCAGTCAAAGTTAATTGAAAGACGTAACTTCAGGATCGATGTAATTGAGCTCGACTGTAAGGATCCTAGAGGAGAGGAAAGGAAAGGAAAGACTTCGAGTACTTCCTGCAAATTGCTTATGTAAGAACTAGTATATTAGAGTTATCATAAGATTAAGAAAATATGAAAAAATACCAATATATTAGAGTTACCAAGAGAGTAAGTAGAGATTTACTATAGATCCTCTTTTATTTTTGTTTTTATTTTTTTAAAAAAAGTTTAAGAAATAGATTAAAAATATATATATATTCTCTATATGTATACACATTTACACAATGTGTTAATGAAAATTAATTTTGATAGAAATTTATCTAAAATCCCACTTAAAGTAATATGTAATTTTGGACATCTTTAGAACTGCATATTTTTTTATTAGAATAAAAAAATATTTTTCATTAGCACTGCGTGTATCTTATAATAAGTTGGATAAATGACTATTTTTATTAAAATTTGGAGCATTTCAGAGCAATATAAAAGAATAATTTATTATTTTAACTTTTATAATGATTTTAGTATATTATATGGTACCTATCAATAATATGGATAATATATTAGTTTAATTATATTTTAATTTTTTATAATGATTTTTTTGTGTATTCATTTTTTAATATTTTAATTAGATTTATTTTTTCGTATTTTTTGAAATTATAATTAATTAATTTTGTAATTATTATGCATATATCATTTGATTTCCTATAAATATTTTTGACCTATAAAAGAATATCTATATCTCCTTTATAAAATGATGTTTGGTACTTGATAGTGATTTTATCTTTTAATAATGACAAATTATATACAAATATATTTAAAAAGTTTAATACTATGGAAAATATATTTGTCTTTAATTGATCAAGTAATTGATAGTGCCGCTATAGGAAATCATAATTTAAACGCCTAGAAGAGAAATAGAAATAAGATACAAATATTATATGTTATTGTTCTTATAAAAGAAAAATTTATTTATATTTGAGAAGAAATGGAATTGATGTATGAAATTTAAAAAAAAAAAAAAAAAAGAAAGGTGAAAATAATTACGAAGAAAATAGTAAAAATATTAAATCTATATTTTAAATTATATAACTTTTGCATAAAAAGTACTTAACGAAAATGCTTCTATTTTGTATTCTATGTTATCATTCATTGATTATTTATTTATTTAAAAAAAATTCCAACAAATCAAGAGTATTACATGTGCAGACATATCAGACATAATTATTTAATTAGGGTATATTGGGGAGATAAAAAGGAGAAACTAATAGATTATCTCGAGTAAGATTGTATGACTAAAAAATAGATAGTAATGTCCTAAAATATAGGTAGTTAGATTATATGAGGAGTAATTGAATTATGTATTTTTTTTTTAGGAATTATATTTCATTAGGAGCGGGTATTTTAGGCATTACAAAAAAAATGGGAGAAACACTTTAAGGAAACATAAATTATGCAAGACTTTATAAAATCATCATATTAAATATTTTAAAATAATTATAGATGTACATTGTGTTACATGTCAACTTTGGAAAGTACAATGCAATTTTTACACTATTTAACAAAACAATAAAAATATAGATTAAATATCTTAGTAACAATACAAGAAATTAATTAGAAAAGTTTGCAAAAAATAAAAATAAAACTCATACAATTTTGTTAGTTTTAATTTTTTTTATATATTTCATAAATACAAATTTTAATTTCATAGTAAAATACTATATCAAAATATAATTTTGCAACTAACCACATTCGATACCATTCAGGATGAAGGGAAAAGTTTAGAATATTGATAAAGTTTTGAAATGAATGTTATCATAAGGTTAAGACATATGGAACAATACCAACATATTTTCTACTTTGATACAATTTACACAATATGTTAAAAAATTAATTACAATAGTAATTAAATAAAAATTATATGTTATTTTGGATATATTTAGAAATTACATATTTTTCAGTACAGTATATATGTGTATTTAGAGTAAGATAAAGAATTTTTTTCAATAATGTTTTCTACATTTAAAGCAAGATAAAAGAACAACATTTTATTTTTACCTTTTGATAGTGATTTTAATATATTATGTGGTACTTATACATATCATAGAAATTAAATTAGTTTAATCTATTTAGTTTGATGTCTTTGTTATTTACATTTTACTTAGGTTCATTTTTTTATTATTATTTTTTGAAATTTTAATTAATCATTATGTAGTTATTACCACATATTGTTTGATCTCATGTAAATATTTTCCCTATTAAAAGAATTTTAACATGTTTTATCTATAAAATGATGTTTGATGCTTGATAATAATTTTATCTTTTATTAGTAATAAAGAGTATATAGATACATCTAAAAAGTTCAACAGTATGGAAAAAATCTATATTTTTAAATGATGAAGTCATTTGTGATGTCATTATAACAAATTATAATTTGGGAAGCTAAATGAGAAATAGAAATTTTTTAAGAATTGAAATTAACCACATTTTGTGTCATCAATATGAATGAAGATATCAAACTTCAAAATTTCGATAGAATACTAAAATAAATGTTATCATAAGTTTAAAAAATATAAAAAAATATCAATATAGTCACTATATATGCACATTTACACAATATGTTGACAATAATTAATTGTAATAAAGATTTGTACAACATCCTAATTAAAGTAATGTGTAATTTTAGACATTTTTATAACTATATATTTTTCATTAGCCTTGCGTGTATTTTATAGTAAGATAAATAATTATTTTTATTAATATTTGGTGCATTTCAAAGTAACATAAAAGAATAAGTTATCAATTTAATTTTTTATAATGATTTTAATATACTATGTGAACCTCTCAATAATATGCAAAATATATTAGTTAAATTAGATTTTAAATTTTTATAATAATTTTCTTGATGTATTCATTCTTTACATTTTAATCATATTTTTTTTATTTTTTGAAATTATAATTAATTTTTGTAATTATCGTATCCATATATCATTTGATTTCATGTTCAATAAATATCAATACTTCATCTATAAAATAATGTTTAGTACTTGATATTGATTTTGTCTTTTAATAATAACAAAGCATATCAAAAAATTGGTGGTTCTACTATAAATAATCATTATCTAAGCGTATAGAAGAAAAATAAAAATAAGATGCAAATAGTGTCATATGTTATAAAAATAAATAACATTAAACAAATAACAAACATGTCACGCTCCCAAAACGGAACAATGACACGCCGCACTTTGGGATCACCCCAAGCATGCAAGACACAGTACAAGAGCAATAAACAAACCATAATACTTGTCATTAAACCTCAAGATCAACTAAAACAAAACCACAAAAGTATATTTAACAACCATGTCTATAACAATTCCACGATAACCAAATCACACTCATATACAAGCATCAAACCACAATCCAAACAACAGTCAAAAGTTCGATCACAAGACAAATCTAACAAGTCTATAAGCTCATAGACCTATCAACATAAGAACCAACCTCAAACTAAGATGGTAAACAAGAAAACTCTATTTCCAGTAATTGGGGTCCGTACTGTAACCTCCTCCCAAGTCAGCACTCGACTCAGGACCTGCGAACGTCTCTTGTTGGTCCTCAACTGCTTAGTAAATAACATTTAAACCTAATCGTAGATAACACGCATATAATCACTGTAGGGAACATTATACGAAACATTATCAATATTTAAAATACAAATGCCAATCAATAAACTAATGGTTCACAAAAGTCTTCTCAGCACTGAATTCAGATCTACCTATTATCCGTCCGAGTAGACAAGATATAATGGAGTGTCTATCACTTGTCTTTCTGATAGATTGGGTATAATATTTATGAAAGCAGAATACTCAGTATATCATTTCATTTACTTACTCATAGCCAAATCCACTAAAGTGACCCATTGAGCTATTCACAGTGATCATTCATTAACACATAATACAATAATGAACAAATAATACATTACATAACGAACATATAATAATTTATAAACGCAGTTACCTTATAAACATTAATGAAAATAAATATACTTACCTTAATATCAATTATTCTAGAGTTGCAAAACCAATCATATACAGGGTATCGATAAAAAGCGTAATCATTACTTATCTCAAAAATCGATTTCGTAGACATATTCTAATTTCGACGGTCTAAAACTCTAACCCCGAATCACCTAAATCAGGAGAGTATTATACCTATAGGATAAAAATCAAGGTAGGGGTTCACTTTTGGGTATTATCCAAATTCTCAAATTAGGCAATAGTTAAACACAAATAAGTAAGGGTTGATTTAAATTTGTAAAAATAAGATAAGTCTAAGAATTAGGGTTCATAATTTCGAATATATCACTAGGTTAAGAATTGTCAAAATTCCAATTCAAATCTCACAAAAATAATAGTTCAAAAGTTATTTCAAACCATAAATCTAATTCATGTAACTCATAGACATATTTGGTATTAAAATCAAATAACAAAACAACAAAATTAAACAAATTAATTTCTTAAGAAACTTAAAATTTGGCATGAAAACAATGTAAATCTTGAAGTAAAGCCTACTTATATTTGTTAGATTAAAGGTCTGCGAGTATTTCTGGACCATCAATTTAATTTGAATAGAAAAATTTCTAAATAAATTATTAGATTTGAGAAATTGGGTTAAAGGGGTTTTGGAGGTTTGTCTCTGGAATTCAATTGGAAAATGAAAGTAACAGTGAATCAAAAACTTCGTAACGAAGTTTTAATAAATTTTCAAGATTTTCACTTTAGTTCCTCAACTTTTATAAAATTATATTTTTATTCAAAAATTTTAGAAAATGTTTAAAAAGGGTAAAACGATTATTTAATATTTGAAAGAGATATTTATGAGTATTTTAAAAGGATGAGATCAAGTACGAAAATATATGAAATGATCAAAAAAGTCGGGTATTACAAAACAATAGTAAAAATAAAAAACTAAAAAATAAAGATGAAAATAATTACGAAAAAAAGCAAATTGATATCAAATATATAATAAAATATACCTTTTATATAAAAAAAAATTCAACAAATAAAATATTTACACTTTGAACTCTATATTATTATTTATTGATTATTTATTTATTTTTAAAAAAATGAAAATATCCAACAAATCAGGAATATTACACGTGCGAAACACGTACTTTTTCTAGTCCTCCTATAAGATTAAGACTTATCACTAACCTATATTTCAGTAACTAACGATAGTACTTACAATTTGCCGATCAAATAAGAGATAAAAGACATAAAAATCATCCTTTAATCTTTCATGATTTAATTACTTTATTTACCGTAGCATGGAGGGAAAGCTAGTATTTCTTTTCGGATATGGAATTGCACTTGTGTTGCATGCGACTGCTGATTCTGCTCTTTTATGCCATCCATCTGAAGAAGGAATTTAACGTGGCTAATTGCTCATGAACTATGAAGAAAGCAATAAGCAAATGAAGAAGAGCAGTCTTCAGTCTGAAGCCGACAACATTCCCTGATTCACTGATTTGTTGAGCTCTGTTTCTGGTCTCTTTCCCTTTATCACACTTCGAGTCCACAAAATCTTTTCAAACGTGTGACCAAATCACCAAAAAATGATCATTTCTCCTCACCCTCTCACCACCCATTTTCCAGCCTTCCACAATGTGCTTGCTATCTGGGAACTAATCCCAACCCAATGGGAATGAAAGCATTGGAACACCAGCAAATGCACCTTCTTATATTATGTTATTATTACTGACTTACATTAATGGGGTGTTATGTTATTATTACTGACTTACATTAATGGGGTGTGTCTAATGGGGTGTGTTCTTATTTATAATAGACAGTAGATGTTTCGAATTCTTGATTGATCTTAGTAGATCATCTTATAAGTTGGCTTACCTTATTTAGACAGTATATGTTTCGAATTCTTGATTGATTTTAGTAGACATTCAAAATAGTCGGGGGCAAGATTCGTTACTAGTATCACTATGAGGAGTAAACAAGCAAAGCCGGCCAATCCTAATCTTATAAAATTTTAGAATTATTTAGAAAGAAAATAATTTATAAAGTCATAAATTTAGAGTCTATTTTTAAAATTACTTTACGTGATAATATCATATTAAATTACCAATCTCACTCATTTTAATCTAATAACACGTTAATAATTTTGTCACATTATATAAATATACAATTATTGAAAGGAGTTTCGGTCATCCATAAAAAAAAAAATAGTAATATGTAATAGTACTAATATTTTCTTGTTTTTGTCGTATTTCATTTTTTGTATAAGTTTTTAATTACGAAAAAAGTTTGCCGGATCAGTTAGAATTTTTTTTTTTCCTCCCTCCCTTTGTTCCAATTTTTTGGGTAAAACTAAAACACGGAGTATTTTTAATTTTTAGGAGACGGAGTCCATCTATGTTGAATATTGTATGCGCCAGAAATACATTAAAGGATAAATCCGCGATCAATCAATTTCGTCAGGACTTCAAAGAAGAGTTCATATCCCACACCTCCCTGTCTCTCATTGCATCTTTTTGCAGGGACCACCTAAGCAAAACAGGCATCACTAAAATATCTATTTTTATCGTTTTTCCAATGAAACACTCACGAAATATCTAAAGGAGAAATGAGCATGTGTTATGCCGGTTGAGTTATAACATTAGCACACGCATCATTAAATTGAATTTTTTAAAATATCTATCTATCTATATATATATATATATATATCTTATAGGTAATAATAAAATTAGATGAAAGGAGTGTCAAAGAATTTCTGAAATTTCCATATCTTTCTAATGAAATGGAACTCAACACCGATTCGTACGAGTAAAGAAAATTTTTAGATGGATTAGATCTATTTTACGTATTATAGACTTTTTAATCTATATTTATTTACATCATTTTAAAAAATTTTATTTTATTGAGTTAAAATAACATGAATAAATATACACTAAAAAATTTATAACACCTATTATAAATCTGATTTACATAAAAATTTTCGTAGGAGCATATACAAACCGAGCTCAAGCTCTTATAACAATCGTTAGAAGTGAAAAAAGGCCACGTCTTTAATTGGACCATCATAATATCATGGGCAAGAGGCCCACCCTTTTCATACGAATGGACAATTAGATATTAGCAGCACAAAACTACAAATTGATATTTATTCGTTTGATGCACAGAATTGAGAGAGACGTTCATATTTAAATTTAAGGTGCCCATCTCTTTTCTTTTCTTTTTGAGGGAAATTTAAGGTCCCAATTAAGACAAGGACTCGACTCAACTGCTGATACAAGGTTGACATGCCAATCCTTGCATTATTAATATTTTGGGTCAACTTGTTCTCTTTTATGAAAATATTTAGCTACGAAAAAATCTTATATAATTAACGTTCATGTATTCACAATACACAAAATCTATACATCTTGTAGGTATATAAACCATTTATGCAAGAATTTATCGTTAGTTACTGGTAACACTGTCTATAGTAGCACTGGTAGACTTGACACTGCTAAAAGAATGTTTGGAATTAAAAACAGATATTTATTATTTCATTGATAGATAAAATCCAACGAATAGGTTATGCATGGGAAAAATATAAAAGTAACATAATGGTTAACAGACGGGAGTTAGATATTTTCAGATATTTTCTGCAATCATTTGTGTATCTTATCAGCAACCCTTTTCACAAAACGTCCCTGGAATGTATGATTAAAATTAAAAGAGAAGAGTTAGTAAATTTCGATCTAACATATAACATATCTGAAATTAACTACGCACATGAAATTCAGAAATTAAGCAATTTTTTTTTAGAGGAAAAATTTAATTACCCTGAGTCTAGGTCTTTTATCTGCATTGAGTTTCCGAACTTGATATCTTATCTTCTTGGAGAACAGTCTGGTGTGGCGCTTTTCTTTGTACCTTAGCACACTTGCTTCCCTTCTTCTCCTCTCTTCCTCGATCACTGGCACCTCTCCCATCTACACAGTTTCAGAAGAAATAAGAGAAGCGAAATTGTTTGACGACAAAGACAGTTTAGTTTGTAAAACGCATTTTACTATTGATCGTGGTTCGAACAATCGAAGGTAGGTGCAGATCTATTGCAAATTTATTTTTATTTTAAAAAAAAAGAAAAAAGAAAAAAAAGAAACGTTCTAGCAATATGAGCAGGCTAGGCAACTTCAACCTGTATATTAATGAAATAAAAAGAGAAGAAAAAATAAAGATGGATGACTAACATAGGCATTATTATTTGCAGCAACAAATGTCGACGAAGATTCATCAGCCCAAAGTGTGCGGTCGGACCATGCATCCAAAACCTCCTGATAATTTAAGCTCAAATTCAAAGACAGTTGCTTTTTCTCTTCCTCTTCCTCTTCAACAAGAATGCATACTCGGCCTCTTTCTTTATGCTGCTAAACTGATGAACAACAACCTCAAGCATTCTAGTTGATGATGGATGGTTCTGATCAAAGTATTTGTTCTCGTACACATCATCTGCAGCAGCCTCCTCATTATTATTAACAAATCCACCCCAAGAAGGCATCAAACAGTCATCCCAATAATTCACTGAGCTGACCATAAATATCAGGACCCTTTTGAAGTGGAAGGTCTGTTGCATCATCATCTTCAATATTAATGCAGTCAAACTCATCTTCAATATTAACTTGACCATGATGGTTGACTTCTCTTTTGAGGCTCTCTTCTTGAATAATAATAGAAGAAGTGGTGTCGTGTGGCAATTGAAGTAGTTCTTCTTTCTTAAAACTTGTTGACAAAGTTTTTATCCTCATATCCTCAGGTTCTTTATCTTTTCTTTACTTTCTTGCTATTACTAACATTATAAGGAGAGGTTGAGGTTGAGGTTGAGGTTGAGGTTGAGGAATGAAGAAATTGCAAAGAAGATATTTTGTCTTTGACAAAATAATATAAACTGGTAGGTGCTTTTTTCCTACGTGACACCTTATCTTTTGGTAGCTGTATGGCCTACAAGTTCTAAGATTATCCAGCTTGGACTTTTATGGGTTCCAAGGTGCTAAAGAATACTACAAAAGTGACACTTCAATAGTAGTAATACTAATAGCAGTAGTAATATCTTCTTTTTTTTTTGAGTAAGTAGTAATATATTTTGGTTATTGTATGTCTACAATCCATCCTTCTAATTTAACCATTCTACCTAGAGTCCTAGATCTAATTGGGTAAAAGAGTCATTTTATTGATAAAGTGGAAAAGGATAGGAATATCAAAATGGTAAAAGATCAATTTGGTCCTTTATATCTAAATTATCTACCAATTTGGTTTTATATCTATCATAAAGATCAATTTGGTTTCTAATTTTTTAAAAAAATAATTAATTTAAGGCTTGTGCCGAAAATTGTTGACAAACTAACGGAATCGTTAACAACACATCTAGTGTAGGTTAACGCCTACATGATTATTACTTGATTTGTTCCGTTAATTTTATAATTTATCGATAATTTATATAACAAACTTTAGATTGGTTGATTTTTTTTAAAGACGAAGGATTAAACTGGCCAATACCCAAAGATCAAGGACTAAATTGATATTTATCATATCGAAATAATAAAAAGACAGACACTGAAAAGACATTGAGACCAAAAAAAAGAGTATAGATTATACAATTAAGTTGTCGGTTTGTAATTTATTGGGGTGATGAGGAAAACTTTCCAAGAAATGAAAGGCAAAGAATTAAGAAAAATAAGAAAACAAGCAAGAACAAATTGTATTGAGGAAAATAGTAGAAAGAGGTCTAAATTCTGAGAATATGTTTGTCTATGAAAACTAAAATTGGGGTGCTTGACAATTGAAAACATTTCCAATGGAAAAATGAAACTACTCATATAGTTCAGGGGGTTTTCGTGAAATGAATTTACCCCATTTAAATAATGGAGGTGGGCGTATTCCTTTTGTGTGTCCAGCAGGCCTAATCATTAGCATGGGCCATATAACCATACCCTTCAAGAAGCCTACAATTTTCAGGTAAAGGTCATTTACATTCTTGGGCTTGTTAGCCCAGGATTTCAACCACCCCCAAACCCAGCCGGACATATTGGTGGACTGTTGGTGGGCTAATAGGTAACAGCTTATAAGAGATATATTTTCCTTATGTTATTTTAGGCATTTTTAGTGTCCTTTCTTGACCAAAAAAAATAGGTGTCTTTGACGTTCTCTTGTTTTCCCAACTTTATTTTTAATGCGTTATTTTAGTGCATATTATTATGTAACAATCTTTTTTTTTTTATTTTAAAAAAGCTAACTTTTACAGGTTTTGATGCAAAAAAACAAATAAATGCCTTTTATGTTATTTTCCTGAGTTTGCAGCTTCATAATAATACATTTTTGAAAGGTTCAACATGATATATAAAAATGAACATCAGTAAAAAATATTACTCGTATTTCAGAGTTCGGCAATAATAATAAGTAGATAACTACCAGGAGCTTATTTTCCATTCATATACTATATGTAAAGGTTGGAAGAGTCGAAATTTTGAACTTGTATTTGTATAACAAGATTTTTTCAAGCGTTAGAAATGTGATTGTAAATGCCAATATATATATATATATATATATATATATATATATATATATATACTATTCTTGTTCGAAACCGCAAAATCTAAGTTATTATTTCCATTTTTAGTGTACGTTTACTTTTTATGAACAAATAGAGTAGTTGAAGAGAAATTATTATATAGATCGAGTCAATGATAAATAATATAAATATTTTAGTTCACAATTACTTTCGTCATTTCCAACTAATAAAATAAATCACCTTTCCACAATGATGTAAGTGATTATACACCAAGATGTATGACACCTAAACGAACCAATCCATCTAAGACTTTTCTAGTTGAATGATTTGGAAGCTTTATATCGCCATCAAATAATTGTCGAGTCCTCTCATATTGATATCGAACCTTAAGCATAAATTGTCAAAAATCAATTTCACCTCTTCGTCCAATTAAAGAGTAGTAGTAATTAAGCAAGCAAGTAATGTATCACAATCAGCCTCAAAACAAAACATGTATCACAATCAAATTTAATTAGTGAACGAAAACAAGTGGCGCTTTTAAGTGGTTTCCGTCTAATAACTTTCATCTTTTGGTCTATTTTGCAGTCATAAATAAAACCAGTTTTTCAGTTTTACAAGTAACAATGTAGGGAAATAAAATAAAATAAAAACTTCTCCCACATGCAAAAAGTCTTGAGAAAATGACTTATATATCTTGGATTCAATTCATGCACCAACCTCAACTTGCGTGGACTTTCATGAGATACTATAATACTACTACTTCTTACACTGTGAGTGTGTGTGTGTGCTGGGGGGGGGGGCGAGGGGGGGAGGCAAGTAAGCTTGAAAAGGTAAAAGGAGTCGCACAAAATAGAAGATTATATAGTACACTTTAAAGTCAATAAGAATCCAGATTACAAGGCAAACATTTATCTTGACCGTTTTGATTGTCATTCGGATTTTGGCTTTCCTCATTTTTTTGGAGGGCTCGAGGTAATGCTTCCAAACAACAAAGGTAAATTCCTTTGAACATCAGTTGCCTTCATAGATACGGAAAATCCAGTATTCAACTACTTGTTTGTTCTGATACCAACCTACTGGACCTTACGTGTATTCAGCATATAGGACATTAAAAAAAAATTATGGAGATAAGAAATTGAATATACTATATACTGTATAACCTTCACAGTTTGGGGAGTAAAAGAGTGACGTTTCATATTAATTCCCAGCAAACATTATATATTAGCATGGGTCACTATATTATATAGGATCAAACAATGGTCTGGCTTCTTCCGTTGAAAATACGAGGAACATGTTCATGATTTCCAGTCCTGATGAAAGATAATTGCTAGGTATTTGCACGTAACTGCTTGAGTAGGCTTATGAAACTTTCGTTTTTTACGTGAAAACAAACCAAAAGATATTAGTATTACTTTCCCAGTCATGGCCCGTTTTGTACGGTTAAACTAACACCAGCAGCAGGTAATAAACTTTATTTCAGTGATGGCGTGCTATATTAGACAAGCAATAAGATATTACTATTGAACAATATGTAAAACCAAAGGGAGGATGGGAGGTGTTGAGAAGAACATCCATACCATATTGCAGTTGCTTTTGAAGATTCATGAAGCAAGTATAAACCCTACTTCACTCCTACTCCACTTCACATGGTACTGTTGACCAACAACTTTTCGTTCTTTTTTTTTTTTTTGATGGTTTTCAGTGGGTTAAATCTTTCCATATACCTTTGATGGTTGCAATCATATCAAAAAAAAAAAAAACCACAAACCCTTAATTGATATGAGGAAGAAACAAGTTAAAACACTAATTAAGTACTGTCATTACTAATTAACCACTAAATAGTTAGATTAATTAGTTCATAAGACAAATTTATGTCCAAAGAGACTCTCTCTTAAGAGGGTCTTGCATTACAGTGCTAGAAGAAGCAAAGTTAAGGTACTGTTGTAGGTTATTGAAGTTAGGAGTAGTGGATAAGAGAAGCGATTTCTCATCTGGGACGTCTAGTTGAGTTGGCAAGCAGGCTGCAGGCTCCTGCTGCTGCTGCTGCATCTGGATGCACAGTATCTCTGTTTGAGAGTCCACTGCTAACTGCATTTGTAACTGGGAAACTTGATTCTGCAAATAGGAAATCGCACCAACGCAGCCATACACAGGGTCTCTCATTCTTGCATTTGCTTCATATACTAAACTGCTAACTGCATCTGCTCTCTGCTGAACAGGAAGCTCCTGAGAAAAAAGATTAACTCAAATTAAAATGGATATAAAAGCATAAATTAGACATCAACTTTAAACATGTTAACATAGAAATGCGTGTGCGCATACACCTATTCGTTACGGTTACGGATTACTAATTTCCTATCTCACTCTCTTGATGATTGAACTCTTAGTTTCCTACACTACAAAGTAGGGAAGTAGTGGTGCATATATAGAGGATATACGGTTGAGAACGAGGAGAAACCTGCAACATCTTGCTGACGTTGCTAGCACCGAAAACCTTGTGAACAATGGCAAACTTATGAGGATCATCAGGAGGGAAGTAGGGTGCAAAAATGCAGTCTTTGGCGCAGCGACGCCTCAACAAACTTGCAAGAAGCACAAGGTGAGGTACCCGTACCACCCATTATGCGAAGCTAAACACAAGTAGTTAAACTAATACTCGAAAGGGTGCAACTATAGCAAGAAGAGAGTGATTTGAAAGAGAATAGGTGGAGTGTCTATTTATAAAGGTGTTAGAGGTGTAAGGCAAAATGTAGAATGAATCAAACAAATAAAATATTCAAAACCGTCTATTGTAAAGAAAGTGTAGAAATGAGCAAAGGGAGAAACTTTTGGATGTTGTGGGAATTAAAAAAGAAAACCCAAGAAATTTGCTTATGCTGTTTTAGCCTCACACGTTAACAAGAAGAGACTTTAGCCGTAAAGAGCAATTAAGTTTGGGTGCAAAGAGATCTCTTGAAGGATCAAGGTTGAGAATTTGACCACCGCCATTCTGCGTGATAGGTTGTCGATCTGTGAGTTTCCACTTTCCACGTTCCTATTTGACTCTTACTTGTTAGGTATAGCACTTAAATAGCATTTTGTAATTTTCAATTTTTGTTTGTCTCAAAAGTTATTTTATATAATATCTTAAATAATTAATTATAGAACCGAAGCCAAAGTTATTGAATATTAGAAACTGCTACCACTATTAATAAGAAACTAACTAATAGACAAGCACAATAAATGTGTGAGAATAACTAGGTGTTAGGTTTTACTAGCAAATTTCAATATGGTGTGAAATTAACTAAGCAAAACCCTAATGCCAAGTTGCCAACCGAGGGGAAAGATTGGCTCAACGTGAATGTTTGTTGGTGGACTTTCACGTGAAAACATAAATTTGATGGCCATGATCTAATCTCTTATCATTTGATAAACCGTCACGCCATATGTTATTTTTTCCCCTCTTTTTTCTTTCATTGGTCGAGCAAAACAAAGCTTAAAATTAATTAATTAATAATAATGGACGAATATAGTAGCTTTAGTATTAAAAAAAAAAGGTTTAAAGAATATAGCAGCTTAAATCATTTTATCTTTTTTTTCATTTTTTTTTTTTGTGGGTCTTGAATTGTGATGACAAAGATAAAGAGTCATTAATTATAGTATTTTCTTTTCATGAGGCAGTCAAAAGGTAAAATTGAGCAGATCTTTCTATAGAATATGTTGTTGCTTACTAGGTCCCAACCGGCGACAACCACCGTCAGTGAGATCCTGTGATTCTCTGCAGCTAGGAAATCACGAAAAATAAGGGTCATAAGAACTTCGAACTCGTTTTGGGAAGGTTCAGCTCTGAGTAAAACTCAAATTGATGTAACTTAACTTCAGACAATTTATTTGGTCAAAAATGAAACAATTTTTTCCAAGCACAAATTGCTTCTTAACATTTTTATAGTATTTTATTTCATAATCACGGTAAAAAAATTTAAAAGTCAATCAAGCTAGCTCCACATGACTTGTTTACCAACCAAAAAGTGAAAAAAAAAGAAAAAACTTAAAGAATACTCGAACGTGCAGATAATATTAAACTAGTTGTGGGCAAAGATATTATATTTCCATTTAAGGTGTGGTTGCTTCTGCTGGATTAACATAGAACTATTTTCAAGTTTTTATAAACGCTAAAAAAATGTTAATAACATATGTTTATGAGAAACTTAAATATCTATATATATATATATAGTACTACCTCCATCTCTCTCATTCAAAATATGGAAAAGCTTAATAATTCTTTTCTGACTGGGGTGTTAAAAATTAGTCAAATTGAATTATTGAGTCGAGTCAAGTTGAAAAAAAAAATAACTTTGATATGTTCGACTTAAACTCGATATCAAATTAATTAAACGATTCCTCAACTCGACTTTGACTTTAACTTTCAAATCACATTGCTGATCGAATACCAATTTATAAATTAACTGGTTTACTGATCGAACAAATCATACGACTTTATCGATCAAATACCGATCAAATATATTGAACAATTATATTTCTTTTAATATTTTATCATATATTATAATAATATATTAATATATTTGTGTACATAATATTTTTAATTTTTAATAATTAAATATGTTAATAAAGTCGTACTAATAATATTATTTTTTCTTAATACTTAAGGGGAACTCTACAGTTCTGTTGAGAGAACCATTCCATTGACTTTAAAAACTTGTACAATATAAGTTTTTAAAACACATAATATTGTATAGTACTGTACAAATATTTAAAATACAAAAGAATGATTTCCTAAAAATAACTGTGAAATTTTCCAATACTTATATATCTTTTCTTTATATAATTGTTGAAGTTATCAAAATGTAAATGTAATACTTTACATTATGTACAATTTATACACTTATACATTAATATAAGTATATAACTTATTAATGTAACACTTTTATTTCAATGACTAATTAAATGGACTATTAATTTCTTTTTAATACATATAAATACTAGAGTTAAGTTATTATATATACTTAAATATTTATTGAAATATCTGTAAAAACATGTGTTTATACACTAAAATTTGTATAACCTATACTTGTAATAAAAATATATTTTGCATAATGTTTAATTTATATACTTATAATGCTATTAACTTATTACTGTAATATTTTTACTATCAATAAGTGTATTATATACATTACTAACTTAATATTAGTATAAATAGAGTTAGATAATCATATATATTTCTATATACTTATAAAATATAACTTAATTGATGTTGGTGATTCAATAATATTTTGTTCTATGAATTGTCACTAGTAAATAATCCTGAATTTATAATTTTATAAATCATTTTTAATACACACAAATAGTATACACACCACAAAGATATGTGTAAATTGGTACATATAATTTATTTTAAACTTGTATATATAATATATTATGAATTATATTTTAGTACAGACACATTTTGTTGAATGATGTGATTGTAATTTAGTTATGTATTTTTTTTTTTGTATTATCTATAAACTTGTATTATCGTATATTTTTATTATGTGATATTTTAAATTTGTGAAATAATATGTAATTCATTGGATGATGTATTAAATTTTGAAATTAAGATATAGAATGGAAGAAAATTTATATTCAACAATTACTGGTGACATAAGTCAAATTTAAACAATTCGACTTCAATTAATTTTGGATTTATATGACTCGACTTTAATTTTAATATTTTCTAGTAAAAATCAACAAGTCAAATTAAATAAATTAAAAAGTCAAACACAGATAAATGAATACCACTATTTCCTGATATGTGAAGTTTTATTTTATTACCATAGTCAACCATGTGGAACAACAATAACCCAAAGAAGAATTGAAGCCACTGAGATTGATTTAGACTGTAAATAATGATACTAAATTATTAAAAGGTTTGAAATATATGTTAGTAACATGTTCTAACTTAGAAAAAGATAATAATTTACTTCTTTTAAAACTTTCTTTACCAGAAAGAAAAAAAAAAAATTGAACGTCCGGACTTGATTCGTTTAAAAATTATGCTATGTGCATACAAAAGACTGGAAAAACATCCTTGTCCAAGTTGTAGAAATTAAGTGGGACACAAGAAAATTCTACATCTTCGACAGCCATAACAACGACCCACCGTGGAATTAATGAGATCTGACAAGAAGCTGAAATCTAAGGAAACTGAAAGAAGGGTTTTTTTTTTTAAAGAAAATTAGAACTAGTACTAATTTTTAAAACTAGCGGTCACATGCATAAGATTAAGTTAACAATTAGGCATCTGATTCACCATTATGTTGGGGCATGAAAGGAAAAGATTCTTCCACATCAATTTGCAAGATGTGAAATTATATCTCTCTATTAGTTAGTGGATTATGCATCACGAGGCTTCTGAACTGATACTCCTAAATTATATAGAGTTGTAGAACCCTAAGATCGATTCCCCACTCCCTTGCATTTAATGCAATCCAGCATTCCACATGATTCCAAGCTTCTAATCTTCTATTCCGAGGGAAAAGGCTCTCTTTCCCTGGCAGTCGTAGCAATTGTATAACAATTAACAAGTCACTGTTTTGCTTATACGTAGTAGACTGTTTTTTGTCTTTAGACTAATGTTACTATAAAACATGGGACCCCTGCATTGAATTTGTTAACTGTGTTTTGCCTCACAAAACGCGTAGTTTTCTGCTTGAGTTTCATGTTTCAAACCCCTATGTTCTTGGGAAGAAGGGACAATGTAGAAAGGATGAGAACCTTGTAAACTTAGTTTTTATTTCTTTCATTTTAAAATAACGGTTACTTTAAATAATTTATCGTATAATATATTATCTATTATTTTAAAAAATTAAAAAAGTATTAAATGTTATTTTTTTAATTTTTACTCTTAGTGCTATATTAATAAATAGAGTATTATATATTTGAGATATTAATATAAAAGAATAATTTAATCACTTTAATTTATTTTTTTATAAAATTAATATAATTTAATATTTTTTTTAATTTGTGTGTACCAACCAAATGTGATAATCATTTTGAAATAAAGAGAGTAGGTCCTAGCGTGTTTTTCAAAACGATGTGCGAAGTATTAGAAAAACAGACATCTTCACCGTTTTAGAGATAATAAAAAACATACGAGCTCAACAATGCAAACATTTAATGAGCTTTGTGATATGGAAGATTCGACTATTGGGATATGGATGTTTTTCCAATTTCTGTGACTAAAATTTGAAGCAATCTTTGACAAACGACGATAGAAATTTCTGTGGTCAGGACTTAGGAGTTACAAGATGCTACATACCTTAGGTCCAATTGCTACTGGGTAGAGCAAGCCCTGTTAGGTCTTCCATACACAGATGTCTATCCAAAATTCAAGTGTCACTGTAAAGCAACTTAAATATTAAGAACAATCAACTGCAGAATTTCATGGACTGGGAACCACAGCAAGCACATATCTTGCTGCAATTGTACCCTTCCTAGCATAGAATTAATTACAGATTCCATTTGAGCTGCTTCGTTAGCAGACTATTAAAGAATTCAATAGTAAAAGAACAGCACTAGCCTGCTAGCTTCATTATGCTGGACTAAGCTGGTAACTTAATTATGAAATGATCAAGTGTATGCAGCCCGATTATGCCTGTTCCCTAACAATAATTACAGTAATTTGGAGCCATCCCCAATAGCCATTGGAGGGTTACCCTGACACAACTCCTAAAATATCAGTAATCTAGGCAGTCTATGCAAACACCAATATAGCACAATTCATTTTGTAACCTGAACAAACATCAATGTAGTAACGCCGAATTAAAGAGAAGCTGAACCAAGCTGTCATCTCCAAAGCCTTGAGTGAACAGTAATCTTAACCTAAATAAAAAGGGATAATAACACTTTGCCCCCGTGAGCTAGCCATTTAATTACACTTTACCCCTGAACTATAAAAATTATATTTTGCCTCCATTCATATAATTCATCCTTTAAAAATTTTAAAATCAACAAGATAATCTAGTTAAAATAACTTAAATACCTTGCAATATATTTTGATTTTTTATGTATTTAAATTTTAATAGTCATGTGATAATTATTTAAAAATAATGAAAACTAAACTATACAATATTTTAATATAATCTATATCAATATATTTCTTAGTTAACAAATTTTTAAATTTTTTTATTTCATTTTATATTATTTCGAATATTTAATTATAATAGTGGAACAATTCTTAAATGGGCTTATTTTCTATTTAAAATTCTTCTTTAAAGATATTGTGTGACAATATTTTTTTTTTTTATAAAATTTTGTGATTTTTTGACGTCTCTTAGCGTTTTATAATTTTAATATTTGAATGAACTTGTACAAATTGCAATGTCAAATATGATATAATTCAACATGTTGTCACTTTTGCACTCCCTAATTCTTTTGTTATTATATTTTATTATTATAATATTAGTTTGTTACTATACTTTATATTTTCTAATTCTTTTATAATTATCAAACATCAAAATTAAATACATGAAAAATTAAAATATAATACTAAGGATATTTCAATCTTTTAACTAGATTATCTTGATATTATAAATTTTTGAAGGATGAATCGTGTGAATAAAAAAGGTAAATGTAGTTTTTTTTTGTTCAGAAGAGCAACGTATAATTACCTACTCTCTAATTCATGGGTGCAAAGTGTTATTAACCCTACATAAAAATAAAGGGTTTTTGTATTCCTCTAAAAGAATTAGCTTAAATCCCCACTTTCAAAGGCTCTATTAAACTTATTAGATTTCCCCCTCGTTCCATCACATTGCATGTCCCTTTAAATTTTTGTCCCAAGTCTGTAATCCTAAGTCCATCATTTCTTGCAAGTATTGAGAAAACGTACAGTCATCGGGGCTAGTAGGCCTTTTGAAGAATCCCCACTAGACAATTCCTCCGTCAATAGAAACTAAGCTATGCATCTTATCTACTTAGAAGTTTTGACATCCAGTCCAATATATGGAAAGTCACCTGTCTAGCTGAACCATATGGAGAACAGCTTAGATATCCGGTATCCAACAAAAGTAACTTCCATAAAGAGATTAAGCTGGATATAACCAGAAAGTAGGCAGCTACACCAAAATATAATGTCTAAACAAGAGAGAGGAAAAAAAGGCAATAGCAGCAAGTTGCTAGAAATGCTGTCACAGATAACCTGATGTAGGCATTGGCATTCCTGCAATTTTCGTAGATTCCGTCTTTTAATTCCATTTCTGAACATTGTGCTTCCTGAAGAATGTGTTTCGATGCAGAAAGAATCTTGCTGTTTTAGCTGCTGCTCTTTTATTTTCTTTTTCATGTATTCTGATGCCTGAACCTGAACTGTATCATCGTCAAGCATAGTGTTAGGAAGAGGCAGCATCATAAGCATAGTTAGGAAGAGGCTGCCAAATGCGCCTGGTTAATTATTTTAAGAATAGAATCTTGTCCCAGCTATCCAACAATAACTGAACTAAGCCCCTTATAAGAATTAACAGAGAGCAAATACAAAGCGAAATTGGGGCTTTAAGGCTTCACTAGAGTGTTTTATTCTATACATGCAAAAATGAGATTCAAAGAAAAGTAGCATCCAACCATGGAGGAGATATTGAATCCCGGTTGGTCAACATTGAGTTTATCAATTACAAGGATGAACTGTACACTAATGCATGAACAACATAACTTCGATTGCAACTTCAACTCCCAAGGATTCAAAATTGTGAAGCCGTAATTCACATAACTAAAATGAAGACTTCTAGATATCACGCAAATTTGTATTGAGAAAATTCAGTTTCTAAACTAATTACCAATATATTTTTGGAATTTGACAGTTTTCAATGGAACCTACTGCTACATCTAAATGATGTACATAAAATCACTTTGTTGTAATAGGATGTAAATATGGAAAGCTGATATCACAGCAGAATAGAAGCTGCCAATTGTCTGTGATGAGTCTCTGCATCTTTTCTAGCAACTTCACATAACCTTAGGAATAGTAGTAAAGAGATGTTGTGTGGACTATACTCACAATATAAGGCCTACACGATTGTAGATGCTGCATCCTATTGAAGCTTCTTAATTGTATGGCTGCAGTCACTTGTTTAACAGACTTGTGTTCATGTCCAACTACAAATCTTAGAATTGTGATTCCAGAAATCATAATAACATACTTTTTTTTAAACACTTGTCCACTACCAACATGATTATCTATCAAGGGTAACATCCATTAAGAAAAGGAAATGACTACATCACATGGAAAATTACATTTAATGATACCTCAGACAAATTACAGCAGATTTATTATATTTAAGGTATAAAAGAATTTGTGAATGATCTCAAGAATCTAACCTCGGCCTGAACCAGATTGTGAGGAAGCCAACATCATAGCAGCACCCTTGAGTCTCTTAATTTTGTCAACAGCATGCTCACAGTGTAAGCTGTCATCATTTTCAGGGTCAACCATATGGTTCATCTGAATGCATAACAATGCCCTTTCACATGCCTGCAAAACGAGTAATCTGATTCAACATGGAACCTTAATCAAGAAAATTGGAAGGAAGTGTGGAAGAACTTGTGCCGTTAATGACATCCAAGACAGTTTAATTAACAGAGATAAAGCAAAAAGAAGGAAAAGTCGAAGCCAAATTGATGATCAAATGATTTTTCATTTTTAACACGAAGTAAAAAAAATTTTTCCACAAGAAGAAAAAAAAAAAAAAAATTAACAATATCAAAGAATAGAAAGCTAATTATACAGGACGAAACGTCAACAATTACCCCTTTGATTCACAATTTAAGAAGATACCCAAAAAAAATTGAACAACGGAAAATAATAGAAAGCTACTTGGACAGGACCAAATGTTAATATTTACCACTTTGATTCACATTTAAGAAATAAAAAATCATGGAGCATTAACAAAAAGCATGAAGCCCGACAATAAAAAGTCAAGAATTTGAGGAAGTTCTACCTATCTGATTAGAGAAATGTAAAAGCTTGTCCATCTGAACAAAGGAACTTAACCATTGTAGTACACAGCTGGAACGGAGAAAACGAATCAATGATACGACTCAATTATTTCAGTAACAAATTGCTATTGAAGCTTTAATTTAGAAATATTTTAGGAGTCTTAGAACTAAAAGAAAAATGAACTGTAGAGTATAAGGCAACTCATGTTCTTACGTCCTATGTAATTTGTTCTTAGTTATAGTTTTGTATCAGAAATCCCTGATTCAAAAATCCTTTTTCCTATTCTCCTCCTGGTAGGCCTTGACAATTTTTTGAAAAGTGATTATCGATCATGTGTGTGATAGACTGCAATGAGTACTGCAGAATGACTAAAAAGAAAACAGTTAACAGTACAATAACATGTCCATGACTGATTAAGACTAGCATAGCAAAAAATGTTTACTACCTTCCCTGCAATGGAATAAAACCCATTATCAAATGATTGTTCTGCAAACACGAACCATTCACGGTGTGAAACCTCAAGCCTTGCATCACTAGAAGCCTTTTCATCTCGCATTAGAAATGCTTCATATCTCAGGGCCAAGCAACTCTGTAAAAAATGAAATTGCAGTATGCAAAGCAACATAAATCAACTACTGCCGCCTAACATTTTGCTACAAAATCTTACTAACATCTAACACGAACTACAACACTCATTCCTCCTTACAGAAAAAAAACTTACATAAACAACATAATACAATAATACTGGAATATCCTGGCTAGTACATATATAACTTCAAAAAGCATCTGCATCTGCATCTATGTGTGGCTCGTGGACAAAGGACAATGAAGCTACACACTATTTTTCTCCCAGGCACTAAGAATAAGCAGAAAATTCCTAGAAAACAGATGTAAAAAATGACTTAACCATTACAACCAATACATAATCGAACTAAATAACATCAAATTCAACGGAAATGTGAATTAAATTATTGTACATAACACTTTAAATTATCATAAAACCACATTAATTCTGCAGAAATTATGAAATCTGAAACATAAATATGTTACGAATATTTTAATTCGGATTGCGAAATAAATGTAATCAAATTGTACCTCCACGTCACCAATGAGATGAAAGCACGAACGAGAAAATCAGCAATCACCAGCTTATGATCCACCGGTTTCTGAGCGATTTCTCTAATAACGCTGAGCGATTCGTGTTTCATAAACTCGCGTTTCAGAGCTGATCGGTTCTCCACCGACGATTTGACGTCCTTGTGAGCCAAAAGCGATTCCAGAATTGCAACAGTTTCGTCGCCGAATCTGAAACCGAATAAAATCAATTGAAATTGATAAAACTTTCAACTCTGCAAAAGATGAGAAATTTGATGCAAATTTGGAGGAATCATGAAAATTATTACCTTCGATTTTGAATTTGGGAGCGAAAGAGGGAGATTTGCTGCGAGACTGCGTTTGACATTTTTGGCGTTTTTTTTTTCTCTCGTTTGTTTTGCTTTTGGTGGAAATTTGGCGGTTTTTTGAATTAAATAAAGTAGAATTCAGAAATGGAGCTCATGGGCCTAAAGTAAATTGGATATGGTCTTTTTTTCTACGTTTAATATAATTTGTTGATACAGATAAATGTGAACTGGTGATATCTAAATTCTCAGATAATCTATTCATTTAACTCTTATATCTGAATGTTTCCCAATAAACAAATAATTTTTTTTTCAAATATATGAAAATTTTCAAAAATTATAATACCTAGAGGAGACTACTAATCTAATTTTCCAATCACGGAATATTTGAATTTATTTTATGTCTTTGCGACTCAAAGCTATTTTAAAGATTATTTTACCATTATGACAATATGAGTTCATTAATTTTGCAGAATTTTATACAAATATATGTAGTAGTATTACAGTCTTACAAAATACATAAAAGAGATGATCATATCTTCTCCTTTTATGGAGTGTTAATATCGTTATTCAAAATTATGAATAATATTTAAGGCTAGAGGAGTATTATTAGCTTATTTCAACCACAAAAGGAGAAGGGGGGAAGCTTAGTCCAACCACAAATGCATTGGTTAACACAATTTTGTTATGGTTACAAACAATATGCCTTCTCAAAATATTCTCGAGTGCCACGGTAACCCCTCAAACTTCTAATTGTTTCCATGGCTTCATTCGACCTTTTGATTTGTTGATAGATGAAATCCATTCCAAATATTCATCTATATTTTACATGTTTCCTAATTATATTTATGTATCTTTGAGATGAAAAAAATCATAAAAAGAACCAAGTAGATGGAGCTTTGATCCATTCCACTTGACTTCCCTTATTTATTGTTTTTTGGTACATGTATAAATAGCTGAAACTTATCGAATAAAATCCAACTATACCTTTAGTTTCATCCCCTTTGTTACTTAGAGAAGTTTTACCATTTGACATGGCATATTTGGACCAAGCCAAAAAAAATTGGAACTTGTTAGAGCCAAAAAAAAAAACAGTAGTCCAGGAGACTCTGAAATCTGAATGTAGAGAACCAACCATTATAATTTTTGTATGCCACATTTATAACAACCATGATATGACCTACGAATAAGTTTGATTGTAAAAAGTAAGTTTAGAATTTTAACTTCTAAGGGGTAAATGGAGTATCCCTGAAATCTGAATGTAGAGAACCAAAAACTAGGTAGATATCGCAGGCACATTTACAGAATATAATATAAGAATGTTTACTGGAAATAAATTTAGATTAAAATCTATATTATGTTCACGAAGATCAGAACAGATTAATATATTATCCTTCTCAAAGCAAACATCAGAATTCAGAAATAAAGGATGAAAAATCGTACTAATAAACTGCAAGTCTATAACCAGACCACCACCAAGTTACTATTCCTATTTTAGTTAATAAAACGAGAAGACGCCACAAAAATCTGAAACCATGACATGTTATAAATAGATATGGAGGTCGGTCAAGCATTTGAACACACTTTTTGCACGCTACACAAATAGAGTCAAAGGAACGCCAAATGCACTAAGCCTTTTGATCTTGTGGATCATGTTGTTTAGACCAAATCCAAGCATGATAGAATCAAAGCCCCAACAGAATACCACAACAGCATCTCTGCTCCCAGAAAGATCATCAAATAAGGTTGCCGTCAGCTCCACGAGAGCATTTCTATAGCAAACCATCAGCCTCAGAATGTATGGTTCGAAGTCTTCAGGTTATTAAAAGGTCGATCCCATTTTTTTTTTTTTTTTTGGTTCTCATCACAATTAAAATAATAATCTATATAATAAATATTCTGTAAAACAATTCCCTAACAAAATTGTTATCATATTATGAATAATGCAATAATTTAAACAGTTTAAAAGGTATTTGCAGTCAATTCTTCAATTTGTTCCCTCTTATAGAATCATGAAAGTCAATGTCATCTGATTCCTAATCCTCAGCTTGCTCATTCTAAGAACTTCCAAACAAGTTGACAAACACAATGGCTTGATTTTAAAGGACAAAATACTATAATTAGCTCATATTGGGGTGAAGTGAACTCTTTGATGTGGCTTACATACCCTCTGAAATGAAAGGGAATTTGTGGGTGGATATTTTGGGAAATACTGTAACGAGGAAGTGGAATAAGTAATAACAACAATGTTGCCAACCAATATCCGAGAATACGGAAAAATTCCAACAGTGAGTAATTTCCAGTGAGAGCTTTTAGCACAATCTCCTGACTCAGGATTTGGCCCATCATTTGTATCTTCTAGTTCGGAACATTCCTAAAAACTTGAGTATGTGCCATCTATTGTCAGCACTTCACTATGGACCAAGGACTATAACCAGAATCAAACAATAACAGCCACAGTAGACACAAATTAATCACGAACAAGCCATGCAATGTACATGCTTGCATCATTCAAAAATCAGTTTTGTTATGCAAACATGCAATCATCACAAACATGATGCAAGCATGAAATCCACAAAATGCATCACTTGGACTAATTTAACAGCACAGCACAATTATCAAAAAAGCAACACTCACCTGACAATTTCAACCTACCTTAGCACCAATTTGGAGAATATCCACTTGCCTCTAGAAAAACATTCACACAGTTCAAATCAATCCGTAGCTTGAAAGGAAAGGGAGCCCACCACTACTAAACAAAAACAAAAGGAGAAAAAAGGTATTGCTCAGAGCAAGTGAACAACCTACCTCTTAATCTCCAGTTAGGGAACAAATCCGCAAATGGAATAAAATAAAAACCCCTCCCATCTAGCAACTCACAAATTCTAGTACATATATGCCCGGATGCAGTTTAATATGGGCGTGAACGGTTTCCACCATGATAATTTCTATCTGGACCAGAACCTCCACCATCTCTGTAGTTGTCCCTACGTCTATCGCCCCCATAGCCGCCCCTACCACCACCCCTGCAGAATGAGCAACTAATCAGATTACAAACCCACAAAAATAAAAAGAGCAAAAAAATGGTGGTGGTGGTGGTGGTGGAAGCTTATGTGAAAGTGCAACATCAGTGTGTTTATAAAGAAATCATCCTCATGAGAGCACAAAATGCTAAAACCATGATTTATCAATCAGGCGAATCAATAGAATAAACTTAAATTCACAGAAAACAAACCAACTAATGCATAGAATACAAAGTTACTTGACCTCCAGCATATAGATTGACCAACATACTGATTAAAATCACCAAACAACAGACCCTTGACGATAAGAGCAAAAAGTTGCAACCAATAAAATCATCAAAGGCTACACCAACTACGAGAACTGCAATCTTTCTTATGCCACTAATGCTCAAAAAAGAACAATATCCATCCCACAGAAACACACAATGAACTGCAATATGAGAGAAAATTCGGAGGGGGGAATTATAAGAAGGGTCAGGACAGGAGTTAAAAAGTACAATCGGGGACGAGACTTCCAAAGAAAGTAATTTTAGACAAAAGGACAACTTCAAGGGAAGATGGCCATGCATAACATACCAATATAGCTTACGTAGGCACTAGAATGATCATCATTAATGACTCAACATATTAAAAAATGATTAACACCAGTAAATAGAAAAAACATACACCTAACCAGGAAAAACAAAAAACTACATCAATTATCCACAAGTTTTTAAGCTACCCAGATGGTGCCAATGGAATTATATTTTTCAAGAAAACTCCACTATTCCAGAAAACTACATAATAATATTGCAGTAAGATCAATAATGTCATGCACAAAACTCCAAACACTCCCAAGATTAAGAATATTAGAAAACAGAAAGCATGGAGAAAAACAGAAGGCCTGTTAACAGCCATACGCAGTGTGTTGAGCCCCATTAAAGGCGTGAAGACAACATAATTTTAGTGTGAAAGTTGGATAACTAATGTTGTGGAGAAAAACTACCTAATCAATCCGAATGCAACAAGAACAGAGATTGACAGAGTTGTGAAAAAATTTTAAAAAATAAAAAATAAAAAAGGTGCCAAGGAAGGGTTACTAGTGTTCCTGAACACCAATGAGTTACTAATTTTCCCTACACGTACTATTTCAGATATATATAACTACAGAAGCACTATAACTCAAGCTCAAAAGCTTCTGCCGACTAATAATGACTTTACATGCTGTAGAACAGTGACAGAGTTTGGATGCCACTTTTTAAAGTACAACACGGTAAAATTCATGTCAAATCCCAAAGTGAAACAAGTATAAGAACAGAAAGCAAGGCAACAGAAACAGATAACTTAAAAACAAGAAGCTCTTCTCCAATTCATGTAATTAAATTATTTTAAGGATAAAGATTACCCAGTAGATCCATATGGCGGAGCAGCTTTAGGTGCAGATTTCTCAGCCATGGCTACACTGATAGTATAACCTCGTAGATTATGATCTGGCAAATTAATTGAAATCATTATTAAACGATTACATGCAGGCTTAAAGTAAAAGGTGTTAAGTCAGCTCAGGGTTTACTATTGAAAAAGCCACCAGCAGAGTGTGCTGCAGAAGGATCTTCATAAGACAAAACAGCATCTCCTTTATTGTTTCCTTGGTCATCTGTGTATAGTTTTATACTCCAGGGCCACTGATCTTTATAGCCTCGCTTCTGTTTGATCCTTGCAACCTAGCAAAAAATAAAGGTAAGCATCCATGCCCTAATAATGCTTTCATATATATGCAGATACAGATTCTATTCCTTTTTCCTCAAGTATTGGACTATTGTATCTAAGGATCAGCAGAAAATGAAAAGGACTAGAGCAATCTCTCACACAAAATACTAAGTTGCAATGTAATTTATGGAATGAGTTTCACCATTTAATCATGTAACAAGCTAATACTATTCTCCATGGAGTATCGTAATAGGGACAAAAAAATAGGGATATAGAAGACGCACGTGGGAGAGTTTAAAAAAAAAACAAAAAAGGATATCGCCCAGAACTATTTTGCAATATCAAACCAAGTATGATTTTTAGATCATGTATAATTATAAGCCAAAAGAAATTTGCATATTACTTGTCCAATGCTTCCAAAAAGTTCTCTAAGTTCTTCAATGGTCACATCCGGAGGCAAATTTGAGATGTAAATTCTTGCGTTGTCACAAGTATCCCCACAATTTTCATCACACTGCTTGACTTTAACAGGAGCTTCAGCTGGAGCACCACCATATCCGCCCCCTGCATTCCGTGGACCACCTCCATAGCCACCAGGTGGGCCACCTCTTCCACCACCACGTGCATCAGCAACATTATCACCACCATAATGGGTAGGGGCACCATATGATGGAGGATATGAAGTAGGCCCACCAGTGTAGCTTGAAGGTGGAGGTGTTATAATANAACTGCATCGGGTGCATAACTAGGGTTCCCACCATAACTGCTAGGAGGTGGTGCATAGTTGCCACCATGTCCACCATAAGATGGAGCTACAGGAGGGCCCTGACCATAACCACCATCATCTCTTCCTTGACCATAACCACTATCTTCTCTCCCTTGACTATAACCACTATCCTCTCTTCCTTGACTGGAACTACCGCCTCTACTGCCTCCACCTCTTCCCCCTCGATTATTTCCATATCCCCCATCATTGCCACCTCTATTATAATTACCACCACCCCTGTCACCACGGTCGCCAGCACCAAGAGGAGGGAGTGCACCACATTTGTTACACTTATCTCTTCTAGCAAAGTTCAAATTCCCACAGCTACAACCACACATGCCAAAATCAATGACCTTTAACGATGTAAAAAAATTGGATAACAAGTTTCACCCTCATATCTTTTCTGTAGCATAACTGCTATAGCTTGTTTGAAAAGGTTGACTGAAGTAAGCACAAAATTCATATCCTCAAGTTAAGCATCGAACATAATTTAATCTTAGAAGTCGTCCTTTATCCTTACAAGTATCATAGAAAATCTTGAAGAAATGAACACAGTAAAGAAAAAGTAGAACATAGTTTGTGAGGAAGAGCTTTTAAAGATCAACAAGAAATAGGGTACCTAGGGTTAGGACAACGCCAATCGCCATCTCTTCCGCTTCCTCCACCACCACCACCACCACCACGGCCACCGCCTCTGCCACCACCACGACCCCCACGGTCGCCTCCTTGATATCCGCCACCACCCCCACGATCCCCTCCTTGGTATCCTCCACCACCACCTAAAATTTAGGAGATTCAAAAATACGCACAGAAAAATTCAGAGTGCAAAATAGCAAAATTTATCAATAAGTTGAAAGTAAGTATAGACTAGGAAAACTACATCAGCAGTTAAATAAGTCACCATTACCTCGATTCTGGGAATTACCACCGTAACCACCACCTCCTCTGCCTCCACCACCACCTCTAGCACGGCCACCACCACCTCCGTATCCTCCACCATCTCCTCCACCGCCACCGTATCCTCCATAACCTCCTCCACCCATAGGCGGTGGACCAGATCCTTCGCCTTCTTGTCCGTACATGTCCTTCAAGATTTACGGTTTCTGAGGTCGGGATAGCAAAAACCAAAAGAAGCGAAAGGAAAAATTAAATTAGGGTATTGTATGGCATTATATATAGGGACGACGACTTCAGGAGGGTATATTTTCTTCTTTCTTATCCCATAGCATTTTTACGCTGTTCTCGGGTCCACTGTAACTAATTTGTGGCGCTTTGTTAGACTTTGAAGTCTTTGATCCCAGCGGACTTCGTTTTTATTTATTTTTTTCCACCCATAACAATTTAATCAACAACTATCTAATTATATCTATCACTAAAAATAAGGAGAAAGCCCAACAGAGTAAAAAAATAAGAGATCTCATATTTATCCTTAAAAATATAATACCATAATTTGAATTCTAATCTATATATTATATAATTGAAAAATATTTATGTAGATCCAATTTTTAATCACATCTGTAAACTTTGGGGTCAAGATTAAATTTTAAAAAATTTTACTTACATCAACTGATATCATAATTTTTTAATATCATAATTTTTAAAGCCTATATAATTACCTAGCCCGAATGTATTTACCTATTAAATACAATAAATGGATCTAATATAGACCCATATTTTTCTAGTAAAACGACAAAATTAAATATATTAGTTATTTTATATATACATATTTGTTGTCTAAATTGAACGTGGAATGTATACATATCATGTGTATCACTAATTCTATAATTCAATATTAAATGCGTTCCAAATCTGAATCTAATTAGTTATTACAATTATATATTGCATAAATTGCCAATGTGAAATAAATGTATATAATGTATTTACAAAAAAAAAAACTATTAAATACAATAAATGGATCTAATATAGACCCATATTTTTCTAGTAAAACGATAAAATTATATATATTAGTTATTTTATATATACATATTTGTTGTATAAATTGATAAAATATATAATATACTCTAACGTGGAATGTATACATATCATGTGTATCACTTGTGTATTAATTTTTATTTTGTAATTACAAAAAACAAAAATGTGAAAGTTTTATATAAAATTATAATTACAAAAACAATATTAAATGCGTTCCAAATCTGAATCTAATTAGTTATTTTTTTTACAATTATATATTGCATAAATTGTAATATATCTTATAATCCAATGTGAAATAAATGTATATATAGTGCTTGTGATTTTTTTTTTTTTTTTTTTGTAATTGCTGCAAAAAAAAAAAAAAAAACTATTTGATAATGAATGGTGAATTACGTTCAGAAATTATCAAAAAAATATGCATACTTTATATGAAAATTTTAAAGTTATAAAAATACAGAGTATGATTTAGCATAATTACAAAAACCTATATAAATATGACACTTATCTCCTATATTTGAATATTCAAAAATTATCTTATTATCAAAAAATGATTTTAACAAATGGCAAAGATAAGGTAGATCCGATGTGCAGTTTTTGACCGTATATCCTGTAGTGTGGATTAAACTTTAGACAATCTATGACTTCAACTGATGTAAGCAAGATTGTTTAAGATTTAATTCTGACTACATGATCTACAGGTGGGGCCAAAAACCGTGTCTACATAAGTATTTTCCTTTAACAAATATTGAATCATGCAATAATGTGAAATGTCAAAATCTTCACAAATCATCCTTTTTCCATATGAAAGTATTTAGGTAGATTTGATTTTTTATCACACTTGTAGACCATGTAGTGTAAATTAAATATTATAGAATCTATGACATAAGTTGATATAAAAATGATTCTATAAAATTTAATTTTGACCGCAAAATCTACAAATGGAGTCAAAAACCATATCTATGATAATATTTTCCTTTCCCATATGTCATCACAAAATTGACGGTCAAATTCTTTGTGCCCCATCCTGAGCGAATGTATGTATACAAACTAAAAAATTGACAAAAACTAACGAGTCAATGTATTAATAAAATTCGATTAAATATCTAAAATTAAAAGTTAATAATTAAATATTATTTTATTACTAATATTAATTTTAATAAATAATTTTAAATTTATAATTTTATAAATTATTTTCCAAATTAACCTTCTACTAGTGGAAAAAAAAAAACAATTTATCGAGTATTTTTATTCGATTTACTACCCTATTAATTGTTCCTATACAAAATTTAAATGTGAACTTTGCATTTTAAAGTCAAATACCAAAATGTTTTTTTTTTTAGAAAATATTTAAATAGATCCGCTTTTAGACATCACCTTGTTGACCTTGTAATCAAAATTTAATATTATAGAATTTTGTTTAAATCTACCAATATCATTTATTCAATAAGATTTAATTATTATTATAAGATCTACAAGTGAAATTAAAAAATCAACTCTATCTAACTATTTTTCTTTTTTCTTTTGTGGATTGATTTTAAGTACAATCATTAAAACCTGAGGGAAGATAGGTGTAATTGTGGTAAACCATAGGGGAGGTATGTGTTATTATTCCTTTTATCAGAGGTAAGCCACAAACCAAACCAAACCAAACCAAACCAAGAGAATCTTATACCGGCGTCGGGGTTGTCGAAATGTTGACACTTGGATTCCTAGTTACCGTTTTTCTGGTATCCACACAAATATCACTTTCTTTCTTCGGATATCATTCGACTTCGAAGCAAAAGCTGAACCCTGACGGCAGTGACTAGCAAAGACAGAGGAATACCTTAATAAACCCACCCACACAAAATTAGCATTGTAAATGGCAATGAAAGAAGAGGTGGTATGTGTAACAGGTGGCAGCGGCTACACCGTCCGCGCCACCGTAAAAAATCTTAGTAACTTAAAATCTCCCTTTCTCTTTTCTTTTTTCAGCCGCCAATTTGCAATTTCTACTAAGTAGTAGTAATTTCATTGAGACGGTACAGGGGATGAGAAAGAAACGAAGCATCTAGAAGCATTAGAAGGCGCAGAATCCCGCCTCCGTCTATTTGAAATCGATCTCCTCAACTACGATTCCATCGCCGCTGCAATCACCGGCTCAAATGGAGTTTTCCACCTCGCTTCCCCTTGCACTGTTGCTAAAGTTTGACGACCCCGAGGTTTCCTCTTCAATTATATGTAAACAGAATTAATTATTAGTAATTGTAATTAGGCCTAATTAACTTTACTGAAAATCTCCTGTATTTTACTGAAGAATGAGCTATTGGCGCCGGCTATAAAAGGCACGATTAATGTGCTGACAGCTGCGAAAGAGTTCGGAATACGCCGAGTGGTGGTCATAAATCTGTATGCGCAATTATGCCGAGCCCAAATTGGCCGGCGGATAAGGTGAAGAATGAGGAATGCTGGGCAGATGAAGAATATTGCAAAAAGAAAGGGGTAAAGTGTTTTGATCTTTTATGCTTAATATGTCTGAGTTCTGTTTCATTTTTTGTGCATTTCTGCAACTTACGGAGGATAAAGTTTTAATCTTTTATTTGCCGTAAAGAGAGTCCAAATGTTTTCCAGTTTGGTTGGATGCTATGCATATCCTGATGGGACGGAACTGCATTGTTAGCAATATAACGAGGAAAGCGATATGTACTGAAAGGCATATGTAAAGCATTATGCTTTCTACTTGCTTCAACATATGTGCAGCCAGTGGAGTATAAAATGTTTCCATTTGCCTTTTAATCATTGTGAATTTTAAGATTATTCGGCTTGATTATAACTTCTCATACGGCTGGAGCATTGAGTAGCATGCTAGTAGACTGCAATTGTATTAAATAATAGTTTCGTATGTATTGGTTACATATTAATATATTATGAGCTTTGTCACATTGATAGGGAATCATTTGATCTTTTTTTGGTGGGATAGGTGTGGTATCCGCTTTCTAAAACACTTGCAGAAAAAGCTGCGTGGGAATTTGCTAAAGAAAAAGGTTTGGATATTGTAGTGGTGAATCCTGGAGCTGTACTGGGTCCTATTCTCCCCCCAACTTTGAATGCAAGCATGTTGATGATTCTCTGCCTTCTTCAGGGTAACTGTGATTTGCCAAATAAGTAACATAGACAGTGAAATGAATTGCCCATTCTTTTCCTTGTCAGAGCTCTCAATAGTTGCATAAAAATGGTAACTAACTTTTAGAACACGTTTAAATAGGTACAGTTCAAGTAGTTTATTCTTATACAGCTGCATATCTCAGGGAGTAGAGTATTTAAAGTAACATGTTCTTATACAGAGTTCCGTTCCGAATTCTTAACACATTTCTTTCTAAAGTTCTGATAATCTTGGGCCTATATGTGAGTAAAAAGATTCCCTCAGCTAATGTTGCATAAAACGATTCCTTCAACTAATGCTTAAAGTCCATGCTGAACTTACGCTATCATTTGCTCTTCGATTAGGCTGCACAGATACATATGAGGATGTCTTTATGGGATTGGTCCATGTTAAAGATGTGGCCCTAGCGCACATTCTGGTCTATGAGAACTCCGCAGCAACTGGAAGGCATCTATGTGTTGAAATCATATCCCATTACGGTGATTTTGCGGCTACACAGGTTGCTGAACTTTACCCTGAATATAAAGTGCCCAGGTAAAGTCCTTATCTCGTATTCTGGTAAAATGTATTTTGGATGCTATATAAGATGGCTGAAGACATATACTCATCCCTGAAACTTAGTGTTCCACCATTTTTTTTGCATTCAACCCCGGTTCCATTGCAAGAATGACCTACATACATTTGTTACCGCTTTACCACTTCATTTGTATGTGTAAATAATATTGAATATTTTGCTCTCTGACGGAGGACCAAATAAAACTTGATTTTGGAATTACTCCTGTAAACTGGATCAACATAGTTGGGGTTGTATAGAAAGACAAAATTCATTTTATTGTTATTCTATTCCTCTTCCTGCATGTTTCAACTTCAGCTTCCACAGGAAAACAATTTGTTTAGAACCTAAATGGAGGTAATCCCTATACAGAGTTGTATGATGAAATGAGCGTACATATGGCTGGATTCTAGAAAGTATGAATCAAAGACCACAGATTACAACTAATTTCCTCCACATATAAACCTACTTCTTAGATTGGAATTAAATAGACTGTTGCTTTCTAAAACTTCCTATTGTCTGTCGTTCAAATCATGGCTTTCCTCATGGCAATTTCAGACACAACACAACACGAAATTAACAGGTCTAAACACAACTTGAATTTAATTGAGTTGCTATCAGGTCGACCCGTTAATGACTCGAAATTAAACGATCGTGTTGGACCCGATAAACCATTATCTTGTTAGGTAACCCGACACGATCCATTTAACCCGTTAGGATATTGGGTAACTCGAACAACTCGTTAATTAATTGGGGTATTTATGAAATTTTGACATAATAATTCAATCTTTAATGGCATATCGTGTCATTCGAGTAAACAGGTTAGCGGGTCAATTGTAGGTTATCGTGTCATTCGGGGTAAATTAAGTTACTTTTGTATTAGTATAAACAGTTTAACAGATTAATGAATCGTGTCGAGTCAACCCATCAATAAACGGGTGACGACACGAATGTGATTAATAGGTCGTGCCCCGGTTCAGGTCTTTTGACACAAATCCTATAAGGACCGACCCGACATGACTCATTGCATCATCTCTTGCTGTGCCTTTGAAGGGTTGGAATGGTGGAGCAACACAGACAGTTAGACACACATTTTCTGCATACACATGTATGCTACAAACTGATGATGTTCTTTTGGAGCTTGTTTTTCTTTTAGCAATAAGGATTGCAACTATTTAGGTGGATTTAGGCTTATAAGTAGCTTCTTACATTTACTTATTATGTTTTTGTCCCTGAAGGGGCAATGATTACCTTGACTTTTAGATGATGTCAAAAGACTCAAACTAATGGGATTACTGAGTTGGTGATATTGTACTCTTTGCAGGTTGCCCAAGGATACTCAACCAGGACTTTTGAGAGCCAAGGATGGGGCTAAGAAGCTAATGGACTTGGGTCTTCAATTCATTCCCACGGAGCAAATCATCAGGGATGCTGTAGAGAGTTTGAAGAGCAAAGGATCTAATCATTTATATCTTAAGTCAATTTAGAGAATATACTCTAAATAAGAAAATGTACCATTCTGTAATTGAATGGGCTGTGTGATCTCTACTCGCTTAGTTTATCTTCGTACAACCTACACCAACCTACCAATTGAAAATATATGAGCTCTATGTTTTATCACGTATATGAATGTATTTGAACATCAAAAACTGCTGCTACGTTCTTGAATAACTCTAATGATTATATGTCATTGCTTGTCTAGATGAAAGATTTGTTATTACTTATTGTTCACTTATTTCTGTGAGAAATGCATGCCGTGCACCCTCCTTGACCTCCATGCCAATGAAAAAATTATTTGTTACTTATTTCGTAATGCAAAATAAATATTATAAATTATTTAAATTTAAATAATTAAAAAATAATAAATTTTTTTTTTTAATTTTTAGTTATATTACTCAAATCGCATCGTGGGATGAGTAATTAAAATTTACTGATGACGATGACGCATCCAACATAAATACTTGTATGGATTAAGTTTTATGTAAATTCACAACTGGGCCCATATAAATTTTTCTGGTGGTTCACAGAAGAACCTGCAATTAGCAAAATTGCTCGACTAAAATCAGAAAAATCCAAAATTAAATGATTGCTGCCAATTTTGCCGAGCGATGCAACTTAAATTCAGATACGTGTGATTTGTGAATTCTTCCTGCATTATTTTACAGAAAAAGACAAAATTATGTCCAAAGAGCTAGATTTTAATGATGTCACTTTAATTCAACATGTTCATTAATTTACGTGATGGGTAATTCCAACTTCCATTGTAAATGTAAAAATAGTTTGACTAAAATTCAAAAATTATTCTGATATTCTCATTTAAAGAAAATATTTTGGTAAATTTAATCTTTAACTTTACTTATAACTGTGTGCTTTGGATTAAATATTAAGAAAATATTAATATAGATTCGATTTTTATCTTTACCGGTAGATATTGTAGTCAAAATTAAATTTTATAGTCAAATCTTGTTTAACTATTAACCGATGTCATAAATTTTATAATATTTAATACACCATAAAAGTGAGGTTAAAAATTATGTCTATTTAAAAATTTTCTTAAATATCAAAATCTATAAATCAATTTATGTAAGTAATATTTTATAAAATTTAATTCTGTACACAAGATCTGTAAATGAGTTCCAATACCAAATCTATGAATTGTAAAAATGAAAGTATGAAACTGAAAGCAACATGAGGGCTATAAAACAAATACCTCAAATTTCAAAGGGCCACTTGGCAAATTTATGTGAAAATGGAACATTAGAGATTTTACGGCATACGTCAAGTCTCTTCCTGTGCAAGTTCTTCGACCATCAAGTCCTCGAAATGCAAGATCTGCTCAAATCTTCAAAATGTCTTTCCTCAAGATCTACTCAAGTTTTCCGCTACAAGTGTTCGACAAAATCACTAAATTGTCAGAAGATCCATCATCCTTATATCCGTAAGAATCAAGAGCTTTTTTTGTAAAAGGAAATATACAAAATCGATTGCGACTTTAAATTAATCAAATTGATCCTTATTTTGTTTGTTTGATATTTTCCATACTTCAAACTTTGTGTGAACAAAAGTGGGACCAATGCCCTTCATCTCTTCCTTAAAGTTTCATGGCGAGGAAAGCTACATATGGGCTAAAGTTAAAGCGCTCGCTACTAAGATAGTCCAACAAAAATTGCAAACATACAAGTGAACTATGCAATCTAGAGTAGCAAGAATCAAATTTCAAAGCGTACCTTTAAATTAATCAAATTGATCCTTATTTTGTTTGTTCCTGATTTCAGTATTTTTCCATACTTCAAACTTTGTGTGAACAAAACTTTGTGTGAACAAGGTCAACAAATGATTTTTAAAGTGAAAGGTGGACTGGTGGTTAGCCTAATACTGTAATACATCTCCAAAAAACACTAAGTACTTCAGCGCTTCAGGATTTTCGATGAAGGACTTGTAGAGACCATAAATCTCAAGCTCATCCCTTATGAAAATGCTAGAATCAGCCCAAGTCCACTATTGGGCTTGTCAGGGTGTACCAAAACTGACCATCCCTTTTGCTTTCATGCTCAATTTTTATGGTCTAATTTCATTCTTGAGAGTCGACATCTGAACCTGTTTTGTTTTGTTACCCAACCCTCCCCCCTCCCCACCCCTCCTATAAGAGAATAGTTGTTAAAGAAACAAGCTTTATATGTTTTTTTGTCTTTGTGGGATTACTTTTTTGAGTCTCAACTAATGTTCTTTAGGTAGCTGGTGCAATTTTTCTTGAAGTTGTGTTATGTTGGATAGTACCTAAATGTCAAGATGGTTCTTTTTCCATTCATTTTTTATTTATTTAAGATTCCTGATTTTATTGTTTCAGTGAGCATATAAATGTAAGGTAATTCTATGATTTTATTTTACTTTAAAATTTGTACAATTAGTTATAAGGTATTATTTTGTCCAAATGTATAATTCTCAAAAGGACACGTAGAATTTTCCTAATCTTTTAAAGTTACTAGTTGAAAGTATATCCATTACAATTGCCACCCCAGACGCTAGGTATCCAAAATTTGTTCAAGTTCTAATTACCTTTGTTAAAAATGTACTAACATATTTGTAGGTAAACTGAGGCAAATTTTTAGGATTATGATCGCTTTTAAAATTTATTCAACAAATATGGTCATTTAGTGGTAGTTTTTGAAATTGTGATTCTCGCATTTTAAAAGTGCGTAATCAAATATAGTCCAATTTTTTTTATTTAAAAACAATGCGATTTCGCACTTTGGAAGTGCGAAATCCCATTATTTTTTTCAAAATCTTTTTGAAACAATAACACTTTGTCTCCCTGCACTAAATGGGTAATAACACTCTGTCTCCCTAAACTATAAAAATATAAAGTTTGCCCTCCCAAATAATACTATTCTTTTATTACCAATATTAAAATTATTAAAATTATTAAAATAATTTAATTAAATAAATAAAATACCTTAGAACTATATTTTGATTTTTATGTGTTTAAATTTTGATAGTGATGTTATAATTATTTACAAAAATAAGTAAAAATAAACTATAAAATATTTCAATATAATTTATATTAATGTATTTCTTGGTCAAAATTTTGAAATGTTTGGATTTTATTTTATATTATTTTGGATTTGAATATTTAACTGAGTAGTAGAACAATTTCCAAATAAACTTGTTCTCTATGAAAATTTTTCTGTAAATGTATTGTATGAAAATAAAATTTATATTAAAGTTTAACATTTTTTCGATATCTCTTAATAATTTATACTTTTAATTTGGTCTATTATGTTGCGATAATGGATATAATATAATTTAACAATTTCTCACATTTTCACTTCCTATGATCTAAGATATCAATTTGTTATTTCATTTTATTTTTTTCCTAATTATTTTAAACTATCAAAAATCAATAAAATACGAGAAAAATAAAAATATGATACTAAGGTTATTTTAGTCATCTAACTAAAATTTTTTAATATTTTAAAATTTTTAAAGGATGAATAATATGAATCGGGGGTAAAGTGCATATCTTCTATAGTTCAGAAAAGTAAAGTGTAATTAGACTTATTGTTCATTTAACATGTAATTAAACTTTGCTAGTGCGAAATGCTTTAATTTTTTTTATAAAAAATTGCAAAATGGTCCTCCCATATCTTGCTGTAAGTGTAATTACACTTTGTCCCTTTAAACTATAAAATATACACTTTACCCTTTATTCATATTATTCATCTTTTAAAATTTTTAAAAAATAAGAAAATTTAGTTAACTAACTAAAATACCATTAGTATCATATTTTGATTTTTTATAATTTAAAAGAATTAGGAAAATATAAAATATTATTTATTTTATGTTTGAAAGTGTGGAATGATTTTAAGTACAATCATTAGAAGCTGAGGGGACATAGGTGTAATTGTCGTAGACCATAGGGGAGGTATGTGTTATTATTCCTTTTATCAAAGCCCCAAACAAAACCTACAGAATCTTGTACTGGCATCCGAATCGTCGAAATGTTGACACTTGGATTCCTAGTTGCTCTACGTGTTATTCCCGTATCCTCTATCCACAAATTTCACTTTCTTTCTTCGGATATCATTCGACTTTGGAGCAAAAGCTGAACCCTGACGGCAGTGACTAGCAAAGACAGAGGAATACCATAAACCCACGCAGAATTAGCATTGTAAATGGCAAAGAAAGAAGAGGTGGTATGTGTAACAGGTGGCAGCGGCTACATTGGGTCGTGGTTGGTCCGTCTCCTCCTCGACCGCGGCTACACCGTCCGCGCCACCGTCAAAGATCTCAGTAACTTAATATCTCCCTTTCTCTTTTCTTTTTTCAGCCGCCAATTTGCAATTTCTACTAAGTAGTAGTAATTTCATTGAAACGGTACAGGGGATGAGAAAGAAACGAAGCATCTAGAAGCATTAGAAGGCGCAGAATCCCGCCTCCGTCTATTCGAAATCGATCTCCTCAACTACGATTCCATCGCCGCTGCAATCACCGGCTCAACCGGGGTTTTCCATCTCGCTTCCCCTTGTATTATCATGATAAAGTTGATGACCCCGAGGTATCCTCTTCAATCATATTTATATAACGTTAATTATTTATAATTGTAATTAGGCCTAATTAATTACTTTAATGAAATTCTCATATATTTTACTGAAGAATGAGCTGTTGGCGCCGGCGATAAAAGGCACGATTAATGTGCTGACAGCTGCAAAAGAGCTTGGGGTTCGCCGAGTGGTGGTCACTTCATCTATATCGGCAATTATACCGAGCCCAAATTGGCCGGCGGATAAGGTGAAGAATGAGGAATGCTGGGCAGATGAAGAATATTGCAAAACGAAATGAAACAGAACATTTGAACTTTTATGCTTAATAAGTCGAGTCCTGTTTCATTTTTTGTGCATTTCTGCATCTTACGGAGGGATCAAGTTTTATTCTTTTATTTGCGTTAAAAGAAGTTCAAATGTTTTCCAATTTGGTCTGATACTATGCTCCTTATGGGACGGGACTGCATTGTTAGCAATATAATGAGGATTCAGTGAAAATTTGGAGGTATTGAAAGGAATGTGTAAAGCGTTATGCTTTCTACTTGCTTCGAGATATGAATAGCCAATTGAGTATATAAATGTTTCTGTTTGTCTTTTAATCGACGCGAATTTTAAGATTATTCGGCTTGATTATAATTTCCCATACGGCTGGGGCTTTGAGTAGCATGCTATTAGACAGAAATTGTATTAAAGAATAGTTTCATATGTATTGGTTACGTATCAATATATTATGAGCTTTGTCACATTCATAGGGAATCATTTGATCTTTTTTTTTGGTGGAATAGGTGTGGTATCCACTTTCTAAAACACTTGCAGAGAAAGCTGCGTGGGAATTTTCTAAAGAAAAAGGTTTGGATATTGTAGTGGTGAATCCTGGATCTGTAATGGGCCCTATTCTCCCCCCAACATTGAATGCAAGCATGTTGATGATTCTACGCCTTCTTCAAGGTAACTGTGAGTTAAAGTTACATAGACAGTGACATGAATTGCCCATTCTTTTCCTTTGTCAGAGCTCTCAATGGTTGCATAAAAATGGTCACTAACTTTTACAACACGTTTAAATAGGTACAGTTCAAGTAGTTTATTCTTATACAGCTGCATATCTCAGGGAGTAGAGTATTTAAAGTAACATGTTCTTATACAGAGGCATGATTCTGAACTCTTAACACATTTCTTTCTAGAGTTCTGATAGTCTTAGGCCTATACGTGAGTAAAAAAATTCCCTCAGCTAATGTTGCATAAAACGATTCCTTCAACTAATGCTTAAAGTCCATGCTGAACTTATGCTATCATTTGCTCTTCGATTAGGCTGCACAGATATATATGAGGATGTCTTTATGGGATTGGTCCATGTTAAAGACGTGGCCCTAGCGCACATTCTGGTCTATGAGAACTCTGCAGCAACTGGAAGGCATCTATGTGTTGAAGCCATATCCCATTATGGTGATTTTGCGGCTAAGGTTGCTGAACTTTACCCTGAATATGAAGTGCCCAGGTAAAGTCCCTTATATTTCATATTCAGGTAAAATGTACTTTGGATGCTATATAATATGGCTGAAGACATATACTTCTGCCTGAAATTTAGTGGTCCACCATTTTTTTTGCACTCAACCCCAGTTCCATTTCAAGAATGACCTACATACATTTGTTACCGCTTTATCACTTCATTTGTATGTGTAAATGATATTGAATATTTTGCTCTCTGACGGAGGACCAAATAAAACTTGATTTTGGAATTACTCCTGTAAACTAGATCAACATAGTTGGGGTTGTAGAGAAAGACAAAATTCATTTTATTGTTCTTCTATTCCTCTTCCTGCATGTTTCAACTTCAGCTTCCGCAGGAAAACAATTTGTTTAGAACCTAAATGGAGGTAATCCCTATACAGAGTTGCATGATGAAATGAGCGTACATATGGCTGGATTCTAGAAAGTATGAATCAAAGAACACAGAATACAACTATCCACATATAAACCTACTTCTTAGATTGGAATTAAATAGACTGTTGTCTTTCTAAAACTTCCTATTGTCTGTCGTTCATATCATGGCTCTGCTCATCTCTAGGGGGGCAATTTTGGACACTTCACAATACGAAATTAACAGGTTTAAACACGACTCGAATTTAATTGAGTTGCTATCAGGTCGACCCGTTAATGACTCGAAATTAAACGATCGTGTTGGACCCGATAAACCATTATCTTGTTAGGTAACTCGACACGATCCATTTAACCCGTTAGGATATTGGGTAACTCGAACAACTCGTTAATTAATTGGGGTATTTATGAAATTTTGACGTAATAATTCAAATTTTAATGGCATATCGTGTCATTCGAGTAAACAAGTTAGCGGGTCAATTGTAGGTTATCGTGTCATTCGGGGTAAATTAAGTAACTTTTGTATTAGTATAAACAGTTTAACAGATTAATGAATCGTGTCGGGTCAACCTATCAATAAAAGGGTGACGACACGAATGTTTAATAGGTCGTGCCCCGGTTCAGGTCTTTTCATGACACAAATCCTATAAGGACCGACCCGATATGACTCATTGCATCATCTCTTGCTGTGCCTTTGAAGGGTTGGAATGGTGGAGCAACACACAGACAGTTAGACACACATTTTCTGCATACACATGTATGCTACAAACTGATGATGTTCTTTTGGAGCTTGTTTTTCTTTTAGCAATAAGGATTGCAACTATTTAGCTGGATTTTAGGCTTATAAGTAGCTTCTTACATTTACGTATTATGTTTTGGTCCCTGAAGGGGCAATGATTACCTTGACTTTTAGATGATGTCAAAAGACTCAAAGTAATGGGGATTACTGAGTTGGTGATATTGTACTCTTTGCAGGTTGCCCAAGGATACTCAACCAGGACTTTTGAGAGCCAAGGATGGGGCTAAGAAGCTAATGGACTTGGGTCTTCAATTCATTCCCACGGAGCAAATCATCAGGGATGCTGTAGAGAGTTTGAAGAGCAAAGGATTTATATCTTAAGTCAATTTGAGAGAATGATACTCTAAATAAGAAAATGTACCATTCTTTAATTGAATGGGCTGTGTGATCTCTACTCGCTTAGTTTATCTTCGTACAACCTACACCAACCTACCAATTGAAAATATATGAGCTCTATGTTTTATCACGTATATGAATGTATTTGAACATCAAAAACTGCTGCTACGTTCTTGAATAACTCTAATGATTATATGTCATTGCTTGTCTAGATGAAAGATTTGTTATTACTTATTGTTCACTTATTTCTGTGAGAAATGCATGCCGTGCACCCTCCTTGACCTCCATGCCAATGAAAAAATTATTTGTTACTTATTTCGTAATGCAAAATAAATATTATAAATTATTTAAATTTGAATAATTAAAAAATAATAATAATTTTTTTTAATTTTTAGTCATATTACTCAAATTGCATCGTGGGATGAGTAATTAAAATTTACTGATGACGATGACGCATCTGTATAAATACTTGTATGGATTAAGTTTTATGTAAATTCACAACTGGGCCCATATAAATTTTTCTGGTGGTTCACAGAAGAACCTGCAATTAGCAAAATTGCTCGACTAAAATCAGAAAAATCCCAAATTAAATGATGCTTTACTGCCAATTTTGCCGAGCGATGCAACTTAAATTCAGAAACGTGTGATTTGTGATTTCTTCCTCCATTATTTTACAGAAAAAGACAAAATTATGTCCAAAGAGCTAGATTTTAATGATGTCACTTTAATTCAACATGTTCATTAATTTACGTGATGGGTAATTCCAACTTCCATTGTAAATGTAAAAATAGTTTGACTAAAATTCAACATGCTTGCATACAAAGCTGTCTCTTTGTACACATCTTGGTAAATTTAATCTTTAACTTTACTTATAACTGTGTGCTTTGGATTAAATATTAAGAAAATATTAATATAGATTCGATTTTGATCTTTACCGGTAGTAATTGTAGTCAAAATTAAATTTTATAGTCAAATCTTGTTTATATTAACCGATGTCATAAATTTTATGTAATATTTAATACACCATAAAAGTGAGGCTATAAACCCATTTATAGATTTTGATTAAATAAATTGAGATAAATCAATTTCTGTAACTATCTGTAAATGAACTCATTTACAGCTGTCTCTTATACACATCTAGATGTGTATAAGAGACAGGCTACATCTAGATATATAACAGATACCTCAAATTTCTTAGGGCCACTCCAAATTCCACCTTAAAAAGGTCAACAAATGATTTTTAAAGTGAAAGGTGGACTGGTGGTTAGCCTAATACAAATCTCAAGCTCATCCCTTATGGAAATGCAAAAATCAGACCCAATTCCACCATTGCTTGTCAGGTTGTACCAAAACTGAAATCCCTTTTGTTACATGCTCAATTTTTATGGTATCATTTCACAGTGATCTGAACCTGTTTTGTTTTGTTACCCACCCTGCTAGTTGTCAAAGAAAAAGCTTTATATGTTTTTGTCTGTGTGGGATTACCTCAACTAAATTTAATTCTTGAAGTTGTGTTATGTTGGATAGTACCTAACTGTCAAGATGGTTCTTTTTCCATTCATTTTTTATTTATTTAAGATTCTTGATTTTATTGTTTCGGTGAGCATATAAATGTAAGGTAATTCTATGATTTTATTATACTTTAAAATTTATACAATGCTAGTTATAAGGTATTATTTTGTACAAATGTATAGTTCTCAAAAGGACAATTTTTCATAAACGCGAATCTTTTAAAGTTACTAGTTGAAAGTATATCCATTATGCCACCCACAGATGCTAGGTATCCAAAATTTGTTCAATTCCTAATTACCTTTGTTAAAAATGTACTAACATATTTGTAGGTAAACTGAGGCAAATTTTTAGGATTATCATCGCTTTTAAAATTTATTCAACAAATATGATCTTTAGTGGTAGTTTTTTGAATTGTGATTCTCGCATTTTAAAAGTGCGTAATTTAATTGATTACGCACTTTAAAAGTGCGTAATCAAATAGAGTCTAATTTTTTTTTTTATTTAAAAGTGTGAAATCCCATTATTTTTTTCAAAATTTTCTTGAAACAATAACACTTTGTCTCCATGCACTAAATGGGTAATTACAATCTACCTCCCTAAACTATAAAAATATAAAGTTTGCCCTCCCAAATAATACTATTCTTTTATTACCAATATTAAAATTATTAAAATAATTTAATTAAATAAATAAAATACCTTAAAACTATATTTTGATTTTTTTTGTGTTTAAATTTTGATAGTGATGTTATAATTATTTAAAAATAAGTAAAAATAAACTATAAAATATTTCAATATAATTTATATCAATGTATTTCTTGGTCAAAATTTTGAAATGTTTGGATTTCATTTTATATTATTTTGGATTTGAATATTTAACTGAGTAGTAGAACAGTTTCCAGATAAACCTTGTTCTCTATGAAAATTTTTTCTGTAAATGTATTGTATGAAAATAAAATTTCTATTAAAGTTTAACATTTTTTCGATATCTCTTAATAATTTATACTTTTAATATTTGGTCTATTATGTGTTGGATATAATATAATTCAACAGTTTCTCACATTTTCACTCTCTATAATCCAAGATATCAATTTGTTATTACATTTTATTTTTCCTAATTATTTTAAACTATAAAAAATCAATAAAATACGTAAAAAATAAAAATATGAGATACTAAGGTTATTTTAGTCATCTAACTAAATTTTTTTAATATTTTAAAATTTTTAAAGGATGAATAATATGAATCTTATTGTATATTTCTATAGTTCAGGGCTGAAAGTAAACTGTAATTACACTTATTGTTCTGGCAACATGTTATTAAACTTTGCTAGTGCGAAATAAGAGACTTTAAATTTTTTATAAAAAATTGCAAAATGGTCCTCCTATATCTTGCTGTAAGTGTAATTACACTTTGTCCCCTTAAACTATAGAATATACACTTTACCCCTTATTCATATTATTCATCTTTTAAAAATTTTAAAAAATAAGAAAATTTAGTTAACGAAATAAAATACCCTTAGTATCATATTTTAATTTTTTATAGTTTAAAAGAATTAAAAAAATATAAAATATTATTTATTTCATGTTGGAAAGTGTGGATTGATTTTAAGTACAATCATTAGAAGCTGAGGGGAGATAGGTGTAATTGTGGTAGACCATAGGGGCGGTATGTGTTATTATTCCTTTTATCAAAGCCCCAAACAAAACCAAGAGAATCTTATACTGGCATCCGAATTGTCGAAATGTTGACACTTGGATTCCTAGTTGCTGTTATTCTCGTATCCTCTATCCACGAATTTCACTTTCTTTCTTGGGATATCATTCCACTTTGGAGCAAAAGCTGAACCCTGACGGCAGTGACTAGCAAAGACAGAGGAATACCTTAATAAACCCACCCACACAGAATTAGCATTGTAAATGGCAATGAAAAAAGAGGTGGTATGTGTAACAGGTGGCAGCGGCTACATTGGGTCGTGGTTGGTCCGTCTCCTCCTCGACCGCGGCTACACCGTCCGCGCCACCGTCAAAGATCTCAGTAACTTAATATCTCCCTTTCGCTTTTCTTTTTTCAGCCGCCAATTTGCAATTTCTATTAAGTAGTAGTAATTTCATTGAAACGGTACAGGGGATGAGAAAGAAACGAAGCATCTAGAAGCATTAGAAGGCGCAGAATCCCGCCTCCGTCTATTCGAAATCGATCTCCTCAACTACGAATCAATCGATTTGCAATCACCGGCTCAACCGGGGTTTTCCATCTCGCTTCCCCTTGTATTGTTGATAAAGTTGACTGACCCCGAGGTATCCTCTTCAATCATATTTATATAACGCTAATTATTTATAATTGTAATTAGGCCTAATTAATTACTTTAATGAAATTCTCATATATTTTACTGAAGAATGAGCTGCTGGCCACCGGCGATAAAAGGCAAGCGATTTATGTGCTGACAGCTGCAAAAGAGCTTGGGGTTCGCCGAGTGGTGGTCACTTCATCTACATCGGCAATTATACCGAGCCCAAATTGGCCGGCGGATAAGGTGAAGAATGAAAATGCTGGGCAGATGAAGAATATTGCAAAACGAAAGGGGTAAAAAGTTTTGATCTTTTATGCTTACTAAGTCGAGTCCTGTTTCATTTTTTGTGCATTTCTGCATCTTATGGAGGGATCAAGTTTTATTCTTTTATTTGCGTTAAAAGAAGTTCAAATGTTTTCCAATTTGGTCTGATACTATGCTCCTGATGGGACGGGACTGCATTGTTAGCAATATAATGAGGAAAAGTCTAGGTATTGAAAGGGCAATGTGTAAAGCGTTATGCTTTCTACTTGCTTCGAGATATGAATAGCCAATTGAGTATATAAATGTTTCTGTTTGTCTTTTAATCGACGCGAATTTTAAGATTATTCGGCTTGATTATAACGGCTGGAGCTTTGAGTAGGCATGCTATTAGACGGAAATTGTATTAAAGAATAGTTTCATATGTATTGGTTACGTATCAATATATTATGAGCTTTGTCACATTCATAGGGAATCATTTGATCTTTTTTTTTGGTGGAATAGGTGTGGTATCCACTTTCTAAAACACTTGCAGAGAAAGCTGCATGGGAATTTTCTAAAGAAAAAGGTTTGGATATTGTAGTGGTGAATCCTGGAACTGTAATGGGCCCTATTCTCCCCCCAACATTGAATGCAAGCATGTTGATGATTCTACGCCTTCTTCAAGGTAACTGTGAGTTAAAGTTACATAGACAGTGACATGAATTGCCCATTCTTTTCCTTGTCAGAGCTCTCAATGGTTGACTCATAAAAATGGTCACTAACTTTTAGAACACATTTAAATAGGTACAGTTCAAGTAGTTTATTCTTATACAGCTGCATATCTCAGGGAGTAGAGTATTTAAAGTAACATGTTCTTATACAGAGGCATGATTCTGAACTCTTAACACATTAGTTTCTAGAATAGACAGTCTTAGGCCTATATGTGAGTAAAAAAATTCCCTCGGCTAATGTTGCATAAAACGATTCCTTCAACTAATGCTTAAAGTCCATGCTGAACTTATGCTATCATTTGCTCTTCGATTAGGCTGCACAGATATATATGAGGATGTCTTTATGGGATTGGTCCATGTTAAAGACGTGGCCCTAGCGCACATTCTGGTCTATGAGAACTCTGCAGCAACTGGAAGGCATCTATGTGTTGAAGCCATATCCCATTATGGTGATTTTGCGGCTAAGGTTGCTGAACTTTACCCTGAATATGAAGTGCCCAGGTAAAGTCCTTATTTCATATTCAGGTAAAATGTCTACTTTGGATGCTATATAATATGGCTGAAGACATATACTACTCCCTGAAACTTAGTGGTCCACCATTTTTTTTGCATTCAACCCCGGTTCCATTGCAAGAATGACCTACATACATTTGTTACCGCTTTATCACTTCATTTGTATGTGTAAATGATATTGAATATTTTGCTCTCTGACGGAGGACCAATTAAAACTTTATTTTGGAATTACTTTTGTAAACTAGATCAACATAGTTGGGGTTGTACAGAAAGACAAAATTCATTTTATGTTCTTGCATTCCTCTTCCTGCATGTTTCAACTTCAGCTTCCGCAGGAAAACAATTTGTTTAGAACCTAAATGGAGGTAATCCCTATACAGAGTTGCATAATGAAATGAGCGTACATATGGCTGGACTCTAGAAAGTATGAATCAAATAACACAGAATACAACTATCCACATATAAACCTGTTTCTTAGATTGGAATTTGATAGACTGCTGCTTTCTAAAACTTCTTATTGTCTTCTTGTCGTTCATATCATGGCTCTGCTCATCTCTATGGGGGCAATTTTGGACACGTCACAATACGAAATTAACAGGTTTAAACACGACTCGAATTTAATTGAGTTGCTATCAGGTCGACCCGTTAATGATGCGAAATTAAACAGGACGTATGTGTCAACCCACGGGTTGACTCGATAAACCTTTATCTAATCGGGTAACCCGACACGACCCGTTTAAACCGTTAGGATATTGAGTAACTCGAACGACTCGTTAATTAATTGGGGTATTTATGAAAATTTGACACAATAATTCACCCTTTAATGGCACATCGTGTCATTCGGGTGAATAAGTTAACTAGTCAATTGTGGGTTATCATGTCATTTGGGATAAATTAAGTAACTTGTGTATTAGTGTATAAAGCTTAACGGTTAATGGGTCGTGTTGGGTCAACCCATTATTAAACAGGTCATGACATGACATGAATGCTTAATGGGTCGTGCGTGGGTTTAGGTCTTCTGACACAAACTTTTTGTCTAACAAGGACCCAACACGACTCGTTGCATCATCTCTTGCTGTGCCTTTGAAGGGTTGGAATAGTTCCATCCAGTGGCTGACATAGGACTCTAGGAGTCAAGGAATGGTGGAGAAACACACACACAGACACATTTTCTGCATACAGATGTAAGCTACGAACTGATTATGTTCTTTTGGAGCTTGTTTTTCTTTTAGCAATACAGATTGCAACTATTAAGATTGATTTTAGGCTTATTAGTAGCTTCGTACATTTATGTATTATGTTTTGGTCCTTGAAGGGGCGATGATTACCTTGACTTCTAGATGATGTCAAAAGAATCATAACTATGGGATTACTGAGTTGGTGATATTGTACTCTTTGCAGGTTGCCCAAGGATAATCAACCGGGACTTTTGAGAGCCAAGGATGGGGCCAAGAAGCTAATGGACTTGGGTCTTCAATTCATTCCCATGGAGCAAATCATCAGGGATGCTGTGGAGAGTTTGAAGAGCAAAGGATTTAGTATATATCTTAAGTGAATTTGAGAGAATATTACTTAAGAAAATGTACCCTTCTTTAATTGAATGGGCTGTGTGACCTCTACTCGCATTGTTTATCTTCGTACAACCTACACCAAGCTACCTATTGAAAATATATGAGCTCTATGTTGTTGTATCATGTGTATGAATGTATTTGAATATCAAAAACTGCTACTACAGTCTTGAAGTCTCTTGAATGATATGTCATTTGTTGCTTGTCTAGACCAAAGATTTGTTATTGTTCACTTATTTCTGTGCGAAATGCATGGCGTGCACCCTCCTTGACCTCCATGCCAATGGAAAAATAATTTCATACTCATTTTGCAATGCACAATGAACATTACATACTATTGAATATTTGAATAATTAAAAAGTTATAGAATCTTCTTGATTTTCAGTCATAGTATTCATTCTGCGTTACGAGTTATGTAAATAAAATTTATTCACGGTGATGACGCATCTAACATAAATATTTGTATGGATAAAATTTTAGGCTTAGGCAAATCTCACGACTGGGCCCATATAAATTTTTCTGGTGGTTCACAAAAGAATTTCCAGTTAGCAAAATTGCTTGACTAAAATCAGAAAAATTCAAAATTAAAAAATGCTTTGCAGCCAATTTTGCCGAGTGACGTAACTTAAACTCAGATACGTGTGATTTATGAATGAATTCTTCCTCTATTATTTCACAGAAAAAGGACAAAATTATATCCAAAGAGGCAGATTTTTTTGGTGTCACTTTAATTCATCAATGCAGCTTACCCCAAAAGGAAAGACATGTTTAATAATTTATGTGATGCGTAGTTCCAACTTCCATTATAAATGTAAAAATACTAAACTTCCAAAATTATTCCGATATTCTCATTTAATAAAAAATATTTAAGTAGATTTAATACTTTAATCCTATTTATAAATGGTGTGGTGTGAATTAAATATTAACATAAATTCAGTCTTGAATTACACTTGTAGATATTGTAGTAACAGGAATTATAGTATAATTTTGTTTACAATAACTGATGTAATATAATAATATTTAATCACACTATACGATTTACAAGTGAGGGTCAAAGATTAAATTTTCTTAAATATTATAAAATTTATGATATTAGTTGATTTAAGTAAAATCATATAAAATTTAATTTTAAATACAAGTTGAGATCCAAAATCATATTTCTGTAACTATTTTCCGTATCTGAATTGTGGAAATGAAAGTAAGAAACTGAAAGCTACTGGAGGGCTATAAAACAAATACCTCAAATTTCAAAGGGCCACTTGGCAAATTCCACCTTAAAAAGGTCAACAAATGATTTTTAAACTGAAAGGTGGACCGGTGGTTAGCCTAATACATCTCCACAAAACACTGCTAATCGGTAGTCAGCCATGGAGGGTCAAGGAAGAAGACATGTACCTCCGCTAATTCTATTCTTAATCATCTCCTCATTTCGTACAAATTCTTCCTTAATCTCTGTAAACTCTTCCAATTAACAAAAAGTCACTTTAGAGCTGTACTATGAGACCCTTTGTCCCTACTGCTCCATTTTCATAGTTGATTATCTGTACAAGATTTTCAATACAGGACTTATAGAGATCATAAATCTCAAGCTCATCCCTTATGGAAATGGAAAAATCAGACCCAATTCCACCATTGCTTGTCAGGTTGTACCAAAACTGAACATCCCTTTTGTTATCATGCTCAATTTTTATGGTATCATTTCATTCTTCAAAGTCAAGATCTGAACCAGTTTTTTTTTGTTTTTGTTTGTTTACCACCCTGCTAAAAGAGAAAAGTTGTCAAAGAAACAAGCTTTATATGTTTTTTTGTCTGTGTGGGATTACTTTTTTGAGTCTCAACTAATGTTCTTTAGGAAGCTTTGTGTTACCTAACTGTCAAGACGTTTCTTTTTCCATTCATTTTTTTTTTTTCCATTTAAAATTCCTGATTTAATTGTTTCAGTGAGCATATAAATGTGGGGTAGTTGTGTGGTAGTCAGGAACTCTTCATTGTGCTTTACCACAGAACTCTCTATTGTGCTTTAAAACTTGTACAATACAATTTTTTAAGTCATAAGGTATTTTAGTTTCAAAATTTTCATGCACAACGGAATGATTAAGAAAATGACAGGTAGAATTGTTCATAAAGGTGAATCTTTGAAGTTACTAGTTGAAAGTAATATCCATTATGCCACACCACACGCTAGGTATCCAAAATTTTTGAAGTTCTAATTAATTTTGTTAAAATTGCAACATATTTGCAAGTAAACTGGGCTCATATATCACTGATTAGGCAAAAGTAGACATCATTATAATGGGTGAACACACTTTTCACTTTCAGATGCCTACAAGAATATTCTACACTGATTCTGTTAGTCTTTTGGCGCAAAAATGGGTAAAACATTAGTGAATAGTTTATGGAACTGTAGAATAAGCAAAGATTGTATTAGTACAGTAAATCTTATATGAATCAAATCTTATAATACCAATTGCTGTCAATCTTCTTGAAGACTCATTGTTAAGGAAAATTTTATCCTAAATTGATAAGAAGGCATTGTTGAACTCATGGGATTTATTTTTGCTGAATGTTTAATTTTGTGAATCTGTTGTTTTCTTTTTTAAAATTGACAAGCTAGGTTGGGGTCATTTCAGGAAGTATGTGAACCCTTATGTAAGAATTAGTTGCTAGACAATATAGGAGCTAGTAACATAAGCTTTTACAACATGGCTATGGTCAAATTTAACAATTGATCACAAGTTCAAAAGGAAGCTGTGCAGCATAAGAAAAGAATTGATTCAACAAGTACTCAAGTTTCCCGTTTACTCTTTCAAGTAAAGGAATGAAAATTCAAAAAAGAATGGAAAAAAATCCAGAATATCAAACTATTTATAATCTATGCATAACAGACTGGTCGGGGTATTTCTATCTTCCCAGGTTATCTATGAAGAAGATTGCTTTATTTTAGCCTTCTTTTGATTTGTAACCTCACCCATTACGATAAGTGACCGGGAAACCCAAATTATGAATACATCCCACGTGATTAAAATCTATTTTCTCCTTTTCTTGCTGTATCTAGTGTTAGTCTCTCCCATTTCATGCAATAAACTATCATTGGGATTATACTATGAAAGCCTTTGCCCTTACAGTACCCTTTTTGTCATTGAAGATTTATCTAAAATTTTCTATAATGAGCTCATTGATATTGTTGATATCCATGTGGTTCCTTGGGGTAATGCCGAAATCATTGACAACACTACCTTCGAATGCCAGGTTCATAGGCAATTTACTTTGATTTACTCAATGTATAGAAGTGTTGCTTGTTAGGAAATTAACAGTCAACAGATTTAGTGTTCTTGTATTCTCCTTTGTTGCTTTGTCGGTCATTCACAGGAGACTGAGATTGAAAAGTGTCAAGAAGTATACAACTGATGCACATTATACTTTATTTTTTCTATTTTCTGGTGGTTGCAGCATGGACCGTATGAATGTTGGTTGAACACTTATATAGAGGCATGTGCAATTGATGTCTGGCCAGATGTGGTGAGTCATCTTCTTCTTTGTTGCAGCTAAACGTACATAATCCAAAACTTCTAGCATTAGATTTTACTAAGAGTTGCATAATATTTGTTGCTACCATGTTTATGGGGTTCAACCAATGTCATTCTTGCTCCTTTTTTGTACTTCAATATTTTTTACTTTTTTTTTTTTTCCAGTTTGTACATTATATTTCATAAATATAGTTCATTCAATCCCTATGATTAGACTGCAGTTAAGACTTATGACAGACAAGGGGCATGAATTAGGAGGTGGGTTGAGGTTGAAACAGGAGTTCTTAACACTTGAGCTGCACCCTTGACTCAAAGATTTTAGCTCACCCTTACGCTGGAAAGCCCTTTCTTTATGTGTCTGACTAGTATGCAGTAGCAGTACCATTTGCAACTTTCTAATTTTGTCACTAAACGAATATATGAGGTGTATTGAGCTCAAATCTATATCGTGTCTTAGAGGAGGACGATGTTTTGGTTTGGCCTCGTAATATAAAGAATATGAAGTTTTTATTTTGTTGTATTGTCTTCCTGTTTCCCCGAGTGATGATATTGGTTTTGATTAAATTCCTAATACCTGTAAGTTCAACTTTTTACTTACTTTTGCAGAATGCACATTTTCCTTTCATCTATTGTGTTGAAAAACTAATATACGAGGGAAAGAAAACTGAGTGGGAGACATGCTTTGAGAAATTGGGCTTGGATCAAAAGCCTGTTAGAGATTGCTATGAAAATGGACGTGGCAAAGAGGTTAGTTTTACTGGCTGATTGGACTGCGAATTTTTAGTCAATGTACTTGCTAAGTATGTACAAAGAATTTTTAGATTAGTGATCTCTAAATCTTACAATTGATTGTAAATCATGTGTGCTACTACATCCTTGTCGTAGTCTTTCCATTTCTTGGAATCAAGTGAATTCAGTGTCACTTTCACCTTCAGATCACACAACAAAAGAATTGATTTGACTTGTGTAAATCATTATTCTCTCTTTTATGTATTAGGGATAGTGGAATTTACTGGAAAAAATGATTTGGATGTACAAATATCAAAGAAACTTTTATATGAAGATCAGGATGCTAAACAGCCTAGTTTGATACCTAAACATCTGCATACGGAAAGTTTTGGTGGCACATTATTTATGCATGTTATCTGATTTCTGTGCTCGAGGTTTGGATGCTTATGTTTTTCATCCCACTGCTTGCTTTCTCTCTCCAGTTTCTTGCATACTGCTGCAGTTTTACATTTTTCTTCAGTTGACTTATTGTTAAAAACTTCTGTAGCTTGAATTAGGATATGCAGCAGCAACAAATGACCTGCAGCCTCCTCACACATATGTGCCATGGGTAACTGTGGATGGACAACCACTTTATAGTGTAAGATTCCCTTCACTTGAGTATCATTTATATATACGAATATAATCATCTTTATTCTTTTCAACAATGAGTTATCAGATTGTTCTCCTTAAGCCTCGAATTTCATAGTGTATTGAATAATTCCTCGAGTATAGCTGTAATTAACTGAACTCGTGCGGAGCAGACTGCCTAACTGCCTGTGGCTAGAGCAATCATGCTTCGAAACTCCCTTGATGTTAAATTATCGAAATGATTAATCCCTTGTAACCTTGTACTTCTCATTTTTCTCCGGGAGATAATTGCCTTAGGTATTGACCGGGTAGCAAGAATGTAAAGCCGACTATGATCAGTTATGATTACGGATTATCTGTAGAATTAGAGCAGAGTACTGAAAGGAATTCCCTCATTGATTGGTGAGAATCCTCATGTTACAGGACTACAGAAACTTTGTAACCTACATCTGCAAGGCGTACAAAGGAACACCAGTGCCTTCTGCTTGCGGTGGATTGTCAGCCGAATTGTCAGTAGCTGACATTATTAGCAGCAAGAAGGGAAACATGAATATTTTGACTCCAGTCTGCTATACAGGTGTGACAATTAAGTCGATATTTTCAGGCATAACGTCAGCTGTTGTAACATCATGGATGAGGGGTGTTACTGAGGCAGCTTTGGAATAAATCTGTATTGCTCCATCGCATTCAAGGTGCTATTGTTTAGCAAGGACAATAATTGCAATTAACCTGGTTGTAAGCAAGTTGTTCTGTTGTAAACTATGAAACAAACCGACGAACCAAGCATTATTCTCACTAAATCTTGCTACGTCATTGCGCTTTGTTATAAACTATATTCTTATTAATTCTTAGATATCTGTATCTCACAAGTTACTCATCAAATTTTTTTTGGGTCTTCCTAACGCCTCTCACATTAAGTATTTTCTCTAAAATTTACTCATTTGAAAGACGTTTCTACTAGCCGTCTTAGCATATAATTTAATCATCTTAAACATGTTTTTTCTCATATTTTCATCTATAAGTGTTACTCTAATCTTATCTCGAATATTCTTATTACATATTTTATCATTCTAATATGTCTACACGCATCTATGTAAACTATGAAAAACAAAAAAATTTCTGCTTTGTCATCATAAGACGTGGGTTATTGTAATTTTCAAATGTGAATGGATTGTCAACAAGGTGTGTTTAGGCGGATTGTTACGTGTAATTTTGAAGGAAAAGCAGTTGATTATTTATAACAAAAACACTCGAACGCCCTCAAATGCCTTGATTTAAGTGTTCAGATTTTTATGATTCGTTTTAATCTTATTTCTGTATTTGGATAACGATGGTTTATATAAATATTAAATTATTATGTAAAGCAAATCAAATGAAATGAAATGTCGATATGTCCGAGTGGTTAAGGAGACAGACTCGAAATCTGTTGGGCTCTGCCTGCGCAGGTTCGAATCCTGCTGTCGACGTTATTTTTCTATCTTTTCAGATATTTTCCCCAATATTCCAAATTAGCTAAAGAAGTTTATCTTTATCTTCTTAATAATGTTGAAATGGGTTTAACTGATTCCGCAGTTCGAAGTTCGAAATAAATAGTTGGGCTTCAGATTGGACACACCTTTCCATGATCCAGAATACTAAACTACAGCCCAACAAGACTCTGATCCACCTTCCTTGAATTATACATATTCTCTGTCCACGGTTGATTTGTTTTTTTAGTTTTTCTAAACATAATATATATATATATATATATATATATATCAGTTTTTTTTTAAGAAATTCTTTTACAAATTATTTTTCAATTCCCCCAAAAAAAAAAAACAATCAGCTTGTTGAAAACAATCCCTAAACACAATCTGGTTTCGAGAATGTATTCCAAAACCTATTTTGAGATACTTTGGCATGCGTGTCTCCTTCTTTTTTCTTTAAAAATAAAATTAAAAAATGATGATTCTCTTTAGACAATCATTATTTAAAAAATTACTACTATAACAATTTTTTGTTATGTAATATTTATAAAAATGTGATTGAATAACGTGTTTAAATAATAATTCAAAATATTATTTAAAAAATAATGAATGATGAACAATCCAAATGAAGCCATCTTTTTTTTTTTTTTTTCATGAAAAGCACTCCAAAACTAAAAATATATTATATTATTCAAAAGTTCTGGTTTCATTCACTAGTTGGTTTTGGAAAATTCTTGCATGGATCGGGTTCATGGCATAGTGTCATGGACCCCTTGATCCATGTTGTTTCACATCATCTATTTAAGTAATGTGGGGTGATGTGGAATAACATAGATTAAGGAATCCAAACACTATGTCATAGATCCGATTCATATAAGAATCTCCCGCCGGTTCTCATCAAAATTAAGTACGACTACAAGTAAAATCAATAAACAAGAATAGAGACAAGTCTTCAGCTCGTTAATAGTATTTTATTTTTAATGACAAATACTTAGATAGATTCGATTTTTAACTCTACTTGTAAACCCTGTTGTGTGAATTAAACTTTAAAAAATTTATGACATCAGCTAATATAAGCAAAATTATTTAAAATTTAATTATGAACACAGAGTCTACAGATAAGATAAAAAATCGAGTCTATCTAAGTATTTTCCATTTTTAATACCCTTCTTACACCATTATAAGATATCTATTCTCCTTGGGCAATGTGAGCTAGACGTTTAACAAAAATAATACACTACATCGAACCTCCCAAAAAGAAATCCATCACCAACGACCAATTCAATCTTTCCTAGAAAATATTTATATAAATTCGATTTTTAATTTTATCTGTAAATTCTATAATCAAAATTAAATTTTATAAAATATTTATTACATCAACTGTTGTTATAAATTTTATAACATTTAATTATATCACAATATTTACAAGTAAAATTAAAAATCAAATCTATTTAAATATTTCTTATCTTTCCTCCATATTACTCTTGTTGGTTGCTGGGTTGTAATAGCTCCATTTGCATAATTATTATTTTAATAATATTATTTAAAAAATATTATAATAATTTTTTTAATGAAATATATATGAAATGAAAAAGATAATTATAAAACGCGTATCTAATGAACGTAAAATATTATTTAAAAAATAATTTTAAAAAAAAGTTATCCAAAAGAAGGTTGTATTTATTTTTATTTATAGCAGAGTATGCCACACGTTATTTGACCCAGCCGACAACTTAAAGCATCTAATCTTTCATTTTAAAATCATAGGCAGTTGAATAAAATAATAAACCACTAGAAAATTGATGATAGTGAATATTGAAAGAATTAGGAAAAGTGCGTTGATTAGTATATATATATAAAAAAACCTAAGTACGTAGAAAAGTTTACTAACAAATAAGTTTTGTTTAGTCGCATGAACGTTGTATTTATGTTGGTGATGATACCAACATACGTTAGTAGGGCAATATGAAGCGTTGCTATCTTCTAGAAGAATATGATATCACCCATAATTATTAAAAAGATAACAAAAATAAATGAAGAAAAGTATATAGTGGAGCACTCAAGGCAGATTTATGCAATATTTCCATATGTCATTCTTGAAAATTATTGGGATTATTTTAAACTTTGATTTAAAGAAAAGCCAATCAGAGTGCAAACTTCAGCTGCTTCTGTGCGTCCATGTTTTGGGGGCAGATTTATGTGATGTGATGAATCGAATTAATTCACTTGTTGAGCCAAATACTATATAGTTAAAAAGAAAAAGAACAAATTAGCGGGGGAAAAAAAAAAACTAGGATTTATCAATATATCAAGTCTTCAACTCTATCTCTTGTTTCAGTCCCTTATTTGATGGACGAATCTGTAAATACCATTATAAACTAAAATATGCGTTAATATAGTTTGTCTTAATTTAAATACCGAGAAATAATTTATCATCTTTCTAAACTTTATATATAACCATTGTCATTTGATAATTTTTCTGTTTTAGATGGATTGTTATCTTTAATTGATGCCTTTCAAAATTATCAAGAAAGTATCCAAAACAAAAGAAAAAAATTTTACTTGCTCTTCAACCTCCATGCCAAATTCCTTTTGGATTGTTCAATTATTCATTATTCTGCAAATAATAATTTGTAATAAATTTTTATATATCTCCTTAGTTGTGACATTCTGTCTCACATCGGAAGGGGGAATGAATATTATATTCTAACTATTTTACAACACCTTAAATTTTAGATTACTAACAATTTGATTTAAACATTTTGAATTTGTTGTTTCTATTCAAAAGTTATTAGGTCAGCCTAGAACTTTGGGTATTATAGTTGGTATCAGAGGAAAGCTCATATAATCTTTGCACAAGAAGAAACTAGGTCAGTAGTATTGGATTGTGCTACGCAATGTATGTGACATGTTATTGCATCTCAAATTGAGATTTGTGATGACGCAGAGTCTTAAGGAAGAGTGATTGTGGCTCTCTGTCCCACATCAGAAGTGAGAGGAGATATTGTATAATTTATAACATCTTAAATTCTAGTCTACTAACAACTTGACATAACCATTTTGAATTCGTTATTTCCGCTCAAAATTTATTATGTCCGGAGTGTTACATTAGTGACTCGAACTCATCACTTCAGTAGTAAGAGAGCATAATCTTGCCACCTAAGTTACACATTTCTCATATATTATATTCCGAAAGTTACTAAACTAATTTTATTGTTAGCATTCTGAATATTATACTAAATAATAACTATTGAAAACGAGCTTCCTTTTGCAAATTACTTGAATAACTTTAACGTTTTAAATTTCTCAATTATTTCAAGAATTAACTTTTAATTTCGTAAAACATATTTCTCTAAGATTAAAGCAAAGTAAAGCTTCTCATAATTTCTAGAGAATGTTTATGGCGGTTATTGAGCAACTAATAACATTCTAATAATTATTTAATAATCACTGGTAGAGAGTCATTTGTATAGAGTAGTCCACTTTATTACAAATTAGAGGATCATGTTTTGTTTAAATAAAAACTTTTATTATTAGAATTATTAGAATGAAAGTTAATTAATAAGCACAATAAATTTTGCCTAATTTTTTGGTATGAAGCCTAGGATTCGTCCCCGGAGTCAACGGAAGAAGAACATCCCATGTGTGAAATGCAGCATTTGCCTACAAGTAAGCACCAGACTAACGTAACGTGACTTTCTTGGATAGGAATAGGAGGGGACATCCAGTAGGCATTGGTCTTTTATTTTTTTTTAGAAGTGTTATATTTTTTATTGAAATATTTAAAATATTTATTATGTTAATAAAATTAAAAAAAATTTATCTCCTTTTTAATATTTTTTTCTTTATTTTTAGATAATACTATATTTAAATTTTGAGGGAAAAAATACAAGTATCACAATTAAACCATTATTCTTAATAAATTAGATTGTCAAAATACCACAAAAAAAATATAAAAGGATTATTATTATTTTCATTTTTATATTTTGGTGATTTTGATAAACAAATTCTATTTTGACCATAGGTCAATAATTACAGACTGCATGCCAATGAATCGAAGACAAGACTAGTCGGTGAGGTTCTTTATTACGCACGCACACACACACATGCCCTGTCTGTCTCCCTCTTTCTCTTTTACATTTGGGGCAATGCTATTGCCACAACTATTTTCCATTAAATGGCAAAATTGCCCTTTTTCCGAAACCTATCCCAAATCGTCTGCAACTCCAATCTTTCACCAAATTTTGGCGGCTCCACGATCCTCCTCTTTATTTTTTCTTCGACTTTTTTTTTCCTTTTTCTTTTTCCCCTTAATTACCTGGATGAGGTTTTTGATGAAGTCTTAGAAAATTTTGCTGCAAAAAAAACTATATATGGCTACACACAAAAAAAAAAAAAAAAAAAATCCAAAAAAAGCTGCGATACTGAAAAGTTCGAAGCTCCGGTTACCGGACAACCAAACACTCAAATGTCCACTACTCCCTAATCCCAACCCCTGATGCTCCTAGCCTCTCCCTTCACTTCTTCCCTGTAATGCGCAAATGAACTCTCGTTACTCACACCTAAATCTGTTTGGTTCTTTAAATTAGGTCCAAGCCGAAATCTCTGCTCTTTTTTTTTTTTTTCTTTTCTTATAATTTAATTCTTATTTTAAATTTTCATTTTTTTAAATTCTTTTGGACTCTTCCCGACAAAATAAACGAAAGAAATTAAAGGAAAAATAAAGGAAAGAGACCCAGATGAAAAGACTAATTGGATTTGCCAATTAATTAGAAGTTCCAGGAAAAAAAAAGAAAAAAAGAAAGACAGGATTTTTGGATATTGGCTATGGGAATTTTTGTGAAATGAGATATGAATGACAATATCTATGACTTATGATAAGATGGGATTGTTGGATGAAGAGACATATATATTTAAATTATTAGAGTTTTAGACTAACGGAGTTGGGCAGGACTGTTAATTAGATTTTGTGAGTTGGATTTTGTAAAATTTAAATTTTAATTTATAAAATTAGTTGGGTTGTGAATTTTAATCGGGATGACTTATACTCATAAATATACAATTCACTTATAAAATTATTCGAATTTCAGACTTTAATCGGGTTGATCCAAATTTACAGTATATACATTATTAAAAGTTAAGAAATTAAGAGACAAAATATAAAAAGGGAGAATTTGACGGTTCCTTTTAGGGAATCATTCCCTTAGTTTTAAAAGTTTTTACAGTACAAGTATTTAAAATACATGATGTTGTACTGTCCAAGCATTTAAAGTACAAGAGAATAGTTTCTTAAAAGGACGGTAGGATTTTCCTTAAAAAAAAAAATATCTCAAATCTCAACACTAACAACTAAAGTGAAAAACAATACTTACTTTTTCAAGAATTAATAATATCTGTACATATAAAAGTTGAAAAAAAGTATTTCAAATAATATTATGACTCTCAGGGTGAGAGTTTACTTATTAATAGATTAATTAGTATAGAGTGTTTATATATATATATATATATATATATATATTCATTTACTTATTATGGTCGAATTTTATTCAAATTGAACATTATAAAATCCAAACTCGATTCACATTTAAATCAAATCTAATATTTAGACTCAATTTTAACTTGACTCACTTTAATGCATATCTGGACTCTTTATTTGTCGGGCAGACTAACCGAGTTCTGACCGGCTCATTCCATTGACAGTCCGAACTGGGGGATAAAGGGAAATTGCTAGGGAAAAGAGATGGGCAATTTTGTCATTTGATGAAATTAGATAAGAGTTGTGGCAAAATCATTGCCCTTACATTTGTAGTACGCCACCGGCTCTGCCTGCTTAGGTAATTAACGACCAAAAAAAGAAAATGAAAATTAACGAACAAATAAAAATTTAAAATATTAAAATATATTTGGGAATTAGATCCTAATTTCCCTAGAGTCCTATAATTATTATTGTTAATTTGTAGGAAAGGATTTATGAGTTACTATATTCTATAATTTTTAATTTAAAACCGGGTGCTACTATAAAATAGTAAGGAGTTCTATATTCTGGTTAATCGAACAATTTCATCACTTTTAAAAGTTTATACAATATAATGTTTTAAGGAAATTATAATATGATATTATATTATATAAGATTTTAAGATAAAATAATATAATTTTTTTACGTACATGATTGTAAAATTTTATTAAGAGTCTTGTTAATATTGTTGGGACAACTTAATGAGTTAATGAGACATATTAATTTGAACCACAAAAAAATAACTCAGTACAAGAATAAGCGCAAAATTTTTTTTTATAAATAATCCATCTATCTATGTTACAACTATAAAAGGTATTTATCCCAGATTTGATCATCCTTTTTGCCCTTAATAAGCTCTGAGGAATTTCTGTTCATGAACACTGTTCTGTCTAAAACTCAAGAGAGAGCACGTCCACCAAAAGGAGGTTAATTTAATTAGGGTTTGAATGGAGTGCACGCACAATAACTCATTCTGCTTTCTGCTTTTGTGAGACATAAATATATAGTGAATAATACTAACTCATTTGAATTGAGTTGTTCTCGTTTTCATTTTTGGCAAACGTTATTTAATAGTACTTTGAAACACCTAAGATATTATGATTCTTTTGGGTGTTTCGAAAAGTTTTGACTATGTTCTCTCCCACATTCAACTTGCTAAAATTCTTTCTCCCTGTTGAATAGGAATAAGTCTTGATTACTTATTCCGTAATACAAAGTCGGTCTGATAATCGTTGAGATAATTAAAAAATAAGGAGATCCATTAATTTCTCAATCATCCAACGATTAAAAATACTCACTCCACAACGAAGAGTGAGTGGTAAAAAAAATTTCTGTGAATAGATTATGCTTTGTCTAATGATCACAATTTCTCCATTCATGTAGTTGTAGGGCAAATTAAGTTACTCAATACTCAAATTGAATTCAACTTAGTAAGGATTTGTTCAAATTTAATTTGTTAGTAATCAAACCAAACTCGAAAAAAATTTAATATTTATTAAAATTTTAAATTCAGTTCAAACTCGATTCGATAAACTACCTGAATTAATTGGTTCAAGTAATTTTATTGTTTTATTTCTTAACAACTATACAGCCTGGAAACTTGAATATTTCATACGATCCAATAATTGAGGAGTAATTGACACAATTAAGAGTTTAGAGGACGAATACGAAGCAAGAGAAAATTTTAAGAAGTGCAATTAATTTAGTTTCTAATTAAGAAATGAAAGTCAGCTGCCCACAAAACTAAAAATATGGTATAACTGCAGGAATAACGTCTTGCGTCAATGTGGGGGAAGATAAATTAAATGGTGCAAATGTTAATTGGGAAATTAAAAATAATTACTCGTTCTAATTTTCTGAGCCGGATTCGCAGGATTGTCTGGGAGTGTGATTGGTGGGTCTATGTTTGATAAGATCATAAGATTCAATAATTCAGATTGCAGAAATAATAACTCAATTAAAAAAGGATTAATTTTACTTTATTCCTTCATGTTTAGAGTTACAATTACTTTAATTCTTAACGTTATTTTTTAGACATTTAAATCCTTAGACTAACGGACAAATTTAACGGTGTTAGATTTTTTTGCTGAAATGACCATTTCACCCTCAAATTTTCATGAAAAATTATTAAATCATGCAACAAAATGAGAGAAAAATGGAAAATGAATAAGTGAAAACATAAATAAAGAAGAGATAATGATATTTCTTAAAAGATAATATTTTATGTAAACAAAGTTATACGGGTATTTATGTCAAAATGAGCAACAACATTGAGTTGTAAGAGACAGTAAATTTAATTGAGGATTTAAACACCTAAAAAATAACGTTAAATACTAAAATGACAGTGATTCTAAACGTTAAGGGATAAAGTGAAATTAATCCTTGAAAAAAATGTAGATAATGGAAATAAGGGTTGGCTACTAGTCGTTTTCTTTCTGAGGTGGATGTTTCTCTGATATAAACTAAACAAAAGAAGCGTCTGTCCTCTTTACTTTTCTATTTCAACGATGCTTGTTGCTATATCTTTCTTTCCATTGCCTTTTTATTCTTTTTCCCCCCTTGGTGTAGTTTTCCGTAGCTGTTAATATCATCCAAAGAAACACGGTATTTTCATTCTTGTACAAAAGTGCAACGAATGCAATCAAGACTTAGAATGTTTTTTTAACTCTCTTTGAGATTCTGAGATTAATTAGAATGAAGGCCTGATCAGAACTCGAACTCAGTGCCAAGCACAAAATACTATTAGGACTAAAAAACTAGTCAAAATATATAGATAATGAATTGCAATTTAAATATATAACACGTTTATTTTATGATGTATTAATCATGAATTTGAATTATAAGAGGTAATAAGAGAGAGGGTAATATATATATATATATATATTTTATATATATATATATATTTTAAAAAGTTCTGGTGATGATAGAACCCCGTAGTCCAAAATTGTGGTATACAAACACTTGACCAGCTGGAAGAACAATTAGCCATTTAGCCTTGTCTCAAGGATCAATAGATTTGGAATTTTTCAATTTTGATGTTTCCAAATACAAAACCTAAAACGTGAAAAAGGAAATGGTGGATCAGTAGGATATAAAGAAGGCACCTGAAGCTGAAACCAAAGTACTCTTATGTTTCAAAGCGAGACCCACGTGTACATAACTACGAGTTAGATTGCATGGCCCTTGGGTGGCATCCCAGCTTATGAGGCATCGAGTTAAATGGGAAATTTTTATATGTAAATATTTATGGTACAGTGACATGAATCTTTTGATTTCTAAATTTTTACATCATTGCACTATATTATCTCACTTTATTCTATTTAAGTGATATAAAGACATATAAACTAAAAAATTCATAACTATTATATCATGAATCAGTCTATACAAAAATTTTCCGAGTTAAACTTATACACCAAAGAAGAACAGTACAAGAAATGAAGTCTTGAGAGGGAATAGAGTTTACTTGTAGTTATTTGAGAACCGTTGATATCCCTTCTTGTTTTTAGAGATAGCCCGGTCTCTTCCATGTCAAACCTTGAATTTCTCATTTCTTTAGCAAAGTCAGTCTAAACTATTCACTCTGTAATGTTACGTGAGTTTTAATGCCATTAAAATGAGTAAAAAATAAAAATTTCATTACCATTTACTAATAAAAAGATCTAAAATACCGCGTTATATTACGGAATGAACAGCAAATTTTTTTTTTCAATGATTGACCATGAAGAAAACGAAGGTTAAACACTGGACAGAAAGTAAAATAGAATGAACTATGCGTACTTAGTACCAGACAAAATGCATTTTGCAGATTTAGTTCCACAAAAAGCACAATACAAAATGCATTTTGCAAGTTCAAACACGAGTCAAATCTTTGAATATTTTTTGCGAGAATTCTCAAAATTTGCAACAGTAACTTGAGAAGGGGATGGAATTAAACATTGGCAAGCAGGTAAGATACTTCTGTCAACTCATGGTCTAAAAAATGTGCCATTTTCCTAAAGAAACAAATTGATATAATCTCCATATTTATTCTTTATTTCTAAGCTTTATATGCCTTGGATTATCTAACATATGTGACAACAAACTGCAGATGGTAAGTCTACATCTCATATGGAAAATTTACGTATCTATTATGACGTAAGTCATGAATTCGAATAGTTAAGGAATAAGTGAAAATTTTCATAAATTCTAATTAATCTTATTTAAAAAAAAAAAAAAACCTAAGAGTATGTTCTCGACATTTTTCACCCACAGAACGTGTAATGCTGTGATGTATTCCTATATGACAAGAATAAAACAGACAATTCTGGACATGCATAAGTTTTAAGATCTTGAACAAAATTTTACACATACCTCAATGATGAGAGAAGCTGAACCTCACATACTACTATGTACCAATAAAGAATTTGAAGATAAATTACCAAAAATAGAATGATAAAGATAAACGCAATGAAGAAGGAGGAGACTGAACATGGCATGTCAAAATTAAGCTAGAAAAATAATACTATAATACACTATCAATTTAGAAAATGGTGAAAATTAAAAAAAAAAATGAAATTTACGTACTAGTTATAATAAAATTTACTATACTGTTGTAGTAGTAACAACCACAGTAGGACTAACAACAGGCCCAGGCCCAGGCCCGCCACCACTAACACCTTCTACTTCTCCACCACCACCACCACTACTACTAGCTCCACCATCACCACCAGCCACCGACACGGCGGCCGTAACCGTAAAAGTCTTTTTCGTTTCTTTTTCTCATAGGGTATCCCTCTAGCTTTGGCCTGACTTTCTCTCACTTCCCTTAGATAAATTCTCACAGCTCTCGCACCAAACGAAAGGTTGGATTCGGGTCTTCCTCCGTTTTCTTCATAGGCAGCTCGGAGCCGTCCGATGAGGGCATCAAGACTCCCCCAAGCTTGTTTGAGAGGGCACTGGCATGGAGCTGGAGGATTCGGGTGCCCGAAATAAGGACAGCCCGACACGTGTACCTTAGTTTTTCCGAACTGATCTAAGTATTTCAAGAACTCGATCACGTGCGCTCCGCTACACCGAGCTAGTGTTAACGGGGGCTTGTGGTTTTTTAAGTATTGTAAGAAAGTATTCCAGTCTCGCCGCTTTTGTGACTCGTATCGACTGGGTGGCGCCGCCGCCGCCGTTGACGACCCTACTCCTCCTCCACTTTCCGGTACACCTGTACTGACGGTTGCTGATGATGGGCCCTCCCCTCCTCCTCCTCCAGCTCCTGATGCTGAATTTTCCATCCACAGAAAAACTAGGATGACCTCAAGGTAGGGTTTTGATCACCTCCTCTTGAATTTGATTGGCCAGTCATGTACGTATGTGACTTTTATCAATCAAGTACTATCTTTCTTTTTCTTTTTTTTTTATAATAAAAAATTTTCTATATTTAGGGAATTTAGGTTGAGGTTTTTTTTTTTTTTTGGGTGAGAAGGAGAGTGTTTTCGGGGAAGAAATGGAAGGAAACAAAATGATGGGACGTAAAAGAAGAAATGGATTTAATTAGTAGTAATATGGCAACTGGGAAACTATGTCTGAATGAAAGAAGGGGAAGAGTTAAAGAGTGAGACTCCTCTTCAAGTCTAAACAGAGAAAGGATAGAGGGAACTCTGCTTATTAGTTAGCTAGTCAGCTGCTGTTGTCTATTGATAGATGGATAGATAGTCTCAATAGTCGAGAGAGAGAGAGAGAGAGAGAGAGAGAGACCGAAGTGGAAAATGGAAATGAAATGCTAGGAATTCACGTGGTGGCCCCTTCACAAGTGACAGGTTTACTATTCAAACACTACCGGCTGCTCTACACACCTCTAATACTAGTATTTGCAATTTATCACATCTAGGTCTCCTACCATGTATGTATTTCTCTGTTACTTATGGTAAAATTGGTAATTTCACACACGATTCAATAATAAATAATAAATCTAATATATATAAGATTATTAAATCAAATATAATAATTATTTTAAATATTATTTAAATATTTTTACTTATTTATTTTAAATTGCTATGAGAACAAGGATATTATTAATAATTGTGTAAATTATTAAATAATTAAAATTTGAAATTTTAATTTAAATGGGTCACAAGTTATTTAATTTGTCAAATAGACTAATACTCTCTATTACGAGTTAACGGGTCAGACATGAATACGACAAGAATATGAACGGTTCATACACGAATACGATATGATAAGAAACGATCCCCATACGACGCGATACGAACACGATAAGATAAAAACAAAAGGCCAAATCTGATATGACACGATAATAACATAACACGACTTATTGGCACCCCAAACTATTGAACACACTCTCATTATCTATGATCAAGAAAGATTGCCGAGTACATATTTGAATAGTTTAATACTCATATATCGCTAACTAAGCCAAAAATCGATGACAATGAGAGTCAAATTTTTAACTTTTGAAACAATTTTGGGGCTAAGGATTTCGCAGCCGGTTTAGCATCAAAATAGGAGAATTCACCATTTTGATTCTAATACGGTGGTTGGGACAAAGAATTTTACACTAGCCCAAATATTTTTAACTTTTTAATATCATGACCAACTTATTTATCAAATACGGACTGAGCCCCTAACTGCTAGTATAATTACTCGTATTTTCTGAAAATATAGTGCTGCAATTTTAAGTTGTACACCTTATACTATGATCTTGACCTAGAAATTTTACTTTCAAGTTTTTCATGTGAATTTGTCAATTGGTTCAAGGTACTTAAATTTAAACTAATTCCTATAGATATTTGAAACAGATTTTCCAGACTTCCTCGAAGAATGTTTGTTAGATAAAAAGAGAGCATAATTACATTTTGCCATTTGTAGATATGGGAATAGTTATAAATTGTCCCATACAGTTATTTTATCTGTAAATTGTCCTCAGAGTTAAATAAAGTTAAAATTTTTCTAAAAGCACTAGCAAATATTATAATTGCTCTCAATCTTTTAATTACCTTAACCAACATAAAATTAGAGTAAGTTGCATTTTGGTATTTGATTTTATTTTATAAATAATTTGTCATTAAAAAATAATGACTTTTTTTCATACAACGTTATTGAAATTTTTTTTGCCACTTCAATATTAATTGTATGAATTAGCTTACTATTTTATATTTTCTTCTTCGTATCCATTTTAGCATGCCATCACATTCTTGTTCCATCAATATTATATATATAGAATAGAGTATTTTATTTATTTAATCACATTATTTTAATTTTATTATTTTTATTTTCTCTATTATGACTTAGTATTTAAAAAATTGCATTATTTGAGTAAACATACTACTTTGAGATATAATCAATATATATTTTTAAAAAAATTAAGTTGATCTAGATGAACTAATTCATTCCTTCATGCTATCTAGAAAAAAATTGGAACAGTAAATTTAGTTTATTATCATTTTTAAATTTAAGAGAAGAATTTTAGTAAAGAAATTCATAAAGTGTAACTAAAAAATATTGAGGACAACCATGACATTTTTCTACTTTCTTTAGATGAAATTTTTAACTTCATTATACTTGGGGGGAATTTGAGGATAAAATAAATACAGGAGATAATTTGTAATTTTCCTATTTACAAGGGGCAAGTTGTAATCAAGCCTAAAAAGCGTTAGAGTTATTAGTCCTACAAACGAAGTTAGCAATTTACAAAAACACCTCTATGAACGCTTATATTGACAATTGCCCATCCAACAAAACCCCTTGTCAACCATTGCATGCTCCATTGACATATATAGAGAGTTTGAATGCCAATGCTCTTTTTAAGTGATATATCTTTCTTTCTTCCTTTCTTCTTTTTCTTCTTCTTCTCTCTCTCTCTCTCTCTCTTTTGGAAGTTTAGACTATGAGTGTAAGTTACCTTTCTTTGTTTAGTATTAAGGCACACCATCGTCGCGTATTTACCAAACAAGAGATTAAAGGCAACAACAATTAAATTTTAAACCTTTTAATGATTTAGGTATTAACCAAAGGTATTTAGTTTTGATATTGAAATAAACTTTTTAGATGTCAACAAACTATTCACAACCAAGGATTTTAGAATCATAAAATGCTAGAGTACTAGCTAGTATTCTAAAATTTCAGTAGGTAATAATATGAAAAATTAATGTCATACAATATATTGCAATGCAATTCTCAATTTCATCAATTGCATCATATCTAAGAGATTCTTCAGTTCGGACCGAAGAAACAATGTCACTCGATCATTATCAAACTGACTGCAATCTTTTTTTGTCCGTAAAGATCCCACCAGAGCGCCTTCTACTTCTACCCCTTGTTCTGAGGAACCGGAGGCAAGGTGATCAGTATTATCACTTATACAACTTCCATAATTCCATTCCACATTCATACTTGGAGCTTATCTGGGGTCGGCTTCTATATATGTTTAATTTGCATGGGAGAGGTTGGATTCGAAAATTTGGATGGATGTGAGTAAGTGCAAGAGATGCTGTCATAATTGGATAGAGCTAACAAAGTTTACTTCTGCGAAATGCAATATTTCTAGTCAAAGATTTTTAGTGTCTGAATTTAATGTATTACATTGCTGTCCACCAAATTGAAGGGAATATTTTTGTGGCTCCAAACCATTTATATGGACCGTCCCACACCCAATTTCCCATTCTACTTCCATTTTCATTTTTTTTTTTAAAATTTGTTTTGGTGCTAGGGGAGGTGACCCTCTGAAAACATTTCCGCGTTGATTTTGCATCACTGAAAGGATCACGCAAATCTCTTTATCCAAAAAAGTATATCAATGTTCTTATCTTTTTAAATAATATTTTGTAATTATTACTAAAATATATTTTTAATCACTTTTCTATCTCTCATATATCACATTTTTAAATATAACTATTGGTATTATTATTTCAAATAATATTTACAATAATATTTTAAATAATAGTCATCCAAACAAAGCTATTTTCACATATGTTCTTGTCTCTGTTTGAATAGTGAATATTATCCATATTCTGAAAATAACATTTTAGAATTATATATTTTTCAATCAACTTTTTATCTCATATACATCCTATTAAAAAATTATGACAATAATTAAATAATTAATGTTTTAAAATAATAACTGTTGAAGTAGTGCTTGCACCTAATTTTATTTCTTGAGGAGCAAGAGATGAGATGCCTCACTAAAATGTAAAATAGACAGGCAAAAATCTAAAAGAGCCAATAGAATACAATAATTGGCAAGCCACCATTCAATTAGTTCTTGGCATTTGGGAACATGTCCAAAGTCCAAACCTGATTGATAGATATGGTCCTATTGAGTACTTCAATATATGATGCCTTCAAATAAGCATATTATAGTATTCTACTACATCAATTCATCCACCCCAAAAATAGTATGGTGTCCATCATGTGAATGTTGGCTTCAATCCATCGAAGGAGATAATTGTGTACAGGAAAAAAAAATACTAGGAATGATGGGCTTCAACTTCAATTTGCCAATTAAAAGCAAATTTTCTTAGAATCTTATCTCTTGCAAAAAGTTATTAGCATCGTACTTGAGGAAATTTTGTTTGAATTAAGGTGGCCCTTTGATTGTTATCGAGAATCATATTCTATTTATTTGTCAATTTTTTTTTGTTTAAATCAAGAGATGAATAAATCATCCGCAAAGATCAATTTTATATGGTTGGTTGGCCATTTATTAACTAAACGGGCAAAGTCCAACTGAAATTTTGGATTCAACGGGTTAAACTCGAATAAAATCTTGTTTGACTCGTAAATCTTTGTCAACAAAGCCATGTCTAATTGTAATTGTAATACTAATATATTTCTATTTCATTTGTTTTGACACTAAAATTGGGAAATAAATTATTGTGTAAACTTAGACACACAAATGCTATTGTCACACAATACCGAATCTTAATGTTACAGCAAAAGAGTTGTGAAATGATCAAAATATCCCTATTCCTCTACACTCACTTCATAAAAGGAAAATATACTTTTGTCATTTCACAACCTTTTATTGTTGCAATAAAATGCTAGCCGGTTCGATAACAATTGCTCTTAGAAAGCATGCCAATAAAGAAAGAAAAAGGAAAAATGCCGGAAAAGAATTGTGGCCTAAATGAAGAGTATAATAATTATCAACCACCCCAGTGGACTTGACCCCTTTCAATTCAATTCATGAGCGGTAGTGCATCTATTGTATATTGTACGGTTTCAGTGACAGATTTGGAGCTCAAAATATCATGCTCCAAATGGTGTGCAAAATTGTACACTACATTCTAATTAATTAAGCAACTTTTTATTTTTATTTTTTATATATATATAAAAAAATCTTATGGACAATGGAGATGGAATCACGTATAAATTTATCTCAACATGGGGTCGGATATCCTTTGCCTACTCAGATCCGGTCTCAGACTATTTGGTCTTGACTAGATCGCATCAACACATAAATAATGTGATTCTTTAGAATTAAAGAGTCTATAACATAAATCATAAACCAAATACAAGTAAAAATTTTCACTCAACATGAAACTTCTTTGTAAAGCACGAGGAAAGTTAAATTATGTTAAAGAAATTTAAATGGAATAACTTTGCATCTTTTTTTGAAGGTAATAGCTTTACATCTTATTTGTGAGAAGTGTTCTGTGTTAGATGTTAGGATTAAACACGGAATAAATACAACTAATGAAAAATAAAAAATACAATAATTTAATAAAAAATAAATTACAGTATGAAATATGAGTGACACACAAAATTTAACGTGGTTCGACTTAATTAACAAACCTACGTTTATGGAGAAAAAAACACGTTCTTTATTATAAGAGAAAACACACATACAAAAATACAACTTGAATTCCAAACTCAGCCCTTGTATAATCTCTCTCACCACCAAGAAGAACACTCAGTCACCACAAGTATAGGATTACATGATTCTTAACTTGTATTTTTTCCTCTTGTGTTGTGTCTTTGTAGTTAACCAATCTACCTATTTATAGAAAACATTACTTGGTCACCACTCCAAGTAATAATAGAAAATAACTTTCTTACAAGCTAAGCCTTATACAAATAGGAAATTACTTGGCAACTATCCCAAGTAAGTAAACTATTAGAAAACTACTTACTCTCTCACACAAAAGAAATTACCTAAAATAAAATTAGTCAATTTCCTAACAATTCTCCACCTTGGCGAATATTTATTCTCGCAAAAGCAAACCAACCAAAAAAATAACCATTGGCCTTCCACCACCAATTCACATGGTGACTAACCACACACACCGAATTAATACAGTTCTGTCTCCAATTGATTCAATCGGCAAATAAAATGTGTAACTAACCGAATTCAACCTCTAGTCGACTCGTAAGAGGGGCCTCAATTCACCATTTTTCTTAGCAGGATTTTCCTTTTCACGTACCATTTACAATTTGAAAGCAATCTTGGAGATCTCTACTCCCAACCCATTGAGGTAACCAAATGATACAAATCACAATACTTCTTCTCATTCAACAGGACTGTCCAACCATGTGTGGTTCCAAAACTACACCTTCAATGAAAAACTTGTAGCCTCAGAGTCTAACTTACTCAAAGAAAATTATATTCTTTCGTATTTTTCGGACATGCCACACCACCCAAAAACGAACCACTCTATTTAATATTTTGATTTCACTATTTCAATACCTGTGACTTCAAATGTATACCGTCACCCAAAGACAAAATCTTGTCTTCTTTACTTGAAGTGCCTCAAAATATTCTAATCAGGAAAAAAATATGTAAAATACAATCAGAATCTAAAATTCAACACGGAAGAAGTATCCAAACCTTTGGAGAATGTGAGAACATCTCCACTTGATTTATTGTCCAAAATCAACATTGGACTTCACCATTTTCTTTAACCTTTAAATCACATGTCTTAGATTTACACCGTCAAATATCATCGCTTTCCAATTCTTTCCTCGAGTAATTAACGCAACTTCTTGTATCTCAACGTGATTTGCCTTCTTTTGAGATATTAGACTATTGCACATTTTCGAGCACCAAAATGTCTTTCCTGTACATGGTGTAAATACGATCAATAACGTCACCACATTTAGTCGTAAGAATCAGGAATCTCGAGGTAAGAAGTAAAAGTGCCTAATCTTACTTCTCGATTTCAACACAAACTTTTGGAGATAATCCAAAATCCCGTTGTATTCGTAATAAATAGTCAAATCAAATTTATGCACATTGATTTCAACTCCTACTACTCATCATCCTTCATGCTTATTGGTTTTCCATCCTTTCCCTTCAACCATTTTTACCAAGTTTTATTAAACGATGATGTCCTTTATTCTCCAATCCCAACGAGTAAATCTTGTACACCTATTAAATTGTTGAATTAAAAAATACCACCAATTCACTTGATCTCAATAATTGATTAAAACCCAACCAAGTTTTGATACTAAGTAATTTATTGGGATTAAACGCGGAATATAAACAACTAATAAGAATCAAGAATACAATAACGAAAAATAAGTCATAACATGAAATATTAGTGACACACAAGATTTAATGTGGTTCGACTTAATTACCAAACCTACATCCACAGAATGAAAACTCGTTATTTATTATGAGAGAAAACACACATACAATAATACAACTTGAATTCCAAACTTAACCCTTGTATAGCCTCTCTCACTCTCAAGAATACTCTTATCACAAATATAGGACTATTCCTAACTTGTTTTTTTTCCTCGTGTTGTGTCTTTGTAGTTAGTCAATCCACTTATTTATAGGAAATATTACTTGATCACCCCTCCAAATAATAATAGGAAATAACTTTCTTACAATCTAAACCCTATACAAATAGGAAAGTACTTGGCAACTATTTCAAATAAGTAAACTATTAGGAAACTACTTACTCCCCACACAAAAAAAATTATCTAAAAGAAAATTAGTCAATTTCCTAACATTAGATAAGCTGAACTCTGTATTCATTAAAGAATTTGGAGATTATTATTTAGTACTAGATGCTTTTTTTCTCAAAATAAATACAATTAAGAAAATCATACTTCTTTAACCAGTTCTTAAAAAAAAAGTCTAAATCCCATACAAACCAAATTATAAATAACTGTGTTAAATATATAATATTTTATTATCAATTAATTTTAAAATAAAAACGTATATTCTTTCGGTTAAAAATTATTCACGGCTCATTTGCTTCATCAGTTAACACCAGATTAATGCCTACCAAAAAAATACACCCCTCTATTCCCACTCTTTTATGCGAGGGGGAAAAAAATTTTGCAGTGGCTATCAGTAACAGCCAGGTGAGCTTAAAATTCCTCAATGCATTTCTGCTTTCTTGATTGGATGAAAAAAGTTTTGGGTCAGAGGTGTGGCCCAATGAGATTTTTGCAGTGAGATTCGAAATGTCAGCACTCACAAACTTGAATGAATGAATGAAAGAAAGAAAGAAAGAAATTTAATGAAAGATGTGGCACTGACTTGAATGATGAGGCTTTTCGTGTGAATCTTATTATGACCTTTGTTGTCTGTCCCCCTTTTTATTTGCTCTCCTCAATTATTTTCAACAAAAACTGCAAAAGGCAATACGATGTTATCAATTTTCGATAAATATTTAGATAAATTTAATTTTTAATTTTATTTTTAAATTTTGTGATATAAATTAAATTTTATAAAATATATGATATTAGTTGATATAAATAAAATTTTATAAAATTTAATGTTAATTACAAAATTTATAAATGAGTTCAAAAATTAGATATATCTAAGTATTTTTCAACATTTCTCTGCCTATCCAAGCAATTTAACCACTACTGTTAATTTGTACTCTTATTTCAGTTAATCTGGATTCTTACACTGATAAGGTTGAAGAATTACTTGCAACAAACTTCACTTTTTTGAACTCTTATTTCCTTGGTTTTAAGATTGAACTATTTTGAAATCTTAATTAAAATTCAACGGGTGCAATGCAATTTACTAATTCACTCCTTGTCTTAATTAGTTAAGGTAATAATGAGCTTTTTGCATGCATCATGTTAACAAAACAAGACTTAGGTGGTTAATTATGAGTTTGAGTTACAAAAAAAATAGACGGAGATCGACTGTACATTTTTTTTTTTTTTTAATAAAATAAGACAAAATTCGGTATTCTTGTGAACTAAACTTGCCCGAATAATGAACATGATTCATGGAAGATGACATCCTTTAAAATAATCCAAAAAGAGCAAGGAAAAAAATATTGTATGTTCTAGTATAATTGATGTACATGGTTATATTTTTCAAATCATGATTAATTTAAGGCAAATCAGATTCGCCGTTTCTTCAACCATAGTTAACTAATCGTTTCAGCTTTGCATTTGATTTAATTATAGTAAGTAGAAACATAGGTTTCCAATGTTTAAACTTTGAGCCATTCAATTATGATCAAATCCAACTAATCTATTTAATAATAGGATACACAAGAAATTAAGAAAAAAATTATGGATTAATTATAATTAACAGTTAAGAGTGCCATAAAAAATGGAGAGATGGTGGCTTCATCGTACGGCCCATGCAATTTATTTTTTATTTTTGCATATTTTATCGGTTTTTTTAATGCAAAAAGAAAGCGTATCAAATGCCTCTTCTTCCGCAATTCTCAAAATGAAGACACCAAAGGCGTCAATTTCATAAACCCCACATAATTATTGTTCTTAATATCGTAATTAAATATATTAATCATACATTTCAGATCCATTTATGTCCCCACCATAAACGATCCCTTTTAATTAAATATCCATCTTCTCGAGCACTGTCGTAGGAAATTAAACCCTACTGATTGGTACATCCGATGCCAGGACTGGACTTGTACTACTATTCTTCGTCACCGAAATGATTATCATTTTAATACACTAATTTTATTTGGATAGTCCCAGGTCCATTAAACAGAAAGAATATAATAATAAAGGATAATAATCATTAAATGTAACGTTACTGATACCATGACAAATGCTTGATGTTTGGATGTAAGCTATATTATTAAGGATATTATTCTGAATAGTATTATTTAGAATAATATTGTAGATATTTTTTGTGGTGTGATATTATAAAATAAAAAAGTAGTTAAAAAATATGTATAAATTATGATTGTAGATACTATTTGAAAAACAATGAAAAGCCAAGGAAATATAGACAAACAGTACAACTGTATTATTATGCATTTTAGCTTTCTTCTATTCGTTGTTCGTGAAATTAAATATTGCATGCATGATATATTCTTCCATTAATTATCACTGCTTATCTCATATCCTTCAAAAGAATCATCCAATTCTTGATATCCTACTCACATTTCTTCAACTAATTTGGAATTTCATTGACCAAATTCCATAAAAAAGCATTAGTAATAATCAAGATTTGGAACACCATTGATGGTGCATGAATTGATAATAGGTTAAATAAATTAAAATCATTGATGTTGAAAATGGGTATCTCATAGTACATAAATTATACACACGTCATTTTCTATTTATTACCTCCCACCGTCACCACTCATGGTTGGTGTTCCCATTTTGATGTTGGGTCTATATCCTACTGATGGTGACCCAAAAGCCATGAAAGCTTAGTAGACCAGTGGATAATACCCCCCAAGAAAGGGAGGGGAATTATTTAAAAGCAAGATGATATTTGTTCTCAAGATGTAAAAGACAAATAAAATGTTCGAATACAATTATGGAAGCACATCAAATGTTTATTGAAAAAAAAAAAAATTGCTAGAGTTTGTTGCATGGCAAGCCCCTAATAGACCTTTGTGTTGGACATCCATGAATAACACCAGCACAGGTATTTTAAATTTTGAAGAAAATGAATTGGGAAATACGAAGAATTATAACAACTATTGCGTATAAAAACATCAGGGGAAGAGGGATTAATATAAGATTAATCTTTGGTACAAATTTTTTTAAGTACGTCATGTGATTATTGTTTTTCAAGTATTATTTCTAAATATGTAGATACATCTACACCAACAGCATAGGAAAGATTTATCATTTTATAATTTTATTTTTCTTTAAATAAGTGTCTTTAAGGTAAGTTCTATAATTTTCTTTTCTTAAAAAAGGAAAAGATACCTTAAAATTGAAATAATAGATATGCAGTAAATATTTCGAGATTTTCATTAGTCAACAAAAGCGTCTTGCATCCGGCTAGGGCCCATTACGGGATGGGTCTCTTTAATGAGGTCCCATCTGCTTTACCTGTTAGTCATCTTCCAATGGAGATATTCCCAACGTCTTCACTTCACCTTCATTTTCTAAGTAGTTTGTCACCGCTAGATGCTGACATTATCTTGAAACACAGCCCAATTGAGTACTAAGACCAAGACCCACCAATAAATACAAATAAGAGACAGGTGCAAACGTCAAAAGGTTCGAAATTTCAGTTTCCTTCAAATGAAGAAAAATCTAAATGTCTATAACTCGATTCTCTCTCTCAAATGGAAAAATAAAATAAAATAAAGAAAGACACAGAAAGAGAGGTTGCTCATTCATCTTTGACCACGATTATTCCGTTTCTTTCATGTGCATAGCCGCGAGCCTGTAACCGACTTAATCAGATAAGTGGAAGCTTCATAAATAATCTTTGCTATAACAGTAAAGTAACTGAAGTAAAAGCTTCAGACAGTCGGTCTGTGTTTAAGATCCACTACTAGTGTTATATGTCCTTTTACACCATAACAGAACGAACTATGAAGTTCTCTGTTTAAATTCCACGTAAATTATTTACCAAACACGTACAACACTATGTTAGTTTTGACTGATACTTACGATAAGAAGAACTTAAAAGAGCCAAGGAAATCGAACTAGCAAATGACTTGCGCCAGATACCATTGCAAAATGTTTTCAAGATTTCCTAACTGCAATCATCAGTGATATCACCAAATCTCAACTTCTACCTCTTTACAAATAGAACCAAACACTATACTGGAAAAAAAAAAAAAAAACAGATAAATGAAGTGGAACGTTTTGGCTGGTGACTTGCACATCCCACAAAATGTGTCCAGCTTTTCACAGTTGAATGGAAAAGTAATACAAGAAGAGAATATTTGGTGTACATACCGAACATTGATGAATATACACAATGAGCATGTCCAAATTTGCTATGACCGCAGATCCTCTCCAGTATTCACTTGTTTGTACTGATGATTAGCACTTGGTCTTCTTCTTTAATCATAATCCTGTAAGCTAGTCTCGGATCAGGATGGTGGCAACCACTATGTGTCTCAATTGAGAGGTCCAAGGATATGGTGAATAAGAATGCAAAATTTGGGTTAATATAACAAAATCTTCAATTCAGAGAGATATGATCAAAACATCTTCCCCTAACTTTTTTACCCCCTAAAATATCTCTAATATCAAAGAATGTTATGTACATGGGTACAAATGTAACCTGATATCTACAGTTCCGTATTAGTCACAAGATGCAACAGCTAGTGCAACCCTAAGATCATTGGAGGTATTACATATATACATCCTATACGTTTCAATCTCTTGTGGATGCGCACCAGCATAATTGCCAGCATAATAACCTCCGCTCACGTGATCACGCTTGGAAAATATTACTTCCCTTAAAATTGGTTCATGGCCATTGAGAAGATTTCCCAAGCTTAATACCTTCCTCCAAGACTGATTTGCAGTTGGCGGAGTAAACATGCTTGCGACCACTTGCCTCTCACGTGTCATTATTTGTTGCTTCTTAGTGAACTCCTTTCACAACATGATGGCAAATATGAAGATCAGAGATGATAGATAGCATAATGTGGTAGATAAACTGAGGAATAAAAAGGAAGAGGAATATAAAGGGTATCCGATGCATTTCCAACTGGATATGTTAGCACCAAAATGGTGGATACTGAGCTAACAAAGCTCTGATACTGATACTACCAAGGACTATACAAAGGCCAACATGATGGGGCCAATAAGCATAGCGACAGATCATCAGCAAGCATTTATTCAGGAGCAACAGAGGAAAAGGAAAAATAAAACCACATGACTAGAAAGATCTGAGCAACTGCAGTAGTAATATTTATTCCACCAGACATATCTTAGGAGAGCAATTAAACCTGTTTAAAAACTCCTACGAGAAATGATAAAGGCAACACAGAAATTTACCTTCTCTATATCACAGTTCTGAGAACCAGTTCCCATCTTTGGAAGGTAAAAGTTGCAGAAGTCACTGAAAATTGCTTCCGATAGCCGTGGTGCTTGTAAGAACTTACGATGAAGTGAAGCTGCTACTGTCATAACTTCTCAACGTGTTCAAAAATGACACATAGCCGTGTAAGGTCTTCAATGATCTCATCGCTATCCACTTATAAGCTATTTCCTGCAATAAATAATGTAATAATGTAAGGAAAGCCCATGCCAATTTAATCACCAAGAACAAGAATAGGCGTTGCACAAGGACAAGCATACTCTGCAAAAACTTCAACATAGAAGCCATGGTAAGGTACAGTTGCCCCATTTTGGAGGTCATCGGCTTTAAGCCCCCAAATGCAGTTCGATGTTTCATCAGTGTGTCAGCTGCTGCCCTGAAAGCAGTACAAACCATTTGTTCCAGCAACTGATGTGGACGCAGTGTCTCCAGATAATGAAGAACCTGAACTCAAGATAACATGATGTTTTAGCATCTCAATAAATAAAGGAATCCCCGATGAACAACAAATGCATGTTGTCCAGGGAAAAGAGCATCCACTAAATACAATGCCTCTCTTCACATTTTCTTGACAGGAAAAGCAGTTAGGGGCTATTAAATCTACACCATGAGGTGAATGAATTGGCAAAGAAAGTGCAAATTTCTTGAAGGAGTAAAAGGACCTTGGCGTGCAAGAAATCTTTGTATTGATAAAGAAACCTCTCTTGCTCACATCTCCACCTCATGTGAAAATAAAACAAAGCAAGATACAGTTGCCTTTAATCTATCTTGTGAAGCTCTATCATACAGAAAGTGAAGAAACCCTCAGGTCAAGCTGTTCTGGAGCAATTCTAACATACACAAATATGACCACTACTCAGTAAAAGTTGCTTCCAGTTAACTACACAGACAACCAATTACCATGGTTGTTAAAACATAGATATGCACACTTACTTCCCATTATATCAATCCCACCGTTTATGACCTATTAAATCCTCCACCACCAGCTCTTTCCCATTTTTTTTTTCTCCATATTGCTTTTCCTCCCTATTAAGAACCAAAAAAAGAAGCTAGAATATGGAAAGAGAGAGGCTGCAGTAGCATGATCCTCTATAGTTCTTTTGGTCACCAAGATTGAATACAAAGTGGTTGGTTAACATATAGTAGAGGTAAAAAAATCATTCACTTCCTCGTGAAATTACACCTCTGGGCTTGTGTCAGAGATGGTTACACTAGTTCATAGAGCAGAAACACAGTGTTAACACAAGCTACATATGCTGATCTTGTTACTCAAGTGACTCATTCCACTCCACTCCCCATGGGCCCCAGAGAAAAAATAAATAAAAAAAGATAAACAAAAATCAATAGAGGTAACTTGTCCTACCTGCAACAATACTATAAAAATATGGATTTTATATTGGAGAAACAGGATGTGTTGATTATTATGTCAAAGATACCTTTTCTCCTTCTCGATTCGGATCCAATAGTGGCTTCTGCTTAAAAGCTGGTAATGAAGGGGCCTCATTCCAAATCTTTCGCCATGAATTCCCACGGTCAGACATTCTCTCTGACAGCCTTCCTCTAGGAGGCCACTCATTGTTTAAAACTTCCCCTGCACTAGATTGAGAAACTCCAAGCTCCCCACTATCATCATTCTCCCAATCTCTGGGTGAATGCCATCGGATGAAGTCTTCAAAGACAGCATCAGGATTTGCGGCTTTAAATGCTGACATGTCTGTTTAGATTGTGTAACATAATCATCTCAGAATCATATAATCCACAAGAAATAACTTTTGAATCTGTAAAGCATAATCCAACACTGATTTACCCTAACTCAGCCATTTATCTCATGCTGTCATTGTAATTTTATTGGTTGTCATAATGATGAAGATAGTAGATTACCATTCTGAAAGCTATTTAAAAAGTTCAATAAATTTCTTATTACAACATGACGACAAGACATGCCTCTTGCTAAATTAGTTTCGGTGGAGCAAGGATGTGAACTGCTTCAAAGGCTAGACATTACTCATGAATTCATGATAAAACCACATAAAGATACCATGATAAGCACCAAATTGCATGAAGAATGGTATCACAAAGCCACAGCAGTGATGAAACACCAACTTTAAAAGATTCACACACTGTTGAAGAAAAATCAGGATGGAGTATTGAGTGCAGAAGAGATATTAAGTGCTGTTAAGCATCAAAGCAGCAGCAATGAACTTACTGGCTATTCCAGCACTGCAGACTTTTGTTTATTATGTGGCAATATCTAAGATGCTTCAAAATTTCTTATTCTTACTATTTACCCTTTTTCCTGTTACAGAAAAATTTACTTCGTTCTCCCAAGTGATTGAGAAACTACCTTTTTTCAAAATTCTTCTTATTGAGGCTCAAACAGTTGACAAACTGAAAAACTTAGAAAGCAAATCAATTGCTATAGTGTTTACAAGAGAGGTAAGTATTATTACCTGATGACAAGATTTCCTTCTCCAGTTGAGCAGAAAAACTCTGTAATCAACAGGAAAGAATGCTTTATTAATATAATAATACATACTCTTAACCATGCAACAAGAACTAGTGTATATTATAAAAGATAAAGTTCTTAAATATGAATGAAAGTTTCAGAACAAAGAAATATTAGCACAAATGAACCCAGGCTTTGTTCATAAAAGAGAAAAAGAAACTTATTAATCGAAGCATGTCTTCTGCTTCAACTGGATATGATAAACTTACAAATGAATCTCCAAATGCTTCAACTGCTTTGAGTCGTTCTTCATGCATGTCTTCTGTCATAAGAGGTGGATCCTACAATAGCTTCAGCATTAGTGATTACAGGGGAGAAAAATTTGGAAAGAGAAATGCAAATGGGAATAAGCAAGCCACTTAAATTGGCTTGCTGATCAACCTGGGTGAAGGGAGCATGCATTTGCTGGCATGAGTTCAAAAGCATCATGGATCCCACAAACCCAGCTGATCCCCTCCTAATACATCCTGACGATTTTGAGTCAGCAGAACTTGCAAAATTCTGGTGCTCGGAATTGGACAAAGAGGTAGCAACTCCAGAGCTTCCTAAACCATCTGAGGCTGTGAGGCTGCATGATAAACATTAAAAACTGAATAAAATTGCTGTGCTGCAAGTATCAGCTTTAAAGTAAGTTAATCCAAGTTGCATGCACTAAAAATGTCAAATTAACGACTTTATTCACCCTTTACACAATACACGCATGTACAAATTTATTTATATTGAGAAAGTGAGAGGGGATAGAGGCTGAGCAAGCAAGCTAACAAAAAGTGCTACTAAACACGGGAACAGCATCAGTGGACACCAAACCACATAAGCTATCATCAAAGCAATGCAGGACAATGAGAAGCGTAACTAATACAAGAATGCTGCTATGACTTGGATCGTGCCAAATATACAACTAACTTCCTGTTGTATATACCCATTGCTAGATGCGCCAAAAGTACCTTAAGACTAAGTTCATACACAAGGGCATTTCTTAATCATCATACCGCCTCTATTGGCTCAGCAACCAACAGCATGAAACATAAACTCTGATTTCTGTATGACAAATCTTGTGGGGTGAAAACTACTCCTTTGATATTTACTCTAGCATCTTTTCAAGTCAATGACGAACTACCATCATAAAAATTGAGGAAAACAAAGCCAAACCGCCAAGACAAGAAGTATCTACAAACTCATTGGCAAGAATTTAACGTTAAAGACTATGAGGTCGACAAATTCTCATGATGTTTAACTCCCTTATGTATGGTAACTTCATTTCAGAACTAATACTAAAGAGTAAGCAGGAAATTGCTTCATTCTTAAACTAATATTTGAAAAGATGGCAGCTACGCTTTCTATCACACACTCAAGTCACCTACTAACTCATATTAAAGTGAGCACGATCAATTACTTCCATTTCTTCACCATATGCTTAATTGACAATGGGCATCTAATGTACGAAGGAAACAAGAGTCAATGACTGATTTTCCCCCCGGAAATGTATGACTTGATCTCAAATAGCTTCTTGCAGACAAAGGAAAACTACACGTCACACACTAATAACCTTAAATAGCAAGTGCTTCATGTAGATTTTTGACTTTTTACTTCATTTCATGAGATAAAACATTCATTCCTCATCAGACAAAAATACAGAAATATCGACATTTGAGCAAAAATGCTTTGTACAGATGGAAACTCTAACACACAGAATTTACTATCAACATAAGAATCTGTAAAAGAAGAACGAAAATAAACCATTTAAGGCAGGGAAAAAGACCAACACCCGTATTGGGTTCTTTTGTGGGTAACTACAATGCCTTGACAACAGAATCATTACAATAGTAAGATCATAGGAGTTCTTTTATATCTTTTACAAGGAAAGAATATGACGATGACCAAAATAATCAGGTAGCATATTACAATAACAATATCGCAAAACTCCAAACAAGCAAAACATTGGAGCTTGATGTCAAGAAGAGCCCCAAAAAGAAAGGACAAAGTACAAGATAAAATTTCCAAAGAACTCCTAGGCCAGACTAAGATTAGCTGAAAAATCATTAAAATAGAAGTTCCCAGTTGGTTTTACCTGTCACGATCTCCACTAGAATCCTCAGTCACTTCAAGTAAAGGAGATGAATCTTTAGAAATCTGAACTTTGCCCTGCATTCAGTCAGACAAGAAAGTTAGAAGTTTAAAGATAAGGTTGCTTTGAATCTTTGAAATGCTTTACAAATCATGGTCAAAAGATTATACGAGGCAAATATTTGACTTATAATACCTTAATGTCAGGAGAAGTATTCTTGTCCCCAACATCTTGATGCTCTTGATTCTCTTGGCGCTTCTTCTCAATGCATATTGCAAGCTAATATCATGAAAACAAAAATAGTAAGAGGATTCAGAAAGGTCCGTTATACATCCAGTCTATAATAGGGGAGGAAAAAAACGAGCAATTCAATGTCTCAGATATCCTCAGAACAATATTACGGTTAAGAAGATAATGCTACCAAGGTTTGCCTACTGGAGGGATTAAACTGGCAAGCAATCCATATTACACTCAAGTGATTCAATCTAAATTATACCAATTATAGCGAATTATAGCAGAAATATTGGCCAAGCATCTAAGGAATTGAACCAACCATGTGTAACTTTTGGTAGATCAAACATGTAGACAGGTCAATTGTGCCATTGGTTGGCATTCGGGGCAGTGGCTGTGACTCTTCCCAACACCAACGAACTTCTCGAACAAACTCGATCCAGAGTACAGCAATAGCTAATCCAATAAATAACAATCAGAGCATGCTGAGGAAAGAGAGTTAAAGCAGAAGGAAAGAAAGGGAAACAACCACTGCTGCTTAAAAGGTTACATTTGAATGAACTATAGTGAACACATTATACCACGTATATTGCAGTTTCCAAACCAGAGGGCGTGTAAACAAAATTGCGCAAAAAGTGATTCAAGAGGGGCTCCTTTAATAGCTCGAGAGTTCTTATTCTCTCCATTGGCAAAATCGAGTTGTACATCTGCTGCTGCACAAAAGGCAATAAAAATAGACATTGCTGAAATCTTTTAAGTGCATATGCACCCAAATCTAAATAGAAAACAATCACACTAGAATAAGCAATAAATCTGTAAACAGAAGCTAAAAGTTCATAAAACTTCACAGGATGCATACAAAAAAGAGACCAAAAAGACAGTAAGTTGTAACCGTAGCTTAACAATCCTCCTCCTAACATTTTAATGCAAAATCCCCATTCAACATTCTCTTACTCGGCTTTCTTTTCTCCCAACAACTAAATCTAAATGACATTGTTTGGGAAAGAAAAAGATGTATATAATGACGAATGAAAAAGAGAAACGAGGGTCAAAAACCTTAGATGGCAAGCTACCAACAAATGCAAGCACAATCTTGTTTCCCTCCCATTTTGGTCAACAGAAGGAAAGCGAAAAAGGGCAGACAAAAAGATGTAAATATGTACCCTCATGAAAGAGATCTTTGAGCACACGGTCAAGAACTGTGGGTGGAGGTATGACAGCAGAAGACTTCATACTGTCTGAGCCTGGATTTTCAACTGCTACAAAAAGTGAAAAGAAAATAAATATCTCAACATATTGAGAAAATCGTCCACCAAAGCATTAAACAAATGCAAAATATATGTAAACCTTTGCACAAGGTATAGATCTTTCTCATTTAAAATAACCACTAACAGCCTATGAAATTTTGAGACCTGAAACAAAATCCTCCATAAATTGAGCTTCCAAGGATGAATCCAATGCATTAACTAGTAGGCGCAATTGTGATGCAAATCCTATTGTGTTTCCATCCAAACTCTCTCTGCAGAACATAAACTTATATAATTTTTTGTTACAGTTGAAATTTAATTCATAAGTCACACTTTTAATTCCACATACCAGAAGAAACCTACATAGTCTTCTAAAAAGACAAATAGTATGTATATCAGTAAATGCAAATGCAATCTCTTACAGGTTATTAGACAAATTTGGAAATATGAACCATTTGTCAGCTTCAAGAGGTGAGGCATTTTCCAGTTCAGCCATATCTAGAGAACTATCAACCGTTCTCTCTGACCATATAGTAATCAGCTCGAGTCCTGCACCAAGCAAATTAGCTTAAGTTTTTTTATCTTTTTTTTCTTGATAGTACAAATCAGCTTAAAGAAGAAAACTATGTCTATCTACCATGAATATGGAGATTTCCAGCAGCTTGAGAAACACAATAAAAATCAAAGAATTACAAGAATAACCTGATCAGAATCCCGGACCACAAGACAGCGGCACTTGGCCTTTAATTGATCACATAGCAAGTAAATGCTACAGGTGCAAGTAAAAATGGACTTCGTTTTGAGTGATTAGATGCTCTCATCTTTTGAGCACAAAACATAATAAATGGAGAACAATTAAAAAAAAAAAAAAAGGGTAAAATGAGTATTTTCAACAGAAGGTTTACCTTTTATGGGATCTTCTGCAGAATACCACTCACTCCAAGGACAATCATCATCCCATTGTATTTTATTGTGGGTGTCAAATTCAGATTGCTGACCCGATTCCAGGAATTCAGTATCCTGCTGTATTTCATGGTCATCATCACTGGGAAGGGTTCTGTAGGTTAGCTTCATCCTAAAATGGTATTTGAAAAGATGCATCGTGCAAGTCCACAGTTGAATACGCCTTCAGCATGGAAGAAACAAGGTATATCTTTAGGTAAAGCATCAGAACAATGATCGAACATAAGCCTTCGGTTAAGACATGAAAACAAAAAAAATGCCAATACAGACAATGGATATCTGACAGAAAAGAATGTGAGAGAGAGAGATGGGGAAGAGATTGTCAAAGGAAACTTGTGGAAATTAGATGAGAGGTCTGTAAAAGTGGTGCCTTTCTTAGAAGTAAAGATGACTATTCCTACAACAAAAAATAAAATCAAACATTTTCGCAAACACAGCTTTGAAGAAATAGCTTCTTTCTATACAGGCATACAACAAGAATAGTAACACGAAGATTACAGCCAAAGGATCAAAGACCACAGGTACCGTGGATGTCCTTGGGCTTCAACTTCTTAAAAAAGCAATAGGAGAACTGATTTCTCACATTAAAAATATTACGATAAAGACTGAACTTGAAAAAACTTACAAATTTGGAAACAAATAGCTCGTACAAACCCTCAAAATGCATAAGCTTTATCGGAACCTGGCTACCAATGCGATCTGCCTCAAATCTTCTAGTGAAAATGGTTCCCATATTCTGTATTCCAATGTAAGCTCTACGAGAGGGATCATGTACAGGAACAAATGCTGGCCATAAGCTGCATAAAATAAAGAGGATCAACTCTGCAACTTGAATGTATAATCATATATCATGCATTTTCCTTTATCTTTCCTAATTTGGCTAATATACCTCAACCACTAAATCCCAATGATCGGTTTGAAAAGCAACATAGCAAGAAAAGATGCAAAAGTCATCACGAACTCAGGAAAGACATTGAACAAGAACTAGATTTTATATCCAAGACACCAGCATGAATCTTTATTAAGGTCTACTCGAAGAGGGAATATTGCAATATGCTTTTTCAAGGACATTCTTGAGAAATTGAAAAGTTTCGTTGCACTGCCAATGGCCAAAAAAGTATCTTCAGATACTTGCAAAATAGAGTCCTTTTTCAATTAATTCCTTAAAAATTTTGATTCTCAAAATTTGTAAAGCCAACTAGTGATACCCTGCTTTAACTGTAAATCTTTCTGTTTTCTGCAATTTCAAGCCACAAAACTTCACATGATGTGTAGTAGCTTATCTTACTTTTCATCAACTAACCTGCAAATTGCATTTGTTATGTTCAAGCAAAGCCTTTACTATTTAATTCCTCTAAATCTACAACCTAATATAAAAGAGAAAAGTTAACCAAAAGCTTACTCCCCAAATGGTAGCCCTTTTATATTAACAAATTGCTGAACTTCAACTAAGTCATTAGGCAATGTGAAGCCCTAAGGTCCTTGTGTATATCTAGGCACAGAATATAACTTTTGTCCCAGAATCCACTAATATATGGTTACCCAAATTCAATCTTTGGGATAGAGCTTGCAAGAGAATTAACCTTTTAACATATCAGCTTGTTTCAATGACCAAAAAGCAGGCAAGACTCCATAACATTTGTTCAAAATAATCACAAATGAAAAATAATGTTGCACAGAAATGACACCTGGAACAGTTTGACATAGCTATTGCAACTGCACTTAAGAGCTTGCTAGCTTCTGGCGCATCAAGAACTACACCACTAGCACTCTGAGGTGCGATCACCTGAAAAAAACACAGGGTCAGAAGCTAAGAAGTTCTATCCATAGGAACAAGACAGAAACATATAGAAAACTTAGTGTAGAGAGAGAGAAAGAGAGACCAGAAAGTCTTTCACCCCAAAAGATTGCTGTAGGTCATGTGACGTAGAAATCCAGTCCGCAACTTTTCCTGATGCAATGCCAACTTTAAGATAAGCTAGAAATGAGCTACGGACATATGCTGAAACTACACTCTATGAAAATTTAACAAGCTTTACCGTCATTATTAAATTCAAAATAGTATTCCATACTGTAGTTCTTCATAGCATACTTCAACTCTGATCTGACCTTATATATGTTCTTGGACAAGTCCAAACAAACTGCATCTTTTTTCTGTTACCAAAAGGCAGGAGAAATGGAGGTCCATTATAGAAAAGCAATCAGAAAGCCCTTTAATTAGTAATTGACAAAGATAAAATAATAAAAAAATAAATGGATGCAAATCCCTATTAGTCATTATGTAGACTGCATGTGCAGAGAGAAAGCACTTCTTAATAACCAAATATTGCTTTTATCCTAACTCGGAAATACTAACTATCATGTTAATAAAGGGATGCTTGATATGAGTAGGACTGTCCCAAAACTTTTAAAGGAAAATGAAGAAAACAACGACGTTTCAGAGAATTTCTTTTTAAGACCAATCAATCTAGTTTCTTTTACTTACCCCTGAGGCTTTGCCAGCAATATCTTCGTTGAGATTCTTGAGAATGTGTCTGAAAAGTCTAACTCTCAGGCTCTTTAACAGTTTCCAAGGGTGAATACATAAATGAAATTGACTTCATCAACCTAATGGGAGATTGAACTCCAACTAACACTAATTAATAGAAGTAGTAGGGTTCCATTAACTAAACATCTAGTCCATCATCAATACATCCAATTGAATAAATCTGTAAAATTCTGATAAATAAACCAGGTCTACTTGTTGTCTAACTATGAAGGGCAGATAGGGCTAAAGAACCAATACGATAACAAATGGCTAATAATCAATCTCTAATACGAACTACACGAGAATTTCAGTTAATTAGACTATACGAACTAAATTTCATTAATGTGATTCATGTGAACAGATTGATCAAAAGGATAACGGAAGCTGTTAAAGCCAACAATGGTACCACCAAATTCTATTTTGGGCCATCCGCCAACCATTGCCGACATACAGCCTCAATCTCGGATATAAACCTATAACAATTTTACATAAAATTAGTATAGAAACCCACCATTTTCAAATAAGTAAGTCCATTTTAAGCTCCAAATACATGTAAACAACAAGCAATATAGATATTCAAGTATTAACAATAACAGTTGATAATGATATAGGTAAATGAGTCAATCACAATAGTTGATAAAATTTACCTTTCCCATGAGGATGCCAGAGTAAAATCATCAAAATGCTCAAACTGCACCAATTTTAAAATTTAAAAAAAAAATTAATAATAATATTATCATTGCTACTTTAGAACAGCGAATTTAACATTTTAATTTATAAAAAATATAAAATAAATAATAAATAAATAAATGCCTCTTCGTCTTGATCATCATCACCCTCTCCCTGAAGAGTGCTCCGACTTTTACTTGTTGACGCCATTCATATACCTGAACGATTCTGCTATACTGGAAAATTGGATTCGAAAATTATTCGCAATTTGTTCCAGAAATTTCTGGAAACTCAGAGAAAATATCTATATATATATCAAGAGGATCTAGAATCGAGGGGGGAAAAAAAATTGCAATTTGATCGAGATTGAGCGTTTTAGAGATCTATTTCGAAGGGGAGAGAGAAACTCTTCAGTTTCCCTAATAGTTTTTTTTTAACGGGGAAGTGGAAAAATGGAATGGAAAAGATTGCGGTAAATCTGATTTTTTGTCGTATTTGTAAATCAAAATTACAGGTTTACATTTTGGTAAATGATCGAATTTATGTAAGATTTTTTCAAATGTAAAAAAATAAATTAAGCGTCGATCCTACGCGGTAGGGTGTATAATAGGTAGGACTTCTTGCGCCGTAGGACTTTAAGTCAACGTTTAAACTGGCCCATTAGGCATGGATCCTACGCTTTTCCTTTGTTAGTAATTCTTTATCACCCGATCTCCAATTTGAATGGTTGCTTTTGAAGAAATTTTTACATCAACAGTGTTATGAATTTTTAATATCTCACATTACTTATTTGTAATAATATAAGATAAAATAAAATAATATTCAACTTGAATTAAATAGTTAGTAATAGACAAAAAAATTATTTTTTTGTACAGGTATACGAAATATTTACTCTTTGTTTATTTCAGATTTAGAATAAATGTTCATATAGGCAAAATTACCAGCTTGGTCAGTTGGTTGCTTTTCAAAATTGCTAACTATATTAGGATTTAGACAAAAGCCAAATTAAGTAAAAGTATACCGTGACAAGTTATTAATGTATTATTAAAATTAAAAAAAAAACTTGAGATCCGACAAAGTGTTTAAAAAATTAGATGTTCAATATGATTTTGTAATATAAATTAACTTTGTTAAGTGGTATTAAATTTATGATTTTATAAACAATTTTCATTCAAGTAATAATACTAATACTTTTATTTGGTATATTGCAGATACTCACAATAGAATCATAGATTGTTACTTGAAATGAATACAATCATATTATTTATTGCAAAAATAAATAAATAAATAAAAGTACTAACATTACAAAAACTTGCAAGTAATATGATGAATTTATAGCATATCATAGATTAATCTCACAAGTCGTAAGCTAAATTATGAAATTAATACTATTGATTTTGCTGTATACCAAATTAGTATATTGTCTCCACAAATTTTAAGTATTAGAACAATCAATGTCTATTAAGTAGGGGTGGTCTGCCGATCCGATTACCCGTCCGTCCCCTCTCCAAAAAATAAGGGTATTTAACTCTTATTCATTGATCGGATCATTTGAGGGTTGGATACCCTCTATTTTCGGATACGAATTCGGATTACCTTTTTAAATATCCGTGGTATCTGTTCCGCCTCGCATATTAAGTGTAAAATTGTAATTTTATAGCCCATGCTAGAGATAACCTTAATTAAGGATAGCATGGGTGGATACTCGCTTCTTAAGCCTTTTGGCTGATCTACCCCTCAAACATTTTACTGTGTGACCTAAAGTAGATTTATTTGATAATTTGTTTTAGAGACGGATATCCGCATGCTCCGACCCTCACTAGCGAGTACCCAGATGAAGAACGGATTAGGGTCAAAAAATTATTGACCCACAATATGCGAGACGGATCAGTCAAAAGGGTTGAGGAGCGAGTACCTGCCCGTGCCCACCTCTACTATTAAGAATCCTACGGGGCACCTATACAAACATAACACCATTTGTCAATCTACTGTCATGTGCTTCCAACTTTTCATTAATCCTTCAACGTTAGTTAGAATTTTTGGATATAAGGAATTATAAAGGTTTCTCGAAATCATATTGAACAAAGTTTGTTCACTTTCAAGATATAGGTAATAAAAATAATAAATTATATGCCTATTTATTGCTGTGACTATGGTTGTATATGGATTTAAATTTCTTGAATGAGAATCAAAATAAATTCGTATAAATTTGACTTGTTAAATTAAATTAAAGAAGATTTTATATTTGTTAAATTTTCTCATTCAACTTGATAAGTTAACAAAATTTTGGGTTTTTCCCTTAAGCTGTCCTCGACAACAAGTCATTTAATCTCTATTCAATCCAAGCTCAAACTAAATATCGAATTCCATACAAAGCAAAAAAAACTAAGCAATATTCAACTTAATTAAGCTAATTTATACACTAGAAGATTTGGGGTCAATAAAGCTAAGGTTGTGTTAGGATAAATAGATTTAGCGAATGATTTGAAATAAACTCATCTACTAGAAAGATTTACAAGGTTAAAATGAATGTGTTGGACAAATTGATAATCACTAATTGATAATAGAAATAAATAATGAATTTTGGACGAAATATAAAAGTAAGGAACCAAAATAGAACCAAAAGATGATTTAAACAAGACCACAAGATTAGGGCAGTTCGTGAACAATTAGCTAGTGTTAGGAAAACCACGAAAAATGTGGGAACCCGAAACATGGGTAATTGACGTGACATTTGATGAATCATGGATGAACTTTAGAACAATTCAGCGATCTCTCAAGAAATGTTCAACACTACGTGATATGAAAAATATGAATAAATCAATCCAAAATTGAAATTTCATTTTACAAAGATGCACAAATTCATTCACTACACAAGATTTCACATCATCAAGCATTACCATTCTCTAAAAGAATTACCAAAATTTTTAGTTCTTTTCATTTGAAGCACCATTACTTCTCAACTCACAAATATTATAAAGTTAATCAACTTTCTCGACTAAGCATTATGAAAGTAGAAGTTCAATTAGGAATCAACTAAAATGCAATTGTCACACATTTCGGGAATAAACCTCTAACAAGGAATAAGTATATATGAGATCAATGATAAGTATTACAAACATTTTCTCCTTAACTTATTGGTATACGAAAAACGCAATTCCTAATGGTTTAATTCGGAGAAACAACATGGGTACATGTCGGAGTCCCGTACTCGCCTTATTACTACTCTAATGACTTGCTTCGGAGAAACAACATGGGGTACATGTCGGAATCCCGTACTCGCCTTATTCCTAAAATTTTATTATTATTTTTTTTAAACGGCCCTAAACCAAGGAAAAGGAGTAAAATGGACCAAAAATTAATCTCAAATATCAACTATTCACAAGTTAGAAGAACATTCCCTATGCAAACACACGAAATGTCCCAATATTCCTTCTATTTCAATTAACTCATTTCTTTCCAAAAGATAGTTCATCAACCCCATAATATAAATGATTCGATAAGAAACAGCATTTCAAATAAATTTCCCTAAAATTTCAGTACTTCTTTTTGAAAAATAGCAATGCTAAGTTTATGAATTCTTTATATTGCAAATGAACTACTCACTCACACAAAAATTCTTGAAAAGAATCAATCATATACTTCACTCACAAGGTATTGAACATCAAATTTATCATCATTGAGTACTTAATTGATCAACTTTCCATCCATTAATCATCAAGTGGCAAATATGTAAAATAACCATTTCCAACACAAAAATGATAAACACACCCAAACTTATCTCTTTTATTCGCTAGTTGATTAATAAATGCATGTCTTGATCACCCAAATTAAACTGTCAATTATACACATCTAAATAACGAAAACTACTTGAACTATGTTAAACTCTTAAGCCTAGAATTAAAATTGATAAAAATGTTAAGAGCAACCATGCCATGCATCTTGCCAAGTAAGCTTCAAACAAAATCAATTTCCATTCAACTCATCAACTAATGCAAAGATGGCTTCAACTTAGGGTCCTTAGCCATATTACTCTTATTTGGCAATAACCATGACCAAAGCTACACCAAGTATCTAGCAAGAAATTTCACAAAAATTCAATCCATGCCAAATGAAGAACCAATTAATTTAGCTACTTCAATGATCAGTATAAGGCCATTAATCTAGCCAGATTACTAAAAAAAAGAAAATCAAATTACTTTCAATACTAAAAATAAAAGCAATTCATGGTTGAAGTGATTTTGAAAGGAAGAAAATGTTTGTATGGTTTTTTTTTTTCGTTCAAGACCGCGATCTCAAATTTTTGAGATCGCGGTATCAACTCGGCCCCAAAATAGCCTTTGCAGAAGTTCAGAGTTGAGACGGCGGTCTCAAAAATTTGAGATCGTGGTCTCGAGCCAAACTTCTGCAAATTGAAAATTTTTTTTTACACTTAGCCATATTTGATTCACTCTTAACAGTTTTTCTGCATTTGCAAGGATAACCTACAAACAAAAATTCACAAATTATGATGATAATTTTCAATCATTCTTTAGCACCATTTATTCAATTCAAAAACTCAATATATATACATATATATATTTTCAAACTAATTCATGCAAAATCAAGACGATTAAAAATCACACTAAAGAAAGTAATGAGAACTAATTTAAAGACTTGGGTTGCCTTAGGAAAGAAGCGCTCTTTTATAGTCACTAGCTTGACTATGGCATAACCCTCATTCTTGTGCTAATCGGACGATCTCTCGTCCACTTTCAATAGTTCCTCCAAAATATGGTTTAAGCCGATGTCCATTGCATTTTGAAAGTTCCCTCTTTCCCTTTTATCTCCACGGTTTCGTAAGAAAAAGGTTGGATCACTTCAAAGGGACCACTCCATCTTGATTTAAGTTTCCCGGAAATAATTTGAGTCTTGAATTATAAAGGAGCACCAAATCACCAACTTTAAATTCCTTCCTTTGGATATACTTATCATGCCAAGCCTTTGTTTTTTTCTTATAGATTAAAGAATTTTCAAATGCTTCCCTTCGAAATTCATCCAACTCATTAAAGTCAAGCATCCTTTTTTCATAAGCCTCATTCAACTCAAAATTCAAGTTCTTTATAGCCCAATATGCCCTATGTTCAAGTTCTCCGGCAACAAATCTAGATTCCATAAGATACAGTACGAAGACACTGCTTATTGGAGTATTAATCATATGATAAGCATACAAAGTGTCATCTAACTTTAATGCCCATTCCTTCCTAGCATTTATTCACTATTTTCTCTAAAATTCTTTTCAATTCTCGATTGGAAACCTCCACTTGACCCAATGTTTGTGGGTGATAAGCTAGAGCAACCTTGTGTTTCACCCCATATTTCGTCATTAATGCCTCAAATTGGGAATTCTTGAAATGTGATCCCCCATCACTAATGATAGCTCGAGGTACCCCAAATCGTGAAAAGATATTCTTGCAAAGGAATTTAGTAACCACTTTGGCTTCATTGGTTGGGGTAGCAATTGTTTCAACCCATTTTGACACATAATCCACCGCAACCAAAATGTACTTATTGGAATATGAGACCGGAAAAGGTCCCATGAAATCAATCCCCCAAGCATCAAACACTTACAATTCAATAATGCCATGAAGGGGCATTTCATGTTTCCTTGAAATATTACCCACCCTTTGACATTCATCACATTTGAGCACAAAATTTAGTGAATGATCTTGAACACAGTTGGCCAATATAAACCACTTTGTAAGATTTTGAAAGCTGAGTGTTGGGATCCATGATGCCCCCAACCGGAGATGAATGACAATATTTCCTCAATATGTCGGATACTTCACACTCCGGAACACATCTCCTTAGGACTTGATCATTGCACTTTCGGAACAAATATGGTTCTTCCCAAAAGTAATGTTTAAGTTCTGCAAAGAATTTCCTCTTCTCATTGATGTTAAGCATTTTAGGGACTATCCTTGCCACAAGATAATTCACAATATCCGTATACCATGGGCTCACTTGTTTCACCTCAAATAACTTCTCAATAGGAGACTCTTCATTGATCACTCCTTCTTCACGATTGACAAGTCTAGATGCTTCAATTCTTGACAAATGGTCGGCTACCATGTTTTTCACACCTTTTTTATCAACCACCTCCCAATCAAATTCCTGCAACAAAAGTATCCATCTCAATAAACGTGATTTAGCATCTTGCTTAGAAAATAAATACTTTAATGCAGAGTGATCGATGTGAACAATTACCTTTGATCCAGTCAAATATGATCTAAATTTATCATATGCAAAAATTATAGCAAGTAATTCCTTTGTGTCTGTTGTTGAATAGTTAATTTGTGCATCATTTAAGGTCCTACTAGCATAGTAAATGACATGCAAAATTTTGTTCACTTTTTGACATAGAACGGCGCCATGTGATAACTCTAGTAAACTAGAGTTATTTTCTTCTAAATTATAGCATTTTGATAGTTCAAATTCTGAAATTAGGTAAGTAATTGAAGATTTTAGTTAATTTCTTTCATATGTATTTATATTTTCATTTTTTAATTAATTGTGATAATTTTTGTGTTAAATGTTTAGTTTAATTAAGTGCTAATGGTGTTAATATTATGCAGGTTAAAAAATAAAGGTTAGAAGTTGGAAGGAACAAAGCTCAAGGGACTAAATTGCAAAATGGAGGAAATGAGGATTGCTGGAAGGAGAGTCAAGATTGCGGTCTCAAAACTTCCAGATCGCGATCTCGACTCGCTAAATTTTAAGTTGTAAGGGCAATTTTACTAATTTCCAGCCCAAAATCCTGAAAAGGAGCCTTGTATAATGAGCTACACTATTTAAGCTAAGTAGTAGAGAGAGAAAAGAGGTAGTTAGTTTAGAATAGAGAGTTTTAGATAATTCTAGATAGATTAGGATAGCTTAGACTACAAGTTACTTTTTCTAATTGAATTTTCTCTTAATCTTCATCTTAGATCTTCTTTCAATTTCTTGTCAAGTTTACATCTTTATTAGATCATCGTAATGGGTTTTTCTTAAGCTTTTTCATTACGATGATCTAATAAAGATATAAACTTGACAAGAAATTGAAAGAAGATCTAAGATGAGAAAGCGATTAAAAATTATATCTACTTGAAGCTTACGAAAAACCCATTATGATGATCTAATAAATATGTAAACTTGTCAAGAAATTGAAAGAAGATCTAAAATGAAGATTAAGAGAAAATTCAATTAGAAAAAAGTAACTTGTAGTCTAAACTATCCTCATCTATCTAGAATTATCTAAAACTCTCTATTCTAAACTAACTACCTCTTTTCTCTCTCTACTGCTTACGCTTAAATAGTGCAGCATTATACAAGGCAAAAATCAGGATTTTTGGGCTGGAAATTACAAAATTACCCTTACAACTTAAAATTTAGCGAGTTGAGATCTCGGTTTGGAAGTTTTGAGACCGCAATCTCGACTCTAAAATTTTAGCACTAATTTCCGAGTGGAGATCGTGGTCTGGAAAAGTCGAGACCGCGATCTCGACTCTCCTTCCAGCAATCCTCATTTAGCAGTTCCGAATAAACAATTTAGTCCCTTGAGCTTTGTTCCTTCCAGCTTCTAACCTTTAATTTTTAACATAATATTAACACCATTAGCACTTAATTAAACTAAACATTTAACACAAAAATTATCACAATTAATTCAAAAATGAAAATATAAATACATATGAAAGAAATTAACTAAAATCTTCAATTACTTACCTAATTTCGGAAATTAAACTATCAAAATGCTATAATTTAGAGGAAAATGACTTTAGTTTACTAGAGTTATCAGTAATGCATTGAATTGAAATAGAGGAATTGAAGGGAATGGTTCAGAAAATTCAAAAAGCAAAAACTGTCAATGGTGGTTACAATTCGACAGAAAAAAAAAAACAAAAACAGTACTCCGAAAATACTCTCTAGTTAAGGTCTTAGTTTGTAGTTTTATTTCTTCATTATTGCTACGACAAATTAGATTCGTTCAGTCGATGGTTGCTGAATCCTTGTTGATCACGGGTGTTGTGTTGTATGAACCTTAGTTTGCTTAATCATGTTCTTAGCCCATTAGGAATATTTGTAATATGTTCGTCAGTTTCTTTTTGTACATTTTAGTCAAAGTCGCAAATCAATGGAGATATCCTTTCATATCTGATTCTGAGTCAATTTAGTTTTCGTTTTTCAGTTTCAAGCACAAATTTTAAGTCTTCAACATTATTTGAAGCGGACAAACAGTAATTTCTAATAGGTTAGATCGTAAAAGGCACAATAAGTAGTTTCTTTTGTAATTATTTTAAAGCAAACGATTTGCTTAACAATTCTTGAAGAACCATAGTTAAGTGGGTTGTTGGTTACTTTCTGTTCATATAACCGAAATTTGCACGAACAAAATTTGGCACATTCAACAACTCTTGCAGGACGATAAAATAGTTTGTTTGTCACTTTCAGTCCACAATTGAAATTTGCACGAACGTAATGAATTTTAAATTCAAACAAATTATAAATCATTTAAATTTTTTTATTTCACACTTTCTAATTAGAATAAAAATAAAATTCATTGATTTTAACTCTAAAATTTACTAAATGAATACATGGATTTCAAACCCTTCATCAACTTTTTCTATCTCAACGGCCAGCGCAATATAAAGCTAAGGGAATGCTTAATAAAGGGTATAAGAATCAAGAATTAAATTCATTTCCATAGTATTTGCTTGATTAATGGATAAGGTATTAAAATTTTAGAACAAAACCTAAAAATCTAATAACTTCCAATACCCAATTAAATTGGGAGGGATTTTGGTGATTCTCATATTTGATTCCAAAATTTGAAAAAACAATCAACTAAAATTATTTTGCCCTTCTTCCTCCTCCCATCCCTCCTTCCCAATTCTTCCTTCCCTCCCTCTTCTTCTTTCTTCTCCTCCCTTCCCTTGCTCTCTCCTCATTCTTCCCAAATTATCCTGCAGCCCTCAATCCCCTCTTCCTCATCCTCTGCCCCTTTTTTTTCTTCCTCATTCTCACCCTTATCTCCCCCTCTTCCCGCAATGTCTCTTATACACATCTAGATGTACCCCATAGCCCTCCTCTTTCCTCCCACAGCCCTCCCCTCATTTCTCTTTCTCATTCTCCCCCAACCCTTCCCCCTCATTTCTCCTTCTCATTCTCCCTCAACCCTTTTCCCCACCTCATCCGCTCCAATAGAAGTTTGGAAGAACAAACTAAAGAAGAATTTATAATAATAATAATAATAATAATAATAAGAATAATAATAATAATATTTTTTAATATTATACCCATACCTATAAATGTTTACCAAATATCAATTATTTAATAACTCCGTTGTAAGCAAAATCCATACCTGTTATTCATATATGGTTCCAATTTTAATTCCAATTCCAATATATGAATCAAACACCCCTTACATATTTTTTTTGTTAAATTGTGGACTTTCTGTACAAAAAACAAATTTTGTATTCATCGAGCTACCTAAGTAAATTTTGATTATTCACTTTATAATGTAGAGTAAATATAATATTCGTTAAGATAATTAAAAAACAATCAAGTATTTTTCAATCATTAATAATTTAGAATACACACTCAACAGAGTAACAAATAAATTTTCGAGCAACAAATGCTAGTTCATGGGCTGAACCGCTGGATTCATCAATTTAATAAAGACCAAAATATCAACGGCTAAAACGAGGTAGGCCCATCAGTAAGTTTTTAAAGAACTTGAATGGGCCCACATCTCTATACTTGCCCCATTCTCCAACGACATCGGATAAAATTCGTCTCAAAAAACCCACACATCATCAGTATTCACGATCCCAAAGCGCCCATCTCTAACGGGCTCCATCATCACCTTAATTTCACACTCGTGGTCCTCACCGCACTTAAGTACTGCAGGGTCCCCCCCGGCCTATATATTATTTCCAGTGCCACCCCTCCAATGTTCTTCCATGTCAGACGACACCAAACCAAACGGTACAAGAGTACAGGCCCATTAAAGTTGAAGCCGAGCCACATCAGTGAGCTGCCAAAAAATGGCTGCAGCTTTAGAGTGCTGGTCGAGCCGAGCCAGCATCAGCGCGGACGATGACATGGTGGAGCAAGTTTTGATGAGAACACACGACAGATCCGTAGCTTCACCGGAAAACACGAACTCCGATTCTAAAACTAATGGTGGTATTAAAGAATCCTCAGTAATGCAGAAACGGCTGCAGAAGCTAAGCCGCAATGTGTGTGAAGCCATTGCGTCGCTCAAGAATTCACTCAACCTCGACTCAGCCCGCCAGCCAGCGTTTTCAGCTCAATCGGGTGAGCCAGAAAATTGCCGGAAACAAATTTGAAAGGGAAATGTTGTTCGGAACTTAACTCGGGTTTATCCGGGTAGTCAACTTCCGGAAAAGCTAGTCACCAACCTGCGCAAACATTACGATTCTTTACCAATAAGGTACAAAGCTTATTCTTTTTTTTTTTTCAGTAGTTCAATAAAAACGATAAATTGATAAATACTACAAACGTGTCATTATATCCGTAAAAGAAGGAACGATGTAATTGATATGATTTTGTCACGTAATTTTGTGTCTTTTTGTCCACTTTCTAAAATCATTTTCTCTTTTTTTCCAAGTTTCTTTAGGAAAAAATGATTTTCTTTTTTTGATATTCGTAAATATGTCATCACTGATTGCTTTTTGTGGTTTTGATTGGAGATTTTGCTGATTAATAATGTGATTTTTGATAGCTATGCACAAGTTGGATTTCAGATGAAGGATGTATTTCTTCATATGAAGTTGATTGAGCAAGCAACAAAGGAGGACCATCCAGCAATAATGATACAAGAGGTGTCTGATGATGATCCACAAGCATTAATGGGTCAGTTTTCAAGCTTATATTTGCCTGTAACTCTTCAATTTCATGGCCATCAATGTCAGGAGCGCTTGATAGCACTTCAATTTGTTGCAAGAAAATTCAGATATTTGAGAGGAAAGATTTCACATTGGGGATTGTAATGCTTTTGGTTCAGTCTGGGATGGAAAAATTGTTCAAAATCCGTGTTGAAAATGCGCTTAAATTGTCTCTAAAGAAGCCAAAGGGTACTTCTATGAAGCTGCCATTTGAGCTTTGTGGATGTCAGAAGGAGAATTCTAGAGGTAGGGAGTTCGGAGAGATTGATGAAGATTGTGGGGAGCAGGATTTTAGAAATGAGATTGAAAATTCTTGCTCTAAGGTTCAGTTAAAAATGCCTTTACCTAAGAGTTCTATTGTGGTTTCGGTTGATGAGTGGCAGACTGTGAAATCAGGTGGAAATGAGATTAGAAAGTGGTTGTTGAATGCAGATAGTCTTGAGTTTATCAATCAGATTCGGCCGAATTCATTTAGGGGGGTTTATAAGGGGAAAAGAGTATGGATTGAAAAGCTAAAAGGGTGTGGTAAGGGGAATGCATATGAATTTCAGCTCAGGGAAGATTTATTGGAAATAATGACCTGTGGTCACAAGAAAATTTTGCAATTTTATGGCATTTGTATTCATGAAAATCAAGGATTATGTGTTGTGACCAAGTTAATGGAAGGTGGATCAGTTCAAGATATGATTCTAAAGAAAAAGAAACTTCAGATGAAGGAGATTATGAGGATTGCTACTGATGTAGCAGAAGGAATTAAGTTCATGAATGATCATGGTATAACATAGGGACCTCAACACACAAAGGATTTTGTTAGATAAACAGGGAAATGCTTGCTTAGGGGATATGGGAATAGTTACTGTTTGCAAGAGTGCTGGTGAAGCTACGGAGTATGAAACTGATGGCTATAGGTGGCTAGCTCCTGAGGTTGGTTGATGTTATTATGTCCTTTTTCCTCACCACACANCATAAATTTTACTACTGCGTTCATTCATAAAGACAGTTCTATAGATTATTTGTATATCATCTCTCGATGCATTATCAGGCTGAATAAATATGAAGGAGATGGAGATCTCCTATGAGGTGCTGTCTGCTTACAAGATTAATGAAATTGAAAAAAGTCAAAAACACAGAGAAACTGTTCTTTTACAAGTTTCACAAAGCATTTATTAACCCATAATTATGTTGGGTGTGCTTTTCGTTATATGCTGTTTCTTGAATATTTTATGTCAATAATTAGGTGCATCATTGTTGAGCATGCGTAAACTTGTATCATGATTTGTAGTTTGCTTTACACTTTAAGATATTGTTAGCCTTTATGGCTTTACCTTAGCACATAATATAGTGATTCTACTGAAGAAACAGTGTGTTCTTTAACCTAGCTTTATTTCCACCTTCATTATTTGTGGAGGCTATGTGGTCGGCCAAGATCCTCCTCACAGTCATAGTACTTATTGTTGTATTTTATTCAAATATCACTTAACCTTCTAGAAATGGATGATATCCCTAGAAATATTTCGATACACCAATACCAAAGAAAACTAGAAAAGGGGATGCTATCTCTATCTTTCACTTGATTTCCTGAACATCCAGTGAAGATCCTTGAATCAAATGGTTTTATGTCGAACTACTTTACTACTTGTTATCAATACAATGAAGAAATTTCTGTATAGTGTTTAACAGCTGAGGGTTTTAGATGACAGGACGGTTTTATACTGAAGTAAACTTCCCTAAAGTTGTCTGCCACTCTTCCTTGTTTTATACTTTTCCATGGAAAATTGCCCAAAGAAAAGATAAAATGATTGAACTTAATTTCTGTTCTATTACCCCGCACCACCAGAAGAATTTTTAAAAAAAAGGCCCTCTTTTGCAGTCAGTTTCACATATGACGTATCATGGAAGTCATGAAGATGATGTTTTCTAACTTGTTTTTTTGCCATCACAGATCATTGCCAGTGACCCTGAATGTGTTACTGAGACAGTATTGGATGAGTAATGTGTATAGCTTTGGCATGGTACTATGGGAAATGGCTGCTGGCGAGATAGCATATTCTGCTTATTCACCGGTGCAGGCTGCTGTTGGAATAGCTGCCTGTGGGCTTAGACCTGACATCCCCAAGGACTGCCCCAAAATACTATATACTCTGATGATGAAGTGTTGGAACAATTCCCCTTCCAAGCGTCCTCAGTTCTCTGAAATTCTATCAACGTTTATACACCCTGTTAACAACTGTGACAAAAATGTCTGATAAATTATTCCCTTTTATCTTCATCAATAGCTATACTAATGTTTTTTGTTAAAAATCTTGCATAAAAATGCCTGATACATGCAAGAGAAATCATCTTGTATGTTCTCATTAGAACTTAAATCCTCGTGTTGAAACTTTATTTAGGATACTTTTCTTTTTTTCATTGGTTTGGGGAGGTGTGAGGATGCAAAATGTTGTAGTAGATTCCTTCAAGAATGTAATGTATTCTCTAAAGTCCAACCTACTGTTTAGGATTGCACTATTGCAGTGCACCTGTCAGAAATGAAAATTTAGCTTGGAATACATATCTCACGGCACAACGAGTATTTTGTGATTGTCACATTATTTTTTCCCCCTTTCTGCCTCTATTAGCGGCTGGCATTTGTTAGTGGCCTACAGGCATGAGAAATTCAAGGGCCTTTTTTTATTTTCCTGTTTTCATGGTGGCTAATTGAAGGGGCCTAACGTTTCTGTCTAATGTTCTAAGAAAATACTTAGATAGACCTGATTTTTGACTTCACCTGTATATCTTGTGGTCAGGATTAAATATTAAAAAATCTTGTTTACATCAATTGATGTCATAGATTCTCTAAAGTTTAATATACACTACAGGTCTACAAGTGGGGTCAAAAGTGAATTTATCTAAATATTTACCAGTGTTCTATACTTTGCCACACAATCTTTAATTCCACTTCTTATTCCATGTACTATTTTATTATCTAATGAACTGATAAATTCCCTTTTAATATTATTGTATAATTTTTAATGAAGAAATCTTGACAATTCATTTTTAATGAAAAAATTTTGACAATTTATTTAAATAGTAGAACAAATAATGGAATAGATGATTTTAGCAGTTTTATTGTCACATGATTATAAGAAGAGTGCACATGCCAAAATGCCTGCGCCAATTATGGGAAGCCCATCTGCCCATGAACAACTGTCTTTTTTTAAAAATAAAACGTGCATTAAAGGAGTTGAAGAACAAAACATAAAAAGAAACTTTAACCTAATCTAGTACAATATACTTTTGAAACATCCTACAGAACAAAAAGAAAAAATTGTAGGATGGCATGATCAAAAAAACAAAATCATAATTTGAGAGGGTTAATTACATTTATCTCTCTTGAAGTTTGGCTAAATTATCAATCAAATCACGAGGTTTGACAAAATTACGAATACCTTCTATCAATAACTTCCGTTATTGTATCTAACAGAATTAGTAAAAAGGCTAAATTACCCTTGTTAATTCATGAGTTGGGATTTTTTGTTTTCTTCTCAAACATAAATAGAATAACAAATGACTAAACTAACCCTGATTTCCATCCTGTCCTACTTCTAACAGAAGGGAGCCCAAAGTCCACCACCTGCTGCTATCTCTTTCCCTCTTCCCCAAACTCCAAGTCCTCTTCTCCCAATATCTTTCTTTCACTTTTCAAAATTTTCAAAATTATGAACTACATTTGTCCTACTATCTTTCACAATTTTATCTATTTGTCTGTTCCAAATCAAATTCTTTCTCGCTTATCCTTATTAATTTCTTAATGTGAATCAAAAATTTGATCTCCGAAAGAACCCATCATTATATTCTCCTTAGATGTTGTCCGTGTTATTTGGTTGGGCGGCAACGGCAAAGACAAGACAGCCGGAATAGGAGAAGAGAAAGATCCTGGTGGGACTACAACAATATAGCACCATATGATGTTGTTGTATATAGAGTTCGGATTAGCTTTATAATGGCCTTAAATAAAAATAAAGAAGACGAAAATATTATTCAAGAGTAAGATTGATTAATGCTTTTTTTCTAAGCTTTTGCCTTTTTTTTGGGAAATTAAGGATTTATATTGTTAAATGATGTTTATCTTCTTTGTGTAGTTATCTATAGTAGTAGTTATTTATTATACTTATACTTATCTTATACTTAGCTTTTTTGCCTATATAAAAGCTCAACTATTGTACCTGAAAAAGTATCTCATTGAATATATAATTTAATTCACTTATTCTATCATAGTATCAGAGTCTCATCTCTTTGAGGTCTAACGACAAAACGTTTCTGCCATAGCAAATTTGCTCTAATCTGTTAAAATATTATTTATGTGTTAGTTCCAAACAAAAGCTAACACCAAAATCCAAAAGAATAAGAAAAGACGATCACAACGGTGCAAAAATCAGTCGGAAAAAAATACTCACGTGCCTCCACGAGCCACCCGAAGCTTCCGCTGATTCAAACGCGCAACGCGTGCAATACACGCGCCGATCACCATCACGGCCATACATCGTGCATTACATGCGCTATAACAGCACGTCAGATACCTATGCAGATCAACACGTTGACACATCGCCACGCCAGCGCTACGTTATTGACACGTCAGCGGCACTTCATTGACAAATCAGCGCATGATATTGACATGTCAGTGCCACGTCATTGACATGTCAGTGCCATTTCATTGACACGTCAGCTCCACTGCCTTGTTCCCAATCTTGACCAATTTGGTCGGTTCAACTGACATATTCATATTTTTACCGGTTCGACCATATTCTGATCGATTCTTTTAGTTGTTAGATCGGTTCCTAAGATTTTCAGTGTTCTGAATTCATTTTCAGCCTCTATTTGTGCAAATTTTGCTCGAAAATTGATTCTTTTGTACTTTTGTCTATTGTTTATATGTTTTTTCCATCATTATGGCTTCTAATCTTATTTTCGATATCACCCATCCAACAAATATCACTCTTGATGGAAGTAATAATGGAATTTAGATGCAAGCCATGCAAAATTTCCTCAAAGGTTGTCAAAGTTTTGGCGATATATCTCTAGAGATCGAGTCAAACCGACGTAAGATATTGAAGAATTATCTGATAAATATGTTGATAGATTAGAGGATTGGGATAACATCAATCACAAGATTATTTATTGGTTTATTAATACATCTACTCCTTTCACCGGATCTCTTCTCAATAGATTTGAGACTGCTAAAGAAGCTTGGGACTTCCTGCAAGAACGATACACCACAGCTAATCTTGCTCATTAGTACCAGATTATAAGCAACCTGCAGCTTCTCTGCCAAGAATTCGGATAATCTATTGATGATTTTCACTCTAAAATGAACAATCTTTGGGATCAATTACCATTGTCTGAGCCTGTATTCTCTCATGTCGAAGATGCTGCATTTTATATTGCTCACGGAGATAATTTTTGATTGATTCAGTTTCTTATAGCTTTGAGAAATTATTTTGAACCTACTAGAGCTAGTCTTCTGTATCGCCGGCCTTTGCCTACATTCCGATAAGATTTATTAGATAAGATTAATCTCTGAAGAAACTTGCTTACAGAGTTTACATCCCAAAACTACTGAAGTCGTCATGGCCTTTACTTCAAAAACTCAACTATCTCAGCAAAAAGGAGAGCAACTTAGGAAGAAATGTGATTATTGTGGATGTTGGGGACATAATTTTGCAAAATGTCACAAACGTATTGTTGTTCACCGCCGAGAAGGTTACAAACCTATTGCACCTGTGCAAGTAGACAGCTACAAACATTAATAATAGTAATCTACATCATTCTATGTCAACATCAGACTTGGAGGTGCTAATCAATCAACTCCTATCTCGTAGGGACTCTATTTCTTCTTGTGTTCTTTCTGTCATACCAGATAGTTCTTTATGGCTTATAGACTCTGGATGTTTTAATTATATGTCATCAAATTTATCATTATTCACTAATAAAACACCAGTATCTAATCATTCTCTTGTGCACATTGCTAATGGCTCATCCTTACACATTAGTCATATTGGCACTGTTGTTAATTTTAAGAGTTTAACATTTTAAATATTTACTATGTCCCTGACTTGTCTTTTAATTTACTTTCTGTTGGACAACTATGTGATCTTGATTTTAATTTATATTTTTCTAAGTATGGTTATACTATTCAGGATCCACAGATAGACAAGCAAATTGAGACATGCCGTAAAGTTGGTCGCTTGTTTGAGTTGACATCCCTATGTCTTCTTTTTTATACCAGTGCTGTTGCTCAAAATAAAAACTATTATTCGTTATAGGTATGACATTCTCGTCTCGGTCATACTTCATTATCTCGAGTTCGTCAATTAATGTCTAGTGGTTTTTTAGGTTTCGTTCAGAATGAATCATTTGATTGTATTTTCTGTTAGCTAGGAAAACAACATGCTTTACCATTTAATTTAAGTGAATCTATTTCATCCAGTTCTTTTGATATTGTTTATTTTGATATTTGGGGTCTGTCTCCTATTTCTACTATAGGAGGATCCCGATATTTTGTTATTTTTGTAAATGATTATGATTTGCTTTACCTGGATTTACTTGATGGAATGTAGGTTTGAATTTTTGCAAATTTATCGTGAATTTTGTAGCATGATTAGAATTCAATTTTCTAACAATATTAAAATCTTTCGCTCCGATAATGTTGCAAAATATACAAACTCTTCCTTTATTTCCATTCTTCATGAGGATGAAACCATTCCTCAAAGATCTTGTCTTGGTACATCTCAACAAAATGGTCTAGCTGAATAAAAATATCGTCATATCCTAGACACTACTCGAGCTTTATTACTCTCCTCAAATGTTCCTGAATCTTTTTGGGAAGAAGTAGTTCTTATGAGCAGTTTTGACAATCAATCGAGTTCCTTCTCATATTATTGAAAATATATCCCCTTATGAGAGTCTTTACGGTACACTTCCAGATTATCAAATTCTCAAAATTTTTGGATGTGCTTGTTTTGTCTTACTTCTTTCTCATGAGCAAACTAAATTAGAGTCTCGTTCTAGACTATGTTGTTTTCTTGGCATATGGCATACAACACAAAGGCTATCGCTGTTATGATCCCATAGCTAAATGTCTACGAGTATCTCGTCATTTACTTTTTTGGGAGCATAAACTCTTTTCCAGTATGTCCACATTTCATATCCCATCTTCTAGTCCTTTGTGGTTTTTTACTAATGAACTCATAAATCTTTTTTCAAATGAAACTTCTTCTGATGCAGGTTCTGTCAATTTTCCTAGCGACCTTCCAATGGCCTCTTCCGAACCTACTGATCGGTCTGTGAATCATTCAGAACCTTCTCCTCCTTCTCCTCGTCGTTCAATTAGGGTAAGAGTTTCTCCCAATCATCTTAATAACTATCATTGTTATTTATCTCTTGCTACCCTATATGAGTTTCAAACTTTGCGAGAGACTTGTTCTAATCCTCTTTGACAGAAAGCAATGACAGAGGAATTGGAAGCTCTTACAAAAACTCATACTTGGAATCTAGTTGATTTACCATCAGGTAAATCCACAATTGGGTGCAAATGGGTCTAAGAGATATCAAGGTCAAAATATGATCTAATAGTTCAGTTGAGTGCTACAAAGCTTGATTGATTGCTAAGGAATTTACTCCAGAATACGGAATTGATTATGAAAAGACCTTTGCTCCTGTGGCTCGGATAACATCCGTGAGATCCTTACTCGCAATTGCTGCTGCTCGTTGTTGGGATCTGTTTCAAAAATGCTTTTTCAATGGCAGTCTTGTTGAGGATGTGTACATGAAGCCTCCTCTTGGGTATGCTCATCCACCCAACAAAGTTTGTCATCTACGAAAAGTACTTTATGGGTTCAAGCAAGCTCATTGAATTTGGTATTCAAAATTCAGTACTACATTAAAAAAGATGTGCTTATCTATTAGTGCATATTATTCTGCTTTATTTATTAAATAATTTTCATCAAGTATTATTATTATTCTTCTTTATGTAGATGACATGATCATCACAGATAACGATATCTTAGGGGTTCAACAATTGAAAGAGTTCTTTAGTACACAGTTCGAAATGAAGCATTGACAATGGGATCACTTAGCTATTTTCTTGGTTTAGAAGTTTCAATATCTTCCACAGGCTATCATTTGTCTCAGGCCAAATATATCTCCGATTTACTTTCCTGTGTGGGAATCACAGATGCTCGAACTGTGGATACTCTACTTGAAACAAATGTCAAGTTGCATCCTAATGAAGGGAAACTTCTCATAGATCCAACAGGATATGTGTAGTTGATTGATAGTCTTATCTATCTCTTGTTACTATAAGGAATATCAGCTTATGTTGTACATATAGTGAGTCAGTTTATGTCTGCTCCCATTTTACTGTTGTCCTTCGAATTTTGAGATATGTAAAAGGTACAATCTTTCATGGATTACATTTTTCGTTTTCATCCTCATTAGAATTACGGGCATATTCTGATACTGATTGGGTTGGAGATTCTACTGATCTTCGTTCTCCTACTGGATATTGTTTCTTTTTGGGTAAGTCTCTTATTTCCTGGTGCAATAAGAAACAGTCTGTTGTTTCTCGCTCTAGTTCAGAATTTGAGTACCGTACTCTTGCTGATACTATATCTGAACTTCTTTGGTTGCGATGGCTTCTTTATGACATGGGTGTTTCTCTTTCAAGTCATACACCTATTTATTGTGATAGCAAAAGTGTCATCCAAATCACTCACAATGACGTTTTTCATGAACGTACAAAGCAAATTGAGATTGATTGTCACTTTGTACGTCACTACTTCCTACAACAGACCCTCTCTCTCATTTCTATTTCTTCTGAACATCAAGTTGCTGATATTTTTACTAAGACACATTCACCTGCCCGTTTTCATGCACTTGTGAACAAACTCAAGTTGTTGTCAACTTTTCCACCTTGAGTTTGAGAAGGGGTGTTAAATGATGTTTAAATTCTTTGTGTAGTTATCTATACTAGTAATTATATGTTGTACTTATACTTATCTTATATTTAATTTTCTACTTATATAAAGGCTCAACTATTGTACCTAGAAAAGTATATCATTGACTATATAATTTAATTCCACTTCATCTATCATATATAACAAAAAATATTGGAAATTTTTGGGATTATGTTTGATTCATTTGGGAAGGTTTTTGTTTGTGATTGATAAGAAAAGATGGATGATTGGAGGCTGTGATTTTGACTGGAGTTTTTTTTTGGTATTGATTCACTTGTTACATGCGTTGGATCAACAAGCCAAGAGTGACAATGGTTGTGCGGCTGGAAACTTTCACCATAGAAGAATGAAGATTTCTTAAAAATTTCATTTATGATCCAAGAGTTTCTTGTCAACTCAATCAACCGTGTAATTTTTAGAATATTTAGCTTTTAGTTTTGGTTGTTTGTGTATCTTATACAACTTTGGTTTGAAAAAGGGTATTTCTGGAAGCAAACAAAAATTGTGCTGGTTCTCAATGGCAATTTCGGTCATCCAAATTCATTTTCTGCTGGCATCAACAATATTTCTGATGGTATAGGATGGTAAGAGTTTATTTGTTAAACATTTTGATATTTAAGAAAGGTGACTGATTGTAATTTTATCAAATTATAAAGTTTGTTTGGTAATATGATCAAATTTTAAGAAAAGTTAAATGTAATTAACCCTAATTTAAATTTCCACTCAATTTAGCTAATGCATCAGCACAACAGTTACCTTTCCCTGTGAACATGCTTGATAGAGCAGGACTTGAACAATTTCATAGAAGGCCTGTAATCATTAGATAGAATACGGTAATAATGGTTTAATATGTCATTGGACCCAGGTAAACTCGGCTGAATTTGAAGCAGCCTTTTAACTACAAAGATCCATATGGTGAGTGGCAATGAAGGCCGTTAATCCAAACATTTTTAAATGGGCTTTGGCCTTTGGGCCTCTTGTATCGCTTAGGAAATTTTTTCTCAAAGCAAGTTCTTGGGCAGAGAAATGTTTTTCCCAATTTCAACTTTCAATAAAACAAAGAAATACATTCTTTCATGAAAATGTTGGCACTAATTGTTGAAATATACATGTTGATCGGGACAAGGAATTAGCAATATGAGTAATTTTTTTTTATCCATAAACACCATTTGACATTTTATTTATTTATTTTTACTTTCTTTTGGTATGAAATCATTTGGCATTTGGTTAAGATGGTAAATTACCTACCATGCTAAATCGAATTTATGCTAACAGGAAAAAAATTATAAACTAAATTACTATATCACGATTTAGATTTTTTTATGCAAAACTTAGCATAAACAACTCAGTTTTTGACGACGACAGCATTCCCCGAAAAGCATTACTAGTCCAAACAAAATTCAGCCAAAAATATACATAAACGACGTCGTCAGCACGGTATGCATCTTTCCGTTTCCCCCATATTTTCCAAAAATCTTCGTAATTGTCAGCCATGACATATATCTTCCCCTGTTTCCTCTCTCTCTCTGAAACATCACTGATCATCAAACAAACATGTACCCAATATCGCTCAGCATCTGTCCCCTCCCCAAAACCCTAGACTACGCAAATCCTTAAATACCCCCCTCCCACTGCCCCATCCCCAGTCCCCATCAGGAAAATTCTTCTCCAAGTCACTAACTCCATTTTCCATAACCAAACCCCCTCAAAACAACTTTCTCTCACTACTAATCCTCATCTATCATCTACTTTCTCTCTCTAAAACATTTCTTCTTAGCAGAGATTCCATTCCTTTCCTCTCCGCAGCTCCAATCGCATCGGTACGTCCTCTCTCTCTCTCTTCACTCGATTATTATGCTTTCTTTTGATTTATTTTCTTAATTAATCTTCATTCCTTCATCGTTTTTACTTGGAATCTATCGAAAGATGATTCTATTTACGAGGCTGGGGTTAGGGTTAATTATTTTTGTTATTTCACCGATTTTTATCGGAAATTTACTTGCGAAATCGTCCGATCTTCGTTTTTTACATGTTTGTTTGGTAATTATATTATTGATTGTTGGTTGGATGGGGATTTGTTGGGCTTTCAGTAGCTTGTTGCACTATATGCTTCCTAGAAAGAGAAGTGTTGAAGGCGAGGTAGTTGACGCATCGAGGTGACAACGAAATTGATATAAGTAACAGTAACAGTTGCGATAGGGAGGAGAGCGTTCTCAAGAAGCATCGGATCGAAGGTGCGGTTTCTTCCACGACCGAGAAGACTAATAGTGGTGAGGACAGTATTGAAGTGAAAATTAGCGGCGTCGGTTGTGAATTAGGGAGTTCCAGTAACGGTAAGGACAGCTGTGAACGATCGGTGACTGAAATGGCGTTTGATGATGGAAATCCACATGATATCGATGAAGATCTCCACAGCCGGCAGCTTGCTGTGTATGGTCGTGAGACTATGCGTCGGCTTTTTGCCTCCAATGTGCTTGTTTCGGGGATGCAAGGCCTCGGTGCTGAGATTGGTGAGAATTAGTTTCTTCATTTTTGAATTGTTTTGATATTTCCTGGATCTCAACTAGTTAATGATTATGATGTTATTCTGGATTTTTTTTTTCATTCTACTGTTTTCCATTGGATTAGGGTCATTAAGCCTGTCGGTTTTATATTGCAAAGCTCTTGTGTATGTTATTTTCAATCAATTTTGTTGCTCTTGCTTTACTACTTTTTACCCTTTCCAGGTGATACTCAGGATGATCATTATGTTATGTAGCTTTAGAGTATTCCTGATCTGTTATGGGTTGAGATGTGTAATACTAATTCTCTTAATTTGTTTTCACAAAAATGCTTTTGGATATGTAATTTAACTGACCATATTTTGCTCTTTAAGGTGTTATGAATAAAGTGTTAGGAATTAATCAGTAGTGAAATAATCTGAACTGGAAATCAGAGCTTGATATAGTCCAGTTCTGATTGTTATCCATTGAGAGCTTCCTTGGATTAGGTTTTGTTCTGGTTGTTTGGGACGGTAGGATAGAGTTATGGTTGGGAGAGGACTTGGCAAATTGTTTGTGCTCTAATTTGGATGGTGTTGGACAGTAATTTAACTTTGTTTTCTGTCTAAAAAAAAAGTAATGATTCTACTCTAATAAATTGCAGCGAAGAACCTTATACTTGCAATGGTGTGAAGTCTGTGACCTTGCATGATGAAGGATCAGTGGAGCTGTGGGATCTTTCCAGCAATTTTATCTTCACAGAGAATGATATTGGTAAAAACAGGGCACTTTCTTCTGTACAAAAACTACAGGAGCTTAATAATGCTGTGGTTGTTACAGCTTTTTCTACAAAATTGAGTAAAGAACGACTTTCTGATTTCCGGGTACTTGTTCTGTTTCAATTATGAGCTGCGCTTCGGTTTTTTTTTTTGAGCCTTAATCTTCGTTTATATCCAAGTGACTGGTCAACACCAGTGGTTGCTTTTGTCAGAATGATATGATCATTAATTCTGCTACTTTTTGTTTGAAATATATTGTTTTCATTCTTTATCTATACGGTTTGGTGCCCCCCTCCCTACCCTTATCGTCTTAAGCATATAAAAAATTATATATTCCGTTTGAACCGATCATAACTACTGCATATTCAATTAGTTTGGGAAGAAAGATGCAATCATGAGAAAGACAGACCAGGTAACTTCATAAATACAGCAAAACTTTTTATAAGGTCACCAGTGATTCATCAAAACCACCACCGTAACCCATTCATTGTGTCTGCTGGGACATCTAATACTAAATGCAGTTGCAGTGTTTTTACTTGGAAAAAATGCATTACTCAGGGTCAGGGGGGGTTTCTATTTCTTCTATGAATTGGAATTACAAGGGTAGCATGTCGGTCTGTGGGGGAATACCTTACTATACTTTCTGCATAGTACATGTGTACGCGGTACTGTATCATGGTTAAATTGCTGTCGTCTGATGTAAAGATGTGGTTCATTTAAGACCATCCAACTGGTGCCTTGTATGTCATTTACCAGTTATTGAAATCTGTTGGATAAGTGTATGTTAACTGATTAGATTACTGGGATATTTGAGTTGTGGTTGGCGTTTACTTTGTGATATTTACATAGCTTATCTTTTGTTAGCTCTGTTACATGGAGTTTTGGTTAGTGGTTATTTTTCTTATGTGCAAGTGAGCAGCAGCAGCTAGATTATTCTTTTAACATTCAACTCCTGTTTTTCTGTTAAATAACTCAAGCTTAAATTGGTGATTTGTCCTTGAATATGAGAAATTCATACACCTTACAGTGAATTATAAATCATCTGAACATAAATATTGCATCATACTAAAGTATTTGTATCCTGGAGTTCTGATTGTAGCATGTCTCTTTAGTTACTAGTATTTTGCATCACAAGAATTCCTACAAAATCTAGTTAACTGTTTGAGACTTGTGTTTTTTTTTTGTTGTGCTGCTGCTGCATTTCATAATACTATGCATTATAGAGTTCATAATTGGTCTTTAGTTGTCTGCTCCAATAAGTCCTTCAGCATTTTAAGTTGATTGTTTTATTTTTTCAATCATTCACATTTTAGTGTTTTTTTTCCCTAGTCAAGCGCTTTAAATTATTTGATGTTGAACTGACATTTATGTATTTGACTGCACAGGCTGTAGTTTTTACTGATACCAGCTTAGACGATGCAATTGAATTTTTCAATGATTTCTGTCACAACCATCAACCTCCTATTGCTTTTATAAAGACTGAAGTGCGAGGCCTTTTTGGAAGTGTGTTTTGTGATTTTGGCCCTGAATTCACTGTGGTTGATGTTGATGGTGAGGAGCCTCATTCGGGTATTATTGCTTCTATCAGTAATGATAACCCAGCTTTGGTGTCATGTGTAGATGATGAAAGGCTCGAGTTTCAGGATGGAGATCTTGTTGTGTTCTCAGAAATTAAAGGCATGACTGAACTTAATGATGGAAAACCAAGAAAGATAAAAAGTACGAGGCCTTATTCATTCATCCTTGAGGAGGATACTACTAATTTTGGTCAATATGAGAGAGGTGGCATTGTCACACAGGTGAAGCAGCCCAAAGTTTTGAACTTTAAACCACTGAGAGAAGCACTCAAAGATCCTGGTGATTTCCTTCTTAGTGATTTCTCCAAGTTTGATCGCCCACCTCTTCTGCATTTGGCCTTTATAGCACTAGATAAAGAGTTTGTGGCTGGACAGGGACACCTCCCTGTTGCCGGTTCAGAAGAGGATGCTCATAAGCTTATATCTATTGCCAGAGACTTTAATGAAACTTTAGGGGATGGAAAACTGGAAGATATCAACCCAAAACTTTTGCAGCATTTTGCCTTTGGTGCCCGGGCTGTTCTGAATCCCATGGCTGCCATGTTTGGTGGTATTGTTGGTCAGGAGGTTGTTAAGGCTTGCTCTGGAAAGTTCCATCCGCTTTTTCAGGTAAGATAAATTGTCTTTGTTTACTCTTTAGTGAATTAATTTCCAAGGTCTTTCATTTCTGTGATTGTAACATGGGCATCCCTGATCCTCCTTTTTCCAATTCTTGCTCTTTTCTTTTGCTGGCATTATTGTCATTCTAAGCTAATGGAAACTTTGTCCTTGTGTTGATTCAGTTCTTCTACTTTGACTCGGTTGAGTCTCTTCCCACTGAACCGTTGGAAGCTAGTGATTTCCGGCCATTGAACACTCTATAGCCGTTATGATGCCCAGATATCAGTTTTTGGTGCCAAACTCCAGAAAAAACTAGAAGATGCTAAAGTGTTTGTTGTAGGATCTGGTGCACTGGGTTGTGAGTTCCTCAAGAATTTGGCTTTAATGGGAGTTTCTTGTGGCAGTGAGGGGAAGTTAACGGTTACAGATGACGATGTTATAGAAAAGAGTAACCTTAGTAGGCAATTCTTGTTCCGTGATTGGAACATTGGCCAGGCCAAATCAACTGTTGCTGCTTCAGCCGCTGCGTCAATAAATCCCTGCCTTCACATTGAAGCATTGCAGAATCGTGTTGGCCCTGAGACGGAGAATGTATTCGATGATGCCTTTTGGGAGAACTTGGGTATTGTTGTTAATGCCCTTGACAATGTGAATGCCAGGCTTTATGTTGATCAGAGATGCTTGTATTTTCAGAAACCACTTCTCGAGTCTGGTACCCTTGGTGCCAAGTGCAATACCCAAATGGTCATTCCTCACCTTACTGAGAACATAACTATGGTGCATCAAGAGATCCTCCTGAGAAACAGGCACCTATGTGCACTGTGCATTCATTCCCACACAACATTGACCATTGCTTGACATGGGCCAGATCTGAGTTTGAAGGTTTGCTTGAAAAAACACCAGCTGAGGTGAATGCTTACCTTTCAAATCCAAGCGAATACACATCTGCAATGAGAAATGCTGGTGATGCGCAGGCCAGGGACAACTTGGAACGTATTATTGAGTGCCTCAACAAGGAAAGATGTGAATCATTCCAAGATTGTATTACATGGGCTCGACTCAAGTAATGCTTAATGTTATTTTAATTCATTCCTTTTCATGTATCCGAGGATGGAATTAAGGATTTTTTTTCCCCCCTGCAGTTTCTAACTGTTAATGTATATCTGTAGGTTTGAAGATTATTTTGCAAACCGTGTGAAACAGCTGATTTTTACTTTCCCTGAAGATGCTGCAACTAGTACTGGAGCACCATTTTGGTCAGCCCCGAAGCGATTCCCAGATCAACCCCTCCAGTTCTCTGCTGCTGATCCAAGTCATCTCCACTTCATCATGGCAGCATCCATACTACGTGCTGAGACATATGGTATTCCTGTCCCTGACTGGGCTCCGAACCCAAAGAAATTGGCTGAAGCTGTTGACAAAGTCATGGTCCCCGACTTTCAACCAAAGAAAGATGTGAAAATTGTCACAGATGAAAAGGCTACTAGTCTGTCTACTGCTTCCATAGATGATGCTGCTGTCATCAATGAACTAATAATGAAGCTGGAGCAGTTTCGGGAGAAGTTGACTCCAGGATTTAGGATGAAACCCATCCAGTTTGAGAAGGTTTATTTTGCTTAATCCCTCATTTAGTCATGCAATCTTACCTCTTAGAAAGCATTTTTTTTCCCTTCTTAGAAAGCATTTTAACTGTTGATCTTAACTTTTTTGATGCATGCATCAATTTTTTGTCTCTGAGTATTAACTTGTGAATTGAATGAAGTCATTTTTCTTTCGGTAGTAGAATTGACGGACTCCTTAAGATCCTGTACGTATGTGTCACACTACCATGTGAACTAGAGCAAGTTACCACATATAAGAACCCAATCTTCCTGAAATACTTGATCAGAACTCTTATTTATGCTTCCTCGATGTTTAACATTGTCATTTGACTGGTCAGGATGATGATACAAATTATCATATGGACCTGATAGCAGCACTTGCTAACATGAGAGCAAGAAATTACTCCATACCTGAAGTTGACAAGCTGAAAGCCAAATTCATTGCCGGTAGGATTATTCCTGCAATTGCAACATCAACTGCTATGGCTACTGGATTGGTTTGCCTTGAGCTGTATAAGGCATTAGATGGGGGACACAAAATAGAGGATTACCGCAACACATATGCTACTTTAGCTCTGCCCTTCTTCTCCATGTCTGAACCAGTTCAACCAAAGGTCATCAAGCACCAGGACATGAGCTGGACTGTGTGGGACAGGTGGATAATAAAGAACAATCCTACTTTAATCTACCTTGGGAACTGCTTAAATGGCTTGCTGACAAAGGCTTAAATGCTTATAGCATTTCGTGTGGAAGTTGCCTGCTTTATAATAGCATGTTCCCTCGGCATAAAGAACGGATGGACAAGAAGGTAGTTGATTTGGTGAGGGAAGTTGCCAAGGTGGATATTCCAGCATATCGTCAGCACTTGGATGTTGTAGTAGCTTGCGAGGATGAAGAAGATAATGATATTGACATCCCTCTTATGTCCATTTACTTCCATCTAGTTTTGTCGTGCCAGTGTACCATTCCAAAAACATTTTAGCACTATTTCTTGTACTACCTATACAACTCCAACCTACTGTTTGAATCAATGAGCTGCATGCATTAAGTATTTGCGCATTTACTTCTATGCTTAACGTACAGAATGAGATTTTACAGTTGAACCCTTTAGCTGAGCACACTCGTGTTGTCGTTCTTGATTATGCTTGCCCATTTTTTGGGAATGTTTGATTGCATTTTTGTTTTGGTTTAGATAGATCGTCTTCCATTGTGGGTAATGTGTTTGGGTTCAAAGCACTGCTTGCTCTACATCTGAAAGATTTGCGAATCCCAATTGCTTATATTAAAACCTTTCGAGGACCGCCTCATGGCATAGGTATTTGGGGCCAAATATTGAATGGTAGAATGTTTATGTAATAGGTGTGGAGTTATGCAACCTTGACATTGTGTGCTTGAACTGTACACTGCTTCACATTGTGTCTTCAAAGGATGTAATGCTGGGTCATTTTTCTTGAATGTTGTATGCGGGTAGTTGCATCATCTCAGAAGGATGTTATGAGGTTAGGTAAATGGAATTATGGAAGTGTGATTCTTCCCATTTTTTTGACGGAATTCTTTCTATAATTTAAGTTACTGTCATTATTATTATTATTTTGGTTCGTCAAGTCCTTTCCTGTGCTCCATAGTTCTGCCATCAAAATTGTTGACTTTACAATGTATCCATGGTAGCCGAGCACCCAACCAAAGCTTGCAGTTGCTGATAGGTTTCCTCTGCTGCACCATCCGTATTGGGGAAGATTTCCAAGTCATTAGACTTACCCTATTATCTGAAAGAAAAGATGAACTAGCATTCTTGATTCCTATCCTTCCAAATATACCTGAAAATACATATGAACAAAATGCACCAAGGTGTACTGAAATCAAACCAGTCATGAAATCACTGTTAGCCTTGGGGCTGGGGCAGTCCCAAAATAAATGAGTAAGATCTTCAGAAAAAACTGAAATTTCATGAAGAGACTTCTTTCTACCTCCAAAAGATAATTATTTTTCCAAAAAATAATGTTTTATTTATTTATTAGTAGTATTATACAAGTGCCGCAGTATACAAATCCAAAATTATTGGTACAATTTACACGTCGTCTATTTCATTAATGAACCCTGGAAACGACTTATTCGTCTGCTTATTTATATCTCCCAACGAGCATTTTTCTTTCATATCTGTTGTCCTATTTGCAAATCTCATGGGCTTTTCTTTCTCTCTCTTTATTTGGTGTCTTTGGACGAGTACTTATATTATCAGAATCAAAAGCCACGCTTTGGATAGTCTAACAAGATATAAATTGGATATCTATTCGCTGAGTAACATTGAAACCTAACTGTGAAAGTATAATTATTTTGCGATGGAACTATTTACACGAGAGAATATTTTGGGTAATGAAAAGCACGCAAAAGGATGAATTTAAGTAAATAGACCCTGTATTGTTAAAGGATATGCATTTGCATATATACTTTGATAGACTTGCCAAGAAATTTAATTACACCTTTCAAGGAAAAATCTGAAAGTCAACAGACAAGACTATCACTCACAAAAGAGTTTTTTAGTTCAAACGTAATCAGTTCGGATAGATTTCTTGAACTTGATGGTAAAGTTTTACAATTTATTTACAAATAAATTGCACAACATATATGTTAAGATGTGTTTAGATGTACTAGCAAAGAAATTTCATCGTATATTATTAGTTTCGTAATAGATAAAGAGAGTTACATGAAATTAAGTTTAAAGATAAATTGTAAAAATGTGTTTAGATGTACTTGCAAAGAAACTTCATCGTAAATTCTTAGTTTCAAAATAGATAAAGGGAGTTACAAGTTAAATTTGAAAATAGATTGTAAACTCAATTCTAGTTTTACAACAGAGAAAGGAAGATAGATATTGAGATAGGTAATTTCTAAATTTCATGAAAATGATAAGTTATTTTTAAGTCTATCGTACAGTCAATTCTCACATAATAATTCCATATATGAAAAGCAAACGAAAAATAAGTCGAGATTTGATTGGATAAGCGTTAAAAATAGAAAGGAAAGAAAGAAAATCATATATAAAACAAAACCTACGCAATTGGTTTAGAAATATACTATGTTCTATAATCTATACTATTATAAAAGTCTGAGTGGTGTTTTTCCTTGAGGTGTTTCTTCCTATTTTGAACTACCTAAATTATCCATAAAATAAATATTATTCGCTCCTTAATTGATGGACGAAATTGTAATAATATTACTGTTAATAAAATTAAAATTAGAATCTCAATTAACTTAAAACACTATAAGTCAATCACTTAATCAATTAACTTAAAACACTATAAATTAATCGTAATAATATTACTGTTAATAAAATTAAAATTAGAATCTTAATTAAACTATAAATCAATCACTTAATCAATCATTCAACTCACGTTTAGGAAATATTTTTCTTATAAAAAAAAAAATCAATAGACTAAATTATCCATATTATTATATTACTGTTAATCAATAATAATAATAATACAACAAAAACAATTTTAAACACATCAAACTTTTACAATACTTATCCTACTTCCTACAAAATTAAAGTTAGAATCTTAATCAATTTAAAACACTAGAAATCAATCATTCAACTCACGTTTAGGACTTATTTTTCTTCAAAAAAAAAAAAATCAATAGACTAAATTATCCATATTATTATATTACTGTTAATCAATAATAATAATAATACAACAAAAACAATTCTAAACACACGATCAAACTTTTACAATACTTATCCTACTTCCTACAAAATTAAAGTTAGAATCTTAATCAATTTAAAACACTAGAAATCAATCATTCAACTCACGTTTTGGACTTATATTTTTCTTCAAAAAAAAAAAAAAATCAACAGTCAATTCCTTAATAATGACAGTAACATAACTCATCCTTCATACACATCAACCAAATCCCTTGTCAAAAACACTTATACACAATTTCGTTTCATAGTTTATGCAGAATTCATTCTTCATGCACAACTCATCAACAAAATCCCTCTCCATCCAGGAATGACTAAATTCACTTTATTGTTTCTCCTCACGTTCAGGCCTTATTGTCAATTTGCATGCAATAGGTGTTGGACTGGATTCACCATCACAAATGAAATAAAAGCATAGCATACCTCCACAAGGATTCTGTTGAAAAATAATGAAGAATGGGATTAGTGGTGCACAAGGAACAACATATTTTTTTTTAACAGAAGACATCCTCAATGTGAGTTAGCACTGTAAGAAATTTTTTTGTACAAGTTAATATCTAGACTTCACTCTTTAATTTCCATACATATAGCATAATCCAGAGAGATGCCAGAATGACACAAATGGAAAAACAAGCTTAGGCAGCAAAGTCAGTCCAACCGGTCAATGTTGTTCCTTGCTTTTCAGTATAATCCATACTCTACTTCTTTCTTTCCTGTCAACACTGGCTCTTGACTTCTCTTTAAGGTCTGAGATTGGTCTAGGTTTCTCCCTCTGGTCAGTACTTAGCCTAGACTTCTCTCTCTGATCTGTGCTTGGTCTAATTGTCCATTTGATCCATAGATGGTATAGATCCATTTCTAAGATGTGATGGCTTCTCTACAGCAGCTATAAACTTCTTCAGATGCTTAATATACTTTTTTCCCTGTAAATACCAAAAGCAACTCATTTAAAAGCATAAACTGTGGTATATCTCTCAAGTATCATCAAGAAAAGAGGAGGATTTCCAAATGGGAAGTCAAGCTAATACACTAGAATATCCTCAGCAAAAGTAAAGCCATTGTTTACATAATCGAAATTGGGTTCATGAGTATATCCAGGTCCGATAATGGCCAAAGTTGGGGAAGACTGAGACTCCTTTTAGCCACATAATCAGGATATGATACACTCTTTAATTTTCATACATATAGCATCTCATTACCTACTTGATGAAACATAGAACCTGGTTTGTTCTTGCATTATCTTATGAAAGATTTTTTTTTTCCTTTCTCTTGCTTGTTATAGAGATGCCAGAATGACTTTTAGCAACGAATGCGGCAAATTTCAGTCGTAGAGAAAATCATACTGGCATCAAATGACAATTAATATCCGATTGAAGAACCTTTGAATTGTGATGTATCATAATTTAACCCCAACAAAAGAGTACAAACCTATCAAATTCACACATGAAACCACTATGCATTCGATATCTAATGAACTAAAAAAATATTCATGCATCATGAAGTTTTATGGAAAAAATCATACTGTTCTAATCATACTGTTCCTTCTTGTGATGAAATAGCAAAAGTTTAAATGATATAAAATATCTGTCACTAATCATCAACCCTCCACTGCTAATTTTTTCTCAGAATGTTTCCGGTCACAGACACAATGACCCAATCCCTAATACTAACAATAAGATTTAATAGTATTCTTGAGCTTTAAAGCAATCAAATGAATTTATGATTATATCATAAAGAGATTGGTATACAAGCCATACTTACAAGTTTCTATTGTGCAAATGTTTATAGCTAAATTATGTCCTAGCTTTTGTTGATTCCATTGACAGTGATTTTTTAGTTGAATTTCTCATAAAATCAATTTGATCATTTTTATGTATTCTACAGGCAAAAACTTATCTTGGAGTAGGCTGAATATGACACAGGAAACCGTGATGAGGATTTGAAAACCGAAACCTTAATATGCCAGCTATTTTACAATCCAAAACTGCAGTCTAAGGACAAAATGGACTCGAATCAAGCAGTAGATTCGAAGGATTCGAAACATTAGTTTGCACAATAGAAACTTGTAAGTATGGCTTGTATACCAATCTCTTTATGATATAATCAATGATTAATTTGTTTGAAATGATGTAATCAGAATCTCTTATACATGTAGATGTTTATAAACACTGGTAACGACTTTGATTCTCTTAAAAACTCAAACTTAGGACCCTAAATATCTTCTTGATTGTGCTAACTTAACATAATCGACAACCTAATCACATAAACTGGAACATGTTCCATTCTGGAATTTAAATCTCTCCAAGAAGATAACTGTTATATGCTCTAAAGCAACATAAGTTGTGTCAGGATCACACATCTACAGCACAGATTTGACAAAGTTCATGAAAATGGTGGTATATGCAATCAGTTTTTTTTCGTCACACACCTGAATAACAAGGGATCCAACACCACCACCTCCTTCCAAAACAAGGATAAATTTGCCAGTAGAAAATCCAGACATTTGAAGACCTTCATAGGTAGTCTCAATTGCAAGAGGTTCTTCCTGAGCTTTCTCATTGATATCCCCACTCCTTTAAGGCCCTTCACTTGGCTACCGACTCTAACCACCACATCAGCAACATCATAACCTGGAACAGTCTACATTGTCGGACAATGTAGACTCTGTCTCTTATACACATCTAGATGTGTACTATTTACGAGGAGGCAAAACACAAGCGAGTAACCAACTCTATTTGTTTGCAATGCATATCCAATTACTTGGATATTCATTTCCATCAAAATTCAATCTCAAGCTAGGAATTTCACTCCATCAAGCCATCAAAACCAATAAACTCCTAAAGATTTTAATGCCAATTAGTGCATGCATTTGTGGTCTTCCTCTTTCATAGCATGAAAGAATAATATTGCATATAACTGCAAAACTTACAAGGAAGTTATCATCTAACTAAATAATAAAGCCTTCCCCTTTAAGCAATATGTTTTATATTACTTCAAGTTTACTTATCGAACTTTTGAATAGAATTGAATTTCTTTTCCTTTTACTCTCTCCTGCCTTTTATGACTATTTTGATTTCATTTTCTCCAGGTATTCATTAGTTTCATAAAGTTTTTAGTTAATGGAACAATTATTGCGACGCTCTCAAGCAGGTAATTGTTATATTGAAACTAGCTACTACTCAATATTTTTAAAATGTATTTTTTAGCCAGATTATTACTCAACAAAACAACTACTTGTAATATGCCTTATTATTATTGATAATAAGTGCCTTTACTTAGTTACCATATAATGGTGCAGATCTAATGCGAAAGCATAAGTTAGAAGTGATGAGAACAAAGTATGCAAAGCTCACCCAAGTAGAACGACAACAACATATCCAATCCACCACAGAAAATCGAAAGAAAAGAAAATTATGCTCAAATTTCTAGCAATGGAAGAGAACACAGACCAAAGTGCAGGATCTACACAATTCAAGAAAAGTAAGTATGCTAGATTAACTAATGAGCAAAGAAGGAGTTACATTGAAAATGTGAAGAATCTTAGAAAGCAAACCCCTGAAAATTGGTCAAAGGAGAAAAAGGAAACAGTTAAAAGACAAATGGTTGTTGAAAGCTCAAATGGCTGCATCTAACACCGAAGGTATATTAAAATAAATGACACTTGTCTAGAATGAATTCCAATATACATAAAACAACATCGTACAATAAGCTTACTAATCACTAATAATTTCTTCATTATTTTTTCATCATATTGTAGTGGATGATGAATCTTATAATTCTGAGTTGCATGAGCTGAAAAAGATACAGAATTGTGCACATTGCAACGCTATCAAGTTCGATTATGAGCCTCCAACTTTTTGCTGTGACAACGGTAAGATTAAGCTGGCTCCAGTTCAAATTCCCCAAGAGTTATTGGAGTTATTTACTTCTACAACAAAGGAGTCAGAATTATTTTTGGAAACTGTTCGAGCATATAATGGTATGTTCTCATTTGCATCATTTGGGGTAAAGTTAGATAAAAATCTTGGATCAGCTCAAGAAGTCTGAGTTTATACATTTCGAGTTCAAGGCTCAAGTTTACCACGATCTTCCTTTTCTGACAGCCTGATCAAAATGGTCCTATATTTTTCAACTATACTTTCATGACATTGAAAATGAAGTTAAAAACCGTATGAAAACAATGGGAGATGCTGATTTGAATGAAACTATAGCAAAGAAGCTTATGAAAATAGTTGATAGTAATCCTTATTCAAAGTTTTTTAAGAGTTTGAGACAATTCCCATCACTAGACAACATCAAAATACATCTTGCAAAAAATGCGAATTTAGATCAACGTGTTTACAATTGTCCAACAACTGATCAAGTTGCTGCAATATGGATGGAAGGAAATAATGCTAACATACCATTTGAGAGAGACATTGTGTTGCATTCTCATTCTGGCCAGAGGCATAGAATCAAACATTACTTTGGTTGTTATGATGCTCTTCAATACCCTCTTCTTTTCCCAAACGGTGATATTGGTTGGCATCAAAATATTCACAAAGTCAATCCAACAAAATGTAGAATTCCAGTAGAGAGAATAAAGAAAATGTGTCAACCTTTACATCTGCACAAAGTGTTTTGGCTGCAGAAACTCAAGGTATTTTAATAACTACACATTTTACAGGTATACTAATTTATTTATTAACAAAATCTTTTTTTTGTCCTTTCAATTTTTGAAATAGTCTCCGAATTTTGTAGATGCATAAAAAGAAGATAGTAAGAAAGTATCATGCCGAGAATATTACTCTTATAAGCTACAAATGAGACCAGCAAGCCAATGTATTCTACTTTTTGCTCGAAGATTGTTCCAGCAATTCACTGTAGATATGTATGTGAAATTAGAAACAACTCGGTTGGATTTTTACAGACGAAAGCAAAATGAAATGAGAGCTGAATTATATCAAGGAATTGTTGATAGTGTGATGGCTGGTGAAACAAGAGCAAGTGAAATTGGTCACAATTTGGAAAACCTGATCTTTTCATTACGATGACATGTAATCCTGAATGGACAGAGATAAAAGAACATCTAAAAAGAAAACAACGTCCTCAAGACAGACCAGATTTAACTTCAAGAGTTTTTCGAGCAAAATTGCAAGATTTAAAAGATCAGTTGTTCAAGAAAGAGATTTTTGGGAAGGTAGCTGCACACGTTTATGTTATTGAATTCCAGAAAAGAGGATTACCCCATGCTCACATGCTCATCATATTGAAGTCTGAATATAAATTGACAACTCCAGATCAATTTGACAGGTTTGTCTCTGTTGAAATTTTATGTTATTGAATTTCCAAAAAAAAGAAAAAAAAAAAAAAACTTATGCTCACACGCTCATGATATTCAAATGTTTGTCTTGGAATTTTACATACAGCAAAGTTTGTCTTTGAAATTTTACATAGATCTTTCTTCTGATGGCATGCATTAATCTTTGTCTTTGAATTTTACGTAGATTTTTCCTCGATGGCATTTTACCTACTAAAAGCTCAAATGTAAATTTATATTTTTTTCAAGAAACTCCATTAAAATTATGAATGATGAGATGCTTATTTACCTTTATCAAATCTAATCATGCGTACAAGATGGCATTAGATTTTTTTGTTAGGTTTGAATATTGGCCTAGGCTAAATGCTCTCATAGCACTTAAGGCAAAACAAATATTAAATCATTTAGATGTGTATTGTGCATTTTAATGCATTATTTGACTATTTTTACCTTGTGGACCATTCCAAATCAAATTTACAGGTTTGTTTGTGCTGAACTTCCTTTCGAAATAAGAACCCGATCCTATATGATTTGGTTATTAAGCATATGATGCATGGACCATGTGGAAAGAAGAATAAGAAAAACTCATGCATGGTGAATGGAGAATGCAAATTCCACTATCCATGAGCATTTTGTGAGAAGACAGTACAAGGAAAGGATGGATATCCTATTTATAGAAGAAGAAATTCAAATAGAATTGTCATATTGCGAAAGGCAGAGCTTGATAATCGTTGGGTCGTTCCATATAACCCATACCTTCTATTAAGGTACAACTGTCATATCAATGTTGAGATATGCTCTGGGGTGCAAGCAGTCAAATATCTCTACAAGTATATTTACAAAGGGCATGACAAAGTATCTGTCTACATTGCACACAATGACGGTCAAACTGTTCTTGATGAAATTCATAAGAGACAACATGCTAGATGGGTATCGGCACAAGAAGCAATATGGAGAATCTACGGGTTTCACTTAAATGAAATATATCCTGCTGTCATTAATCTCCAACTCCATCTTCCCAATAAGCAGTTTGTCACATATTGGAAGAACCAAAACTTGACAAATGTTGTTTGTTGGGATCACATTTCCAAAACAATGCTCACCGAATACTTTGATATGTGTAGGAAAAGTAAGGAAGCAAGGAAATACTTTTATTCAGATTTTCCAGAACATTATGTTTGGGATAAAAAAGAAAGATGTTGGAATAAAAGGAAACAAGGAGAGGTAATTGGCCGCATAAATGGTGCTAATCCAAATGAGGGTGAAAGATATTACCTAAGATTGCTATTAAACCATGTTAAAGGTCCAAAGTCATTTGAAGATTTGTTAATGGGGAATGGATTTCGATGCTCAAGTTTCAAGGAGGCTGCACAAAAATGAGGATTGCTCGAGTCAGATCAAAGTATACAAGAGTGCTTGGATGAAGCCTCGTTTTCAAATGCCACATGCATTGCGAAGGCTCTGTGCTTAGATTTTATCTAGATTGCCAACCAGCATAATCTTCAGAACATTTTGATGTGTATTTTCCAGCAATGTCAGAGGACTTTAGAAGACATGTTGGAAGTACAGTTGAATTAGAAACCTCAAAGACATTAGAATCTGTGAATCTGTTCTTGGAAAGCATGGGAAAAAGCATAAAATTGTATGATTTACCAACAATTGTTGCTTCATCTAATGAAGAGAATACCAGTCCAAGAGAAATACGTGATGAGATATATGGTCTATTCACATATCAGAAAATGATTACTCCACAGAGCATAACTTGAATAATGAGCAAGAATATGCATTCTTAAAAATACTAGATCGAGTTGATTCAGGAAATGGTGGAGTGTTCTTCATTGATGGCCCAGGAGGAACTGGTAAAACATATCTTTATCGTGCCTTATTAACCCACTTGAGATCAAAAGGTCTAATAGCAATTGCAACAGCAACATCTGGTGTAGCTGCAGCAATAATGCCTGGAGGTAAAACTGCTCATTCCAGATTTAAGATTCCCATAAATGCAAATGAAACAAGTATGTGCACAATCTCAAAGCAAAGTGGGCTTGCAGAACTACTTCGTAAAGCTTCATTAATCATATGGGATGAGGCACCAATGGCAAAACGATGGGCAATTGAAACATTGGATAGAAGTTTAATGGATATGTCTGAATGACAAAACACCATTTGGCAGAAAAGTCATTATTTTTGGAGGTGATTTTAGACAAATTCTACTAGTTGTGCCAAAAGCAACAATTCAACAAACAATTGAAGCAAGCTTGGTCAAATCATATCTATGGCCAAAAATGGAGAAATTTATTTTGACAGCAAATATGAGAGCAAGAGCAGATCCATATTTCAGTGAATTTCTTTTAAGAGTTCACAGTAATCAGAAGCAACCGACAATAAAGGAAATATTCAGATTCCAGAAGATATGATTGTCAAATACGATACACAAGAATCTTCAGTAAAATGTTTAATTGATATAATCTTCCCGTCATTGATGGAAAATGCCAATTCAGCCAGTTACATCACAAGTCGAGCAATACTTGCAACAAGAAATGAATGCGTTGACAAGATAAATGAAAAGATGATTTCTTTATTTCCAGGCAAGGCAAAAACTTATACCAGCTTTGATGAAGCAACAGATGATACTCAGAACTATTACCAAGAAGAATTTCTGAACTCCTTAACTCCAAATGGACTACCACCTCACAAATTAGCCTTGAAGCATAATTGCCCAATAATTTTATTAAGGAATTTGGATCCATCAGATGGTATGTGCAATGGTACAAGACTTGTATGTAGAGAATTGAAGAAAAATGTAATTCGCGCAGAGATAGCAATAGGTCAATATGCTGGAAAAGAAGTTCTCATTCCCCGCATACCATTATGCCCAGCAGAAAATGAGGGATACCCATTTCAATTTAGAAGAAAACAATTCCCAATAAGATTGTGTTTTGCAATGACAATCAACAAAGCACAAGGACAAACGATACCAAATGTTGGAGTGTATTTGCCTCAATCGGTATTCTCGCATGGCCAATTATATGTTGCTCTATCTAGAGGAATCTCAAGTTCAACTACAAAGATCTTAATTATACCGAATGCTTCATCAGTGAGAAAAGATAGATGGACGAAAAATATTGTCTATAAGCAAGTTTTAATTGCAGGTACTAAATTCATATTTTTTACTTGAATATTGTACATGGGAAACCAAGAGATATAATTATATAGTCTTCTTTTTACTAATCGTATCCTAACCCATTTCAATTAGTAGCTTTCATTTTTTAGTTGCTTGAAACGCTTTTATTTATTTGCAATATAACTAACTTTATCAAAAAACATCCAGGTACTAAATCAACAGAAGAGAAATCAAAATCATAAAATACTTCAATCTTTATACTTCAAAAAGGTATATCCTTTCCTCCTTTCACTTATAAGTTTATAAGTTTGAATTCATATATGTTTCATAGGTTTCATTCGAATGCAATTCATTGGCATATCAGTTAACTAATACTTGGAATTAGTTTGGAATTGCTGAAGTATTCTTTGACTAGAAAACTTTTACCTTATTCTTGTGAACTAAGGTTGCAAAAATAGGGCTGTTTTGATGCAGCATCATGTCAATTAACTAAAACTTGCGAGCTAATTTAATAATTCTAAAACAAAAAGGAAGAGTTGCAGTAGTTTTACAATTTACATCAATTTGGTTTTGATATTTAAAGATTATAAGCATTGGTTTATTCTAAAAGTTCAATGGTAAACAAGAGAGAATACTCGATGTTAAATAAGATTGTAATCAATATAATTTAAGATGACGGTATTTCCTGTAATTGAGTAATTACTATTGCTATGGTAACTATAAAATTTAAAATCGAGCAATGCACTTTGTTTGTTTGCATGATGTTATATCAAAAACACTGCTTCTGTTTGTGGACACTTTAAATGAATGTGTTTTTAACATTATGTTGAATAAGACTCTTATTGAAGCTGTCTCTTATACACATCTAGATGTGTATAAGAGACAGCTATTATTAAAGGAGACAGCTTGTTGCTCTGTTCGTTTGTTTTGTATTGATGATACATTTTAGAAACTAGCATAGCTACAGTACTAAACTGCCAAATAATTTACTGTTTCTTAATTTTTGTATTAATCAACCAGCCCTATTTATAAACCATAAATTAGACAATTTTCATAAGAAAAATCATATTATAAACAATAGGCGGATAATAAATTTGCAGAATGTGCACTCGAGGCAGAATAACATATAAGCTTTATATAAAATTATAATGGCAGTTTCTTGATGTTGCTGGGTTTTTTTCCTTTTTGCATTTTATTACTACTAATTGGTAATTGTAATTTTTCTTGTATTACAGCTTATAACTTTTGTTTCTTATAAGTTTTCCCATTAGATAAGTTTTGAGACTCCATGAAAAAAGCTATCATATCTTTAATTACTATTATTGTATTACAAGTGTATGCTAAGATTTCAAGTCTAAGCTACTGCTATTGGTGATATTCTAATGAACATACTGTACATCTAAATTACCTTCCATATCATTATCCCAATATCAAATTGTCTCACATTTTCAATCTGTTTTACCTAAATAATAGTACCAGCTAAATATTAAATAATTTCACTTTAAATGAATATCTTGTATTTCATGATTAATAGTCTTTGGCCTATAATTATAGGGAGAAGATCCCAGACAAACAGTGACTCTACCCCAGACAAATAGTGACTCCTTTGCTTAGATCTATCTGAAGAAAACAACACAGTTCTAAAAAGCAACTAATAAGCCATAGTTGGGAAAAAAAAGATTTCTACTTTATCTATTTTCATATGAATCATATGCTTCGTAATTCTTCAAAATACCCTTATGATCACTGCTCATAGTATTCTTCTTTAAGGTTGTCTCTTACTACATCTAGATGTGTATAAGAGAACAAAACTCATGAAGATTTTGTGTATTTCGAAATATGACAATCACCATTAGATTAGATAAGACTGAAATCTTGAGCAATACCTGTCTCTTATTCACAAATAAGATGTGTATAAGAGATAAGTTTGTTTCAACTGAATCCTTTCACAGAAAAAAAAATTCTTATAACTTTTAATCCTATAGGTTTTCCCAGAGGAAGATTTGAGACTCTTGAAAAAAACTATCGTATCTTTTTTACTATTACTGTATTACAGGTATCTGCTCAAGATTTCAGTCTTATCTAATCTAATGGTGATATTTTAATGTTTTACTATTACTGTATTACAGGTATCTGCTCAAGATTTCAGTCTTATCTAATCTAATGGTGATATTTTAATGAACAAACTCTTCTGATGGTGTATGATGTATATTCAACTGTTTGAAAACAAACTCTTCTGATGTTTTATCCGGTTAATGTCCAGTTAATGCGTAATTTGAGTGTGACTTTGCATTGTACTACAAAACAAATTTTTGTAATTCTTGGTTCCAATTTGAAAAGAAATTGGTCTAAGGTCTTATTTTGAAGAATTTCTTCATGCCCAGTGCATTCCAAAGGATGTGGGATAGGAAAGAAAAGAGACCAAAGACCCAAGTCCAAGACTAAGATTAAGCCAGCGAGTTTCATATAGGCTATTACAAGCATCTCAAAAGTAAGCAGAGAAAGTCACCATTAGAGAATACCAGGTTGAACACAAGATCGAGAAAAGTGATACACATTTCTTATTAAAAAGGATTGGTCATTGTGGAATAAGAGACAGGTCTTTGGGTTCATAGACGGAGATGCACTTCGTTGAAACATAAATTTGTCTTTGTCAAAAGCATCATGTAGCATGTTAGACTCTTCGAAATCCACCAAATCTCCTTATTTGTGAGGAACCTCTATTAATTAATTTCTAGCAGTCAAGTTCATAAAATCTTTCTAGATCTCTCATTTAATGTAATCTCCCAATGTAGCTTCTATTCCTTTATAGGTTCTTCAAATGTATAGACCGTTCAATATTATTTTCGTAATTTATCCAGATTTAAATTTTCATCATCTATATTTCTCTGATTTTAAACCACTTGATCAAGGACAAAGAGATTCAGTTAATTAAATACTCCAATTTTAATAGCCTTGTTGGAGAATCCAAAACGAGCACCTAATCTGAAAAATTATAAGTCACGTGGGGTATCGAGCATAACTAGCTCAGTGGATATCATAAAAGCTCTTCAAATGGGGCCAAGCATTGCGATAAAAAGAAAACATAAAGATAATAACATTTGTGAAAACCATAGTTATGAAGCAGTTTCTAAAATGTCTCATGCCATTTAAAAGTCAATAAACCATAATCATAAGTAGTTTCTAAAATGTATCATGCCATTTAAACGTCAGGTTTTAGAGACATCGGACGCCAGTAGTGACTGTGTTATCATCACTTGTCATCTTATACAGATCTTGCATGTGGATCAATTGATTTGTAAAGAGTGGGGAGGTATGTCTCTTATACATTCCAAAACTAGGTTGAAGTGCAATTAAAGAGACAGCATACAGTGGATGTGCCTAAGGTGGTTTGAACATGATTTGAAAGTCGTTAAACAAAATACAAGTGGAAGAGGTCTATGTTACCCACCTATTAAAGCAAAAACTGCACAAAGATCACGAACGCGATCGCGGCGGTAGGTGGAGTGGTACCTAAATATCAGTTATAAGAGGTCTCTTAGAAGATATGTAGAAGTTATAAGAATGACTAGGGGTGTATAAGATGACGAAACGATAGATGTGACACCAACAACTCTTTGGTCAAAAATGACCTATTCACAAAAACCGACCAACTTCGACAAGCTAAAACCCCAGTCAAAACATTTAGTTAACCCCTCAAATTCGTATCTGTACAGCTAGATTAGGAGATAATAAGCTCAGTTTTTAGTATGCATCGGGAAAACACGACATACGAGGCTGTCTCTTATACACATCTTGAATACCTTGGAATTGGAAGTTAATCACCTTAACTTGAGAATCTTATACACATCAAAATGTGTATAAGAGACAGGTTTTAAGGTTAATTCCAAGGTATTCCTGTTGAATTGGTTACAACCCAACTCAAAACAACATATTCTGTCTCCAATACATAAATAGAAAGATTAAGAGACAGCAATAGAAGTACTGCTATCAATAGCATTCCACAACAATGGAAAACACCTAAAACCATCAAAAGATCATTAAAGACCCTTTAAACATAACCAATTATCCAAATTATCCTAGTTGCGCCAAACTTCCAGATGACTTTAAAATACACCCGAAATCAATTCCAGCTTGGTTTCAAGTCTCAATTCCTATCCAAACTAACCTTAAAACACTCTTAAAACATCATTATGTGCATAGACATAAGCATTCATTTCAGCATAACACTCTAGGCCACATATGGAAGACAAAACCCTAACTCATAATCTTAAAATTTGTAATCTAACCATGGAAAGTTGTTAAAAATCAACCCCAATCACTTCCCAACCTCCAAAACACTAAGAACAACCCATAACATACATAAGATCAACATATATAAGTTGATTCAGTGTTTTATTTTCAGCCCTAAGAATCCTACAAAACTTGAAATTAAAGCTTAAATCATAAAGCCCATAAGCCGTAAATGCTAAAATACATAAAATCTTACCTTCCAAGTGTTTCCTACTTGAAAACCAAGAAAATTTTTTTTGGGGAAAATGGAGGAGAGGAGTTCGGCTGCTGCTGGAAGAAAATGAGGAAGAAAAAAACAAGAAGAAGACTTAAAAAGAAATTCCAAGGTTGACCAAATAGTACCCCATTGACCAAATAGTCTCCAAGTTGACTATTTGACCCAAAACTAATTTTTGCTACTAAATTAACATTATAAATCAGTCATCAAACAACACTCACACACCACAATGCACTAATTACATTTTGTCTAATTTTTGACCCGTTTACCCGCATCGAAATCGCGTAAATCGAAAAATTTGCTAGATGTGTATAAGAGACAGATGTTGCTACCCATCTATTTGTAATAGAGACAGGGTATAATGAGAAACTGTATTTTAATAGCCTTGTTCTTTGATTTTAACTAGTGTGTATAAGAGACAGGATGAATAGATAAGAGCGAAGAATGAAACTTACTTGGTCATCAATTCTCTTTACAAAGCTTGGTGATCTTCTCTTCTCACAGGCTAGATGATGCTAAGCAGGTAGATTCAGGGCTCAGAATTATTTTACTCACAACTCAGCTTTCGTAGGGGATCATTTATTCACTCAAGATTACTACCTGTCTCTTATACAACTGCACTAGACAACTCCGGAGGCAAAGCCAATTGGTATACCAAATCACCAACCTTGTTCAACACCTCATAGGGGCCTATATAGCGTGGACTCAACTTTCCACCTTTCCCAAATCTAGCTACCCCTTTAGTCGGCGATACTTTCACAAACACTTTATCCCCAACCGCAAACTCCATTGGCTTCCTCTTGCGATCTACCCAGCTCTTCTGACGATCTTGAGCCGCTTTCAAATTCTGGCGAACAATAGCAATCTTATCAATCATTGCCTGAATCAAATCTGGGCCCTCCAAGGATCTTTCACCAACTTCATCCCAATGTAAAGGTGATCTACACTTACGACCGTATAAAGCCTCAAATGGTGCCATACCGATGCTGCTGTGATAGCTGTTATTATACGAGAATTCCATAAGCATCACATGCTCATCCCATAGACTTCCCTGGAAGTCTATGGCATAAGCTCTCAACATATCCTCTTATGTCTCTAGTACGCTCAGATTGGCCATCTGTCTGGAGGATGATAAGCAGTACTAAGACTCAAAGTTGTGCCACAAGCTCTCTGGTAGGTTGTCCAGAACCTGGATACAAACCTGGGATCGCGATCAGAAATAATGCTCTTAGGCACATCCTCTTCTTTCACCCTCAATTGATAATATCCGGACCGCAAATCAATCTTAGAGAAGTACCTCGCACCCTTAAGCTGATCAAACAAGTCATCAATCCGTGGCAAAGGGTATTTATTCTTCACAGTTACCCTATTAAGCTCACGGTAGTCAATGCAAAGTCTCAAACTACCATCTTTCTTCCGAACAAATAAGACCGGTGCTCCCCAAGGTGAAACACTTGGACGAATGAATTTCTTGTCCAAGAGTTCTTGAAGCTGCTCCTTCAACTCCTTTAGCTCCGCAGGTGCCATACGGTAGGGGGCCTTTGAAATTGGTGCCAAATTGGTGCCACCCCCCGAAAATTCCCTAACCACTAGAATATCCTCAATGCCTGGCTCTATCTTTTGATGGGTTTAGGTGCTGTCTCTTATAGCTCTCACAACCCCTATCTAAGAGCCTTAAACGCCTTCACTACTGATATAATCGGAATCCTACTCTTGGGCTTCTTTTCATTCCCACGAAAAATCACCGTATCTAAACCAGGCATCTGAAACATCACATACCTCTCTTACAAGAATCATCGCACCATGTCGCTTACCAATCTATACCCAAAATTAAATCAAAGTCGGTTATCGGCAACTGAATAAGGTCAGCCTCAAACTTCCTATCACAAAACTCTAACCGACAACCTTCCAAAATAAACCTAGACTCCATAACCTTCCCGTCCGGGTCCCCACTCTATAAGGATCCTCTAACCATCTAGGTTTATCGGACAGACATCTAAGAAAACATCTAGCTACAAATGAATGGGATGCCCCAGTGTCAAATAAAGCATAAGCAGGAATGGAATTCACTAAGATCGTGCCTGCAACTACTGAATCGGTCTGATCGGCCTGCTGCTGACTCAATGCATGCACCCTCGCCTGAGTCCTCCGCCTCTTGTCCTCAGGCGGACCACCCTGCACTCCACTAGTCTGCCCTCGATTTGGTGCGACCTTAGGACAATCTCTGATCAAATGGCCGTGCTCGCCACACTTAAAGCAAGCTCCAGTCCTCCAATAACACTCCCCAGAGTGTAGTCGAGCACAAGACCGGCATGGTGGCGACGGCCTGAACTGTCACCGACTGAGATCTCCGTTTATGTCTCTTATACAAGAAGAAACAGAAGAACCTGTCGACGGACCCCTCCTAGAGAAACCACCCTGTCGACCACGACTCCTACTCCCAGCTGGAGGTGCTAAAGTCCCTGTCCGAGCCGACTGTCCACGCGACTGAGACTGAGGCTGAGACTGAAATGGTCGGCTAGTCTGGCCGGTCTGTGCTGGCGCAGAGCTCTGACCCCTCTGAAAGGTATCCCGATCTCTCCTCACGCCTCGCTCCTAGTCTTTAAGTCTCAGAATCCAGCTGGATGGCTAGATTATACATCTCCTCATAAGTCTGGGGACGACACACTATCTAATCTAGAGGTACACATCTAGATGTGTATAAGAGACAGGATTTTAAGTGTTTCCTTGGTAGTGGGTTGGATAGCCGAAGCATGTGCCATAATCAACCACTGGCGGTCCAGTCGGAGGAGGAGGTGCTGACGGTCCTGCCTCGTCCCTAGGGTAGACCGCAGGCCTAGTAACACTCTCTGAAGCTGACTAGACTACAGGGATCTCCTGCAGCGGATCCCCACCAGCCGGATGCTCCCCAGGCTGAGGGTCCTGCTGTGCCGAGCCTCTACCGCGACCTCTAGAACCAAAACGCGTCCTAGACGGCATACTAGCTGATAAGTGTCAAAGGCAGAATCATAAGTAAAGAATAACTCTTCAAGAATCAACAAAAGAGACAGGAATTGATTATCCTAAGCCACGGACCAATTTCAAAGGCCCCCAAAACAATGGCACCTGCGGAGCTAAAGGAGTTGAAGGAGCATCCTGTAGTGTCGCTTGCAAAACAGAATCTTATATAATAGAAGTGTTTAAGAGCACAGACGATTTAAACCTCGAAAGACTCATCGAATACCTATTTCTGGACTTAGGATTCAAACCTATGCTCTGATACCACTAAATGTCACGCCCCAAAAACGGGACCGTAACACGCCGCGCTAATGGCACACCGGTCCAAAGCGCAAGGCACAAACGAACAGAGCAACAAACTTAACCGCAATGTAATAGAACCATCAAGCCATTTCTCAACTATAAAACCGAATAAGTCATTTTACACAAAAATACGAATTACAAAATTCCTTCTTAGTACAAAAGATGCTACAACGAAAATAAAGTTCATCAATACAAAACTTATCTAATACACTACCCCTCTCCAAACAAAAGAGAAGCTTGGACAATTATCCGCAGAGTCCTACCGTAATGTGGAGTCCGGGAAAATCTAAAAGCTGCTAACGCGGAGGAGAATCCAAAAACTAGAACCTAATCTGAAGAAGTATATGTCACGTGGCTTTTCGAGGTAGTCCCAATTTAGATGTGTATAAGAGACAGCATTTGGGGCCAATCATTGCGATAAAAGAAAACATAAAGATAAGGTATAGGGATTTGTGAAAACCATAGTTTGAAGCACATTTCTAAAATGTCTCATGCCATTTAAAAGTCAATAAACCATAATCATAAGTAGTTTCTAAACTGAATAAACTTCATTTAAAGTTGAAGTAAATATTGTCATCCTAACTTGTGAATTTTTTGTTTGTAGGTTATATGAGCCAAAACAGTCATAAAATGCTTTCATATCAAAAGAGTTTGCAAATATATCAATTGATTAACATAAAATAGCTTGGTCCGATTTCATATATAATAATTCCAAAACTTGGTAAAAGTGCAGTTCCAAACATCATACACATTTTAAAATCCATCCAAACATATTTCGAAAGTCGTTAAACAAAATACAAGTGGAAGAGGGTCTATGTTACCCACCTATTAAAGCAAAAACTGCACAAAGATCACATAGGTGGCCCTGTCTCTTCTACACATGGTACCTAAAACAGATATAAGAGGACTCTTAGAAGAGATGTAGAAGTTAAAGAATGACTAGGGAAGCGAAAATGACGCGAAACGATAGAAAACGACACCAACAACTCTTTGGTCAAAAATGACCTATTCACAAAAACCGACCAACTTCGACAAGCTAAAACCCCAGTCAAAACATGTAGTTAACCCCTCAAATTCGTATTACAGCTAGATTAGGAGATAATAAGCTATATGACCAAATAGAAACCAAAAACTTCGCCTCCCTAGGCTATAAGTAGGTTATCCTCCCGCCAACAAAATCCAATTCCAAGGTTTTCAAGGGATATCTCCGTCAACTGAAACTCAAAACAACATGATTTAACCAACAAAAATCCAATTCCAATGTGTTCAAGGGACCTTGGTTACAACCCAACTCAAAACAACATATTCAACCAACCAATGCATAAATGGAAAGATTCACCGGAGCAATAGCCGGGACTATATCAATAGCATTCCACAACAATGGAAAACACCTAAAACCATCAAAAGATCATTAAAGACCCTTTAAACATAACCAATTATCCAAATTATCCTAGTTGCGCCATTTTGGAAGTAAGCGGAAGTAACCAACCAAATCAATTCCACTTGGTTTCAAGTCTCAATTCCTATCCAAACTAACCTTAAAACACTCTTAAAACATCATTATGTGCATAGACATAAGCATTCATAGCATAACACTCTAGGCCACATATGGAAGATATACAAAACCCTAACTCATAATCTTAAAATTTGTAATCTAACCATGGAAAGTTGTTAAAAATCAACCCCAATCACTTCCCAACCTCCAAAACACTAAGAACAACCCATAACATACATAAATCAACATATATAAGGCTGCAAAGAGGGTTTATTTTCAGCCCTAAGAATCCTACAAAACTTGAAATTAAAGCTTAAATCATAAAGCCCATAAGCCGTAAATGCTAAAATACATAAAATCTTACCTTCCAAGTGTTTCCTACTTGAAAACCAAGAAAATTTTTTTTGGGGAAAATGGAGGAGAGGAGTTCGGCTGCTGCTGGAAGAAAATGAGGAAGAAAAAAACAAGAAGAAGACTTAAAAAGAAATTCCAAGGTTGACCAAATAGTACCCATTGACCAAATAGTCTCCAAGTTGACTATTTGACCCAAAAACTAATTTTGCTACTAAATTAACATTATAAATCAGTCATCAAACAACACTCACACACCACAATGCACTAATTACATTTTGTCTAATTTTTGACCCGTTTACCCGCCGGTACCGAAATCGCGTAAATCGAAAAATTTGCCGAATTGAAGAACGAATAAGTTGAAGTACTTTATGACTAAAAATAATATGAAAAACATTTTAAACCAGTTAAAATCAAAGAACAAGGCTATTAAAATACTGGGTTTCACATATATGACAAAATGCAAAGTTACAAATTGATGTACACTCAGAGCAGACGTGTACAAGTTTTGTAAACTGAAAATCACTGTGACAATTATATGCAAAAAGGCTTAATCTCGGGATGATTTTTAAAGATGGAACTTATAGTTATAATGTGTATAAGAACAAAAAGAGTTTTACTTTTACTCAAATACAACGAAATTTTATGACGATAGAAGATTACACAAACAAGAATTCATCGAATATTAAAATTACTTCACAAATAAAATTTATTAGCATTAAGACTCCCATTACAGAATGTATTTCTTACAAAACCAACTTCAACTCTAATTTGGTCACTAAGTTATTTATTGCACAAAGCAAGACAAAACAAACATCTTTTACGTTACTTATATATACACAACCATTAACAACAAAAGGCTACTTCTACAGCTTTAATAATACCTTGTATGAATCTGTTGTTCTTCCTTATCTTCCGTTCATATTTTTTTACAAATTCAAATTTTTTGGTTATAGTCTAATAAATTCATACAGTTAATCTTTATTCTGTTTATTGATTTGTAAAGAGAACACACATATCAGTACCACTAATCTTTTTATGCAGGAAAAATGTCTTCCCTACAAATAACTCCAATCATTGCATTGCAACCAAACCTGTCTAATTAGTACCATCAAAGTTATGATTTTACGTCTAGGAGAGATTAGATCATATGGAACCACAAACAATTCAAGGATGAGGAAAATAATCCTGGTCGACGAAGAGGTAAGTTTTCCAAAAGCCTCTATAACTATTTCGATATACAATATATTATTGTCTTATTTATGATTGGCTTGATTATTGACGAATTAAATTCAAATGACAATCTCTTACCGAATCGAGTTCAATTCAAGTGATTATGGAAAATATTACATCATGTGATTATGACTTTTTGTTATGACCAAAACATTAGGCTTTTTTTTTATTATTTATTTTTTTATGGTTTTTTTGATAATCAAAACCATTCATTCTATTTGGACATAATTGTTGTAGATTGGGCATTTAATAATTCTATATGTTTAATGAATAAAGCAGCAACATAATTTTTCAGAAACAAAAAAAAATAACAACCTATACGTTCACTTAGAAAGTTCTTTTAGAATCCGCTACTTAAAGGTCTTAGATTGTAATAATACCATGGCTTAGAGTTTGCCAGCAACCAAACTGGATCTTCTCACAGAAAAGCATCCACCGGCTGTTGAGATACCTCAGTTGCTGAGAGTGATAGAAAATCATGCTCCCCCAGCCATATCCATATCCGTTACACTGTCGATTCCCTTGAACACAAAGAGATAATTTCCTTGAGCACGATTGCTTCTTCTCATCTTTTCCAGCTGGAGTTTTGCCCATTTGCTCAAACTGTGGAAGATCTATACTCAAAATCAGTCAAATGTTGGAAAGCAAATTGCATACCAATGTAGAGGACTGCCTGTGGCAATTGCTGCAATTGCGGTTCTCCTTGAAAAGGAAAAGGAGAATCTAGATCACTGGAAACAAATTGAAGAAAGTTTGAATTTTGGTGTTGTTAGTAATGGCTACGGGAACATTCTAGAACTAAGTTACAAGAATTTGCCCAATTGTTTGATACCTTGCTTTCTTTATTTTGGAACCGTTCGACTACTATGGATTGCAGAATGCTTGATACAAAGTAATGAGAAGAGGAGCTTAGAAGTTGTGGCAAAGGAGTTCCAGTTGGAGCTAATTAATAGCATCTAATTTTTTATTTGTTTTCTTTTCATTCATTCATTCATTGCCACAGGCCTTCATCTTGTAAGTCTAAATTAATTTTATAGTAATAATCTCTTTATCTTATAGAAATTTTATAGTATTTTATCATTTCATTTTCTTTTTTATTTTCATTCCAAATTGAAGTACCATAAATTATATCAATAATTGTATTAATTTTATTTTATTTTTTTATAAAAAAAAAATCTCTTATACACATCTAAATCAAAGTACAAAATAATTGGCATAAAGAACAACATGCTCGAAATGATCATTTCTATTCTACTTATAAATTCATTACTTATGTTTTTAAATATCTTTACTTGCCATATATATTTAGGGAACAAATGTTTTTAAATATCTTTACTTGCCATATATATTCAGGGAACAAGAATCACAGCTCTACTATTTGGAGACATGATTAGACAGTTTGACGGAACATTTGAGTCAAATCATACCTACATCATATCAAATCCAACTGTCAGCAAAATAAACAAAAAGTACCACAATGTCAACCCCACAATTGAACTAAAATTTTTGAAAAACACGACAGTCAAACAAGCAGAAGAAAATATCAACAAACCAAGCATCAATTACAAGTTCATATCCTTCACCGATGTTTCAGGCATGAACAATGAACAAACAACAGGTACATTTACTGATCTTTTTCAAGACCTATATATATATGTATGAACAGACAATAAACTTATGAATAAAATTATACAAATATTATGGAAATTTTGCACAAAGTGAGAGGATGCCATCAGACACCAAAACACCCAGAAGGAACAATGAACGTCAAGGAGAGAGATAACTATATTCAATGAAGAGTAAGTACACATAAATAATTTCTTAATTACAAAAGAAATAAAATAACCAAAACTATTATAAATGTAGATTTCATGTTGTCAAAGTAATTCTATGGGGGGATATGGCAATTAACGAAGGAGGCTTATTAGAAAATCAAGTCGGTGAAAGATTAATTGTGGCTATTACTGATGTTCAAAAGAAGGAATTTCAAGGTATGAATTTAACAAATGTAAACCTCGTAAACTCTAACACATACATTCTCCATTCTTTTATACATCAATACACCACTATCTTACTCAAATCACAATTTTGACTAAATTTGCATTTTACAGGAAAAGTTCAGCTACATACATCTGATATATCAACTATAGATATAAACCCTGCTTGTCAACAATTTCACAAACTGCAGAAATGGTAAGATAATCTCTCCAACCAACTAACAAACATAACATATATAACATGTCATTACTAATTGTATAAGTTCCTTAGCCTATGTCCATACAGGTTTACGACCAAAAAACAAAAAAGCCTTATAGAAGAGTTACTTATGATCAAAATGTTTGAGAATACACAGAAAATAAATTTGGAAGATGTCATTCAAAATCGACAATCACTAAAAGAGGTTAGATTAAAATAAATAAGTTAAATTTCAACATACACATCTAATTAATAAATTAATAATTCCTAAATTTCAAAATTGCAGGGTACACTTTACTATTTTATTGGAACTGTTGATATGATTGAGAACAAATCAAAATACTTGGTATGATGCCTGTAAGAATTGTATGAAGATCAGTATATACACATCTAAATGATGGAGTAGAGTGCAGAAGTTGTTCGTATGCACAAATTGTTCAGAGGTATATCATATTTTAATATATATATATATATATATATATATATATAATTATATATAGATGAACACATTCCTTATCAATATACCAAAAACTAATAAAATATTTATTCATATTTTTATATAGGTATCGACTGTCTTAAACACATCATCCAAGGGTATCACAAAGAATTACCTTTGTTTGAAGATCGCAACCGTTTACATTGGATGCTCAGTTAATGATTACATACAATCAACAGCTGAGGTATATTATACAAAACTACAAATTATATCTTTACAATCAACTTTAACATGTAAAACTTTCATCTAACAATAGAAATAATTATAATTGCAGGATGACAATAGTTGCTATTGTCAGAGTTATGGAGACAATAAGTAACAAGCAATACAAGTTTATTATACAATTGGATGAAAGAGCACAAACACAAGATAATCATTTGATAGTAGTTGCAGAAGCCATTGAACGGATACAGCCCAAGCAAAAAAAAGAAACAAAACAAGCAGTACCATATGAGAAAAAGAGGACAAAGAAGAATTTAAAGACCAACAATGCACCAACAGATAAGAGCATCAAGATTGATGGCCAAAAAAAAAGGAATGACGATAACATGACAATAGCAACTATTGTCAAAAGAATTAAAAAAGAGAAGAACCATAATACCGAATTTCTCCTATTCAATTGATCAATTAGTTTATCATAAACAGTACTTTGATTTGTTATTTACATAGATTTTAGGTACTACGTTGAACTTCATTTAACAATTTATTTTGCTTACACTTATTTTGTTGGACATATCAATTGCTTCATCATTATTTTGTCATTAAATGGTTTTGTATTCTTATTCTGACGATTTTGTTTTTTAGTTTTTGTTAATCTATCTTATTGCAATACTATATTAAAACACAATAACTACCTAATAAATTACAAATTTCATCATTATTTTGGGGCATTAAATGGTTTTGTATTCTTATTCTGACGATTTTGTTTTTTAGTTTTTGTTAATCTATCTTATTGCAATACTATATTAAAACACAATAACTACCCAATAAATTACAAATAAAAATTATGTGTAACACGTGCAACGCACGTGCATCTACCTCTAAAATAAATGTAATTGGTATTTTTTTATTTTAAAAAATCACGAGCTCATAAATTAAACAGTGACGTATATTTTTTTATGATATTAATCGAGGAAGAACATGAAAAATTACATCTCAATATTATTTTCTAAGAATGTTATTTAAATCTTTCAAATTTTTTTTTTTTTTTTCTATATTATACCAAATTGTTTTTTCTTACTAGAAATAAAAACGGAATCAAAATTACTTCTCTCTCCCCCCTCCCTTCCCCTCTAAAATAATATTTTAATCAATGAAATTATCCCTTCTTTAAAACATAAATGGTCTTCTATATGGTACGTAACATTGAAACACCTTCAATTATGTTGCACTGGAAATGTACACACACGAGAGAAAATATTTTGCATTTTCTGTAATAAAAAGCATGAAAAGAATTGATGAATTAAATACTAGATTGTATGCATTTAACGAATAATTTGCAATTGCATGCATACTTTGATTGACTTGCCAGGAAATTTCATTACCCCATTTCAAGAAAACACTAAAATCTATACAAAGACGAAATTCACAATTCTTTTAGATCTCATCAACACGTAATTAACTCAAATATACTCTTTTGACATATATAATGGTAAAGTTTTACCACTTACGAAAAAAATTACGTGTAGACATATATGTTAAGAATGTGTTTGAACGTAAGACATACACATTAATGATGTGTTTAGACGTAATTACAAAGAAACTTTCGCTTATATATCTCTAATTTCACATTAAACAATTAGACGATACTTATAAGTTTTGAAGGTAAACTTTTAATAATTTGTATATCTCTAATTTCGCAATAAAAAATTGAAAGTTACTTATGAGTTTTGAAAGTATATTCTTAATTTCAACGCGACTTCCCAAAGAAGAGTCAATACACATACAAATCTGTATATGAAAATCCAATTCAAGATTTGAGTGGAAAAAACATTAAAAAGGAAAGAAAAAGAAAATATAACTTCCCATCTTCCCCACACCCCATTGACACACTTATTTATCACCAAAAAAAAAAAAACATTAACGCGGGGGGGGAAAAATAAAAATAAAAATAAAAATAAAAATAATAATAAAAAAAATCCAAACACAATTTACCCAAAAAAAACTCTGGAAAAGTTGAAAAAAATTAAAAAATGGGAAAGTAAAAGAAATTATAACTTCCCGGCACCCCATTAACACGCTTAATTATTACCAAAAAAAAATAAAAAATCCAACTCTTATACTTATTAGAAACACAACACGAGAAAATACAAGCGAACAGGTGAGGCCAAAAACAGAACTCTGTGTAAATATTTTCCGTCCAGGAAATTGCTATGAACTTCCCAGAAAAACGTAACGTTAGGCTCATCATATCAGGAAATAGCAATGAAATTTCCGAAAAGAGTAGGAACTACCGTTCACAAACTCGTTTAGAATACCAGAAAATCTCAATACACCCTATTTTCACTTCTATTCTTGTTCTTCCAAGACCCTCCAAATTACACCATGATTTCTGACAAAGATTGTAGCGGGAGAAAAGCCCAGAAGAGATTGCGGTTGGTCTTCAGAGCCACGTACTTTGTGGGGTTTCTTTGTCCAAGAAAGCAGCCCGCCACAGTGCCTCAGCTTTCTGCCCCATCCTGCAACGTGCTCAATCTTATGTTGCCATTGACATTCACCCGGCCAACCATCATAATCTCGACTTTGAACCCTTTCTTGATGTTGACAGGAATGTACTTGCTGATCTTGGTTAAAGACAAAAACTTTGATGATCTCAACAAATATGGAGGAATTAAGAAACTTGCCGAAATTCTTGAGACTGATCAAAAGAATGGTATTTCTGGGGGAGACTATAGTATCAAGAAGAGAGTTGATGAGTTTGGTTCCAATACTTACAAGAGAGCACCTGTTAGAAGCTTTGTGAGTTTCCTTTGGGAAGCCATGAAAGATTCTACTATTATCCTACTTCTTCTGTGTGCAACTCTGATGATAGGCTTTGGAATCAAACAGCATGGCCTGAAAGAAGGGTGGTATGAGGGAGGAAGTATAATTGTTGCTGTTGTGCTGGTTCTTGCAGTTTCTGCCATAATCAGCAACTTCAAACAAAGCAGACAATTCTTACAGCTTTTTGGTGAGAGTAGCAACATTGAAGTGGAAGTTGTGAGAGATGGTCGGAGGCAAGCCACGTCCATCTTCCATGTTGTTGTGGGTGATATTGTGTGTTTGAAGACTGGAGACCATATCCCTGCTGATGGTTTGTTCTTGGATGGGCATTCCATGAAGGTTGATGAATCTAGCATGACTGGAGAAAGTGACCAAGTTGAGATCAATGAGACTCAGAATCCTTTTCTGCTGTCTGGAACGAAGGTAATGGATGGGTATGGACGTATGCTTGTTACGTCTGTAGGCATGAAAACTACATGGGGTCAGATGATGAGCACAATAACTCAGGATACGAACGAACAGACTCCATTACAGGCTCGGTTAAACAAACTGACATCTTATATTGGAAAGGTGGGATTATTCGTGGCTTGTCTTGTTCTGGTGGTTCTGACGATACGTTACTTCACAGGGCATACTTTTGATAAAAGTCGGGAAGAAAGAATTCATTAAAGGTCATACCAATACCAATCATATCATGAACTCGATTATTGGTATCATTACTGCAGCAGTCACCATTGTGGTAGTTGCAATTCCAGAGGGTTTGCCATTGGCTGTGACACTAACCTTGGCTTACTCCATGAAAAGAATGATGGCTGATCATGCCCTTGTTCGGAAATTATCTGCTTGTGAAACAATGGGTTCAGCCACAGTTATCTGCACTGACAAGACTGGCACTCTCACATTGAACCAAATGCAAGTTACCGAATTTTGGTTGGGCAAAGAGTCATTGAAGGAAAACAGGTCACTAGAGATCAGCTCGGATGTTATGGAGCTACTAAACCAAGGTGTTGGCTTAAATACAACAGGAGAAGTACATATCTCACCGTCTTATGATTTTCCTGAAATTTCTGGCAGCCCAACTGAGTCGGCTCTCCTTTCCTGGGCCGTCTTTGATATGCAACTGAACATCCAGCAATTGAAGCATGCATAGGTGAGATTCTCTACGTTGAACCTTTCAATTCCGAGAAAAAAAGAAGTGGCGTGTTGGTGAGGAACAATGATAGTAGGATAATTCATGCACATTGGAAAGGAGCAGCAGAGATGATTTTGGCTATGTGTTCAAATTATTATGTTAGAAATGGTATGCTCATAGGTATTGATGGCGAAGAGAAAAGGCAACTCGAAATGATAATCCAAGACATGGCATGCAGGAGCCTACGTTGCATTGCTTTTGCGTGCAAAAGGCTCACCGAAGAAAGTCAACTAGGATATGGACATCTTCCGGATACTGGACTGACCTTGTTAGGCTTTGTGGGTTTGAAGGACCCTTGTCGACCAGAAGTCAAAGATGCAGTTGAATCTTGCAGGAAAGCTGGAGTTACCATCAAAATGATCACCGGAGACAACATTTTCACAGCCAGGTCAATAGCATTAGATTGTGGAATTCTCAAACCCAATGAAGATATCAATGATGCAATAGTTGAAGGCGCAACCTAGATGATTCAGAAATTACTCACCAGAAGAAAGAATGGCAAAAATCGATGGAATTCTGGTAATGGCAAGATCAACCCCCTTTGACAAGCTTCTGATGGTACAAAGTTTGAAGCAGAAAGGCCAAGTGGTAGCAGTCACGGGTGACGGAACCAACGATGCTCCTGCAGACAGAAGCAATATCATGGGTTGTCAATGGGAATAAGCAAGGCACCGTCACCCGCAAAGAAAGCTCGGATATTGTCATTTATTGGATGACAATTTCAACTCATGGTGTTTTGGACAGTATTGAAGTGGGGCAGAAGTGTTTATAACAATATCCAAAAGTTCATCCAGTTTCAACTCACCGTCAATATTGCAGCCCTAGTTATAAACTTTGTTGCTGCAATATCATCAGGTGAAGTCCCACTCACAGCTGTCCAGCTTCTTTGGGTGAACCTCATAATGGATACTCTAGGGGCTTTGGCATTGGCAACTGAACAACCCACTGATGACGTCATGGATAAGAAGCCTGTTGGTCGAACTCAACCACTTATAACCAAAATCATGTGGAAAAATCTCAATGCTCAGGCTCTTTATCAAGTAACTGTCTTGTTGGTGCTACAGTTTAGAGGAAGCTCGATCTTTAATGTGAACAAGAATGTGAAGGATACCCTCATTTTCAATAGCTTTGTCCTTTGCCAAGTTTTTAACGAGTTCAATGCAAGAAAGATAGAGAGGAAGAACATATTTGAAGGAATACTGAAGAACAAACTATTCATTAGCATAGTGGGAACGACAGTGGTTCTTCAAGTGATTATGGTGGAGTTCTTGCAGAGGTTTGCCAACACCGAAAGATTGAACTAGGGACAATGGCTTGCATGCATCGGGATTGCTGCATTATCGTGGCCAATTGGCTGGCTAGTGAAATACATACCACCTAACAGCGAATAGCTTTATTCTCATTTTCAGTTGGGTTGGACCTGCAAACAAAAAACATGGAAGATGAAGAACCACTACCATTCTTTTCTCCTGACTTATATATCTTCGCTTACAATTTGCAAGTAGATTGATGGCTATCTGATGTAGTTCATTATGTTCTCTACATTTTGATTTTAATATCTACAGCTCCGCTCTTGTCAATTTGAACTACAAGAAATATATCAAATAACTCCTTTTGTTCACAGGTACTTGGAAGAACAAGTATAAGAGACAGGTTTTAGGCTTTCTTATACATAATCTAGACGTGTCTAAGAGAAGTTTTGGAGTTAATAGAATACTTTCCTTAAAATGACGTCCCATCTGGCATATGATTACCAATAATTATTGAACACATTGCATTTTATTTCTAAAATACATCCGAAAGGTAAAAGGTTTTCCATGACTTCATCCGTTTACTAACTAAAACAATAAAAATTAATTACATAAAATCCCTACAGCAGAAATAAAATAAAGGTAAGGAAAGTGAATATTAATCCAAAACTTAGCAGACACGTGATATTATGTAGAAACCATTAAACAAAGCAAAAAGAAGACAAGAAAAAGGCAACTTTCTCCGCTCCCTTCTTACTGTATGTAAAACTCAAGGTTATTTTCAGCACCGAGAGGTACTCAGATCAAGTTTGACCATCCAGCCAAGAACAAAGGAGCAAAGGGTCAAATAATGGTTAAGCTATAAGAATATCAGCAACTTGATCCTTCTTTTTCTTAAGTTATTGAACAGCATTTGCCACCTCAACTTTCTTCTAACCCTCTCCATTATCCTGCCACAAATATGAATATGGTGGACCGAAATACCCAAAGGGAGAGAATTTTAACATAATCAGAAGCCAGAAGCGGGGTAGAATCCAATAATTGACGGTCGGTTGATATTTCAGAAGAAAATTGATTTTGTCATGTACTTTACGTCAAGTATTTTTTGTCCCATAAGCCATGTCAAAAACACAATAAGGTACGGTGTTTGATTGAAAAGGAACAGCAGTCTCCGGCATATCAATCATAAATTTTACCAAAAGGTATAGGTACTTGGATGAAGATATATGACTTCAAAAGGAAAGCAAAAGAGAAATGATAAATGCATATGCAGTTGGAAAAGGATAGCACGGCAAACAAGGCATGCAGTTATGCTGTAATATCGTAATCAAGCTGGAAGTTAATGGCTGACTTTCTTTCTTTTGCAGCCCAAAAATGCGAGGTAAATCAACAGTAGATGGAGGAGGAAGGTGATAATAGTACAAAAATAATCCCATAGCTTCGTGAAAAATAAAAAATAAAACTCTATTTCTCACTCTACAGCATGCCCATGAAACAACTTAATCACCAATTCGATTCTCTTGTAATCCATAATATTCATTGGCATAACAAGCACTGAAAGAACCAAAACATTGCTCAGTTACTTCTCTTTGTCAATTTACAACCAAGATCAAAGACAAAAGTCAACGTCAAAGCAAGTAAAATGGAACTTTAACTCAAAACCCTCATACAATAAAAGGTAGAACACAATGGATGGGAGTCTATACAAAAATCCAATCAACGCCCAGAGGTTGCTATTATGGTCAGGATTAATGCCTAAGAAGCTTGAATTCTTCAAGATCCCTCTATTCATATGAAGATATAGCTGGGAAGATTACTATTTTCCACAGTCCTCTAATGAGTTGAGCTGCGGAACAGTATTCTGTCCAGGCTTGTTTTAATTTCTTAATGAGTTTGAAAATTTTGTTTAAGCTTTGCTTGTTTATTACTCATCTGAGTTATAATGAGCTTTGATCAGGCTAAGCTTCATTTGTGCTTGACAAGTTAATGACACAAAAAACTTGTTCAAGCTTAGTTTGTCTAATAAACAAGTCAATCTCATAAAGCTTGTTTACTTAATACAAGTATACAACATCTGTTGGTGGGTTCCCCATCCCCTCTCACCTCATCATTTCTTCAACCGGATGCAGGTGACCCAAATAATCTTCTTGCTGACCATTTTGTGTGCAAGATATCCAAAGACATAACTCTAATTTCCCACGCAAGATAGGCATCTTTATGACCATTTTGTGTGCAATTAACTTATCACGTGTAACAGAATGGTATTTTGACCTGTGGAGCTAAGGTTTACTATGGATAGGAAAGGAAATGGATTACTTTAAACAGAGTGAAAGTTGGATCAATATTGCAGCCAGGAAAATGAGTTCAGATTCTCTGTCTTGCTCAATCATTTAGGAAGAAACTCTGATAAAATAAGCAACTCATGACAAAAACTGAAAAGAACTTTTAGCTACAAAATATGTGTGTGTGTGTGTGTGTGAGAGAGAGAGAGACTTATGACAAATTAAAAGTGAGAACCACATTCTGCAATAATGCAAAAGCCCATAGAAATCCAAGTAACTTATCCAGATGAAGCAAGATTATATGGCTCCTCCCCATGACAAAGGAATAACACTACAGTTGTCTAATTTCATAGCAAAAAAGAAATTCAGATATCAGTTTGAGTAATTTGATCAACATTATCAAACTTCCAGTAGCAACTTTATTTTCTCAGTTGTTTAAGTTGGCGAGCATATTCCGATTGACCAGTTTTGTCATTGTTCTTTAAAAGACAACAGTCATAAAATCTTTGTACTACTAAACTGGAGAAACTAAGTAGAAAGAATACACGATAATATTCTAGAAAAGAATTTGATTCCTCACTTCCTTCCCCCCATTTCTTCTACATCCTATTTTATATAAACAAAATTATATTCTTGGAGCAAGGCTATATAGACATAGTAGTTGCACATTGTCATGCCTTTTTTTTTTTTTTTTTTTTTTTCATGGCATTTAATATCTGAAATGTAAGTTGTATCCAATATGGGTTGCGAAAAGGAGCTAAAGCAAATGTACAATGAAAATGTAGTAGAAGTACTACACTTTTAATTAATCTAATCTAAGACAACTTAGGACTGTGTTGTTATATTGGATTTAGATTTGGTAGTCTAGTAATTTTTGTTGTTCCCAAAGACAATAGCCAATCCTACTTCTAAAAGTGAACATCAAATTCGAAAAATCCAATTGGGTTACCGGGACAGGAGGGAGATTTTTGCTGAAACTTGAGTCCCACTGGGATTTTTGATCTTTAGTAACTAAGCAATATGCTAGGCTTCCTCCTATAGGACTATGTTACAAACAACTAATGACCAATAGATGGATGGAAAATGAATCCATATTGACAATTTGATATTGTAATACAGATGTGATATTTAGTTTTAAAATAATCTTATAACGAGGTTCTTAAGATCAATCTCTTTACTGATCCTCGAGTTGTGTAGCTCACTTGTCCTCGTAAATGAGGATACTCACTATTCACTAACAATTACCTTCCTATGGAAACAAACACAGTAGAATTTCATGTATTTATAAAGCCAAATATGTTTACCATAATAAAACTGAGTCCTTGATATGTCCTCCGCAAAATATATATATATATATATACTGCTCAGCCTTTTCAATCAAACACCTGTCTCTTATACACATCTATACACATCTAGATGTGTATAAGAGACAGCAATTCCTTAGCAGCTGCATCGTCGCCTTGCTTCTTGCTGGGTCCAACTGAGATGTGTATAAGAGACAGGTAAAAAACATAGACAATTGTGTTTTCAATTGAACCTACACTAGAGATGAAAACACTGAAACAACCCATGTGCAACCAAAAAAAAAAAAATTCCTAGTTAGTGTACAGTAAATTAATGTGCCATAGCCTAAGTCTTATTGCATGACGACGTTTCCTGTAATTTATAGGTCCTGCGTTGGATTAGTAGGTGGAAACGAATTGTATAAGGCTGTTTCTATAATTTATAGGTCATGCATCGGAGTTGGATAGACAAAGACAAAAAAAAAAATACCATAACACACATATTGAGACAGAAAAATTTAACAATTGTCCTAGAGAAGAACTTGACCCCACTACTGCAACTACTAGTCATTTTCTGAAAGCATCATTTTTTCAAAAGCTCCGACCCCAAGTCCCACCACCCAACTTTGTAGGGACAAATTCTGATAAATTACTTTAAAGTCCTCATCCTCCTCGTACAACATAATATCTAAGATACTAGAAAATTGGATTAAATAATCTTTTTTTGTTTACCTGGGATTTTGACTTGTCGAGCTGAGGAGGGCCAATTAGGAAGGACCATGCTGTTGCCTGTTGGAGATGAAGGGAGCTGAGAGAAAAGGGGTAGGGTGGACAATTTTTCTATTTCACCTAATTGTAACGGGCCGTTGTAGGGCCCATTATTGTGCAACCACCAGTTGTCTAGACGAAGCTCTGAAATGGGCTCCATCCTCCCGGATATTGTTTGTGGATGTTGTTTGTCTTTCTTTCTGGGCTTTACAAATTTCGTGGCCCATAAGACTTACGGAAATACAGAAGAAACTTTGCAGAATCTGCCATCCACCCATGTTGAATGAATTACTTGACCTTTAGTTTTCTGGGCCAAGCCCATGGAATATAAGTGACAAATATTGACGATTCAGGTGGAAAAATATGTAGAAAATGAAATTGCATTGATTTTTTTCACGCATTATTTTCAGTTGTTTTTTTTTTTTTTTTCCTTTTCGACAGCAGTTTCGTGCTTAATATTCTTACAGGGAGTTTGCAAAACTTGAACTTCTCAACTCAAAACTTTATTATTAAGTAATTTAACCAAACTCTGGGATAGATATGTCGGACTTCCTAACATTCAAGAAAGGATAGCGGCAGCAATACGATTTTAACTCCTTTTAGGATTTCGGTGTCTATTTTGAGCCTAGTTGGGTACATTTCAAAACTTATTTCGTCTCTTACACTTTGTAACTCTTAAAAATATGTAAATAAGTGTCTCTCTAGATATTGAGTTCTTTTATCTCTCCCTTGGGAGCTATAAGCTTAGACTAGGATTTTTTTTATCTTTTGTAGGAGAGCTAGAATTCAATAGGAGGCCCAAAATCGATAGCGTTGGACGAAGGTCTTGCAATATTTACTCAGAGAAGCATTCCTAAAATTAAATTTATTGTTCTTTTACCTTTTATCATGTTTTAGGTCTCTTAAATTAGGGTTTTGAGATGTAGTCAATTGCATTGGAATAAACTCATGTTTTGATGTTATTCATGTATTTCTTTTTAAAAATTGAGTCTTTTTTATGTTATTAATACTTTCAAGTCTTTGGCCATTTCTTGAATGTTCATATAAATCTGTGATGAGGAGGACCAAGTAATTCGTATATTTAGGACTAATTAGCAAATACCATGAATTGATCGAATGCTACACCTAGGATTTATTATTGTCATTCTTATGGTCACTTTTATGAGTTCTAAGATTCTCAATTTACCATTAATTTTTTGAAAATTAACGTATATTGACTTGAACCGAGTTTATTCCTAGGCAATTAATGAAATTAAGATACCTTAACAACTTTTTGATCTTGAATTCATCTTGCTTAATTATTTTGCCCTACAATAGTATTTAGTCTTTAATTGTTAGTTAATTCAACTCTCTCAATTTTGGTACTATTCAAATAATGCCACCGCTAAGGTTTTCGATTCTTGATATACAATTCTTGCGGAAATGATACTCAACTTAACTTGATCTTACTTGATCGACCTAACCTTGTGCACTTGCAAGTCAAAAATGTCCTAACTTTACATCCATAGGTGAGTTACTTTCAACTTGGGGGCAAGTGGTACTTCACTTTGGAAATCTATGGAATTGTCCTCGAAGGGGTAAGTTCTACTCCACAAAGTAGGTATGACATAAGTACTTCACTTTGGAAGTCCATAGAATTGCCTTCAGTGGGGTAAGTCCTACTCAGGAGAGTAAGTATGGCATAGGTACTTCACTTTGTAACTTCGAAGTCCGTAGAATTGCCACCAGAGGGATAAGTTTTATTCGGGAGAGTAGGTGTGGCCTAAATGCTTCACTTTGGAAGTCCATAGAATTTTCGCATCAACATTTGTCCTACTCTGGAGAGTAGATATAGCTTAAGTACTTCACTTTTAGAAGACATTGGCATTGCTCCCGGATGGGTAAGGTGATATTGAAGGATGAGATATTTGACCCTTGGAAGGGTAGGACTCACTCTTGAGGTGAGACTTAGCTTGTAGGAGCCTTTAGTTGAGAAGATTTAGACTTGCCTTGTGCTTAAACAGGTATAGCGTAGCCTAGGAAAGTACATGAAAAGTTATATAAGGTATTAGGTGTATTACTCTTTAGAGTTTAGCTAGTATACACTTAGATGTGTATAAGAGACAGATCTTAATACTATCTTCGTTCTCGAGGATTGAATAAACTGCTTCAAATAACCTCTTCCGATGAACTCTTCAATCACATTTTTGAAAGAAAAATAATCATTGATATCATGCCCATGGTCTTTATAGAAAGAACACAATTTCTTCTTGTCTTTATGCTCTAGGTTACTCCTCATTGGAGTTGGCCATTTTACAAAAAGCTCTTTTTAAACCATAACTAAAATATAAGTCGGGGTGAAATTGAATAAAATATAAACTTTAGAAGGGTCAGACTCCTCCTAGACTTTAAAGAAGAAAGCGGTGAGGGTAATTGGAGGTTTGAAGTTGGGGTTAAAGGGAAATTTTCGGCCTCACCCCGATGCAGTAAGGCCATGATCGCATTTCCTTCGTGACTTATTGGATTCCAATCGTCTCTTTCTTGAACCTATCCACATAATCCTTGACTAATTCATCTAACCTGGCAAAAGTAAGCGAGACGTGTTCTTGTCTTTGGGATCTTCTTTTGATTCCCAAACTTATTCAAAAACAAGTCTACTAGTTGATCAAAATTTTTAATTACCCCTATTGTATCATCGAAATAGTCCAAGCAACGCCTTTAAGGGTACCGGGAACCCTTAGCGAAGATGGCATCGCGCTTCTTGAAGGCACATCTTGGAGCGTAGGCGTCTAGGTATTCCCATAAATCAGTACTCCCATCATAGGAATCAAAGTTTGGAGTTTTCCACCTCCTCGAAAGAGACTCTGCATGATATTATAATGAAGGGAAGTGAATACTTGTATCAGTACTCCTTCCTTCTTTTCATCTATTCTATCCATTTTGGATTGTAGCTCCTTCAACATCTTTCTTAGATCCCCTTACTTTTCGAGACTAATAGTACAGTGCGATCCTTTTCCTAGTGTCTTCTTTATAGCTCCCAAGGGAGAGATAAAAGAACTCAATATCTGGTACTACTCGGACTTGACAAGGCCTCTTTTCGTGATTTGCATTGGGCATCCCGACCTGTATGCTCCTGCCGGGCGGACTCAATTAAAGTGAGCTCATATGTCCCTTGCTCATTTCGCCTTCTCTCCGATTGGATGCCCTTTCCCCCTCGTTGGCATTCGGCTGAGAGTGGAAAATCTGGGGATTGCCACCTGAATTGCGTGAAGGCTATTCATGCTGATGAGAGGTGACGCTTCAGTTGTTGTCTTCTGACCCTCTCCTTCAGCAAAGATTCTGCTGAAGACAACAACTGAAGCGTCACCTCTCACTAATCCATCTCCCTATGCGCGACCGGAGTGATGTTGAATTGAAATTTCTTTGCCTTTGTCGGCGTTGCTCCTGTGAGTGTTACGCGTGTTAGATGCCATATCCTAGTATTGAATTTTAGTTCAGTGTTCCCATAGACGGCGCTAAATGTTGTTGCAAAAATCTGAATTAGTTTTAGCCCGTGTACAATATCGTCCAAAGTAAGGATGAGCACAAGGTGTAGTACCTATGTTTTCGGAGTCACATGTAATATTGTCATTGGATGTATTACTTTGGCATCATAAAGTAGTATAATACAAGTGTCGCAATATACAAATCCAAAATTATTAGCATAATTTACAGAACGTCTATTTTATTAATACACATTGGAACTGCCTTATTAGAGACATTCATATTTCCCAATGAGCATTTTTCTTTCATCTCTATTGTCCTATTTACAAATCTCACGAGCTTTTCTTTCCTTCTTGCTTTCTCTATTCAGTTTCTTTCGACGAGTACTTATATTATCTATTCAAAAGCCGTGCTTTGGATAATCGTATAACAGACAGGCATTATTCCTTCAATAGACTTGCCAAGAAATTTCATTACACCTTTTAAGGAAAAGTCCAAGTCAATAAAAAACGAGATTCACAAAAGAGTTTTTTAAGTTAAAATGTAATCAATTCAATAGACTTCTTAAACGTGGTGTTAAAGTTATACACAACTTATTTACGAACAAATTGCACTTCGACATATATGCTAAGATGTGTTTAGATGTACTTGCAAAGAAGTTTCATCGTATATTCTTAGTTTCGTAATAGATAAAAGGAGTTACAAGTAGGTTTATAAATTGTAAACTCAATTCTAGTTTCACAACAAAGAAAGGAAGATAGTATTAAGATAGGTAATTTCTGAATTCCATGAAAAGGATAAGTAAGTCCTTTTTAAGTCTAACATATAGTCAATTCTTGTATAATAATTCCATATATGAAAAGCAAATGAAAATATAACTCAAGATTTGATTGGATAATGGTTAAAAATAGAAGGGAAAGAAAGAAAATTATATCAAACAAGAACTCGCACGCCACCCCTTAATAACACGCTCATCCCAACTTCCTAATAAGAAGACGAACAACAAAAGAAAATATAAATTACTAAATCTATCTAAGTATTTCTAATTATCAAATTCAGACCTAAAAAAACCCAAAGAAATTGAAAAGCGTTCTGGCTAACAAAAGTGCAAATAAGATTTCTCAAGAAAAACGGTTAAAAACACGATTAGCAAGAGAAAACGCTTAAAAACGCAACTAGCAAGATAAAATGATTAAAAACACGATTAGTAGAATCCTCCACACTTGCCACCACAAGTTTCACCTTGTACTTGTTTCTTATTTCCTCATCACAAAATCGATAAATTAGGTTTCTTATTTCTAGATCACAAAATCAATAAAATAGCACAATATATTAAATACACCCTATTTTGTATTTTATCAGTTGTTCTTGTTCTTCTTGTTTGACTCAACGTAAAGAACGCGGTCTTCCAAAAGGAATGACATGGTAATAATTCCATATGTGACCCAAGGTTATATGGGTGAAAAAGGGTTAAAAAGGAAAGAAATTAGTACATAGGGGAAAAATTTACCCACCCCCATTAACACGCTTACGACCACCCTCTTGCATTGAAAGAACTCTCAAAATTTCCTAAAATGTAGCTAAATTTGTGGGAAAGTGGTCATGAAAATACTTATAAAACATGAGTATCCTGTTACCCGTATTTTGCAATAGAATTATTTATGCTAGAAAATATTTTGGGTAATGAAAAGCACGCAAAAGGATTGATTTAAATAAACAGATTGTGGTAATGTTAAAGGATATGCATTTGCATACATGCTTTGATAGACTTGCCAAGAAATTTTATTACACCTTTCAAGGAAAAGTCTGAAGTCAATAAAAAAGACGAGACTCACAAAAGAGTCTTTTAAGTTAAAAAGTAATCAACTCGAATGGACTTCTTGAACGTGAAGTAAAGTTTTACAACTTATTTACGAATAAATTGCACTTAGACATAAATGATAAGATGTGTTTAGATATGAGTACTTGCAAAGAAACTTAATTGTATATTCTTAGTTTCGTAATAGATAAAGGGAGTTACAAGTTAAGTTTCGAGATAAATTGTAAACTCAATTCTAGTTTCGCAATAGAGAAAGGAAGATAGTATTAAGATAGGTAATTGTTGAATTTCATGAAAAGGATAAGTCATTTTTAAGTCTAACATATAGTCAATTCTCGCATAATAATTCCATTTATGAAAAGTAAATGAAGATATAACTCAATATTTGATTGGATAAGGGTTAAAAATAGAAAGGAAAGAAAGAATATTATATCGAACAAAACCTCCCCACCCCTTAATAACACGCTCATCCCAACATCCTAGGAAGAAGATGAACAACAAAGGAAAATATAAATTACTAAATCTATCTAAATATTTTCTAATTATCTAGATGTGTAAGCAAGAGAAAACTATTAAAAACACAATTAGATGTGTATAAGATTAAGATATACGATTAGCGAGACTCCTCCACACTTATCATCTCAAGTTTCACCTTGTACCAATTTCTTATTTCCTCATCACAAAATCAATAAATTAGGTTTCTTATTTCTATATCACAAAATCAATAAAATAGCACAATATGGTAAATACACCATATTTTGCATTTTACCAATTGTTCTTGTTCTTTTTGTTTGAGTCAACATACGAACACGGTCTTCCAAAAGGAATGACATGGTAATAATTCCATATGTGACCCAAGATTTGGGTGAAAAAGGATTAAAAAGGAAAAAGTAGTATATAGGGGAAAAATTTCCCTACCCCATTAACACGCTTACAACCACCTAAAATATTGCAAGAACTCTCAAAATTTCCTAAAATGTATATGATTTTGTGAGAAATTGGTCATGAAAATACTTATAAAACATGAGGATCCTCTTACCCGTATTTTGCAATGGAAGCTTAAATGCACTATTTCCGCGAGAAAATATTTTGGGTAATGAAAAGCATGCAAAAGGATTGATTTAAGTAAATAGATTGTGGTAATGTTAAAGGACATGCATTTGCATATATACTTTGATAGACTTGCCAAGAAATTTTATTACACTCTTTAAGGAAAAGTCCAAACTTAATAAAAAAGACGAGACTCACAAAAGAGTCTTTTAAGTCAAAACGTAATCAACTCGTCTAGACACGGCTTTTGAACGTGATGGTCAAGTTTTACAACTTATTACTGAACAAATTGCATGTAGACATATATGTTAGGATGTGTTTAGGTGTACTTGCGAAGAAACTTCGTCGTATATTCCTAGTTTCACAATAGAAAAAGGGATTTACAAGTTAAGTTTCAAGATAAATTAATTCAATTCTAGTTTCGCAATAGAGAAAGGAAGATAGCATTAAGATAGGTAATTTCTAAATTCAGTGAAAAGGATAAATAAGTCATTTTTAAGTCTAACATATAGTCAATTCTCACATATTAATAATTCCATATATGAAAAATAAATGAAAATATAACTCAAGATTTGATTGGACAAGGGTTAAAAATAGAAACGAAAGAAAGAAAATTATATGGAACAAAATTTCCCCACCCCCTAATAACACGCTCATCCCAACTTCCTAAGGAGAAGACGAATAATAGAAGAAAATATAAATTATTAAGTCTATCTAAATGTTTTCTGATTTTAATTTGTATAAGCGACAGTCTATTATAATCCTTTAACATTTATATATGTCTCTTATAATTTATCTATTGATTAAAATTTTCTATTTTATCAGTTATTCTTGTTCTTTTTGTGTGAGTCAACGTAAAGAACACGACCATCCCAAAGGAAATGACATGGTAATAATTCCATCCGTGACCCAAGATCTAGGTGAAAAGGGTTAAAAAAGAAAGAAATTAGTAGATAGGGGAAATTTTTTTACACCTCTATTAACACACTTATGACCGCTCTCTTGCATTGCAAGAACTTTTCTTCAAAATTAAATAAAATGTAGCTGAATTTGTGAGAAATTGGTCATGAAAATACTTATGTTTCCTAACATGCAGTTGAATTTGTGAGAAATTAGTCATGAAAATACTTATAAAACACAAGGAAGTCTATCCGTGCATGTATGCAAATTTCACCTTTGCTGGTTTGTTATTTTCTAGTTACAAAGTTGGTAAAACGCACAATAAGAAGCACTCAAAGTAAAGCAGACCTCCGAATTTGTATGCCGCAACATCTTAGATCTAATGACATGAACTGCCCCAACATTTTGTATCTAATCACATGAATTGAATTTTTTTTTTTTTAATAAAAAATCATTTTGGTACATATATTAACATTTGAAAAAAAAAGTATAATTATTTATATGGTTTAGGGTTAATTTTGTGTAATTAATACTATTTAATATTAAATACCAAAAAAGTTATATATATATTTTTTGTGAATTACTAAACAAATATTGAAGAATAGTGAGAACAAAAAATAATAATAAAAAGTTTAACAATTCTTAGTTTTTTAAATGAAACACTCACACATACACATATATAATTATATATATAACATGAAAATTTGATCACACATGGACCTTAATAATGAACTTCAGAATAAGTAATTATACCTTACAAAATATTTTTATTTTTTATAACATATGATAATCTTTATACAAATCAAAATCAAAATCAAAATTTATTCTTTCTGTTCAGTTGTAAATCAGAATCAATATATATCAATAGAAATTTTAATTAGTATTAGATCGAGAATGAAAACTTCTACATATGAATCAACAATAATATCATGTGAAATATATCTAAAAGTTTGATTATTCTTTATTTACTTTATTTTATTAAGTCATATTCTTTTATTGAAAGTGTCATATTTCTTGGTGTTGTTTATCCTAAAATAGTTGTCTGTTGAAATGGTCAAAACAAATCAAATGGTAAGTATCATATATCATTCGAATTTTAAATTTTGAAGGGTAAAATGTATAAAATTTAAACAATTCACATCAACACACTATTTTAAGAAGTGAGATTTCCAAAAAAAGACAAAAAATATTGGGACGAATGAAGTATTATTTCCAGGTATATTTTTTTATCTGTAATTCATAAAAATCTTTTAAATCAATTAATTCGTATGCATAGTAGACGAAACCATTTATTTACTTCAAAGTAGATTTGAACAATTTAAAATGTAAGAAAATATTTTTAATTTTCTATTTTGCTTTAAAAATTAAGATCGTTAGATAATGAGAAATTAAAAAACAATTGCCTTAATGTTAAAATTTCTTTAAAGGGATACATTTGTGTGTTAGTTTCAATAAAAAAAATAGAACAATTACAAATAAACCAAATAGTATATTAAAAAAATATGGTTCATATTTTGTTTAGAAAATCACAAACTCCTGAGGCGGAAAAAAATTAAAATGTATCCTCTTATTTAAAATTTTTGTCAACTTTGATCCTAAGTATGAAAATATGTATGTGTTTGTGTTCATGTTACAACTAAATAAAAATTAAAAATATTTAGGAACACATTATGTACTATAATAAAATAAATATAATTCACATCTTTTTATTTTAGAAAAGACAGTTCTATAACTTAAAAATGACATATTTTTTTTATGAAATTAACCGAGAAAGAACATACAAAATTGCATCCCAATGGTATTTTCTAACAATCTCATTTAAATCTTACAAATTTCTTTTTTTTTTCTTTTTCCCTTATCTTATACCAAATTGATTTTTCCTACTAGAAGTAAAAATTGAATCAAAATTGCTTCTCTCTCTCCCCCTCCCTTCCCTCCTAAAATGATATTTTAATCAATTGACCTAAATTGTTATAACATATATAAAGTTAAAGGAGGTATAATAGATTTTTAAAAATTTATGAGTATTAAGTGATATTAACATAAATTTTAGGGGAAGTTATAGAATTATCCCTTCTTTAAAACATATTTGGACTTCTATTATTGTATGCTACGTAACATTAAAACACCTTCAATTATTTTGCAATGGAAATGTATACACACGAGAAAATATTTTATATTTTAAGTAATAAAAAGCATGAAAAGAATTGATGAATTAAATACTAGATTGTATGCATTTAACGAATAATTTGCATTTGCATGCATCCTTTGATTGATAATAGACAGGAAATTTCATTACCTCTCATTTCAAGAAAACACTAAACACTATAAAAAGACGAAACTCACAATTCTTAATTTCATTACCGCATTTCAAGAAAACACTACGGACTATAAAAAGACGAACTCACAATTCTTCAATATCAACACGTAATTAACTCAAATATACTCTTTTGACATAATGGTAAAGTTTACCACTAACAAAAAAAATTTATATGTTAAGGATGTGTTTGGACGTAAGACATACATGTTAACGATGTGTTTAGAGGTAATTACAAAAAAACTTTCGCTTATCTATCTTTAGTTTCGCAATAAAAAATTGAAAGTTATTTATCATGAGTTTCGAAGGTAAATTCTCAATTCTAAGTACGTCTTCCAAAAGAAGTACTTTTAAATCAAAAGAAGAGTCAATACACATAAAAATATGTATATGAATTCAAGATTTGAGTGGAAAACACATGAAAAATGAAAGTAAAAGAAAATATAACTTCACGTCTTCCCCACAACCCATTGACACACTTGTTTTTCTCCTGTTGTGTTTCGATTAAGAGCGGGATTTTTTTTTTGGTAAAAAAAAAAAAACACCCAATAAAGTAAAAAGAAATTATAACTTCCCGGCACCCCATTAACACGCTTAATTATTACCAAAAAAAAAAAAAATCCCGCTCTTAATCGAAACACAACAGGAGAAAATGCAACCGAACGTCAAGGAAATTGCTATGAAGTTCACAGAAAAACGTTAGGCTCATCATATGAGGAAATAGCAATGAAATTTTGAAAAGAGTAGGAAGTTGCTCCTCTATGCATGCAAGTTTTACTCTCCCTGGTTTCTTATATGTTACCGTTCACAAACTCTTTTAGAATAGCAGAAAATCTCAATACACCCTATTTTCACTTCTATTCTTGTTCTTCCAAGACCCTCCAAATTACACCATGATTTCTGACAAAGATTGTAGCGGGAGAAAAGCCCAGAAGAGATTGCGGTTGGTCTTCAGAGCCACGTACTTTGTGGTTTCTTTGTCCAAGAAAGCAGCCCGCCACAGTGCCTCAGCTTTCTGCCCCATCCTGCAACGTGCTCAATCTTATGTTGCCATTGACATTCACCCGGCCAACCATCATAATCTCGACTTTGAACCCTTTCTTGATGTTGACAGGAATGTACTTGCTGACTTGGTTAAAGACAAAAACTTTGATGATCTCAACAAATATGGAGGAATTAAGAAACTTGCCGAAATTCTTGAGACTGATCAAAAGAATGGTATTTCTGGGGGAGACTATAGTATCAAGAAGAGAGTTGATGAGTTTGGTTCCAATACTTACAAGAGAGCACCTGTTAGAAGCGTTTGTGAGTTTCCTTTGGGAAGCCATGAAAGATTCTACTATTATCCTACTTCTTCTGTGTGCAACTCTGATGATAGGCTTTGGAATCAAACAGCATGGCCTGAAAGAAGGGTGGTATGAGGGAGGAAGTATAATTGTTGCTGTTGTGCTGGTTCTTGCAGTTTCTGCCATAAGCAACTTCAAACAAAGCAGACAATTCTTACAGCTTTTTGGTGAGAGTAGCAACATTGAAGTGGAAGTTGTGAGAGATGGTCGGAGGCAAGCCACGTCCATCTTCGATGTTGTTGTGGGTGATATTGTGTGTTTGAAGACTGGAGACCATATCCCTGCTGATGGTTTGTTCTTGGATGGGCATTCCATGAAGGTTGATGAATCTAGCATGACTGGAGAAAGTGACCAAGTTGAGATCAATGAGACTCAGAATCCTTTTCTGCTGTCTGGAACGAAGGTAATGGATGGGTATGGACATATGCTTGTTACGTCTGTAGGCATGAAAACTACATGGGGTCAGATGATGAGCACAATAACTCAGGATACGAACGAACAGACTCCATTACAGGCTCGGTTAAACAAACTGACATCTTATATTGGAAAGGTGGGATTATTCGTGGCTTGTCTTGTTCTGGTGGTTCTGACGATACGTTACTTCACAGGGCATACTTTTGATAAAAGTGGGAAGAAAGAATTCATTAAAGGTCATACCAATACCAATCATATCATGAACTCGATTATTGGTATCATTACTGCAGCAGTCACCATTGTGGTAGTTGCAATTCCAGAGGGTTTGCCATTGGCTGTGACACTAACCTTGGCTTACTCCATGAAAAGAATGATGGCTGATCATGCCCTTGTTCGGAAATTATCTGCTTGTGAAACAATGGGTTCAGCCACAGTTATCTGCACTGACAAGACTGGCACTCTCACATTGAACCAAATGCAAGTTACCGAATTTTGGTTGGGCAAAGAGTCATTGAAGGAAAACAGGTCACTAGAGATCAGCTAGCGGATGTTATGGAGCTACTAAACCAAGGTGTTGGCTTAAATACAACAGGAGAAGTACAAATCTCACCGTCTTGTGATTTTCCTGAAATTTCTGGCAGCCCAACTGAGTCTGCTCTCCTTTCCTGGGCCGTCTTTGATATGCAACTCACATCCAGCAACTTGAAGGTTCAATGGACTGTGCTTCTCTTATACCAATGAATATTATGGATTCCGAAAAAAGAAGTGGCGTGAGGGTGAGGAACAATGAAAGGAGGATAATTCATGTACATTGGAAAGGAGCAGCAGAGATGATTTTGGCTATGTGTTCAAATTATTATGTCAGAAATGGTATGCTCATAGGTATTGATGGCCAAGAGAAAAGGCAACTCGAAATGATAATCCAAGACATGGCATGCAGGAGCCTACGTTGCATTGCTTTTGCGTGCAAAAGGCTCACCGAAGAAAGTCAACTAGGATATGAACATCTTCCGGATACTGGACTGACCTTGTTAGGCTTTGTGGGTTTGAAGTAACAGCTTGTTATTGACCCTTGTCGACCAGAAGTCAAAGATGCAGTTGAATCTTGCAGGAAAGCTGGAGTTACCATCAAAATGATCACCGGAGACAACATTTTCACAGCCAGGTCAATAGCATTAGATTGTGGAATTCTCAAACCCAATGAAGATATCAATGATGCAGTAGTTGAAGGTGCAACGTTCAGAAATTACTCACCAGAAGAAAGAATGGCAAAAATCGATGGAATTCTGGTAATGGCAAGATCAACCCCCTTTGACAAGCTTCTGATGGTACAAAGTTTGAAGCAGAAAGGCCAAGTGGTAGCAGTCACGGGTGACGGAACCAACGACAGCTCCTGCACTGAAAGAAGCAGATATTGGGTTGTCAGTGGTTGAATACTAAGTCATCTCGAGGAGCTCAATATTGCAGCCCTAGTTATAAACTTTGTTGCTGCAATATCATCAGGTGAAGTCCCACTCACAGCTGTCCAGCTTCTTTGGGTGAACCTCATAATGGATACTCTAGGGGCTTTGGCATTGGCAACTGAACAACCCACTGATGACGTCATGGATAAGAAGCCTGTTGGTCGAACTCAACCACTTATAACCAAAATCATGTGGAAAAATCTCAATGCTCAGGCTCTTTATCAAGTAACTGTCTTGTTGGTGCTACAGTTTAGAGGAAGCTCGATCTTTAATGTGAACAAGAATGTGAAGGATACCCTCATTTTCAATAGCTTTGTCCTTTGCCAAGTTTTTAATGAGTTCAATGCAAGAAAGCTAGAGAGGAAGAACATATTTGAAGGAATACTGAAGAACAAACTATTCATTAGCATAGTGGGAACGACAGTGGTTCTTCAAGTGATTATGGTGGAGTTCTTGCAGAGGTTTGCCAACACCGAAAGATTGAACTGGGGACAATGGCTTGCATGCATCGGGATTGCTGCATTATCGTGGCCAATTGGCTGGCTAGTGAAATACATACCACCTAACAGCGAATAGCTTTATTCTCATTTTCTTTGGGTTGGACCTGCAAACAAACAGATATTCTCAATCAGAGTAACCCCGAATCTATTTCTTTTCTTTAGATTATATATCTTCGCTTACAATTTGCAAGTAGATTGACGGCAATCTGATGTAGTTCATTATGTTCTCTACATTTTGATTTTAATATCTACAGCTCCGCTCTTGTCAATTTGAACTACAAGAAATATATCAAATAACTCCTTTTTGTTCACAGGTACTTGTCAGAATTTTTTTTTTGGTTGATTCATTTTAGGATACATGCAAATTTATTCTCGAGTTATTCTATGCACTCTAAACCCTAAAACAGCCTTAAAAGGGTATAGGTACTTGGATGAAGATATATGACTTCAAAGGAAAGCAAAAGAGAAATGATAAATGCATATGCAGTTGGAAAAGGATAGCACGGCAAACAAGGCATGCAGTTATGCTGTAATATCGTAATCAAGCTGGAAGTTAATGGCTGACTTTCTTTCTTTTGCAGCCCAAAAATACGAGGTAAATCAACAGTAGATGGAGGAGGAAGGTGATAATAGTACAAAAATAATCCCATAGCTTCGTGAAAAATAAAAAATAAAACTCTATTTCTCACTCTACAGCATGCCCATGAAACAACTTAATCACCAATTCGATTCTCTTGTAATCCATAATATTCATTGGCATAACAAGCACTGAAAGAACCAAAACATTGCTCAGTTACTTCTCTTTGTCAATTTACAACCAAGATCAAAGACAAAAGTCAACGTCAAAGCAAGTAAAATGGAACTTTAACTCAAAACCCTCATACAATAAAAGGTAGAACACAATGGATGGGAGTAATCTATACAAAAATCCAATCAACGCCCAGAGGTTGCTATTACAGGATTAATGCCTAAGAAGCTTGAATTCTTCAAGATCCCTCTATTCATATGAAGATATAGCTGGGAAGATTACTATTTTCCACAGTCCTCTAATGAGTTGAGCTGCGGAACAGTATTCTGTCCAGGCTTGTTTTAATTTCTTAATGAGTTTGAAAATTTTGTTTAAGCTTTGCTTGTTTATTACTCATCTGAGTTATAATGAGCTTTGATCAGGCTAAGCTTCATTTGTGCTTGACAAGTTAATGACATTAAAAACTTGTTCAAGCTTAGTTTGTCTAATAAACAAGTCAATCCAGTATCTGTCTCTTAGCCAACTCAAGCTGCTACTTCATATTTCAGTCCTACCCATGGTACAAAAATGCAAATTTCTCTAACTAAGGGGTGGGCAAGATCATGCTCGAGTTTCATCGGTCCACAATATTCTGATGTAGTAGAATTACCCACTGATATGCAGTTAAATTCGAGAATATCTATTAGTTTTCAGCATATTGGCAACGTAACAATATATACAAGTATACAACATCTGTTGGTGGGTTCCCCATCCCCTCTCACCTCATCATTTCTTCAACCGGATGCAGGTGACCCAAATAATCTTCTTGCTGACCATTTTGTGTGCAAGATATCCAAAGACATAACTCTAATTTCCCACGCAAGATAGGCATCTTTATGACCATTTTGTGTGCAATTAACTTATCACGTGTAACAGAATGGTATTTTGACCTGTGGAGCTAAGGTTTACTATGGATAGGAAAGGAAATGGATTACTTTAAACAGAGTGAAAGTTGGATCAATATTGCAGCCAGAAAAATGAGTTCAGATTCTCTGTCTTGCTCAATCATTTAGGAAGAAACTCTGATAAAATAAGCAACTCATGACAAAAACTGAAAAGAACTTTTAGCTACAAAATATGTGTGTGTGTGTGTGTGAGAGAGAGAGAGAGACTTATGACAAATTAAAAGTGAGAACCACAATATTTTCTGCAATAATGCAAAAGCCCATAGAAATCCAAGTAACTTGATGAAGCAAGATTATATGGCTCCTCCCCATGACAAAGGAATAACACTACAGTTGTCTAATTTCATAGCAAAAAAGAAATTCAGATATCAGTTTGAGTAATTTGATCAACATTATCAAACTTCCAGTAGCAACTTTATTTTCTCAGTTGTTTAAGTTGGCGAGCATATTCCGATTGACCAGTTTTGTCATTGTTCTTTAAAAGACAACAGTCATAAAATCTTTGTACTACTAAACTGGAGAAACTAAGTAGAAAGAATACACGATAATATTCTAGAAAAGAATTTGATTCCTCACTTCCTTCCCCCCATTTCTTCTACATCCTATTTTATATAAACAAAATTATATTCTTGGAGCAAGGCTATATAGACATAGTAGTTGCACATTGTCATGCCTTTTTTTTTTTTTTTTTTTTTACAGTCATGGCATTTAATATCTGAAATGCAAGTTGTATCCAATATGGGTTTCAAGCGAAAAGGAGCTAAAGCAAATGTACAATGAAAATGTAGTAAGTACTACACTTTTAATTAATCTAATCTAAGACAACTTAGGACTGTGTTGTTATATTGGATTTCTTTTTGGTCTTCTAGTAATTTTTGTTGTTCCCAAAGACAATAGCCTATCCTACTTCTATCTAACTACAAATTCGAAAAACCCAATTGGGTTACCGGGACAGGAGGGAGAGAAACCCTGCTGAAACTTGAGTCCCACTGGGATTTTTGATCTTTAGTAACTAAGCAATATGCTAGGCTTCCTCCTATAGGACTATGTTACAAACAACTAATGACCAATAGATGGATGGAAAATGAATCCATATTGACAATTTGATATTGTAATACAGATGTGATATTTAGTTTTAAAATAATCGCTATATATAGTGGTATGTATTTCAATCTCTTTACAATCCTCGAGTTGTGTAGCTCACTTGTCCTCGTAAATGAGGATACTCACTATTCACTAACAATTACCTTCCTTCCATGGAAACAAACACAGTAGAATTTCATGTATTTATAAAGCATGTTTACCATAATAAAACTGAGTCCTTGATATGTCCTCTTATATATATATATATATATATATATATATATAAACCTAAAACATTGATGAGTCTGTATAAGTTAATTTCCCTAGTCCGCCACCTCCTTCCTTTCCCTTGTTAGGCAAAATTGCAAATACTATGGCAAACAACAGTGGTAAAAACACCAAAAAAAAAACAATCTTTTGTGTAATCAATAGAACCTACACTAGAGATGAAAACACTGAAACAACCCATGTGCAACCCAAAAAAAAAAAAATTCCTAGTTAGTGTACAGTAAATTAATGTGCCATAGCCTATCGGTGATGCAATAAGACGTTTCCCTGTAATTTATAGGTCCTGCGTTGGATTAGTAGGTGGAAACGAATTGTATAAGGCTGTTTCTATAATTTATAGGTCATGCATCGGAGTTGGATAGACAAAGACAAAAAAAAAAAATACCATAACATTACACATATTGAGACAGAAAAATTTAACAATTGTTAGAGAAGAACTTGACCCCACTACTGCAACTACTAGTCATTTTCTGAAAGCATCATTTTTTCAAAAGCTCCGACCCCAAGTCCCACCACCCAACTTTGTAGGGACAAATTCTGATAAATTACTTTAAAGTCCTCATCCTCCTCGTACAACATAATACTAAGATACTAGAAAATTGGAATAAATAATCTTTTTTTGTTTACCTGGGATTTTGACTTGTCGAGCTGAGGAGGGCCAATTAGGAAGGACCAGTGCTGTTGCCTGTTGGAGATGAAGGGAGCTGAGAGAAAAGGGGTAGGGTGGACAATTTTTCTATTTCACCTAATTGTAACGGGCCGTTGTAGGGCCCATTATTGTGCAACCACCAGTTGTCTAGACGAAGCTCTGAAATGGGCTCCATCCTCCCGGATATTGTTTGTGGATGTTGTTTGTCTTTCTTTCTGGGCTTTACAAATTTCGTGGCCCATAAGACTTACGGAAATACAGAAGAAACTTTGCAGAATCTATCCACCCATGTTGAATGAATTACTTGACCTTTAGTTTTCTGGGCCAAGCCCATGGAATATAAGTGACAAATATTGACGATTCAGGTGGAAAAATATGTAGAAAATGAAATTGCATTGATTTTTTTCACGCATTATTTTCAGTTGTTTTTTTTTTTTTTTTTTTTTTCGACAGCAGTTTCGTGCTTAATATTCTTACAGGGAGTTTGCAAAACTTGAACTTCTCAACTCAAAACTTTATTATTAAGTAATTTAACCAAACTCTGGGATAGATATGTCGGACTTCCTAACATTCAAGAAAGGATAGTTGCTTAGACTAGGATTTTTTTTATCTTTTGTAGGAAGAATTCAATAAGGGGCTCCGGTTCGATAGCGTTGACACTTCAGACTATTGCAATATTTACTCGAGAAGCATTCCTAATTAAATTTATTGTTCTTTTACCTTTTATCATGTTTTAGGTCTCTTAAATTAGGGTTTTGAGATGTAGTCAATTGCATTGGAATAAACTCATGTTTTGATGTTATTCATGTATTTCTTTTTAAAAATTGAGTCTTTTTTATGTTATTAATACTTTCAAGTCTTTGGCCATTTCTTGAATGTTCATATAAATCTGTGATGAGGAGGACCAAGTAATTCGTATATTTAGGACTAATTAGCAAATACCATGAATTGATCGTGTATAGACCTAGGATTTACGCGATTCTTATGGTCAATTTTATGAATTCTTAGGGCAAAATCGGAGAGAAGGCGAAATGAGCAAGGGAATAACTAAGGAAAGAATTCAACCGACAATCTTGAAAATTAACGTATATTGACTTGAACTGAGTTTATTCCTAGGCAATTAATGAAATTAAGATACCTTAACAACTTTTTGATCTTGAATTCATCTTGCTTAATTATTTTGCCCTACAATAGTATTTAGTCTTTAATTGTTAGTTAATTCAACTCTCTCAATTTTGGTACTATTCAAATAATGCCACCGCTAAGGTTTTCGATTCTTGATATACAATTCTTGCGGAAATGATACTCAACTTAACTTGATCTTACTTGATCGACCTAACCTTGTGCACTTGCAAGTCAAAAATGTCCTAACTTTACATCCATAGGTGAGTTACTTTCAACTTGGGGGCAAGTGGTACTTCACTTTGGAAATCTATGGAATTGTCCTCGAAGGGGTAAGTTCTACTCCACAAAGTAGGTATGACATAAGTACTTCACTTTGGATCCATCATAGAATTGCCTTCGATGGGGTAAGTCCTACTCGGAAACTAAATATCCATCATTTACTGTCTCTTATAAGTCTATAGAATTGCCACCAGAGGGATAAGTTTTATTCGGGAGAGTAGGTGTGGCCTAAATGCTTCACTTTGGAAGTCCATAGAATTGCCCCTGGAGGGGTAAGTCCTACTCTGGAGAGTAGATATAGCTTAAGTACTTCACTTTTAGAAGACATTGGCATTGCTCCCGGATGGGTAAGGTGATATTGAAGGATGAGATATTTGACCCTTGGAAGGGTAGGACTCACTCTTGAGGTGAGACTTAGCTTGTAGGAGCCTTTAGTCTAGATATTCAGACTTGCCTCCGAAGGGGTGAGGTGATCCCGGAGGATGAGATATTTGACCCTCGTAAGGGTGAGTCTCACCCTTGGGGGAGACTTAGTTTATTGAAACCTTTAGTTGAGAAGATTTAGACTTGCCCCCGGAGGGATGAAGTGATACCGGAGGATGAGATATTTGACTTTCGAAAGAGTCAATCTCACTCTTGGGGTGAAACTTATCAGCTTTTGCTTCTGGAGAGGTGCACAAGCAGATTTCACCTTAAACAGGGTATAGCGTGGCCTAGGAAAGTACATGAAAAGTTATATAAGGTATTAAGTGTATTACTCTTTAGAGTTTAGCTAGTAACACCTTCCCTATGTCTTCAGTTGAGGACTACCTATTTCGTTCTCAGTCTTGAATAAACTGCTTCAAATAACCTAAGAGACAGATCCGATGAACTCTTTGTCACATTTTTGAAAGAAAAATAATCATTGATATCATGCCCATGGTCTTTATAGAAAGAACACAATTTCTTCTTGTCTTTATGCTCTAGGTTACTCCTCATTGGAGTTGGCCATTTTACAAAAAGCTCTTTTTAAACCATAACTAAAATATAAGTCGGGGTGAAATTGAATAAAATATAAACTTTAGAAGGGTCAGACTCCTCCTATAGGGTACGGTTACAGATAGTCGATCCCTAACATTGCTCTTATTAGCGGGTAGAACTTCATTAATATCTTCATTGGCCTTTCTCTTCTTTTTTCTCTCTCATCACCTAAGCAAATTGTTCTACTTTAAAGAAGAAAGCGGTGAGAGTAATTGGAGGTTTGAAGTTGGGGTTAAAGGGAAATTTTCGGCCTCACCCCGGTCAGTAAGGCCATGATCTCGCATTTCCTTCGTGACTTATTGGATTCCAATCGTCTCTTTCTTGAACCTATCCACATAATCCTTGACTAATTCATCTAACTTCGCAAAAGTAAGCGGGACGTGTTCTTGTCTTCACCTGTCTCTTATACCCAAACTAGATGTGTATAAGAGACAGATACAATAGGGGTAATTAAAAATTTTGATCAACCCTATTGTATCATCGAAATAGTCGAAGCAACGCCTTTAAAGGGTACAGGGAACCCTTAGCGAAGATGGCATCCGCGCTTCTTGAAGGCACATCTTGGAGCGTAGGCGTCTAGGTATTCCCATAAATCAGTACTCCCATCATAGGAATCAAAGTTTGGAGTTTTCCACCTCCTCGAAAGAGACAGGAATTATAATGAAGGGAAGTGATTACTTGTATCTGGTACTCCTTCCTGTCTCTTTCATCTATTCTATCCATTTTGTATTGTAGCTCCTTCAATATCTTTCTTAGATCCCCTTACTTTTCGAGACTAATAGTACAGTACGATCCTGTTGAAGGAGCTGCAATCCAAAATGGTAGAATAGATGAAAAAGAAGGAAGGAGTACCAGTACTACTCGGACTTGACAAGGCCTCTTTTCGTGATTTGCATTGGGCAAACCGACCTGTATGCTCCTGCCGGGCGGACTCAATTAAAGTGAGCTCATATGTCCCTTGCTCATTTCGCCTTCTCTCCGATTGGATGCCCTTTCCCCCTCGTTGGCATTCGGCTGAGAGTGGAAAATCTGGGGATTGCCACCTGAATTGCGTGAAGGCTATTCATGCTGGGAGAGGTGACGCTTCAGTTGTTGTCTTAAGACCCTCTCCTTCAGCAAAGCATTCTGCTGCCTAAACTTACGAATCTCTTCATCCTAGTTGTCCAGAACCCAAGAGACCTTAATTTTTCAAGATTGTCGGTTGAATCCATCTCCCTATGGGATCGACCGGAGTGATGTTGAGTTGAATTTTTTTTGCCTTTGTCGGCGTTGCTCCTGTGAGTGTTACTCTTGTTACATGTCATATCCTAGTATTGACTTTTAGTTCAATATTCCCATAGACGGCGCTAAATGTTGTTGCAAAAATCTAAATTAATCTTCATAGGTGTACAATACGTCTGTCTCTTATGACACAAGGTGTGTACCTATGTCCGGATTACCTGAAAATAAAAAGGGGGGACCGTGTCCCCTAGGGTAGACTCTGACACTCAAATTAGTATTTAGACCAAAGAGTAAAATTTAATAATAATTTAGAACTTGAATAATTAGGAAAGTAATTCCCTAAATCTGACTTGTCACTTTGATATTTATATCCGAAACCGATGAGTCAGGTCGATCCGTGGGTCGAATAAATAATACTTGACATATTTGCACTTATTTGAACCACAATGGGATAAAATTATTAGAATACCCCTAGTAGACTCGGGCCGGAGTCACATGTAATATTGTCATTGGATGTATTACTTTGGCATCATAAAGTAGTATAATACAAGTGTCGCAATATACAAATCCAAAAATTAGAATAATTTCTGAACGTCTATTTTATTAATGAACCTTGGAACCGCCTTATTAAATGCCTTATTCATATTTCCCAATGAGCATTTTTCTTTCATCTCTATTGTCCTATTTACAAATCTCACGAGCTTTTCTTTCCTTCTTGCTTTCTCTATTCAGTTTCTTTCGAGTACTTATATTATCATATTCAAAAGCCGTGCTTTGGATAATCGTACAACATAATGCAGTAAGTGAACATATAAATTGGATATCTATTCACTGAGCAACATTGAAACCTAGCTGTGAACATACAATTATTTTGCAACGGAACTATTTGCACGAGATGATATTTTGGGTAATGAGAAGCATGCAAAAGGATTGATTTAAGTAAATACATGTTGCTACCTGACTCTAGTAATGTTAAAGGATATCCATTTGCATATATCCTTCAATAGACTTGCCAAGAAATTTCATTACATTTTAAGGAAAAGTCCAAGTCAATAAAAAACGAGATTCACAAAAGAGTCTTTTTAAGTTAAAATGTAATCAATTCGAATAGACTTCTTAAACGTGGTGTTAAAGTTTTACAACTTATTTACGAACAAATTGCACTTCGACATATATGCTAAGATGTGTTTAGATGTACTTGCAAAGAAGTTTCATCGTATATTCTTAGTTTCGTAATAGATAAAAGGAGTTACAAGTAGGTTTATAAATTGTAAACTCAATTCTAGTTTCACAACAAAGAAAGGAAGATAGTATTAAGATAGGTAATTTCTGAATTCCATGAAAAGGATAAGTAAGTCCTTTTTAAGTCTAACATATAGTCAATTCTTGTATAATAATTCCATATATGAAAAGCAAATGAAAATATAACTCAAGATTTGATTGGATAATGGTTAAAAAGTAGAAGGGAAAGAAAGAAAATTATATCAAACAAGAACTCGCCATTTAACCCCTTAATAACACGCTCATCCCAACTTCCTAAGAAGAAGACGAACAACAAAAGAAAATATAAATTACTAAATCTATCTAATATTTCTTTCTAGATGTCTATTTTTAAAAAAACCCTTGTTGAAAAGCGTCTCTGGCTACACATCTTTAAATTGCAAATAAGATTTCTCAAGAAATAAGTTTGGGAATCAAAAGAAGATCCCAAAGACAAGAACACGTCTAGCTTACTTTTAAGCAGAAAAAACATGATTAGTAGAATCCTCCACACTTGCCACCACAAGTTTCACCTTGTACTTGTTTCTTATTTCCTCATCACAAAATCGATAAATTAGGTTTCTTATTTCTAGATCACAAAATCAATAAAATAGCACAATATATTAAATACACCCTATTTTGTATTTTATCAGTTGTTCTTGTTCTTCTTGTTTGACTCAACGTAAAGAACGCGGTCTTCCAAAAGTTCTGGAATGACATGGTAATAATTCCATATGTGACCCAAGGTTTGGGTGAAAAAGGGTTAAAAAGGAAAGAAATTAGTACATAGGGGAAAAATTTACCCACCCCCATTAACACGCTTACGACCACCCTCTTGCATTGAAAGAACTCTCAAAATTTCCTAAAATGTAGCTAAATTTGTGGGAAAGTGGTCATGAAAATACTTATAAAACATGAGTATCCTGTATACCCGTATTTTGCAATAGAATTATTTATGCTAGAAAATATTTTGGGTAATGAAAAGCACGCAAAAGGATTGATTTAAATAAACAGATTGTGGTAATATTAAAGGATATGCATTTGCATACATGCTTTGATAGACTTGCCAAGAAATTTTATTACACCTTTCAAGGAAAAGTCTGAAGTCAATAAAAAAGACGAGACTCACAAAAGAGTCTTTTAAGTTAAAAAGTAATCAACTCGAATGGACTTCTTGAACGTGAAGTAAAGTTTTACAACTTATTTACGAATAGTTAATTGCACTTAGACATAAATGATAAGATGTGTTTAGATGTACTTGCAAAGAAACTTAATTGTATATTCTTAGTTTCGTAATAGATAAAGGGAGTTACAAGTTAAGTTTCGAGATAAATTGTAAACTCAATTCTAGTTTCGCAATAGAGAAAGGAAGATAGTGTTAAGATAGGTAATTGTTGAATTTCATGAAAAGGATAAGTCATTTTTAAGTCTAACATATAGTCAATTCTCGCATAATAATTCCATTTATGAAAAGTAAATGAAGATATAACTCAATATTTGATTGGATAAGGGTTAAAAATAGAAAGGAAAGAAAGAATATTATATCGAACAAAACCTCCCCACCCCTTAATAACACGCTCATCCCAACATCCTAGGAAGAAGATGAACAACAAAGGAAAATATAAATTACTAAATCTATCTAAATATTTTCTAATTATCAAACTGATCCCCAAAAAAAAGCCCAAAGAAGCTGAAGAGTGATCTAGCTAACGAAATTGTGCAAAATAGATTTCTCAAGAAAACGGTTAAAAACACGATTAGCAAGAGAAAACGGTTAAAAACACAATTAGCAAGAGAAAATGATTAAGATGTATATTAGAGACAGAACTCCACACTTATCATCTCAAGTTTCACCTTGTACCAATTTCTTATTTCCTCATCACAAAATCAATAAATTAGGTTTCTTATTTCTATATCACAAAATCAATAAAATAGCACAATATGGTAAATACACCATATTTTGCATTTTACCAATTGTTCTTGTTCTTTTTGTTTGAGTCAACATACAGAACACGGTCTTCCAAAAGGAATGACATGGTAATAATTCCATATGTGACCCAAGATTTGGGTGAAAAAGGATTAAAAAGGAAAAAAGTAGTATATAGGGGAAAAATTTCCCTACCCCCATTAACTCGCTTACAACCAGCCTCTTGCATTGCAAGAACTCTCAAAATTTCCTAAAATGTATATGATTTTGTGAGAAATTGGTCATGAAAATACTTATAAAACATGAGGATCCTCTTACCCGTATTTTGCAATGGAACTATTTCCGCGAGAAAATATTTTGGGTAATGAAAAGCATGCAAAAGGATTGATTTAAGTAAATAGATTGTGGTAATGTTAAAGGACATGCATTTGCATATATACTTTGATAGACTTGCCAAGAAATTTTATTACACTCTTTAAGGAAAAGTCCAAACTTAATAAAAAAGACGAGACTCACAAAAGAGTCTTTTAAGTCAAAACGTAATCAACTCGTCTAGACTTCTTGAACGTGATGGTCAAGTTTTACAACTTATTTACGAACAAATTGCATGTAGACATATATGTTAGGATGTGTTTAGGTGTACTTGCGAAGAAACTTCGTCGTATATTCCTAGTTTCACAATAGAAAAAGGGATTTACAAGTTAAGTTTCAAGATAAATTAATTCAATTCTAGTTTCGCAATAGAGAAAGGAAGATAGCATTAAGATAGGTAATTTCTAAATTCAGTGAAAAGGATAAGCATAAGTCATTTTTAAGTCTAACATATAGTCAATTCTCACATAATAATTCCATATATGAAAAATAAATGAAAATATAACTCAAGATTTGATTGGACAAGGGTTAAAAATAGAAACGAAAGAAAGAAAATTATATGGAACAAAATTTGCCCACCCCTAATAACACGCTGATCCCAACTTCCTAAGGAGAAGACGAACAATAGAAGAAAATATAAATTATTAAGTCTATCTAAATGTTTTCTGATTATCAATTTGATCGCTAAAAAAAAAAAAAACCCCAATGAAGCTGAAGAGTGATGTGGCGAACGAAATTGTAAAGTAGATGTGTATAAGAGACAGACTTTATATATGTTATAGCAAGAGAAAATGGCTAAAATCACACGATTAGCAAGAGAAAATGAATAAAAACACGATTAGCAGAGTCCTCCACACTTACCACCTAATCGTGCGAGAATCGTCTGATGTACAATAAGAGACAGGACCAAATCAGTTATTTTGTTCTTTTACATGTGAGTCAATAAAGAACAGAGACCATCCCAAGTGGAAATGACATGGTAAATAATTCCATCCGTGACCCAAGATCTAGGTGAAAAGGGTTAAAAAAGAAAGAAATTAGTAGATAGGGGAAATTTTCCCCCACCTCTATTAACACACTTATGACCGCTCTCTTGCATTGCAAGAACTCTCAAAATTTCCTAAAATGTAGCTGAATTTGTGAGAAATTGGTCATGAAAATACTTATGTTTCCTAACATGCAGTTGAATTTGTGAGAAATTAGTCATGAAAATACTTATAAAACACAAGGATCCTCTACCCGTGCGACTCTCAAATTTCACCTTTGCTGGTTTGTTATTTTCTTATTACAAAGTTGGTAAAACTGCACAATAAGAAGCAGCTCAAAGTAAAGCAGACCTCCAGAATTTGTATGCCGCAACATCTTAGATCTAATGACATGAACTGCCCCAACATTTTGTATCTAATCACATGAATTGAAAAGTTTTTTTTTTTTTAATAAAAAATCATTTTGGTACATATATTAACATTTGAAAAAAAAAGTATAATTATTTATATGGTTTAGGGTTAATTTTGTGTAATTAATACTATTTAATATTAAATACCAAAAAAGTTATATATATATTTTTTGTGAATTACTAAACAAATATTGAAGAATAGTGAGAACAAAAAATAATAATAAAAAGTTTAACAATTCTTAGTTTTTTAAATGAAACACTCACACATACACATATATAATTATATATATAACATGAAAATTTGATCACACATGGACCTTAATAATGAACTTCAGAATAAGTAATTATACCTTACAAAATATAACATTTTTTATAACATATGATAATCTTTATACAAATCAAAATCAAAATCAAAATTTATTCTTTACATTCAGAGACAGCATCAAGAAATAATTCATATATGAACTTCATATTATTGTATTAGATCGAGAATGAAAATTCTACATATGAGAAACAATATATCATGTGAAATATATCTAAAAGTTTGATTATTCTTTATTTACTTTATTTTATTAAGTCATATTCTTTTATTGAAAGTGTCATATTTCTTGGTGTTGTTTATCCTAAAATAGTTGTCTGTTGAAATGGTCAAAACAAATCAAATGGTAAGTATCATATATCATTCGAATTTTAAATTTTGAAGGGTAAAATTAGAAAAATTTAAACAATTCACATCAACACACTATTTTAAGAAGTGAGATTTCCAAAAAAAGACAAAAAATATTGGGACGAATGAAGTATTATTTCCAGGTATATTTTTTTATCTGTAATTCATAAAAATCTTTTAAATCAAGAATTCGTATGCTTAGTAGACGAAACCATGTATTTACTTCAAAGTAGATTCAAACAATTTAAAATGTAAGAAAATATTTTTAATTTTCTATTTTGCTTTAAAAATTAAGATCGTTAGATAATGAGAAAATGATTAAAAAACAATTGCCTTAATGTTAAAATTTCTTTAAAGGGATAATTTCAAAATTAGCATGAAATGACAATTATACCTTTTGTTCTTTAGTAAATTAACAGAAAGGTAGTTTCAAAAACTTCTCCCAAGATTTCTAATAATTTCACTTGGCACTCTTTAACCTTTTAATAAATTTTTTGACAACTTATTTGTGAAAATATGTGTGAGTTAATGTGTTTATTTGTATTTGTTTGAATTTGATTGAATTTATATAAACACACAATATTTTTATAAAAGTTGATATTTTGTATGATTAATCGCAAATTCACATAAACTACAAAAAATTAAAGTATCATTTTTGATGAAAAATTTTCGTCAACTTACTAAAAAAAAATAAGAGAATGTTATAAAATATACTCGTGTGTTAGTTTCAATAAAAAAAATAGAACAATTACAAATAAACCAAATAGTATATTAAAAAAATATGGTTCATATTTTGTTTAGAAAATCACAAACTCTGAGGCGGAAAAAAATTAAAATGTATCCTTTATTTAAAATTTTTGTCAACTTAAGTATGAAAATATGTATGTGTTTGTGTTCATGTTACAACTAAATAAAAATTAAAAATATTTAGGAACACATTATGTACTATAATAAAATAAATATAATTCGTATTTTTTTATTTTAGAAAATCACAAGCTCATCTGATAGAATTATCCCTTCTTTAAAACATATTTGGACTTCTATATGCTACGTAACATTAAAACACCTTCAATTATTTTGCAATGGAAATGTATACACACGAGAAAATATTTTATATTTTAAGTAATAAAAAGCATGAAAAGAATTGATGAATTAAATACTAGATTGTATGCATTTAACGAATAATTTGCATTTGCATGCATCCTTTGATTGACTTGCCAGGAAATTTCATTACCTCTCATTTCAAGAAAACACTAAACACTATAAAAAGACGAAACTCACAATTCTTAATTTCATTACCGCATTTCAAGAAAACACTACGGACTATAAAAAGACGAACTCACAATTCTTCAATATCAACACGTAATTAACTCAAATATACTCTTTTGACATAATGGTAAAGTTTACCACTAACAAAAAAAATTTATATGTTAAGGATGTGTTTGGACGTAAGACATACATGTTAACGATGTGTTTAGAGGTAATTACAAAAAAACTTTCGCTTATCTATCTTTAGTTTCGCATTTCGAAATTGAAAGTTATTTATGAGTTTCGAAGGTAAATTCTCAATTCTAAGTACGTCTTCCAAAAGAAGTACTTTTAAATCAAAAGAAGAGTCAATACACATAAAAATATGTATATGAATTCAAGATTTGAGTGGAAAACACATGAAAAATGAAAGTAAAAGAAAATATAACTTCACGTGGAGCTGTGTACCATTGACACACTTATTTATAACCAAAAAAAAAACATTAACGCAGAGGGGAAAAATTAAAAAAAAAAAAAAAAAAACACCCAATAAAGTAAAAAGAAATTATAACTTCCCGGCACCCCATTAACACGCTTAATTATTACCAAAAAAAAATCCCGCTCTTAATCGAAACACAACAGGAGAAAATGCAACCGAACGTCAAGGAAATTAAGATGAAGTTCACAGAAAAACGTTAGGCTCATCATGTGAGGAAATAGCAATGAAATTTTGAAAAGAGTAGGAAGTTGCTCCTGTCCTATGCATGCAAGTTTTACCCTCCCTGGTTTCTTATATACCGTTCACAAACTCTTTTAGAATAGCAGAAAATCTCAATACACCCTATTTTCACTTCTATTCTTGTTCTTCCAAGACCCTCCAAATTACACCATGATTTCTGACAAAGATTGTAGCGGGAGAAAAGCCCAGAAGAGATTGCGGTTGGTCTTCAGAGCCACGTACTTTGTGGTTTCTTTGTCCAAGAAAGCAGCCCGCCACAGTGCCTCAGCTTTCTGCCCCATCCTGCAACGTGCTCAATCTTATGTTGCCATTGACATTCACCCGGCCAACCATCATAATCTCGACTTTGAACCCTTTCTTGATGTTGATAGGAATGTACTTGCTGACTTGGTTAAAGACAAAAACTTTGATGATCTCAACAAATATGGAGGAATTAAGAAACTTGCCGAAATTCTTGAGACTGATCAAAAGAATGGTATTTCTGGGGGAGACTATAGTATCAAGAAGAGAGTTGATGAGTTATTGGTTCCAATACTTACAAGAGAGCACCTGTTAGAAGCTTTGTGAGTTTCCTTTGGGAAGCCATGAAAGATTCTACTATTATCCTACTTCTTCTGTGTGCAACTCTGATGATAGGCTTTGGAATCAAACAGCATATACACAAGAAGGGTGGTATGAGGGAGGAAGTATAATTGTTGCTGTTGTGCTGGTTCTTGCAGTTTCTGCCATAAGCAACTTCAAACAAAGCAGACAATTCTTACAGCTTTTTGGTGAGAGTAGCAACATTGAAGTGGAAGTTGTGAGAGATGGTCGGAGGCAAGCCACGTCCATCTTCGATGTTGTTGTGGGTGATATTGTGTGTTTGAAGACTGGAGACCATATCCCTGCTGATGGTTTGTTCTTGGATGGGCATTCCATGAAGGTTGATGAATCTAGCATGACTGGAGAAAGTGACCAAGTTGAGATCAATGAGACTCAGAATCCTTTTCTGCTGTCTGGAACGAAGGTAATGGATGGGTATAGGACGTATGCTTGTTACGTCTGTAGGCATGAAAACTACATGGGGTCAGATGATGAGCACAATAACTCAGGATACGAATAAACAGACTCCATTACAGGCTCGGTTAAACAAACTGACATCTTATATTGGAAAGGTGGGATTATTCGTGGCTTGTCTTGTTCTGGTGGTTCTGACGATACGTTACTTCACAGGGCATACTTTTGATAAAAGTGGGAAGAAAGAATTCATTAAAGGTCATACCAATACCAATCATATCATGAACTCGATTATTGGTATCATTACTGCAGCAGTCACCATTGTGGTAGTTGCAATTCCAGAGGGTTTGCCATTGGCTGTGACACTAACCTTGGCTTACTCCATGAAAAGAATGATGGCTGATCATGCCCTTGTTCGGAAATTATCTGCTTGTGAAACAATGGGTTCAGCCACAGTTATCTGCACTGACAAGACTGGCACTCTCACATTGAACCAAATGCAAGTTACCGAATTTTGGTTGGGCAACAGAGTCATTGAAGGAAAACAGGTCACTAGAGATCAGCTCGGATGTTATGGAGCTACTAAACCAAGGTGTTGGCTTAAATACAACAGGAGAAGTACAAATCTCACCGTCTTGTGATTTTCCTGAAATTTCTGGCAGCCCAACTGAGTCTGCTCTCCTTTCCTGGGCCGTCTTTGATATGCAACTGAACATCCAGCAGTTGAAGCATGCATATGAGATTCTCTACGTTGAACCTTTCAATTCCGAGAAAAAAAGAAGTGGCGTGTTGGTGAGGAACAATGATAGGAGGATAATTCATGTACATTGGAAAGGAGCAGCAGAGATGATTTTGGCTATGTGTTCAAATTATTATGTCAGAAATGGTATGCTCATAGGTATTGATGGCCAAGAGAAAAGGCAACTCGAAATGATAATCCAAGACATGGCATGCAGGAGCCTACGTTGCATTGCTTTTGCGTGCAAAAGGCTCACCGAAGAAAGTCAACTAGGATATGAACATCTTCCCGGATACTGGACTGACCTTGTTAGGCTTTGTGGGTTTGAAGGACCCTTGTCGACCAGAAGTCAAAGATGCAGTTGAATCTTGCAGGAAAGCTGGAGTTACCATCAAAATGATCACCGGAGACAACATTTTCACAGCCAGGTCAATAGCATTAGATTGTGGAATTCTCAAACCCAATGAAGATATCAATGATGCAGTAGTTGAAGGTGCAACGTTCAGAAATTACTCACCAGAAGAAAGAATGGCAAAAATCGATGGAATTCTGGTAATGGCAAGATCAACCCCCTTTGACAAGCTTCTGATGGTACAAAGTTTGAAGCAGAAAGGCCAAGTGGTAGCAGTCACGGGTGACGGAACCAACGATGCTCCTGCACTGAAAGAAGCAGATATTGGGTTGTCAATGGGAATACAAGGCACAGAGGTGGCAAAAGAAAGCTCGGATATTGTCATTTTGGATGACAATTTCAACTCCGTCGTAACAGTATTGAAGTGGGGCAGATGTGTTTATAACAATATCCAAAAGTTCATCCAGTTTCAACTCACCGTCAATATTGCAGCCCTAGTTATAAACTTTGTTGCTGCAATATCATCAGGTGAAGTCCCACTCACAGCTGTCCAGCTTCTTTGGGTGAACCTCATAATGGATACTCTAGGGGCTTTGGCATTGGCAACTGAACAACCCACTGATGACGTCATGGATAAGAAGCCTGTTGGTCGAACTCAACCACTTATAACCAAAATCATGTGGAAAAATCTCAATGCTCAGGCTCTTTATCAAGTAACTGTCTTGTTGGTGCTACAGTTTAGAGGAAGCTCGATCTTTAATGTGAACAAGAATGTGAAGGATACCCTCATTTTCAATAGCTTTGTCCTTTGCCAAGTTTTTAATGAGTTCAATGCAAGAAAGCTAGAGAGGAAGAACATATTTGAAGGAATACTGAAGAACAAACTATTCATTAGCATAGTGGGAACGACAGTGGTTCTTCAAGTGATTATGGTGGAGTTTCTTGCAGAGGTTTGCCAACACCGAAAGATTGAACTGGGGACAATGGCTTGCATGCATCGGGATTGCTGCATTATCGTGGCCAATTGGCTGGCTAGTGAAATACATACCACCTAACAGCGAATAGCTTTATTCTCATTTTCTTTGGGTTGGACCTGCAAACAAACAGATATTCTCAATCAGAGTAACCCTTCTATTTCTTTTCTTTAGATTATATATCTTCGCTTACAATTTGCAAGTAGATTGACGGCAATCTGATGTAGTTCATTATGTTCTCTACATTTTGATTTTAATATCTACAGCTCCGCTCTTGTCAATTTGAACTACAAGAAATATATCAAATAACTCCTTTTTGTTCACAGGTACTTGTCAGAATTTTTTTTTTTTGGTTGATTCATTTTAGGATACATGCAAATTTACTCTCGAGTTATTCTATGCACTCTAAACCCTAAAATCCACCAAAAATGACGTGTCAAAAACACAATAAGGTACGGTGTTTGATTGAAAAGAGCAATGATCTCCGGCATAAATCATAAATTTTAGAGAAGGGTATAGGTACTTGGATGAAGATATATGACTTCAAAGGAAAGCAAAAGAGAAATGATAAATGCATATGCAGTTGGAAAAGGATAGCACGGCAAACAAGGCATGCAGTTATGCTGTAATATCGTAATCAAGCTGGAAGTTAATGGCTGACTTTCTTTCTTTTGCAGCCCAAAAATACGAGGTAAATCAACAGTAGATGGAGGAGGAAGGTGATAATAGTACAAAAATAATCCCATAGCTTCGTGAAAAATAAAAAATAAAACTCTATTTCTCACTCTACAGCATGCCCATGAAACAACTTAATCACCAATTCGATTGGTCTTGTATGACCCATAATATTCATTGGCATAACTTTCACTGAAAGAACCAAAACATTGCTCAGTTACTTCTCTTTGTCAATTTACAACCAAGATCAAAGACAAAAGTCAACGTCAAAGCAAGTAAAATGGAACTTTAACTCAATAAACCCTCATACAATAAAAGGTAGAACACAATGGATGGGAGTCTATACAAAAATCCAATCAACGCCCAGAGGTTGCTATTACAGGATTAATGCCTAAGAAGCTTGAATTCTTCAAGATCCCTCTATTCATATGAAGATATAGCTGGGAAGATTACTATTTTCCACAGTCCTCTAATGAGTTGAGCTGCGGAACAGTATTCTGTCCAGGCTTGTTTTAATTTCTTAATGAGTTTGAAAATTTTGTTTAAGCTTTGCTTGTTTATTACTCATCTGAGTTATAATGAGCTTTGATCAGGCTAAGCTTCATTTGTGCTTGACAAGTTAATGACACAAAAAACTTGTTCAAGCTTAGTTTGTCTAATAAACAAGTCAATCTCATAAAGCTGTTAACGAGCCAACTCAAGCTGCTTACTTCATATTTCAGTCCTACCCATGGTACAAAAATGCAAATTTCTCTAACTAAGGGGTGGGCAAGATCATGCTCGAGTTTCATCGGTCCACAATATTCGGGGTTGATCTATTAGTTTTCACCATATTGGCTTAATAACAATATATACAAGTATACAACATCTGTTGGTGGGTTCCCCATCCCCTCTCACCTCATCATTTCTTCAACCGGATGCAGGTGACCCAAATAATCTTCTTGCTGACCATTTTGTGTGCAAGATATCCAAAGACATAACTCTAATTTCCCACGCAAGATAGGCATCTTTATGACCATTTTGTGTGCAATTAACTTATCACGTGTAACAGAATGGTATTTTGACCTGTGGAGCTAAGGTTTACTATGGATAGGAAAGGAAATGGATTACTTTAAACAGAGTGAAAGTTGGATCAATATTGCAGCCAGAAAAATGAGTTCAGATTCTCTGTCTTGCTCAATCATTTAGGAAGAAACTCTGATAAAATAAGCAACTCATGACAAAAACTGAAAAGAACTTTTAGCTACAAAATATGTGTGTGTGTGTGTGTGAGAGAGAGAGAGACTTATGACAAATTAAAAGTGAGAACCACATTCTGCAATAATGCAAAAGCCCATAGAAATCCAAGTAACTTGATGAAGCAAGATTATATGGCTCCTCCCCATGACAAAGGAATAACACTACAGTTGTCTAATTTCATAGCAAAAAAGAAATTCAGATATCAGTTTGAGTAATTTGATCAACATTATCAAACTTCCAGTAGCAACTTTATTTTCTCAGTTGTTTAAGTTGGCGAGCATATTCCGATTGACCAGTTTTGTCATTGTTCTTTAAAAGACAACAGTCATAAAATCTTTGTACTACTAAACTGGAGAAACTAAGTAGAAAGAATACACGATAATATTCTAGAAAAGAATTTGTATTCCTCTACTTCCTTCCCCCCATTTCTTCTACATCCTATTTTATATAAACAAAATTATATTCTTGGAGCAAGTCTATATAGACATAGTAGATGCACATTGTCATGCCTTTTTTTTTTTTTTTTACAGTCATGGGACATTTAATATCTGAAATGCAAGTTGTATCCAATATGGGTTGCGAAAAGGAGCTAAAGCAAATGTACAATGAAAATGTAGTAAGTACTACACTTTTAATTAATCTAATCTAAGACAACTTAGGACTGTGTTGTTATATTGGATTTCTTTTTGGTCTTCTAGTAATTTTTGTTGTTCCCAAAGACAATAGCCTATCCTACTTCTATCTAACTACAAATTCGAAAAACCCAATTGGGTTACCGGGACAGGAGGGAGAGAAACCCTGCTGAAACTTGAGTCCCACTGGGATTTTTGATCTTTAGTAACTAAGCAATATGCTAGGCTTCCTCCTATAGGACTATGTTACAAACAACTAATGACCAATAGATGGATGGAAAATGAATCCATATTGACAATTTGATATTGTAATACAGATGTGATATTTAGTTTTAAAATAATCTTATAACAGGTTGCTTAGCATCAATCTCTTTACAATCCTCGAGTTGTGTAGCTCACTTGTCCTCGGATCAGTACACCTAAATGAGGATACTCACTATTCACTAACAATTACCTTCCTATGGAAACAAACACAGTAGAATTTCATGTATTTATAAAGCATGTTTACCATAATAAAACTGAGTCCTTGATATGTCCTCCGCAAAATATATATATATATATATATATATATATATATATATATAAACCTAAAACATTGATGAGTCTGTATAAGTTAATTTCCCTAGTCCGCCACCTCCTTCCTTTCCCTTGTTAGGCAAAATTGCAAATACTATGGCAAACAACAGTGGTAAAAACACCAAAAAAAAAAAAATCTTTTGTGTAATCAATAGAACCTACACTAGAGATGAACACACTGAAACAACCCATGTGCAACCAAAAAAAAAAAAATTCCTAGTTAGTGTACAGTAAATTAATGTGCCATAAGAGACAGTTGAATTGCAATTCGACGTTTCCTGTAATTTATAGGTCCTGCGTTGGATTAGTAGGTGGAAACAAATTGTATAAGGCTGTTTCTATAATTTATAGGTCCATGCATCGGAGTTGGATAGACAAAGACAAAAAAAAAAAATACCATAACACACATATTGAGACAGAAAAATTTAACAATTGTTAGAGAAGAACTTGACCCCACTACTGCAACTACTAGTCATTTTCTGAAAGCATCATTTTTTCAAAAGCTCCGACCCCAAGTCCCACCACCCAACTTTGTAGGGACAAATTCTGATAAATTACTTTAAAGTCCTCATCCTCCTCGTACAACATAATACTAAGATACTAGAAAATTGGAATAAATAATCTTTTTTTGTTTACCTGGGATTTTGACTTGTCGAGCTGAGGAGGGCCAATTAGGAAGGACCAGTGCTGTTGCCTGTTGGAGATGAAGGGAGCTGAGAGAAAAGGGGTAGGGTGGACAATTTTTCTATTTCACCTAATTGTAACGGGCCGTTGTAGGGCCCATTATTGTGCAACCACCAGTTGTCTAGACGAAGCTCTGAAATGGGCTCCATCCTCCCGGATATTGTTTGTGGATGTTGAGTTTGTCTTTCTTTCTGGGCTTTACAAATTTCGTGGCCCATAAGACTTACGGAAATACAGAAGAAACTTTGCAGAATCTATCCACCCATGTTGAATGAATTACTTGACCTTTAGTTTTCTGGGCCAAGCCCATGGAATATAAGTGACAAATATTGACGATTCAGGTGGAAAAATATGTAGAAAATGAAATTGCATTGATTTTTTTCACGCATTATTTTCAGTTGTTTTTTTTTTTTTTTTCCTTTTCGACAGCAGTTTCGTGCTTAATATTCTTACAGGGAGTTTGCAAAACTTGAACTTCTCAACTCAAAACTTTATTATTAAGTAATTTAACCAAACTCTGGGATAGATATGTCGGACTTCCTAACATTCAAGAAAGGATAGCGGCAGCAATACGATTTTAACTCCTTTTAGGATTTCGGTGTCTATTTTGAGCCTAGTTGGGTACATTTCAAAACTTATTTCGTCTCTTACACTTTGTAACTCTTAAAAATATGTAAATAAGTGTCTCTCTAGATATTGAGTTCTTTTATCTCTCCCTTGGGAGCTATAAGCTTAGACTAGGATTTTTTTTATCTTTTGTAGGAAGAATTCAATAGGAGGCCCAAAATCGATAGCGTCTAGATGTGGAAGAGAAAATGCATTGGTTGCTAATAATTCCTAAAATTAAATTTATTGTTCTTTTACCTTTTATCATGTTTTAGGTCTCTTAAATTAGGGTTTTGAGATGTAGTCAATTGCATTGGAATAAACTCATGTTTTGATGTTATTCATGTATTTCTTTTTAAAAATTGAGTCTTTTTTATGTTATTAATACTTTCAAGTCTTTGGCCATTTCTTGAATGTTCATATAAATCTGTGATGAGGAGGACCAAGTAATTCGTATATTTAGGACTAATTAGCAAATACCATGAATTGATCGAATGCTAGACCTAGGATTTACGCGATTCTTATGGTCACTTTTATGAATTCTAGATTCTGTTAAAAAAAAAAAAAAAAAAAAGGCATATTGCAGAGGACAACTACTATGTCTATATAGCCTTGCAGACTGTATAAGATACACATCTATACGTTAATAAGAGACAGTTTATTCCTAGGCAATTAATGAAATTAAGATACCTTAACAACTTTTTGATCTTGAATTCATCTTGCTTAATTATTTTGCCCTACAATAGTATTTAGTCTTTAATTGTTAGTTAATTCAACTCTCTCAATTTTGGTACTATTCAAATAATGCCACCGCTAAGGTTTTCGATTCTTGATATACAATTCTTGCGGAAATGATACTCAACTTAACTTGATCTTACTTGATCGACCTAACCTTGTGCACTTGCAAGTCAAAAATGTCCTAACTTTACATCCATAGGTGAGTTACTTTCAACTTGGGGGCAAGTGGTACTTCACTTTGGAAATCTATGGAATTGTCCTCGAAGGGGTAAGTTCTACTCCACAAAGTAGGTATGACATAAGTACTTCACTTAGTTGGAAGTCCATAGAATTGCCTTCAGTGGGGTAAGTCCTACTCAGGAGAGTAAGTATGGCATAGGTACTTCACTTTGGAAGTCCGTAGAATTGCCACCAGAGGGATAAGTTTTATTCGGGAGAGTAGGTGTGGCCTAAATGCTTCACTTTGGAAGTCCATAGAATTGCCCCTGGAGGGGTAAGTCCTACTCTGGAGAGTAGATATAGCTTAAGTACTTCACTTTTAGAAGACATTGGCATTGCTCCCGGATGGGTAAGGTGATATTGAAGGATGAGATATTTGACCCTTGGAAGGGTAGGACTCACTCTTGAGGTGAGACTTAGCTTGTAGGAGCCTTTAGTTGAGAAGATTTAGACTTGCCCCCGAAGGGGTGAGGTGATCCTGGAGGATGAGATATTTGACCCTCCTAAAGGTGAGTGTCACTCTTGGAGGGAGACTTAGTTTATTGAAACCTTTAGTTGAGAAGATTTAGACTTGCCCCCGGAGGGGTGAGTGATACCGGAGGATGAGAAATATTTGACTTTCGAAAGAGTGAATCTCACTCTTACGGTGAAACTTAGCTTTTGCTTCTGGAGAGGTGCACAAGCAGATTTCACCTTAAACAGGGTATAGCGTGGCCTAGGAAAGTACATGAAAAGTTATATATGGTATTAAGTGTATTACTCTTTAGAGTTTAGCTAGTAACACCTTCCCTATGTCTTCAGTTGAGGACACCTATTTCGTTCTCAGTCTTGAATAAACTGCTTCAAATAACCTCTTCCGATGAACTCTTCAATCACATTTTTGAAAGAAAAATAATCATTGATATCATGCCCATGGTCTTTATAGAAAGAACACAATTTCTTCTTGTCTTTATGCTCTAGGTTACTCCTCATTGGAGTTGGCCATTTTACAAAAAGCTCTTTTTAAACCATAACTAAAATATAAGTCGGGGTGAAATTGAATAAAATATAAACTTTAGAAGGGTCAGACTCCTCCTATAGGGTACGGCCGAAAGATAGTCGATCCCTAACAATTGCTCTTATTAGCGGGTTCTACTTCACTAATATCTTCATTGGCCTTTCTCTTCTTTTTTCTCTCTCATCAGCCTAAGCAAATTGTTCTACTTTAAAGAAGAAAGCAGTGAGAGTAATTGGAGGTTTGAAGTTGGGGTTAAAGGGGAAATTTTATTTTTGATCTAGATGTCTGTAAGGCCATGATCTGCATTTCCTTCGTGACTTATTGGATTCCAATCGTCTCTTTCTTGAACCTATCCACATAATCCTTGACTAATTCATCTAACTTCTGCTTAAAAGTAAGCAGACGTGTTCTTGTCTTTCCGTACCTTCTCTGTATACACATCTAGATGTGTATAAGAGACAGTGATACAATAGGGGTAGCTTAAAAATTTTGATCAACTAGTATCATCCGAAATAGTCAAGCAACGCCTTTAAAGGGTACCGGGAACCCTTAGCAGAAGTATAAGAGACAGGTACTGATTTATGGGACATACCTAGACGCCTACGCGTCCAAGTATGTGCCTTCAAGAAGTACTCCCATCATAGGAATCAAAGTTTGGAGTTTTCCACCTCCTCGAAAGAGACTCTGCATGATATTATAATGAAGGGAAGTGAATACTTGTATCCGTAAAGGTATGATTTAGAATCTAGAATTCATAAAAGTGACCATAAGAATCGCGTAAATCCTAGGTCTAGCATTCGATCAATTCATGGTATTTGCAGTGTATTAGAGAGGGTGCAAATGCATATCTTTTATACATTAGATGTGTTCAAGAGACAAATGCATTTTCACCGAGCTCCTTTACAGTACTCTCTGCCCAATGCAAGCTCACTTTAAAAGAGGCCTTGGGCAAACCGACCTGTATGCTCCTGCCGGGCGGACTCAATTAAAGTGAGCTCATATGTCCCTTGCTCATTTCGCCTTCTCTCCGATTGGATGCCCTTTCCCCCTCGTTGGCATTCGGCTGAGAGTGGAAAATCTGGGGATTGCCACCTGAATTGCGTGAAGGCTATTCATCGGGAGAGGTGGCGCTTGATTGACACTAGGAAAAGGATCGTCCGTACTGTTAAGCTGTCTGCTGCCTACACATACTAGATGTGTTCATAAGAGACCAGAACTTAACGACTATCTTCCTTTCTCTCGTGTTACCCCTACCGATCCATCTCCTATGCGATCGACACGAGTGATGTTGAATTGAAATTTCTTTGCCTTTGTCGGCGTTGCTCTGTGAGTGTTACGCGTGTTAGATGCCATATCCTAGTATTGAATTTTAGTTCAGTGTTCCCATAGACGGCGCTAAATGTTGTTGCAAAAATCTGAATTAGTTTTAGCCCGTGTACAATATCGTCCAAAGTAAGGATGAGCACAAGGTGTAGTACCTATGTCCGGATTACCTGAAAATAAAAAGGGGGGACCGTGTCCCCTAGGGTAGACTCTGACACTCAAATTAGTATTTAGACCAAAGAGTAAAATTTAATAATAATTTAGAACTTGAATAATTAGGAAAGTAATTCCCTAAATCTGACTTGTCACTTTGATATTTATATCCGAAACCGATGAGTCAGGTCGATCCGTGGGTCGAATAAATAATACTTGACATATTTGCACTTATTTGAACCACAGGGATAAAATTATTAGAATACCCCTAGTAGACTCGGGCCGGAGTCACATGTAATATTGTCATTGGATGTATTACTTTGGCATCATAAAGTAGTATAATACAAGTGTCGCAATATACAAATCCAAAATTATTAGCATAATTTACAGAACGTCTATTTTATTAATGAACCTTGGAACTGCCTTATTCGTCTGCTTATTCATATTTCCCAATGAGCATTTTTCTTTCATCTCTATTGTCCTATTTACAAATCTCACGAGCTTTTCTTTCCTTCTTGCTTTCTCTATTCAGTTTCTTTCGACGAGTACTTATATTATCATATTCAAAAGCCGTGCTTTGGATAATCGTACAACATAATGCAGTAAGTGAACATATAAATTGGATATCTATTCACTGAGCAACATTGAAACCTAGCTGTGAACATACAATTATTTTGCAACGGAACTATTTGCACGAGTGATTATCAGTTCCATTGCAGCATGATATTTTGGGTAATGAGAAGCATGCAAAAGGATTGATTTAAGTAAATAGACTCTAGTAATGTTAAAGGATATCCATTTGCATATATCCTTCAATAGACTTGCCAAGAAATTTCATTACACTTTAACAGGAAAAGTCAAGCTCAGTGAAAAACGAGATTCACAAAAGAGTCTTTTTAAGTTAAAATGTAATCAATTCGAATAGACTTCTTAAACGTGGTGTTAAAGTTTTACAACTTATTTACGAACAAATTGCACTTCGACATATATGCTAAGATGTGTTTAGATGTACTTGCAAAGAAGTTTCATCGTATATTCTTAGTTTCGTAATAGATAAAAGGAGTTACAAGTAGGTTTATAAATTGTAAACTCAATTCTAGTTTCACAACAAAGAAAGGAAGATAGTATTAAGATAGGTAATTTCTGAATTCCATGAAAAGGATAAGTAAGTCCTTTTTAAGTCTAACATATAGTCAATTCTTGTATAATAATTCCATATATGTAAAAGCAAATGAAAATATAACTCAAGATTTGATTGGATAATGGTTAAAAATAGAAGGGAAAGAAAGAAAATTATATCAAACAAGAACTCGCCACCCTTAATAACACGCTCATCCCAACTTCCTAAGAAGAAGACGAACAACAAAAGAAAATATAAATTACTAAATCTATCTAAGTATTTCTAATTATCAAATTCAAACCTAAAAACCCAAAGAAATTGAAAAGCGTTACGCTAACAAAATTGCAAATAAGATTTCTCAAGAAAACGGTTAAAAACACGATTAGCAAGAGAAAACGGTTTAAAACACAACTAGCAAGATAAAATGATTAAAAACACGATTAGTAGAATCCTCCACACTAACCACCATAAGTTTCACCTTGTACTTGTTTCTTATTTCCTCATCACAAAATCGATAAATTAGGTTTCTTATTTCTAGATCACAAAATCAATAAAATAGCCAATATATTAAATACACCAATGAGGTATAAGAAGAACAAGAACTGTCTCTTAACACGGTCTTCCAGTGTCAATGACATGGTAGTAAGGGGATCTTCACCCAAGATGTTGGGTTTAAAATCCATTAAAAAGGTGTCTCTTATACAGTACATAGGGGAAAAATTTACCCACCCCCATTAACACGCTTACGACCACCCTTTTGCATTGAAAGAACTCTCAAAATTTCCTAAAATGTAGCTAAATTTGTGGGAAAGTGGTCATGAAAATACTTATAAAACATGAGTATCCTGTTAAGCAGTATTTTGCAATAGAATTATGTAAGCTAGAAAATCATTTTCTGTCTCTTATACACATCTAGATGTGATAAGTGATACGGGTAGACATCCTTGTGTATTATAAGTATTTTCTATGCAATTTGCATACATGCTTTGATAGACTTGCCAAGAAATTTTATTACACCTTTCAAGGAAAAGTCTGAAGTCAATAAAAAAGACTCTTATCACAAAAGAGTCTTTTAAGTTAAAAAGTAATCAACTCGAAGAGGATGGACTTCTTGAACGTGAAGTAAAGTTTTACAACTTATTTACGAATAAATTGCACTTAGACATAAATGATAAGATGTGTTTAGATGTACTTGCAAAGAAACTTAATTGTATATTCTTAGTTTCGTAATAGATAAAGGGAGTTACAAGTTAAGTTTCGAGATAAATTGTAAACTCAATTCTAGTTTCGCAATAGAGAAAGGAAGATAGTGTTAAGATAGGTAATTGTTGAATTTCATGAAAAGGATAAGTCATTTTTAAGTCTAACATATAGTCAATTCTCGCATAATAATTCCATTTATGAAAAGTAAATGAAGATATAACTCAATATTTGATTGGATAAGGGTTAAAAATAGAAAGGAAAGAAAGAATATTATATCGAACAAAACCTCCCCACCCCTTAATAACACGCTCATCCCAACATCCTAGGAAGAAGATGAACAACAAAGGAAAATATAAATTACTAAATCTATCTAAATATTTTCTAATTATCAAACTGATCCAGCCAAAAAAAAGCCCAAAGAAGCTGAAGAGTGATCTAGCTAACGAAATTGCAAAATAGATTTCTCAAGAAAACGGTTAAAAACACGATTAGCAAGAGAAAACGGTTAAAAACACAATTAGCAAGAGAAAATGATTAAAAACACGATTAGCAGACTCCTCCACACTTATCATCTCAAGTTTCACCTTGTACCAATTTCTTATTTCCTCATCACAAAATCAATAAATTAGGTTTCTTATTTCTATATCACAAAATCAATAAAATAGCACAATATGGTAAATACACCATATTTTGCATTTTACCAATTGTTCTTGTTCTTTTTGTTTGAGTCAACATACAGAACACGGTCTTCCAAAAGGAATGACATGGTAATAATTCCATATGTGACCCAAGATTTGGGTGAAAAAGGATTAAAAAGGAAAAAAGTAGTATATAGGGGAAAAATTTCCCTACCCCCATTAACTCGCTTACAACCAGCCTCTCATTGCAAGAACTCTCAAAATTTAGCCTAAAATGTATATGATTTTGTGAGAAATTGGTCATGAAAATACTTATAAAACATGAGGATCCTCTTACCATACTATTTTGCAATGGAACTATTTCCGCGAGAAAATATTTTGGGTAATGAAAAGCATGCAAAAGGATTGATTTAAGTAAATAGATTGTGGTAATGTTAAAGGACATGCATTTGCATATATACTTTGATAGACTTGCCAAGAAATTTTATTACACTCTTTAAGGAAAAGTCCAAACTTAATAAAAAAGACGAGACTCACAAAAGAGTCTTTTAAGTCAAAACGTAATCAACTCGTCTAGACTTCTTGAACGTGATGGTCAAGTTTTACAACTTATTTACGAACAAATTGCATGTAGACATATATGTTAGGATGTGTTTAGGTGTACTTGCGAAGAAACTTCGTCGTATATTCCTAGTTTCACAATAGAAAAGTCTATTCGCAAGTTAAGTATACACAAGATAATTTAATTCAATTCTAGTTTCGCAATAGAGAAAGAAAGATAGCATTAAGATAGGTAATTTCTAAATTCAGTGAAAAGGATAAATAAGTCATTTTTAAGTCTAACATATAGTCAATTCTCACATAATAATTCCATATATGAAAAATAAATGAAAATATAACTCAAGATTTGATTGGACAAGGGTTAAAAATAGAAACGAAAGAAAGAAAATTATATGGAACAGGCAATTACCCACCCCCTAATAACACTCTTATCCACATCTTGATAATTTATAAGACTTCAATTCTATAACTTCCCCTAAAATTTATGTTAATGTTTTCTTATTACTCATTTAGATTTTTAAAAAAAAATTATACCTCCTTTAACTTTATCTCATCACAAAATCGGTAAATTAGGTTTCTTATTTCCAGATCAGAATCAGTAAAATAAGAATTCTTGTACACCTTATTTTCTATTTTATCAGTTATTCTTGTTCTTTTTGTGTGAGTCAACGTAAAGAACACGACCATCCCAAAGGAAATGACATGGTAATAATTCCATCCGTGACCCAAGATCTAGGTGAAAAGGGTTAAAAAAGAAAGAAATTAGTAGATAGGGGAAATTTTCCCCCACCTCTATTAACACACTTATGACCGCTCTCTTGCATTGCAAGAACTCTCAAAATTTCCTAAAATGTAGCTGAATTTGTGAGAAATTGGTCATGAAAATACTTATGTTTCCTAACATGCAGTTGAATTTGTGAGAAATTAGTCATGAAAATACTTATAAAACACAAGGATCCTCTACCCGTGCGACTCTCAAATTTCACCTTTGCTGGTTTGTTATTTTCTAGTTACAAAGTTGGTAAAACGCACAATAAGAAGCAGCTCAAAGTAAAGCAGACCTCCGAATTTGTATGCCGCAACATCTTAGATCTAATGACATGAACTGCCCCAACATTTTGTATCTAATCACATGAATTGAAAAGTTTTTTTTTTTTTAATAAAAAATCATTTTGGTACATATATTAACATTTGAAAAAAAAAGTATAATTATTTATATGGTTTAGGGTTAATTTTGTGTAATTAATACTATTTAATATTAAATACCAAAAAAGTTATATATATATTTTTTGTGAATTACTAAACAAATATTGAAGAATAGTGAGAACAAAAAATAATAATAAAAAGTTTAACAATTCTTAGTTTTTTAAATGAAACACTCACACATACACATATATAATTATATATATAACATGAAAATTTGATCACACATGGACCTTAATAATGAACTTCAGAATAAGTAATTATACCTTACAAAATATTTTTATTTTTATAACATATGATAATCTTTATACAAATCAAAATCAAAATCAAAATTTATTTTTTCTGTTCAGTTGTAAATCAGAATCAATATATATCAATAGAAATTTTAATTAGTATTAGATCGAGAATGAAAACTTCTACATATGAATCAACAATATATCATGTGAAATATATCTAAAAGTTTGATTATTCTTTATTTACTTTATTTTATTAAGTCATATTCTTTTATTGAAAGTGTCATATTTCTTGGTGTTGTTTATCCTAAAATAGTTGTCTGTTGAAATGGTCAAAACAAATCAAATGGTAAGTATCATATATCATTCGAATTTTAAATTTTGAAGGGTAAAATTAGAAAAATTTAAACAATTCACATCAACACACTATTTTAAGAAGTGAGATTTCCAAAAAAAGACAAAAAATATTGGGACGAATGAAGTATTATTTCCAGGTATATTTTTTATCTGTAATTCATAAAAATCTTTTAAATCAATTAATTCGTATGCATAGTAGACGAAACCATTTATTTACTTCAAAGTAGATTTGAACAATTTAAAATGTAAGAAAATATTTTTAATTTTCTACATTTTGCTTTAAAAATTAAGATCGTTAGATAATGAGAAATTAAAAAACAATTGCCTTAATGTTAAAATTTCTTTAAAGGGATAATTTCAAAATTAGCATGAAATGACAATTATACCTTTTGTTCTTTAGTAAATTAACAGAAAGGTAGTTTCAAAAACTTCTCCCAAGATTTCTAATAATTTCACTTGGCACTCTTTAACCTTTTAATAAATTTTTTGACAACTTATTTGTGAAAATATGTGTGAGTTAATGTGTTTATTTGTATTTGTTTGAATTTGATTGAATTTATATAAACACACAATATTTTTATAAAAGTTGATATTTTGTATGATTAATCGCAAATTCACATAAACTACAAAAAATTAAAGTATAATTTTTGATGAAAAATTTTCGTCAACTTACTAAAAAAAAAAAATAAGAGAATGTTATAAAATATACTCTGTGTGTTAGTTTCAATAAAAAAAATAGAACAATTACAAATAAACCAAATAGTATATTAAAAAAATATATGGTTCATATTTTGTTTAGAAAATCACAAACTCCTGAGGCGGAAAAAAATTAAAATGTATCCTCTTATTTAAAATTTTTGTCAACTTAAGTATGAAAATATGTATGTGTTTGTGTTCATGTTACAACTAAATAAAAATTAAAAATATTTAGGAACACATTATGTACTATAATAAAATAAATATAATTCGTATTTTTTTATTTTAGAAAATCACAAGCTCATAAATTAAAAACTGACATATATTTTTTTTATGAAATTAACCGAGAAAGAACATAAAAAATTGCATACCAATGGTATTTTCTAACAATCTCATTTAAATCTTACAAATTTCTTTTTTTTTTCTTTTTCCCTTATCTTATACCAAATTGATTTTTCCTACTAGAAGTAAAAATTGAATCAAAATTGCTTCTCTCTCTCCCCCTCCCTTCCCTCCTAAAATGATAGTATCAAAGACGGCCCTTTATGAGTATTAACTGATATTAACATAAGTGTTTTAGGGGAAGTTATAGAATTATCCCTTCTTTAAAACATATTTGGACTTCTATATGCTACGTAACATTAAAACACCTTCAATTATTTTGCAATGGAAATGTATACACACGAGAAAATATTTTATATTTTAAGTAATAAAAAGCATGAAAATAATTGATGAATTAAATACTAGATTGTATGCATTTAACGAATAATTTGCATTTGCATGCATCCTTTGATTGACTTGCCAGGAAATTTCATTACCTCTCATTTCAAGAAAACACTAAACACTATAAAAAGACGAAACTCACAATTCTTAATTTCATTACCGCATTTCAAGAAAACACTACGGACTATAAAAAGACGAACTTGTTATTCTTCAATATCAACATGTAATTAACTCAAATATACTCTTTTGACATAATGGTAAAGTTTACCACTAACAAAAAAAATTTATATGTTAAGGATGTGTTTGGACGTAAGACATACATGCACATTAACGATGTGTTTAGAGGTAATTACAAAAACTTTCGCTTATCTATCTTTAGTTTCGCAATAAAAATTGAAAGTTATTTATGAGTTTCGATGGTAAATTATCAATTCTAAGTACGTCTTCCAAAAGAAGTACTCTTATACACAAGAAGATGTGTATACACATAAAAATATGTATATGAATTCAAGATTTGAGTGGAAAACACATGAAAAATGAAAGTAAAAGAAAATATAACTTCACGTCTTCCCCACAACCCATTGACACACTTGAGACAGTTCACCCAAAAAAAAAAAAACATTAACGCAGAGGGGGAAAAATTAAAAAAAAAAAAAAAAAAAAAAAAACACCCAATAAAGTAAAAAGAAATTATAACTTCCCGGCACCCCATTAACACGCTTAATTATTACCAAAAAAAAAAAAAATCCCGCTCTTAATCGAAACACAACAGGAGAAAATGCAACCGAACGTCAAGGAAATTGCTATGAAGTTCACAGAAAAACGTTAGGCTCATCATGTGCTGGAGGAAATAGCAATGAAATTTTGAAAAGAGTAGGAAGTTGCTCCTCTATGCATGCAAGTTTTACTCTCCCTGGTTTCTTATATACCGTTCACAAACTCTTTTAGAATAGCAGAAAATCTCAATACACCCTATTTTCACTTCTATTCTTGTTCTTCCAAGACCCTCCAAATTACACCATGATTTCTGACAAAGATTGTAGCGGGAGAAAAGCCCAGAAGAGATTGCGGTTGGTCTTCAGAGCCACGTACTTTGTGGTTTCTTTGTCCAAGAAAGCAGCCCGCCACAGTGCCTCAGCTTTCTGCCCCATCCTGCAACGTGCTCAATCTTATGTTGCCATTGACATTCACCCGGCCAACCATCATAATCTCGACTTTGAACCCTTTCTTGATGTTGACAGGAATGTACTTGCTGACTTGGTTAAAGACAAAAACTTTGATGATCTCAACAAATATGGAGGAATTAAGAAACTTGCCGAAATTCTTGAGACTGATCAAAAGAATGACAGCAGTATTTCTGGGGGAGACTATAGTATCAAGAAGAGAGTTGATGAGTTTGGTTCCAATACTTACAAGAGAGCACCTGTTAGAAGCTTTGTGAGTTTCCTTTGGGAAGCCATGAAAGATTCTACTATTATCCTACTTCTTCTGTGTGCAACTCTGATGATAGGCTTTGGAATCAAACAGCATGGCCTGAAAGAAGGGTGGTATGAGGGAGGAAGTATAATTGTTGCTGTTGTGCTGGTTCTTGCAGTTTCTGCCATAAGCAACTTCAAACAAAGCAGACAATTCTTACAGCTTTTTGGTGAGAGTAGCAACATTGAAGTGGAAGTTGTGAGAGATGGTCGGAGGCAAGCCACGTCCATCTTCGATGTTGTTGTGGGTGATATTGTGTGTTTGAAGACTGGAGACCATATCCCTGCTGATGGTTTGTTCTTGGATGGGCATTCCATGAAGGTTGATGAATCTAGCATGACTGGAGAAAGTGACCAAGTTGAGATCAATGAGACTCGTAGAATCCTTTTCTGCTGTCTGGAACGAAGGTAATGGATGGGTATGGACGTATGCTTGTTACGTCTGTAGGCATGAAAACTACATGGGGTCAGATGATGAGCACAATAACTCAGGATACGAACGAACAGACTCCATTACAGGCTCGGTTAAACAAACTGACATCTTATATTGGAAAGGTGGGATTATTCGTGGCTTGTCTTGTTCTGGTGGTTCTGACGATACGTTACTTCACAGGGCATACTTTTGATAAAAGTGGGAAGAAAGAATTCATTAAAGGTCATACCAATACCAATCATATCATGAACTCGATTATTGGTATCATTACTGCAGCAGTCACCATTGTGGTAGTTGCAATTCCAGAGGGTTTGCCATTGGCTGTGACACTAACCTTGGCTTACTCCATGAAAAGAATGATGGCTGATCATGCCCTTGTTCGGAAATTATCTGCTTGTGAAACAATGGGTTCAGCCACAGTTATCTGCACTGACAAGACTGGCACTTCTCCTCACATTGAACCAAATGCAAGTTACCGAATTTTGGTTGGGCAAAGAGTCATTGAAGGAAAACAGGTCACTAGAGATCAGCTCGGATGTTATGGAGCTACTAAACCAAGGTGTTGGCTTAAATACAACAGGAGAAGTACAAATCTCACCGTCTTGTGATTTTCCTGAAATTTCTGGCAGCCCAACTGAGTCTGCTCTCCTTTCCTGGGCCGTCTTTGATATGCAACTGAACATCCAGCAGTTGAAGCATGCATATGAGATTCTCTACGTTGAACCTTTCAATTCCGAGAAAAAAAGAAGTGGCGTGTTGGTGAGGAACAATGATAGTAGGATAATTCATGTACATTGGAAAGGAGCAGCAGAGATGATTTTGGCTATGTGTTCAAATTATTATGTTAGAAATGGCATGCCCATAGGTATTGATGGCCAAGAGAAAAGGCAACTCGAAATGATAATCCAAGACATGGCATGCAGGAGCCTACGTTGCATTGCTTTTGCGTGCAAAAGGCTCACCGAAGAAAGTCAACTAGGATATGAAAATGTACATGAATTATGTTCAAATCATTGTTAGGCTTCGTGGGTTTGAAGGACCCTTGTCGATGTGTCTCAAAGATACACATCTTGCAGGAAAGCTGGAGTTACCATCAAAATGATCACCGGAGACAACATTTTCACAGCCAGGTCAATAGCATTAGATTGTGGAATTCTCAAACCCAATGAAGATATCAATGATGCAGTAGTTGAAGGTGCAACGTTCAGAAATTACTCACCAGAAGAAAGAATGGCAAAAATCGATGGAATTCTGGTAATGGCAAGATCAACCCCCTTTGACAAGCTTCTGATGGTACAAAGTTTGAAGCAGAAAGGCCAAGTGGTAGCAGTCACGGGTGACGGAACCAACGACGCTCCTGCACTGAAAGAAGCAGATATTGGGTTGTCAATGGGAATACAAGGCACAGAGGTGGCAAAAGAAAGCTCGGATATTGTCATTTTGGATGACTTTAATTTCAACTCCATCGTAACAGTATTGAAGTGGGGCAGATGTGTTTATAACAATATCCAAAAGTTCATCCAGTTTCAACTCACCGTCAATATTGCAGCCCTAGTTATAAACTTTGTTGCTGCAATATCATCAGGTGAAGTCCCACTCACAGCTGTCCAGCTTCTTTGGGTGAACCTCATAATGGATACTCTAGGGGCTTTGGCATTGGCAACTGAACAACCCACTGATGACGTCATGGATAAGAAGCCTGTTGGTCGAACTCAACCACTTATAACCAAAATCATGTGGAAAAATCTCAATGCTCAGGCTCTTTATCAAGTAACTGTCTTGTTGGTGCTACAGTTTAGAGGAAGCTCGATCTTTAATGTGAACAAGAATGTGAAGGATACCCTCATTTTCAATAGCTTTGTCCTTTGCCAAGTTTTTAATGAGTTCAATGCAAGAAAGCTAGAGAGGAAGAACATATTTGAAGGAATACTGAAGAACAAACTATTCATTAGTCTGCATAGTGGGAACGACAGTGGTTCTTCAAGTGATTATGGTGGAGTTCTTGCAGAGGTTTGCCAACACCGAAAGATTGAACTGGGGACAATGGCTTGCATGCATCGGGATTGCTGCATTATCGTGGCCAATTGGCTGGCTAGTGAAATACATACCACCTAACAGCGAATAGCTTTATTCTCATTTTCTTTGGGTTGGACCTGCAAACAAACAGATATTCTCAATCAGAGTAACCCCGAATCTATTTCTTTTCTTTAGATTATATATCTTCGCTTACAATTTGCAAGTAGATTGACGGCTATCTGATGTAGTTCATTATGTTCTCTACATTTTGATTTTAATATCTACAGCTCCGCTCTTGTCAATTGGAACTACAAGAAATATATCAAATAACTCCTTTTTGTTCACAGGTACTTGTCAGAATGAGGCATGTTGAGATGACATGTCAAAAACACAATAAGGTACGGTGTGTTTGATTGAAAAGGAACAATGAGTCAATATCAATCATAAATTTTACCAAAGGGTATAGGTACTTGGATGAAGATATATGACTTCAAAGGAAAGCAAAAGAGAAATGATAAATGCATATGCAGTTGGAAAAGGATAGCACGGCAAACAAGGCATGCAGTTATGCTGTAATATCGTAATCAAGCTGGAAGTTAATGGCTGACTTTCTTTCTTTTGCAGCCCAAAAATACGAGGTAAATCAACAGTAGATGGAGGAGGAAGGTGATAATAGTACAAAAATAATCCCATAGCTTCGTGAAAAATAAAAATAGAACTCTATTTCTCACTCTACAGCATGCCCATGAAACAACTTAATCACCAATTCGATTCTCTTGTAATCCATAATATTCATTGGCATAACAAGCACTGAAAGAACCAAAACATTGCTCAGTTACTTCTCTTTGTCAATTTACAACCAAGATCTAAAGACAAAAGTCAACGTCAAAGCAAGTAAAATGGAACTTTAACTCAAAACCCTCATACAATAAAAGGTAGAACACAATGGATGGGAGTCTATACAAAAATCCAATCAACGCCCAGAGGTTGCTATTACAGGATTAATGCCTAAGAAGCTTGAATTCTTCAAGATCCCTCTATTCATATGAAGATATAGCTGGGAAGATTACTATTTTCCACAGTCCTCTAATGAGTTGAGCTGCGGAACAGTATTCTGTCCAGGCTTGTTTTAATTTCTTAATGAGTTTGAAAATTTTGTTTAAGCTTTGCTTGTTTATTACTCATCTGAGTTATAATGAGCTTTGATCAGGCTAAGCTTCATTTGTGCTTGACAAGTTAATGACACAAAAAACTTGTTCAAGCTTAGTTTGTCTAATAAACAAGTCAATCTCATAAAGCTGTTAACGAGCCAACTCAAGCTGCTTACTTCATATTTCAGTCCTACCCATGGTACAAAAATGCAAATTTCTCTAACTAAGGGGTGGGCAAGATCATGCTCGAGTTTCATCGGTCCACAATATTCTGATGTAGTAGAATTACCCACTGATATGCAGTTAAATTCGAGATCTATTAGTTTTCACCATATTGGCTTAATAACAATATATACAAGTATACAACATCTGTTGGTGGGTTCCCCATCCCCTCTCACCTCATCATTTCTTCAACCGGATGCAGGTGACCCAAATAATCTTCTTGCTGACCATTTTGTGTGCAAGATATCCAAAGACATAACTCTAATTTCCCACGCAAGATAGGCATCTTTATGACCATTTTGTGTGCAATTAACTTATCACGTGTAACAGAATGGTATTTTGACCTGTGGAGCTAAGGTTTACTATGGATAGGAAAGGAAATGGATTACTTTAAACAGAGTGAAAGTTGGATCAATATTGCAGCCAGAAAAATGAGTTCAGATTCTCTGTCTTGCTCAATCATTTAGGAAGAAACTCTGATAAAATAAGCAACTCATGACATGAAAACTGAAAAGAACTTTTAGCTACAAAATATGTGTGTGTGTGTGTGTGTGAGAGAGAGAGAGACTTATGACAAATTAAAAGTGAGAACCACATTCTGCAATAATGCAAAAGCCCATAGAAATCCAAGTAACTTGATGAAGCAAGATTATATGGCTCCTCCCCATGACAAAGGAATAACACTACAGTTGTCTAATTTCATAGCAAAAAAGAAATTCAGATATCAGTTTGAGTAATTTGATCAACATTATCAAACTTCCAGTAGCAACTTTATTTTCTCAGTTGTTTAAGTTGGCGAGCATATTCCGATTGACCAGTTTTGTCATTGTTCTTTAAAAGACAACAGTCATAAAATCTTTGTACTACTAAACTGGAGAAACTAAGTAGAAAGAATACACGATAATATTCTAGAAAAGAATTTGATTCCTCACTTCCTTCCCCCCATTTCTTCTACATCCTATTTTATATAAACAAAATTATATTCTTGGAGCAAGGCTATATAGACATTAGTAGTTGCACATTGTCATGCCTTTTTTTTTTTTTTTTACAGTCATGGCATTTAATATCTGAAATGCAAGTTGTATCCAATATGGGTTGCGAAAAGGAGCTAAAGCAAATGTACAATGAAAATGTAGTAAGTACTACACTTTTAATTAATCTAATCTAAGACAACTTAGGACTGTGTTGTTATATTGGATTTCTTTTTGGTCTTCTAGTAATTTTTGTTGTTCCCAAAGACAATAGCCTATCCTACTTCTATCTAACTACAAATTCGAAAAACCCAATTGGGTTACCGGGACAGGAGGGAGAGAAACCCTGCTGAAACTTGAGTCCCACTGGGATTTTTGATCTTTAGTAACTAAGCAATATGCTAGGCTTCCTCCTATAGGACTATGTTACAAACAACTAATGACCAATAGATGGATGGAAAATGAATCCATATTGACAATTTGATATTGTAATACAGATGTGATATTTAGTTTTAAAATAATCTTATAGTGCCTTGTTTGCCGAGTATCCTGTCTCTTATACACATCTGTTTTATTATGGTAAGACATGCTTTATAACTTTTCATGTAATTCTACTGTGTTTGTTTACATAGGACGAGTCCTTGATATGTCCTATAATATATATATAGAGCGGAGCTGTAGATATTAAAATCAAAATGTCTGTCTCTTATACAAGTTAATTTCCTAGTCCGCCACCTCCTTCCTTTCCCTTGTTAGGCAAAATTGCAGGGAACTATGGTTTTCCTAGACAGTATAAGCAAACATTTCAGTCAAAAAAAAAAATCTTTTGTGATAATCAATAGAACCTACACTATAGACATCTACACTGTAACAAGACATGTCTCTACCAAAAAAAAAAAAATTCCTAGTTAATGTACAGTACATTAATGTGGAATTTTTTTTTCGAATTGGGTTAAGATGGGTTGTTTCAGTGTAGGTCCTGCGTTGGATTAGTAGGTGGACTTTTCGAATTGTATAAGGCTGTTTCTATAATTTATAGGTCATGCATCGGAGTTGGATAGACAAAGACAAAAAAAAAAAATACCATAACACACATATTGAGACAGAAAAATTTAACAATTGTTAGAGAAGAACTTGACCCCACTACTGCAACTACTAGTCATTTTCTGAAAGCATCATTTTTTCAAAAGCTCCGACCCCAAGTCCCACCACCCAACTTTGTAGGGACAAATTCTGATAAATTACTTTAAAGTCCTCATCCTCCTCGTACAACATAATACTAAGATACTAGAAAATTGGAATAAATAATCTTTTTTGTTTACCTGGGATTTTGACTTGTCGAGCTGAGGAGGGCCAATTAGGAAGGACCAGTGCTGTTGCCTGTTGGAGATGAAGGGAGCTGAGAGAAAAGGGGTAGGGTGGACAATTTTTCTATTTCACCTAATTGTAACGGGCCGTTGTAGGGCCCATTATTGTGCAACCACCAGTTGTCTAGACGAAGCTCTGAATTCTTATGGGCTCCATCCTCCCGGATATTGTTTGTGGATGTTGTTTGTCTTTCTTTCTGGGCTTTACAAATTTCGTGGCCCATAAGACTTACGGAAATACAGAAGAAACTTTGCAGAATCTATCCACCCATGTTGAATGAATTACTTGACCTTTAGTTTTCTGGGCCAAGCCCATGGAATATAAGTGACAAATATTGACGATTCAGGTGGAAAAATATGTAGAAAATGAAATTGCATTGATTTTTTTCACGCATTATTTTCAGTTGTTTTTTTTTTTTTTTTCCTTTTCGACAGCAGTTTCGTGCTTAATATTCTTACAGGGAGTTTGCAAAACTTGAACTTCTCAACTCAAAACTTTATTATTAAGTAATTTAACCAAACTCTGGGATAGATATGTCGGACTTCCTAACATTCAAGAAAGGATAAAAACTGTTATATTGACTTTGTAACTCTTAAAAAGTATGTAAATAATGTCTCTCTAGATATTGAGTTCTTTTATCTCTCCCTTGGGAGCTATAAGCTTAGACTAGGATTTTTTTTATCTTTTGTAGGAAGAATTCAATAGGAGGCCCAAAATCGATAGCGTTGGACACAGGTCTTGCAATATTTACTCGAGAACTCATTCCTCTAATTAAATTTATTGTTCTTTTACCTTTTATCATGTTTTAGGTCTCTTAAATTAGGGTTTTGAGATGTAGTCAATTGCATTGGAATAAACTCATGTTTTGATGTTATTCATGTATTTCTTTTTAAAAATTGAGTCTTTTTTATGTTATTAATACTTTCAAGTCTTTGGCCATTTCTTGAATGTTCATATAAATCTGTGATGAGGAGGACCAAGTAATTCGTATATTTAGGACTAATTAGCAAATACCATGAATTGATCGAATGCTAGACCTAGGATTTACGCGATTCTTATGGTCACTTTTATGAATTCTAGATGGCATCTAAATCATACCTTTAATTTTTGTGCTAGTCAAAAGAGAAATGAATTAGTAAAAAAAAATTATTATTGCATGACCATTGGATAATAACTAAGGAAAGAATTCAACCGACAATCTTGAAAATTAACGGTATATTGACTCCTTAAAACCTGTCTCTTAAAGCAATTAATGAAATTAAGATACCTTAACAACTTTTTGATCTTGAATTCATCTTGCTTAATTATTTTGCCCTACAATAGTATTTAGTCTTTAATTGTTAGTTAATTCAACTCTCTCAATTTTGGTACTATTCAAATAATGCCACCGCTAAGGTTTTCGATTCTTGATATACAATTCTTGCGGAAATGATACTCAACTTAACTTGATCTTACTTGATCGACCTAACCTTGTGCACTTGCAAGTCAAAAATGTCCTAACTTTACATCCATAGGTGAGTTACTTTCAACTTGGGGGCAAGTGGTACTTCACTTTGGAAATCTATGGAATTGTCCTCGAAGGGGTAAGTTGGCTACTCCACAAAGTAGGTATGACATAAGTACTTCACTTTGGAAGTCCATAGAATTGCCTTCAGTGGGGTAAGTCCTACTCAGGAGAGTAAGTATGGCATAGGTACTTCACTTTGGAAGTCCGTAGAATTGCCACCAGAGGGATAAGTTTTATTCGGGAGAGTAGGTGTGGCCTAAATGCTTCACTTTGGAAGTCCATAGAATTGCCCCTGGAGGGGTAAGTCCTACTCTGGAGAGTAGATATAGCTTAAGTACTTCACTTTTAGAAGACATTGGCATTGCTCCCGGATGGGTAAGGTGATATTGAAGGATGAGATATTTGACCCTTGGAAGGGTAGGACTCACTCTTGAGGTGAGACTTAGCTTGTAGGAGCCTTTAGTTGAGAAGATTTAGACTTGCCTTTAGGACTTGCCCCCGGAGGGGTGAAGTGATACCGGAGGATGAGATATTTGACTTTCGAAAGAGTGAATCTCACTCTTACGGTGAAACTTAGCTTTTGCTTATTGAGAGGTGCACAAGATTTCACCTTAAACAGGTATAGCGTGGCCTAGGAAAGTACATGAAAAGTTATATAAGGTATTAAGTGTATTACTCTTTAGAGTTTAGCTAGTAACACCTTCCCTATGTCTTCAGTTGAGGACTACCTATTTCGTTCTCAGTCTTGAATAAACTGCTTCAAATAACCTCTTCCGATGAACTCTTCAATCACATTTTTGAAAGAAAAATAATCATTGATATCATGCCCATGGTCTTTATAGAAAGAACACAATTTCTTCTTGTCTTTATGCTCTAGGTTACTCCTCATTGGAGTTGGCCATTTTACAAAAAGCTCTTTTTAAACCATAACTAAAATATAAGTCGGGGTGAAATTGAATAAAATATAAACTTTAGAAGGGTCAGACTCATCCTAGATGTGTACAGTTACGAGATAGTCGATCCCTAACATTGCTCTTATTAGCGGGTTCTACTTCACTAATATCTTCATTGGCCTTTCTCTTCTTTTTTCTCTCTCATCAGCCTAAGCAAATTGTTCTACTTTAAAGAAGAAAGCAGTGAGAGTAATTGGAGGTTTGAAGTTGGGGTTAAAGGGGAAATTTTCGGCCTCACCCCGGTCTGTAAGGCCATGATCTGCATTTCCTTCGTGACTTATTGGATTCCAATCGTCTCTTTCTTGAACCTATCCACATAATCCTTGACTAATTCATCTAACTTCTGCTTAAAAGTAAGCAGACGTGTTCTTGTCTTTGGGATCTTCTTTTGATTCCCAAACTTATTCAAAAACAAGTCTACTAGTTGATCAAAATTTTTAATTACCCCTATTGTATCATCTGAAATAGTCTGAAGCAACGCCTTTAAGGGTACCGGGGAACCCTTAGCAGAAGATGGCATCTGACGCTTCTTGAAGGCACATCTTGGAGCGTAGGCGTCTAGGTATTCCCATAAATCAGTACTCCCATCATAGGAATCAAAGTTTGGAGTTTTCCACCTCCTCGAAAGAGACTCCTGCATGATATTATAATGAAGGGAAGTGAATACTTGTATCTGGTACTCCTTCCTTCTTTTTCATCTATTCTATCCATTTTGGATTGTAGCTCCTTCAACATCTTTCTTAGATCCCCTTACTTTTCTGAGACTAATAGTACGGTACGATCCTTTTCCTAGTGTCTTCTTCTCTTATTAGCAACAAATGCATTTTCACCTGAGCTCCTTTACCTGGTACTACTCGGACTTGACAAGGCCTCTTTTCGTGATTTGCATTGGGCAAACCGACCTGTATGCTCCTGCCGGGCGGACTCAATTAAAGTGAGCTCATATGTCCCTTGCTCATTTCGCCTTCTCTCCGATTGGATGCCCTTTCCCCCTCGTTGGCATTCGGCTGAGAGTGGAAAATCTGGGGATTGCCACCTGAATTGCGTGAAGGCTATTCATGCTGGGAGAGGTGACGCTTCAGTTTTGTCTTCTGACCCTCTCCTATCAAAGCATTCTGCGCCTAAACTTACGAATCTCTTCATCCTTGTCCACAACCCAACGACGAATCCCTCGTGTTACCCCTACCGATCCATCTCCTATGCGATCGACCGAGTGATGTTGAATTGAAATTTCTTTGCCTTTGTCGGCGTTGCTCTGTGAGTGTTACGCGTGTTAGATGCCATATCCTAGTATTACCTGTTTTAGTTCAGTGTTCCCATAGACGGCGCTAAATGTTGTTGCAAAAATCTGAATTAGTTTTAGCCCGTGTACAATATCTTAAAGTAAGGATGAGCACAAGGTGTAGTACCTATGTCCGGATAAACATCTGAAAATAAAGGGGGGACCGTGTCCCCTAGGGTAGACTCTGAGTTCAAATTAGTATTTAGACCAAAGAGTAAAATTTAATAATAATTTAGAACTTGAATAATTAGGAAAGTAATTCCCTAAATCTGACTTGTCACTTTGATATTAGTATATCCGAAACCGATGAGTCAGGTCGATCCGTGGGTCGAATAAATAATACTTGACATATTTGCACTTATTTGAACCACAGGGATAAAATTATTAGAATACCCCTAGTAGACTCGGGCCGGAGTCACATGTAATATTGTCATTGGATGTATTACTTTGGCATCATAAAGTAGTATAATACAAGTGTCGCAATATACAAATCCAAAATTATTAGCATAATTTACAGAACGTCTATTTTATTAATGAACCTTGGAACTGCCTTATTCGTCTGCTTATTCATATTTCCCAATGAGCATTTTTCTTTCATCTCTATTGTCCTATTTACAAATCTCACGAGCTTTTCTTTCCTTCTTGCTTTCTCTATTCAGTTTCTTTCGACGAGTACTTATATTATCATATTCAAAAGCCGTGCTTTGGATAATCGTACAACATAATGCAGTAAGTGAACATATAAATTGGATATCTATTCACTGAGCAACATTGAAACCTAGCTGCACATCTCGTGCAAATAGTTTTGCAACGGAACTATTTGCACGAGATGATATTTTGGGTAATGAGAAGCATGCAAAAGGATTGATTTAAGTAAATAGACTCTAGTAATGTTAAAGGATATCCATTTGCATATATCCTTCAATAGACTTGCCAAGAAATTTCATTACACCTTTTAAGAGACAGGGATGAGCGTCAATAAAAAAAACGAGATTCACAAAAGAGTCTTTTTAAGTTAAAATGTAATCAATTCGAATAGACTTCTTAAACGTGGTGTTAAAGTTTTACAACTTATTTACGAACAAATTGCACTTCGACATATATGCTAAGATGTGTTTAGATGTACTTGCAAAGAAGTTTCATCGTATATTCTTAGTTTCGTAATAGATAAAAGGAGTTACAAGTAGGTTTATAAATTGTAAACTCAATTCTAGTTTCACAACAAAGAAAGGAAGATAGTATTAAGATAGGTAATTTCTGAATTCCATGAAAAGGATAAGTAAGTCCTTTTTAAGTCTAACATATAACCAGTCAATTCTTGTATAATAATTCCATATATGAAAAGCAAATGAAAATATAACTCAAGATTTGATTGGATAATGGTTAAAAATAGAAGGGAAAGAAAGAAAATTATATCAAACAAGAACTCGCCACCCCTTAATAACACGCTCATCCCAACTTCCTAAGAAGAAGACGAACAACAAAAGAAAATATAAATTACTAAATTTCTATTTATTTTTCATTATCAAATTAAAATGTAAAAACCCAAAGAAATTGAAAAGCGTTCGCTAACAAAAGTGCAAATAAGATTTCTCAAGAAAACGGTTCACTTCCCTTCATTATAATATCATGCAGGAGTCTCTTTCGAGGAGGTGATTACTCTTAACACGATTAGTAGAATCCTCCATGATTGCCACCACAAGTTTCACCTTGTACTTGTTTACATGTTCCTAAGAGACAAAATCGATAAATTAGGTTTCTCCTTACTAGACATCTACAAAATCACTTATAAAATAGCACAATTATAAATTAGACATTTTATTTTGTATTTTATCGCTTGTTGGAATAACGAGATGGAATAGTAAATAAGGCGGTCTTCCAAAAGGTGACAAGGGACATATCTAGATATGTATAAGAGACAGGGTTTTTTAAGAACTGTCTTGGGTACACATCTAGATGTGTACATAGAGAAAGGGCCATACCCATTTCCTATTAACACGCTTACGACCACCCTCTTGCATTGAAAGAACTCTCAAAATTTCCTAAAATGTAGCTAAATTTGTGGGAAAGTGGTCATGAAAATACTTATAAAACATGAGTATCCTGTTACCCGTATTTTGCAATAGAATTATTTATGCTAGAAAATATTTTGGGTAATGAAAAGCACGCAAAAGGATTGATTTAAATAAACAGATTGTGGTAATGATAAAGGATATGCATTTGCATATATGCTTTGATAGACTTGCCAAGAAATTTTATTACACCTTTCAAGGAAAAGTCAAGTCTAAGAAAAGACGAGACTCACAAAAGATTCCTTTTAAGTTAAAAAGTAATCAACTCGAATGGACTTCTTGAACGTGAAGTAAAGTTTTACAACTTATTTACGAATAAATTGCACTTAGACATAAATGATAAGATGTGTTTAGATGTACTTGCAAAGAAACTTAATTGTATATTCTTAGTTTCGTAATAGATAAAGGGAGTTACAAGTTAAGTTTCAAGATAAATTGTAAACTTAATTCTAGTTTCACAATAGAGAAAGGAAGATAGTATTAAGATATCTAATTGTTGAATTTCATGAAAAGGATAAGTCATTTTTAAGTCTAACATATAGTCAATTCTCGCATAATAATTCCATTTATGAAAAGTAAATGAAGATATAACTCAATATTTGATTGGATAAGGGTTAAAAATAGAAAGGAAAGAAAGAATATTATATCGAACAAAACCTCCCCACCCCTTAATAACACGCTCATCCCAACTTCCTAGGAATAAGATGAACAACAAAAGAAAATATAAATTACTAAATCTATAAATCATTTCGTTAAATATTTTCTAATTATCAAACCGATCCCCAAAAAAGCCCAAAGAAGCTGAAGAGTGATCTAGCTAACGAAATTGCAAAATAGATTTCTCAAGAAAACGGTTAAAAACACGATTAGCAAGAGAAAACGGTTAAAAACACAATTAGCAAGAGAAAATGATTAAAAACACGATTAGCAGACTCCTCCACACTTATCATCTCAAGTTTCACCTTGTACCAATTTCTTATTTCCTCATCACAAAATCAATAAATTAGGTTTCTTATTTCTATATCACAAAATCAATAAAATAGCACAATATGGTAAATACACCATAGATTGCATTTTACAATGCTTCTTGTTCTTTTTGTTTGAGTCAACATACAGAACACGGTCTTCCAAAAGGAATGACATGGTAATAATTCCATATGTGACCCAAGATTTGGGTGAAAAAGGATTAAAAAGGAAAAAAGTAGTATATAGGGGAAAAATTTCCCTACCCCCATTAACACGCTTACAACCAGCATACAACTCTTGCATTGCAAGAACTCTCAAAATTTCCTAAAATGTATATGATTTTGTGAGAAATTGGTCATGAAAATACTTATAAAACATGAGGATCCTCTTACCCGTATTTTGCAATGGAACTATTTCCGCGAGAAAATATTTTGGGTAATGAAAAGCATGCAAAAGGATTGATTTAAGTAAATAGATTGTGGTAATGTTAAAGGACATGCATTTGCATATATACTTTGATAGACTTGCCAAGAAATTTTATTACACTCTTTAAGGAAAAGTCCAAACTTAATAAAAAAGACGAGACTCACAAAAGAGTCTTTTAAGTCAAAACGTAATCAACTCGTCTAGACTTCTTGAACGTGATGGTCAAGTTTTACAACTTATTTACGAACAAATTGCATGTAGACATATATGTTACAGTGTTTAGTCTACTTGCGAAGAAACTTCGTCGTAAAATATATGTTTACAATAGAAATTTGAATTTACAATAAGTTAGATTGATAAATTAATTCAACTAATTCTAGTTTCGCAATAGAGAAAGGAAGATAGCATTAAGATAGGTAATTTCTAAATTCAGTGAAAAGGATAAATAAGTCATTTTTAAGTCTAACATATAGTCAATTCTCACATAATAATTCCATATATGAAAAATAAATGAAAATATAACTCAAGATTTGATTGGACAAGGGTTAAAAATAGAAACGAAAGAAAGAAAATTATATGGAACAAAATTTCCCACCCCTAATAACACGCTCATCCCAACTTCCTAAGGAGAAGACGAACAATAGAAGAAAATATAAATTATTAAGTCTATCTAAATGTTTTCTGATTATCAATTTGATCGCTAAAAAAAAAAAAAACCCCAATGAAGTCAAGAGTGATGTGGCGAACGAAATTGTAAAGTATTTTTCTCAAGAAAACGATTAAAAACACGATTAGCAAGAGAAAATGGCTAAAAACACAATTAGCAAGAGAAAATGAATAAAAACACGATTAGCAGAGTCCTCCACACTTACCACCTCAAGTTTCGCTTGTCTTGGTTTCGTATTTTCTCATCACAAAATCGGTAAATTAGGTTTCTTATTTCCAGATCACGAATCAGTAAAATAACATAATACAATAAATACACCTTATTTTCTATTTTATCAGTTATTCTTGTTCTTTTTGTGTGAGTCAACGTAAAGAACACGACCATCCCAAAGGAAATGACATGGTAATAATTCCATCCGTGACCCAAGATCTAGGTGAAAAGGGTTAAAAAAGAAAGAAATTAGTAGATAGGGGAAATTTTCCCCCACCTCTATTAACACACTTATGACCGCTCTCTTGCATTGCAAGAACTCTCAAACATTTCCTAAAATGTAGCTGAATTTGTGAGAAATTGGTCATGAAAATTTTCTTAGATGTTCCTAACATGCAGTTGAATTTGTGAGAAATTAGTCATGAAAATAATTATAAATGTTAGGATCCTCTACCCGTGCGACTCTCAAATTTCACCTTTGCTGGTTTGTTATTTTCTAGTTTCAAAGTTGGTAAAACGCACAATAAGAAGCAGCTCAAAGTAAAGCAGACCTCCAGAATTTGTATGCCGCAACATCTTAGATCTAATGACATGAACTGCCCCAACATTTTGTATCTAATCACATGAATTGAAAAGTTTTTTTTTTTTTAATAAAAAATCATTTTGGTACATATATTAACATTTGAAAAAAAAAGTATAATTATTTATATGGTTTAGGGTTAATTTTGTGTAATTAATACTATTTAATATTAAATACCAAAAAAGTTATATATATATTTTTTGTCTTTTACTAAACAAATATTGAAGAATAGTGAGAACAAAAAATAATAATAAAAAGTTTAACAATTCTATTTTTTAAATGAAACACTCACATGTACACATATATAATTATATATATAACATGAAAATTTGATCACACATGGACCTTAATAATGAACTTCAGAATAAGTAATTATACCTTACAAAATATTTTTATTTTTTATAACATATGATAATCTTTATACAAATCAAAATCAGTAAATCAAAATTTATTCTTTCTGTTCAGTTGTAAATCAGAATCAATATATATCAATAGAAATTTTAATTAGTATTAGATCGAGAATGAAAACTTCTACATATGAATCAACAATATATCATGTGAAATATATCTAAAAGTTTGATTATTCTTTATTTACTTTATTTTATTAAGTCATATTCTTTTATTGAAAGTGTCATATTTCTTGGTGTTGTTTATCCTAAAATAGTTGTCTGTTGAAATGGTCAAAACAAATCAAATGGTAAGTATCATATATCATTCGAATTTTAAATTTTGAAGGGTAAAATTAGAAAAATTTAAACAATTCACATCAACACACTATTTTAAGAAGTGAGATTTCCAAAAAAAGACAAAAAATATTGGGACGAATGAAGTATTATTTCCAGGTATATTTTTTTATCTGTAATTCATAAAAATCTTTTAAATCAATTAATTCGTATGCATAGTAGACGAAACCATTTATTTACTTCAAAGTAGATTTGAACAATTTAATGGGAAATGTAAGAAAATATTTTTAATTTTCTATTTTGCTTTAAAAATTAAGATCGTTAGATAATGAGAAATTAAAAAACAATTGCCTTAATGTTAAAATTTCTTTAAAGGGATAATTTCAAAATTAGCATGAAATGACAATTATACCTTTTGTTCTTTAGTAAATTAACAGAAAGGTAGTTTCAAAAACTTCTCCCAAGATTTCTAATAATTTCACTTGGCACTCTTTAACCTTTTAATAAATTTTTTGACAACTTATTTGTGAAAATATGTGTGAGTTAATGTGTTTATTTGTATTTGTTTGAATTTGATTGAATTTATATAAACACACAGAATTTTTATAAAAGTTGATATTTTGTATGATTAATCGCAAATTCACATAAAGACAAAAAATTAAAGTATAATGTTTGTTCAAGAATCAGGAGTCAACTTACTTCAAAAAAAAATAAGAGAATGTTATAAAATATACTCTGTGTGTTAGTTTCAATAAAAAAAATAGAACAATTACAATATAAACCAAATAGTATATTAAAAAAATATGGTTCATATTTTGTTTAGAAAATCACAAACTCCTGAGGCGGAAAAAAATTAAAATGTATCCTCTTATTTAAAATTTTTGTACTTTTAAGTTTATTGTAATATGTATGTGTTTGTGTTCATGTTACAACTAAATAAAAATTAAAAATATTTAGGAACACATTATGTACTATAATAAAATAAATATAATTCGTATTTTTTTATTTTAGAAAATCACAAGCTCATAAATTAAAAACTGACATATATTTTTTTTATGAAATTAACCGAGAAAGAACATACAAAATTGCATCCCAATGGTATTTTCTAACAATCTCATTTAAATCTTACAAATTTCTTTTTTTTTTCTTTTTCCCTTATCTTATACCAAATTGAGGAATCCTACTAGAAGTAAACCTAGATTGAATAAAATTGCTTCTCCTAACCCTCCCTTCCTCCTAAAATGATATTTTAATCAATTGGGCTAAATTGTTATAACATATATAAAGTTAAAGGAGGTATAATAGATTTTAAAAATTTATGAGTATTAAGTGATATTAACATAAATTTTAGGGGAAGTTATAGAATTATCCCTTCTTTAAAACATATTTGGACTTCTATATGCTACGTAACATTAAAACACCTTCAATTATTTTGCAATGGAAATGTATACACACGAGAAAATATTTTATATTTTAAGTAATAAAAAGCATGAAAAGAATTGATGAATTAAATACTAGATTGTATGCATTTAACGAATAATTTGCATTTGCATGCATCCTTTGATTGACTTGCCAGGAAATTTCATTACCTCTCATTTCAAGAAAACACTAAACACTATAAAAAGACGAAACTCACAATTCTTAATTTCATTACCGCATTTCAAGAAAACACTAAGGACTATAAAAAGACGAACTCACAATTCTTCAATATCAACACGTAATTAACTCAAATATACTCTTTTGACATAATGGTAAAGTTTACCACTAACAAAAAAAATTTATATGTTAAGATGATGTGTTTGGACGTAAGACATACATGTTAACGATGTGTTCAACTGCATCTTTGACTTCTGGTCGCTTATCTATCTTTAGTTTCGCAATAAAAATTGAAAGTATAATGAGTTTCGAAGGTAAATTCTCAATTCTAAGTACGTCTTCCAAAAGAAGTACTTTTAAATCAAAAGAAGAGTCAATACACATAAAAATATGTATATGAATTCAAGATTTGAGTGGAAAACACATGAAAAATGAAAGTAAAAGAAAATATAACTTCACGTCTTCCCCACAACCCATTGACACACTTGTTTATCACCCAAAAAAAAAAAAACATTAACGCAGAGGGGGAAAAATTAAAAAAAAAAAAAAAAAAAACCCAAAAATCTTATACACATCTAGATGTGTATAAGAAATGGGAAAGTAAAAAGAAATTATAACTTAGATGTGCACCCCATTAACACGCTTAATTATTACCAAAAAAAAAATCCCGCTCTTAATCGAAACACAACAGGAGAAAATGCATCCTACCGAACGTCAAGGAAATTGCTATGAAGTTCCCAGAAAAACGTTAGGCTCATCATGTGATAAACAGCAATGAAATTTTGAAAAGAGTAGGAAGTTGCTCCTCTATGCATGCAAGTTTTACATTCTAGATTTCTTATATAGATGCTCACATTTCTTTTAGAATAGCAGAAAATCTCAATACACCCTATTTTCACTTCTATTCTTGTTCTTCCAAGACCCTCCAAATTACACCATGATTTCTGACAAAGATTGTAGCGGGAGAAAAGCCCAGAAGAGATTGCGGTTGGTCTTCAGAGCCACGTACTTTGTGGTTTCTTTGTCCAAGAAAGCAGCCCGCCACAGTGCCTCAGCTTTCTGCCCCATCCTGCAACGTGCTCAATCTTATGTTGCCATTGACATTCACCCCGCCAACCATCATAATCTCGACTTTGAACCCTTTCTTGATGTTGACAGGAATGTACTTGCTGACTTGGTTAAAGACAAAAACTTTGATGATCTCATAACAAATATGGAGGAATTAAGAAACTTGCCGAAATTCTTGAGACTGATCAAAAGAATGGTATTTCTGGGGGAGACTATAGTATCAAGAAGAGAGTTGATGAGTTTGGTTCCAATACTTACAAGAGAGCACCTGTTAGAAGCTTTGTGAGTTTCCTTTGGGAAGCCATGAAAGATTCTACTATTATCCTACTTCTTCTGTGTGCAACTCTGATGATAGGCTTTGGAATCAAACAGCATGGCCTGAAAGAAGGGTGGTATGAGGGAGGAAGTATAATTGTTGCTGTTGTGCTGGTTCTTGCAGTTTCTGCCATAAGCAACTTCAAACAAAGCAGACAATTCTTACAGCTTTTTGGTGAGAGTAGCAACATTGAAGTGGAAGTTGTGAGAGATGGTCGGAGGCAAGCCACGTCCATCTTCGATGTTGTTGTGGGTGATATTGTGTGTTTGAAGACTGGAGACCATATCCCTGCTGATGGTTTGTTCTTGGATGGGCATTCCATGACAGCATGCTCAAGGTTGATGAATCTAGCATGACTGGAGAAAGTGACCAAGTTGAGATCAATGAGACTCAGAATCCTTTTCTGCTGTCTGGAACGAAGGTAATGGATGGGTATGGACGTATGCTTGTTACGTCTGTAGGCATGAAAACTACATGGGGTCAGATGATGAGCACAATAACTCAGGATACGAACGAACAGACTCCATTACAGGCTCGGTTAAACAAACTGACATCTTATATTGGAAAGGTGGGATTATTCGTGGCTTGTCTTGTTCTGGTGGTTCTGACGATACGTTACTTCACAGGGCATACTTTTGATAAAAGTGGGAAGAAAGAATTCATTAAAGGTCATACCAATACCAATCATATCATGAACTCGATTATTGGTATCATTACTGCAGCAGTCACCATTGTGGTAGTTGCAATTCCAGAGGGTTTGCCATTGGCTGTGACACTAACCTTGGCTTACTCCATGAAAAGAATGATGGCTGATCATGCCCTTGTTCGGAAATTTTATCTGCTTGTGAAACAATGGGTTCAGCCACAGTTATCTGCACTGACAAGACTGGCACTCTCACATTGAACCAAATGCAAGTTACCGAATTTTGGTTGGGCAGAGAGTCATTGAAGGAAAAAAGGTCACTAGAGATCAGCTCGGATGTTATGGAGCTACTAAAACAAGGTGTTGGCTTAAATACAACAGGAGAAGTACATATCTCACCGTCTTGTGATTTTCCTGAAATTTCTGGCAGCCCAACTGAGTCTGCTCTCCTTTCCTGGGCCGTCTTTGATATGCAACTGAACATCCAGCAGTTGAAGCATGCATATGAGATTCTCTACGTTGAACCTTTCAATTCCGAGAAAAAAAGAAGTGGCGTGTTGGTGAGGAACAATGATAGGAGGATAATTCATGTACATTGGAAAGGAGCAGCAGAGATGATTTTGGCTATGTGTTCAAATTATTATGTCAGAAATGGTATGCTCATAGATATTGATGGCCAAGAGAAAAGGCAACTCATAGAAATGATGAATCCAAGACATGGCATGCAGGAGCCTACGTTGCATTGCTTTTGCGTGCAAAAGGCTCAATCAAGAAAGTCAACTAGGATATGAACATCTTCCGGATACTGGACTGACCTTGTCTATTATGGGTTTGAAGATGTGTCGATTATTCAGTCAAAGATGCAGTTGAGTAAATCTTGCAGGAAAGCTGGAGTTACCATCAAAATGATCACCGGAGACAACATTTTCACAGCCAGGTCAATAGCATTAGATTGTGGAATTCTCAAACCCAATGAAGATATCAATGATGCAGTAGTTGAAGGTGCAACGTTCAGAAATTACTCACCAGAAGAAAGAATGGCAAAAATCGATGGAATTCTGGTAATGGCAAGATCAACCCCCTTTGACAAGCTTCTGATGGTACAAAGTTTGAAGCAGAAAGGCCAAGTGGTAGCAGTCACGGGTGACGGATGAAACGACGCTCCTGCACTGAAAGAAGCAGATATTGGGTTGTCAATGAACCGGAATACAAGGCACAGAGGTGGCAAAAGAAAGCTCGGATATTGTCATTTTGGATGACAATTTCAACTCCGTCGTAACAGTATTGAAGTGGGGCAGATGTGTTTATAACAATATCCAAAAGTTCATCCAGTTTCAACTCACCGTCAATATTGCAGCCCTAGTTATAAACTTTGTTGCTGCAATATCATCAGGTGAAGTCCCACTCACAGCTGTCCAGCTTCTTTGGGTGAACCTCATAATGGATACTCTAGGGGCTTTGGCATTGGCAACTGAACAACCCACTGATGACGTCATGGATAAGAAGCCTGTTGGTCGAACTCAACCACTTATAACCAAAATCATGTGGAAAAATCTCAATGCTCAGGCTCTTTATCAAGTAACTGTCTTGTTGGTGCTACAGTTTAGAGGAAGCTCGATCTTTAATGTGAACAAGAATGTGAAGGATACCCTCATTTTCAATAGCTTTGTCCTTTGCCAAGTTTTTAATGAGTTCAATGCAAGAATAAAGCTAGAGAGGAAGAACATATTTGAAGGAATACTGAAGAACAAACTATTCATTAGCATAGTGGGAACGACAGTGGTTCTTCAAGTGATTATGGTGGAGTTCTTGCAGAGGTTTGCCAACACCGAAAGATTGAACTGGGGACAATGGCTTGCATGCATCGGGATTGCTGCATTATCGTGGCCAATTGGCTGGCTAGTGAAATACATACCACCTAACAGCGAATAGCTTTATTCTCATTTTCTTTGGGTTGGACCTGCAAACAAACAGATATTCTCAATCAGAGTAACCCCGAATCTATTTCTTTTCTTTAGATTATATATCTTCGCTTACAATTTGCAAGTAGATTGACGGCTATCTGATGTAGTTCATTATGTTCTCTACATTTTGATTTTAATATCTACAGCTCCGCTCTTGTCAATTGGAACTACAAGAAATATATCAAATAACTCCTTTTTGTTCACAGGTACTTGTCAGAATTTTTTTTTTGGTTGATTCATTTTTTTAGGATACATGCAAATTTATTCTCGAGTTATTCTATGCACTCTAAACCCTAAAATCCACCAAAAATGACGTGTCAAAAACACAATAAGGTACGGTGTTTGATTGAAAAGGAACAGCAGTCTCCGGCATATCAATCATAAATTTTACCAAAATAAGAGATACTTGGATGAAGATATATGACTTCAAAGGAAAGCAAAAGAGAAATGATAAATGCATATGCAGTTGGAAAAGGATAGCACGGCAAACAAGGCATGCAGTTATGCTGTAATATCGTAATCAAGCTGGAAGTTAATGGCTGACTTTCTTTCTTTTGCAGCCCAAAAATACGAGGTAAATCAACAGTAGATGGAGGAGGAAGGTGATAATAGTACAAAAATAGATCCCATAAGAGACAGGTATTATGTTGTACGAGGAGGATGAGGACTTTAAAGTCTTGCACATTTCAGTGCTTAAGAGCCAATTCGATTCTGTTGTAATCCATAATATTCATTGGCATAACAAGCAGCTGAAAGAACCAAAACATTGCTCAGTTACTTCTCTTTGTCAATTTACAACCAAGATCAAAGACAAAAGTCAACGTCAAAGCAAGTAAAATGGAACTTTAACTCAAAACCCTCATACAATAAAAGGTAGAACACAATGGATGGGAGTCTATACAAAAATCCAATCAACGCCCAGAGGTTGCTATTACAGGATTAATGCCTAAGAAGCTTGAATTCTTCAAGATCCCTCTATTCATATGAAGATATAGCTGGGAAGATTACTATTTTCCACAGTCCTCTAATGAGTTGAGCTGCGGAACAGTATTCTGTCCAGGCTTGTTTTAATTTCTTAATGAGTTTGAAAATTTTGTTTAAGCTTTGCTTGTTTATTACTCATCTGAGTTATAATGAGCTTTGATCAGGCTAAGCTTCATTTGTGCTTGACAAGTTAATGACACAAAAAACTTGTTCAGTTAGCTTAGTTTGTCTAATAAACAAGTCTAGATGTGTATAAGTTCATTAACGAGCCAACTCTGCTCGCTTACTTCGTATATCAGTCCTACCCATGGTACAAAAATGCAAATTTCTCTAACTAAGGGGTGGGCAAGATCATGCTCGAGTTTCATCGGTCCACAATATTCTGATGTAGTAGAATTACCCACTGATATGCAGTTAAATTCGAGATCTATTAGTTTTCACCATATTGGCTTAATAACAATATATACAAGTATACAACATCTGTTGGTGGGTTCCCCATCCCCTCTCACCTCATCATTTCTTCAACCGGATGCAGGTGACCCAAATAATCTTCTTGCTGACCATTTTGTGTGCAAGATATCCAAAGACATAACTCTAATTTCCCACGCAAGATAGGCATCTTTATGACCATTTTGTGTGCAATTAACTTATCACGTGTAACAGAATGGTATTTTGACCTGTGGAGCTAAGGTTTACTATGGATAGGAAAGGAAATGGATTACTTTAAACAGAGTGAAAGTTGGATCAATATTGCAGCCAGAAAAATGAGTTCACAGATTCTCTGTCTTGCTCAATCATTTAGGAAGAAACTCTGATAAAATAAGCAACTCATGACAAAAACTGAAAAGAACTTTTAGCTACAAAATATGTGTGTGTGTGTGTGTGTGAGAGAGAGAGAGACTTATGACAAATTAAAAGTGAGAACCACATTCTGCAATAATGCAAAAGCCCATAGAAATCCAAGTAACTTGATGAAGCAAGATTATATGGCTCCTCCCCATGACAAAGGAATAACACTACAGTTGTCTAATTTCATAGCAAAAAAGAAATTCAGATATCAGTTTGAGTAATTTGATCAACATTATCAAACTTCCAGTAGCAACTTTATTTTCTCAGTTGTTTAAGTTGGCGAGCATATTCCGATTGACCAGTTTTGTCATTGTTCTTTAAAAGACAACAGTCATAAAATCTTTGTACTACTAAACTTGAGAAACTAAGTAGAAAGAATAAGATAACATATCTAGAAAAGAATTTGATTCCTCACTTCCTTCCCCCCATTTCTTCTACATCCTAGATAGGAACAGAACTATACCCCTTCGAGGACAATTCTATATACACATCTAGATGTGTATAAGAGACAGAGCTATATCTACTTTACAGTCATGGCATTTAATATCTGAAATGCAAGTTGTATCCAATATGGGTTGCGAAAAGGAGCTAAAGCAAATGTACAATGAAAATGTAGTAAGTACTACACTTTTAATTAATCTAATCTAAGACAACTTAGGACTGTGTTGTTATATTGGATTTCTTTTTGGTCTTCTAGTAATTTTTGTTGTTCCCAAAGACAATAGCCTATCCTACTTCTATCTAACTACAAATTCGAAAAACCCAATTGGGTTACCGGGACAGGAGGGAGAGAAACCCTGCTGAAACTTGAGTCCCACTGGGATTTTTGATCTTTAGTAACTAAGCAATATGCTAGGCTTCCTCCTATAGGACTATGTTACAAACAACTAATGACCAATAGATGGATGGAAAATGAATCCATATTGACATATTTGATATTGTAATACAGATGTGATATTTAGTTTTAAAATAATCTTATAACACAGGTTGCTTAGCATCAATCTCTTTACAATCCTCGAGTTGTGTTCACTTGTCCTCGTAAATGAGGATACTCACTATTCACTAACAATTACCTTCCTATGGAAACAAACACAGTAGAATTTCATGTATTTATAAAGCATGTTTACCATAATAAAACTGAGTCCTTGATATGTCCTCCGCAAAATATATATATATATATATATATATATATATATATATATATAAACCTATAACATTGATGAGTCTGTATAAGTTAATTTCCCTAGTCCGCCACCTCCTTCCTTTCCCTTGTTAGGCAAAATTGCAAATACTATGGCAAACAACAGTGGTAAAAACACCAAAAAAAAAAAAATCTTTTGTGTAATCAATAGAACCTACACTAGAGATGAAAACACTGAAACAACCCATGTGCAACCAAAAAAAAAAAAATTCCTAGTTAGTGTACAGTAAATTAAGTGTGCCATAGCCTAATCGAATTGCAATAAGACGTTTCCCTGTAATTTATAGGTCCTGCGTTGGATTAGTAGGTGGAAACGAATTGTATAAGGCTGTTTCTATAATTTATAGGTCATGCATCGGAGTTGGATAGACAAAGACAAAAAAAAAAAATACCATAACACACATATTGAGACAGAAAAATTTAACAATTGTTAGAGAAGAACTTGACCCCACTACTGCAACTACTAGTCATTTTCTGAAAGCATCATTTTTTCAAAAGCTCCGACCCCAAGTCCCACCACCCAACTTTGTAGGGACAAATTCTGATAAATTACTTTAAAGTCCTCATCCTTATCGTACTACATAATATAAGAGACAGAAAATTCAAATCATCTCTTTTTTGTTTACCTGGGATTTTGACTTGTCGAGCTGAGGAGGGCCAATTAGGAAGGACCAGTGCTGTTGCCTGTTGGAGATGAAGGGAGCTGAGAGAAAAGGGGTAGGGTGGACAATTTTTCTATTTCACCTAATTGTAACGGGCCGTTGTAGGGCCCATTATTGTGCAACCACCAGTTGTCTAGACGAAGCTCTGAAATGGGCTCCATCCTCCCGGATATTGTTTGTGGATGTTGTTTGTCTTTCTTTCTGGGCTTTACAAATTTCGTGGCCCATAAGACTTACGGAAATACAGAAGAAACTTTGCAGAATCTATCCACCCATGTTGAATGAATTACTTGACCTTTAGTTTTCTGGGCCAAGCCCATGGAATATAAGTGACAAATATTGACGATTCAGGTGGAAAAATATGTAGAAAATGAAATTGCATTGATTTTTTTCACGCATTATTTTCAGTTGTTTTTTTTTTTTTTTTAAAACTCGACAGCAGTTTCGTGCTTAATAGAGACGATTAGGAATTTGCAAAACTTGAACTTCTCAACTGAAAATAATGGCGTAAGTAATTTAACCAAACTCCAACTTTCACTCTGTTTAAAGTCTGTCTCTTATACACATCTAGATTGCTTCATCAAGTACTTGGATTTCTATCTAAATTACCCAGCCTAGTTGGGTACATTTCAAAACTTATTTCGTCTCTTACACTTTGTAACTCTTAAAAATATGTAAATAAGTGTCTCTCTAGATATTGAGTTCTTTTATCTCTCCCTTGGGAGCTATAAGCTTAGACTAGGATTTTTTTTATCTTTTGTAGGAAGAATTCAATAGGAGGCCCAAAATCGATAGCGTTGGACGAAGGTCTTGCAATATTTACTCGAGAAGCATTCCTACTATAAACTGTTGTTCTTATACCTTTTATCATGTTTTAGGTCTCTTAAATTATGAGTTATTGAGATGTAGTCAATTGCATTGGAATAAACTAATTTAAGAGATGTTATTCATGTATTTCTTTTAAAAATCTAGATTTTTATGTTATTAATACTTTCAAGTCTTTGGCCATTTCTTGAATGTTCATATAAATCTGTGATGAGGAGGACCAAGTAATTCGTATATTTAGGACTAATTGCAGCAAATACCATGAATTGATCGAATGCTAGACCTAGGATTTACGCGATTCTTATGGTCACTTTTATGAATTCTAGATTCTAAATCATACCTTTAATTTTTGTGCTAGTCAAAAGAGAAATGAATTAGTAAAAAAAAATTATTATTGCATGACCATTGGATAATAACTAAGGAAAGAATTCAACCGACAATCTTGAAAATTAACGTATATTGACTTGAACTGAGTTTATTCCTAGGCAATTAATGAAATTAAGATACCTTAACAACTTTTTGATCTTGAATTCATCTTGCTTAATTATTTTGCCCTACAATAGTATTTAGTCTTTAATTGTTAGTTAATTCAACTCTCTCAATTTTGGTACTATTCAAATAATGCCACCGCTAAGGTTTTCGATTCTTGATATACAATTCTTGCGGAAATGATACTCAACTTAACTTGATCTTACTTGATCGACCTAACCTTGTGCACTTGCAAGTCAAAAATGTCCTAACTTTACATCCATATTATAGGTGAGTTACTTTCAACTTGGGGGCAAGTGGTACTTCACTTTGGAAATCTATGGAATTGTCCTCGAAGGGGTAAGTTCTACTCCACAAAGTAGGTATGACATAAGTACTTCACTTTGGAAGTCCATAGAATTGCCTTCAGTGGGGTAAGTCCTACTCAGGAGAGTAAGTATGGCATAGGTACTTCACTTTGGAAGTCCGTAGAATTGCCACCAGAGGGATAAGTTTTATTCGGGAGAGTAGGTGTGGCCTAAATGCTTCACTTTGGAAGTCCATAGAATTGCCCCTGGAGGGGTAAGTCCTACTCTGGAGAGTAGATATAGCTTAAGTACTTCACTTTTAGAAGACATTGGCATTGCTCCCGGATGGGTAAGGTGATATTGAAGGATGAGATATTTGACCCTTGGAAGGGTAGGACTCACTCTTGAGGTGAGACTTAGCTTGTAGGAGCCTTTAGTTGAGAAGATTTAGACTTGCCCCCGAAGGGGTGAGGTGATCCTGGAGGATGAGAGGAAGTATTTGACCCTCCTAAAGGTGAGTGTCACTCTTGGAGGGAGACTTAGTTTATTGAAACCTTTAGTTGAGAAGATTTAGACTTGCCCCCGGAGGGGTGAAGTGATACCGGAGGATGAGATATTTGACTTTCGAAAGAGTGAATCTCACTCTTACGGTGAAACTTAGCTTTTGCTTCTGGAGAAACTCTAAAGCAGATTTCACCTTAAACAGGGTATAGCGTGGTACTTTAGGCCTGTCTCTTATACATGAAGATGTATATATGAGTATTAAGTGTAGACTCTTTAGAGTTTAGCTAGTAACACCTTCCCTATGTCTTCAGTTGAGGACTACCTACTTCGTTCTCAGTCTTGAATAAACTGCTTCAAATAACCTCTTCCGATGAACTCTTCAATCACATTTTTCAAAGAAAAATAATCATTGATATCATGCCCATGGTCTTTATAGAAAGAACACAATTTCTTCTTGTCTCTATGCTCTAGGTTACTCCTCATTGGAGTTGGCCATTTTACAAAAAGCTCTTAATTTAAACCATAACTAAAATATAAGTCGGGGTGAAATTGAATAAAATATAAACTTTAGAAGGGTCAGACTCCTCCTATAGGGTACGGTTACAGATAGTCGATCCCTAACATTGCTCTTATTAGCGGGTTCTACTTCACTAATATCTTCATTGGCCTTTTCTTCACTCTCTCATCAGCCTAAGCAAATTGTTCTACTTTAAAGAAGAAAGCAGTGAGAGTAATTGGAGAATTGACCACTGGGGTTAAAGGGGAAATTTTCGGCCTCACCCCGGTCTGTAAGGCCATGATCTGCATTTCCTTCGTGACTTATTGGATTCCAATCGTCTCTTTCTTGAACCTATCCACATAATCCTTGACTAATTCATCTAACTTCTGCTTAAAAGTAAGCAGACGTGTTCTTGTCTTTGGGATCTTCTTTTGATTCCCAAACTTATTCAAAAACAAGTCTACTAGTTGATCAAAATTTTTAATTACCCCTATTGTATCATCTGAAATAGTCTGATAACATTAGCAACGCCTTTAAGGGTACCGGGGAACCCTTAGCAGAAGATGGCATCTGACGCTTCTTGAAGGCACATCTTGGAGCGTAGGCGTCTAGGTATTCCCATAAATCAGTACTCCCATCATAGGAATCAAAGTTTGGAGTTTTCCACCTCCTCGAAAGAGACTCCTGCATGATATTATAATGAAGGGAAGTGAATACTTGTATCTGGTACTCCTTCCTTCTTTTTCATCTATTCTATCCATTTTGGATTGTAGCTCCTTCAACATCTTTCTTAGATCCCCTTACTTTTCTGAGACTAATAGTACGGTACGATCCTTTTCCTAGTGTCTTCTTCTCTTATTAGAAACAAATGCATTTTCACTCGAGCTCCTTTACCTGGTACTACTCGGACTTGACAAGGCCTCTTTTCGTGATTTGTATTGGGCAAACCACATTGTATGCTCCTGCCGGGCGGACTCAATTAAAGTGAGCTCATATGTCCCTTGCTCATTTCGCCTTCTCTCCGATTGAATGCCCTTTCCCCCTCGTTGGCATTCTGAGAGTGGAAAATCATGGGGATTGCCACCTGAATTGCGTGAAGGCTATTCATGCTGGGAGAGGTGACGCTTCAGTTGTTGTCTTCTGACCCTCTCCTTCAGCAAAGCATTCTGCTGCCTAAACTTACGAATCTCTTCATCCTTGTCCACAACCCAACGACCAGAATCCCCTCGTGTTACCCCTACCGATCCATCTCCCTATGCGATCGACCTGAGTGATGTTGAATTGAAATTTCTTTGCCTTTGTCGGCGTTGCTCCTGTGAGTGTTACGCGTGTTAGATGCCATATCCTAGTATTGAATTTTAGTTCAGTGTTCCCATAGACGGCGCTAAATGTTGTTGCAAAAATCTGAATTAGTTTTAGCCCGTGTACAATATCGTTCAAAGTAAGGATGAGCACAAGGTGTAGTACCTATGTCCGGATTACCTGAAAATAAAAAGGGGGGACCGTGTCCCCTAGGGTAGACTCTGACACTCAAATTAGGACACTATTTAGACCAAAGAGTAAAATTTAATAATAATTTAGAACTTGAATAATTAGGAAAGTAATTCCCTAAATCTGACTTGTCACTTTGATATTTATATCCGAAACCGATGAGTCAGGTCGATCCGTGGGTCGAATAAATAATACTTGACCTATTTGGACTTATTTGAACCACAAGGGTATAAAATTATTAGAATACCCCTAGTAGATTCGGGCCGAATGATTATGTAATATTGTCATTGGATGTATTACTTTGGCATCATAAAGTAGTATAATACAAGTGTCGCAATATACAAATCCAAAATTATTAGCATAATTTACAGAACGTCTATTTTATTAATGAACCTTGGAACTGCCTTATTCGTCTGCTTATTCATATTTCCCAATGAGCATTTTTCTTTCATCTCTATTGTCCTATTTACAAATCTCACGAGCTTTTCTTTCCTTCTTGCTTTCTCTATTCAGTTTCTTTCGACGAGTACTTATATTATCATATTCAAAAGCCGTTATCTCTGCTTTGGATAATCGTACAACATAATGCAGTAAGTGAACATATAAATTGGATATCTATTCACTGAGCAACATTGAAACCTAGCTGTGAACATACAATTATTTTGCAACGGAACTATTTGCACGAGATGATATTTTGGGTAATGAGAAGCATGCAAAAGGATTGATTTAAGTAAATAGACTCTAGTAATGTTAAAGGATATCCATTTGCATATATCCTTCAATAGACTTGCCAAGAAATTTCATTACACCTTTTAAGGAAAAGTCTGAAGTCAATAAAAAAAACGAGATTCACAAAAGAGTCTTTTTAAGTTAAAATGTAATCAATTCGAATAGACTTCTTAAACGTGGTGTTAAAGTTTTACAACTTATTTACGAACAAATTGCACTTCGACATATATGCTAAGATGTGTTTAGATGTACTTGCAAAGAAGTTTCATCGTATATTCTTAGTTTCGTAATAGATAAAAGGAGTTACAAGTAGGTTTATAAATTGTAAACTCAATTATATGCTAGTTTCACAACAAAGAAAGGAAGATAGTATTAAGATAGGTAATTTCTGAATTCCATGAAAAGGATAAGTAAGTCCTTTTTAAGTCTAACATATAGTCAATTCTTGTATAATAATTCCATATATGAAAAGCAAATGAAAATATAACTCAAGATTTGATTGGATAATGGTTAAAAATAGAAGGGAAAGAAAGAAAATTATATCAAACAAGAACTCGCCACCCCTTAATAACACGCTCATCCCAACTTCCTAAGAAGAAGACGAACAACAAAAGAAAATATAAATTACTAAATCTATCTAAGTATTTCTAATTATCAAATTCAAACCTAAAAAAACCCAAAGAAATTGAAAAGCGTTCTGGCTAACAAAAGTGCAAATAAGATTTCTCAAGAAAAACGGTTAAAAACACGATTAGCAAGAGAAAACGCTTAAAAACGCAACTAGCAAGATAAAATGATTAAAAACACGATTAGTAGAATCCTCCACACTTGCCACCACAAGTTTCAATAAACCTTGTACTTGTTTCTTATTTCCTCATCACAAAATCGATAAATTAGGTTTCTTATTTCTAGATCACAAAATCAATAAAATAGCACAATATATTAAATACACCCTATTTTGTATGCATCTAGATGTGTATTCTTGTTTGACTCAACGTAAAGAACGCGGTCTTCCAAAAGGAATGACATGGTAATAATTCCATATGTGACCCAAGGTTTGGGTGAAAAAGGGTTAAAAAGGAAAGAAATTAGTACATAGGGGAAAAATTTACCCACCCCCATTAACACGCTTACGACCACCCTCTTGCATTGAAAGAACTCTCAAAATTTCCTAAAATGTAGCTAAATTTGTGGGAAAGTGGTCATGAAAATACTTATAAAACATGAGTATCCTGTTACCCGTATTTTGCAATAGAATTATTTATGCTAGAAAATATTTTGGGTAATGAAAAGCACGCAAAAGGATTGATTTAAATAAACAGATTGTGGTAATGTTAAAGGATATGCCTATTTGCATACTATGCTTTGATAGACTTGCCAAGAAAGCACATTACACCTTTCAAGGAAAAGTCAAGTCAATAAAAAAGACAGACTCACAAAAGATCTTTATAAGCGTAAAGGTAATCAACTCGAATGCAAATCACGCAATGAATAAAGAATAACAAACCTAGAGACACATAAGATGATGCACTTAGAGATTCAATGCATAAGATGTGTATAAGATGAAGGAAATGAAATTAATTCTGACTACAACTGATATTTCATCTAGATGTGTATAAGAGACAGATCGTTGTAAACTTAATTCTAGTTTCGCAATAGAGAAAGGAAGATAGTATTAAGATAGGTAATTGTTGAATTTCATGAAAAGGATAAGTCATTTTTAAGTCTAACATATAGTCAATTCTCGCATAATAATTCCATTTATGAAAAGTAAATGAAGATATAACTCAATATTTGATTGGATAAGGGTTAAAAATAGAAAGGAAAGAAAGAATATTATATCTTCGAACAAAACCTCCCCACCCCTTAATAACACGCTCATCCCAACATCCTAGGAAGAAGATGAACAACAAAGGAAAATATAAATTACTAAATCTATCTAAATATTTTCTAATTATCAAACTGATCCCCAAAAAAAAGCCCAAAGAAGCTGAAGAGTGATCTAGCTAACAAAATTGCAAAATAGATTTCTCAAGAAAACGGTTAAAAACACGATTAGCAAGAGAAAACGGTTAAAAACACAATTAGCAAGAGAAAATGATTAAAAACACGAGGAGTCTGCTCCACACTTATCATCTCAAGTTTCACCTTGTACCAATTTCTTATTTCCTCATCACAAAATCAATAAATTAGGTTTCTTATTTCTATATCACAAAATCAATAAAATAGCACAATATGGTAAATACACCATATTTTGCATTTTACCAATTGTTCTTGTTCTTTTTGTTTGAGTCAACATACAGAACACGGTCTTCCAAAAGGAATGACATGGTAATAATTCCATATGGTGACCCAAGATTTGGGTGAAAAAGGATTAAAAAGGAAAAAAGTAGTATATAGGGGAAAAATTTCCCTACCCCCATTAACACGCTTACAACCACCTCTTGCATTGCAAGAACTCTCAAAATTTCCTAAAATGTATATGAATTTGTGAGAAATTGGTCATGAAAATACTTATAAAACATGAGGATCCTCTTACCCGTATTTTGCAATGGAACTATTTCCACGAGAAAATATTTTGGGTAATGAAAAGCATGCAAAAGGATTGATTTAAGTAAATAGATTGTGGTAATGTTAAAGGACATGCATTTGCATATATACTTTGATAGACTTGCCAAGAAATTTTATTACACTCTTTAAGGAAAAGTCCAAACTTAATAAAAAAGACGAGACTCACAAGTGAGTCTTTTAAGTCAAAACTTAATCAACTCGTTGAAACTTCTTTAATTTACTGTTAATTTACTAGTTTTACAACTTATTTACAGTTCTAAATTGCTCCTAAGATTTATGTTAATATTTATCTTAATACTGTAAATTTGCGAAAATACGACGAAGTATATTCCTTTACATAATAGATAACAATTTACAAGTTAAGTTGCAAGATAAATTAATTCAATTCTAGTTTCGCAATAGAGAAAGGAAGATAGCATTAAGATAGGTAATTTCTAAATTCAGTGAAAAGGATAAATAAGTCATTTTTAAGTCTAACATATAGTCAATTCTCACATAATAATTCCATATATGAAAAATAAATGAAAATATAACTCAAGATTTGATTGGACAAGGGTTAAAAATAGAAACGAAAGAAAGAAAATTATATGGAACAAAATTTCCCACCCCCTAATAACACGCTCATCCCAACTTCCTAAGGAGAAGACGAACAATAGAAGAAAATATAAATTATTAAGTCTATCTAAATGTTTTCTGATTATCAATTTGATCGCTAAAAAAAAAAAAACCCCAATGAAGCTGAAGAGTGATGTGGCGAACGAAATTGTAAAGTATTTTTCTCAAGAAAACGAAGTTAAAAACACGATTAGCAAGAGAAAATGGCTAAAAACACAATTAGCAAGAGAAAATGAATAAAAACACGATTAGCAGAGTCCTCCACACTTACCACCTCAAGTTTCGCTTGTACTGGTTTCGTATTTTCTCATCACAAAATCGGTAAATTAGGTTTCTTATTTCCAGATCACAGAATCAGTAAAATAACATAATACAATAAATACACCTTATTTTCTATTTTATCAGTTATTCTTGTTCTTTTTGTGTGAGTCAACGTAAAGAACACGACCATCCCAAAGGAAATGACATGTGTATAATTCCATCCGTGACCCAAGATCTAGGTGAAAAGGGTTAAAAAAGAAAGAAATTAGTAGATAGGGGAAATTTTCCCCCACCTCTATTAACACACTTATGACCGCTCTCTTGCATTGCAAGAACTCTCAAAATTTCCTAAAATGTAGCTGAATTTGTGAGAAATTGGTCATGAAAATACTTATGTTTCCTAACATGCAGTTGAATTTGTGTAAGAGAAATTAGTCATGAAAATACTTATAAAACACAAGGATCCTCTACCCGTGCGACTCTCAAATTTCACCTTTGCTGGTTTGTTATTTTCTAGTTACAAAGTTGGTAAAACTGCACAATAAGAAGCAGCTCAAAGTAAAGCAGACCTCCAGAATTTGTATGCCGCAACATCTTAGATCTAATGACATGAACTGCCCCAACATTTTGTATCTAATCACATGAATTGAAAATTTTTTTTTTTTTAATAAAAAATCATTTTGGTACATATATTAACATTTGAAAAAAGGTCTTATTTATACTCAGGGTTAATTTTGTGTAATTAATACTATTTAATATTAAATACCAAAAAAGTTATATATATATTTTTTGTGAATTACTAAACAAATATTGAAGAATAGTGAGAACAAAAAATAATAATAAAAAGTTTAACAATTCTTAGTTTTTTAAATGAAACACTCACACATACACATATATAATTATATATATAACATGAAAATTTGATCAAGTGAGAATCAATATATATCAATAGAAATTTTAATTAGTATTAGATCGAGAATGAAAACTTCTACATATGAATCAACAATATATCATGTGAAATATATCTAAAAGTTTGATTATTCTTTATTTACTTTATTTTATTAAGTCATATTCTTTTATTGAAAGTGTCATATTTCTTGGTGTTGTTTATCCTAAAATAGTTGTCTGTTGAAATGGTCAAAACAAATCAAATGGTAAGTATCATATATCATTCGAATTTTAAATTTTGAAGGGTAAAATTAGAAAAATTTAAACAATTATCACATCAACACACTATTTTAAGAAGTGAGATTTCCAAAAAAAGACAAAAAATATTGGGACGAATGAAGTATTATTTCCAAGTATATTGCTTTTATTTGTAATTCATAAAAATCTTTTAAATCAATTAATTCGTATGCGTAGTAGACAAAACCATTTATTTACTTCAAAGTAGATTTGAACAATTTAAAATGTAAGAAAATATTTTTAATTTTCTATTTTGCTTTAAAAATTAAGATCGTTAGATAATGAGAAATTAAAAAATAATTGCCTTAATGTTAAAATTTCATTAAAGGGATAATTTCAAAATTAGCATGAAATGACAATTATACCTTTTGTTCTTTAGTAAATTAACAGAAAGGTAGTTTCAAAAACTTCTCCCAAGATTTCTAATAATTTCACTTGGCACTCTTTAACCTTTTAATAAATTTTTTGACAACTTATTTGTGAAAATATGTGTGAGTTAATGTGTTTATTTGTATTTGTTTGAATTTGATTGAATTTATATAAACACACAATATTTTTATAAAAGTTGATATTTTGTATGTTTAATCGCAAACTCACATAAACTACAAAAATTAAAGTATAATTTTTGGATGAAGAATTTTTGTCAACTTACTTCAAAAAAAAATTAAGAGCGTGTTATAAAATATACTCTGTGTGTTAGTTTCAATAAAAAAAATAGAACAATTACAAATAAACCAAATAGTATATTAAAAAAATATGGTTCATATTTTGTTTAGAAAATCACAAACTCCTGAGGCGGAAAAAAATTAAAATGTATCCTCTTATTTAAAATTTTTGTCAACTTAAGTATGAAAATATGTATGTGTTTGTGTTCATGTTACAACTAAATAAAAATTAAAAATATTTAGGAACACATTATGTACTATAATAAAATAAATATAATTCGTATTTTTTTATTTTAGAAAATACAAGCTCATAAATTAAAAACTGACATATATTTTTTTTATGAAATTAACCGAGAAAGAACATACAAAATAATATCCCAATACACGTATTTTCTAACAATCTCATTTAAATCTTACAAATTTCTTTTTTTTTTCTTTTTCCCAATCTTATACCAAATTGATTTTTCCTACTAGAAGTAAAAATTGAATCAAAATTGCTTCTCTCTCTCCCCCTCCCTTCCCTCCTAAAATGATATTTTAATCAATTGACCTAAATTGTTATAACATATATAAAGTTAAAGGAGGTATAATAGATTTTTAAAAATTTATGAGTATTAAGTGATATTAACATAAATTTTAGGGGAAGTTATAGAATTATCCCTTCTTTAAAACATATTTGGACTTCTATATGCTACGTAACATTAAAACACCTTCAATTATTTTGCAATGGAAATGTATACACACGAGAAAATATTTTATATTTTAAGTAATAAAAAGCATGAAAAGAATTGATGAATTAAATACTAGATTGTATGCATTTAACGAATAATTTGCATTTGCATGCATCCTTTGATTGACTTGCCAGGAAATTTCATTACCTCTCATTTCAAGAAAACACTAAACACTATAAAAAGACGAAACTCACAATTCTTAATTTCATTACCGCATTTCAAGAAAACACTAAGGACTATAAAAAGACGAAACTCACAATTCTTCAATATCAACACGTAATTAACTCAAATATACTCTTTTGACATAATGGTAAAGTTTACCACTAACAAAAAAAATTTATATGTTAAGGATGTGTTTGGACGTAAGACATACATGTTAACGATGTGTTTAGAGGTAATTACAAAAAAACTTTCGCTTATCTATCTTTAGTTTCGCAATAAAAAATTGAAAGTTATTTATGAGTTTCGAAGGTAAATTCTCAATTCTAAGTACGTCTTCCAAAAGAAGTACTTTTAAATCAAAAGAAGAGTCAATACACATAAAAATATGTATATGAATTCAAGATTTGAGTGGAAAACACATGAAAAATGAAAGTAAAAGAAAATATAACTTCACGTCTTCCCCACAACCCATTGACACACTTGTTTATCACCCAAAAAAAAAAACATTAACGCAGAGCGGGGAAAAATTAAAAAAAAAAAAAAAAAAACACCCAAAAAATCTCTCGAAAATTAGAAAAAGATTAAAAAATGGGATCAAGTAAAAAGAAATTATAACTTCCCGGCACCCCATTAACACGCTTAATTATTACCAAAAAAAAAATCCCGCTCTTAATCGAAACACAACAGGAGAAAATGCAACCGAACGTCAAGGAAATTGCTATGAAGTTCCCAGAAAAACGTTAGGCTCATCATGTGAGGAAACAGCAATGAAATTTTGAAAAGAGTAGGAAGTTGCTCCTCTATGCATGCAAGTTTTACTGTCCCTGGTTTCTTATATACCATTCACAAACTCTTTTAGAATAGCAGAAAATCTCAATACACCCTATTTTCACTTCTATTCTTGTTCTTCCAAGACCCTCCAAATTACACCATGATTTCTGACAAAGATTGTAGCGGGAGAAAAGCCCAGAAGAGATTGCGGTTGGTCTTCAGAGCCACGTACTTTGTGGTTTCTTTGTCCAAGAAAGCAGCCCGCCACAGTGCCTCAGCTTTCTGCCCCATCCTGCAACGTGCTCAATCTTATGTTGCCATTGACATTCAACCCCGCCAACCATCATAATCTCGACTTTGAACCCTTTCTTGATGTTGACAGGAATGTACTTGCTGACTTGGTTAAAGACAAAAACTTTGATGATCTCAACAAATATGGAGGAATTAAGAAACTTGCTGAAATTCTTGAGACTGATGAAAAGAATGGTATTTCTGGGGGAGACTATAGTATCAAGAAGAGAGTTGATGAGTTTGGTTCCAATACTTACAAGAGAGCACCTGTTAGAAGCTTTGTGAGTTTCCTTTGGGAAGCCATGAAAGATTCTACTATTATCCTACTTCTTCTGTGTGCAACTCTGATGATAGGCTTTGGAATCAAACAGCATGGCCTGAAAGAAGGGTGGTATGAGGGAGGAAGTATAATTGTTGCTGTTGTGCTGGTTCTTGCAGTTTCTGCCATAAGTAACTTCAAACAAAGCAGACAATTCTTACAGCTTTTTGGTGAGAGTAGCAACATTGAAGTGGAAGTTGTGAGAGATGGTCGGAGGCAAAAAGCCACGTCCATCTTCGATGTTGTTGTGGGTGATATTGTGTGTTTGAAGACTGGAGACCATATCCCTGCTGATGGTTTGTTCTTGGATGGGCATTCCATGAAGGTTGATGAATCTAGCATGACTGGAGAAAGTGACCAAGTTGAGATCAATGAGACTCAGAATCCTTTTCTGCTGTCTGGAACGAAGGTAATGGATGGGTATGGACGTATGCTTGTTACGTCTGTAGGCATGAAAACTACATGGGGTCAGATGATGAGCACAATAACTCAGGATACGAACGAACAGACTCCATTACAGGCTCGGTTAAACAAACTGACATCTTATATTGGAAAGGTGGGATTATTCGTGGCTTGTCTTGTTCTGGTGGTTCTGACGATACGTTACTTCACAGGGCATACTTTTGATAAAAGTGGGAAGAAAGAATTCATTAAAGGTCATACCAATACCAATCATATCATGAACTCGATTATTGGTATCATTACTGCAGCAGTCACCATTGTGTAGGTAGTTGCAATTCCAGAGGGTTTGCCATTGGCTGTGACACTAACCTTGGCTTACTCGATGAAAAGAATGATGGCTGATCATGCCCTTGTTCGGAAATTATCTGCTTGTGAAACAATGGGTTCAGCCACAGTTATCTGCACTGACAAAACTGGCACTCTCACATTGAACCAAATGCAAGTTACCGAATTTTGGTTGGGCAGAGAGTCATTGAAGGAAAAAAGGTCACTAGAGATCAGCTCGGATGTTATGGAGCTACTAAAACAAGGTGTTGGCTTAAATACAACAGGAGAAGTACATATCTCACCGTCTTGTGATTTTCCTGAAATTTCTGGCAGCCCAACTGAGTCGGCTCTCCTTTCCTGGGCCGTCTTTGATATGCAACTGAACATCCACCAATTGAAGCATGCATATGAGATTCTCTACGTTGAACCTTTCAATTCCGAGAAAAAAAGAAGTGGCGTGTTGGTGAGGAACAATGATAGTAGGATAATTCATGCACATTCCTGGAAAGGAGCAGCAGAGATGATTTTGGCTATGTGTTCAAATTATTATGTTAGAAATGGTATGCTCATAGGTATTGATGGCCAAGAGAAAAGGCAACTCGAAATGATAATCCAAGACATGGCATGCAGGAGCCTACGTTGCATTGCTTTTGCGTGCAAAAGGCTCACCGAAGAAAGTCAACTAGGATATGGACATCTTCCGGATACTGGACTGACCTTGTTAGGCTTTGTGGGTTTGAAGGACCCTTGTCGACCAGAAGTCAAAGATGCAGTTGAATCTTGCAGGAAAGCTGGAGTTACCATCAAAATGATCACCGGAGACAACATTTTCACAGCCAGGTCAATAGCATTAGATTGTGGAATTCTCAAACCCAATGAAGATATCAATGATGCAGTAGTTGAAGGTGCAACGTTCAGAAATTACTCACCAGAAGAAAGAATGGCAAAGATCGATGGAATTCTGGTAATGGCAAGATCAACCCCCTTTGACAAGCTTCTGATGTGTACAAAGTTTGAAGCAGAAAGGCCAAGTGGTAGCAGTCACGGGTGACGGAACCAACGACGCTCCTGCACTGAAAGAAGCAGATATTGGGTTGTCAATGGGAATACAAGGCACAGAGGTGGCAAAAGAAAGCTCGGATATTGTCATTTTGGATGACAATTTCAACTCCGTCGTAACAGTATTGAAGTGGGGCAGATGTGTTTATAACAATATCCAAAAGTTCATCCAGTTTCAACTCACCGTCAATATTGCAGCCCTAGTTATAAACTTTGTTGCTGCAATATCATCAGGTGAAGTCCCACTCACAGCTGTCCAGCTTCTTTGGGTGAACCTCATAATGGATACTCTAGGGGCTTTGGCATTGGCAACTGAACAACCCACTGATGACGTCATGGATAAGAAGCCTGTTGGTCGAACTCAACCACTTATAACCAAAATCATGTGGAAAAATCTCAATGCTCAGGCTCTTTATCAAGTAACTGTCTTGTTGGTGCTACAGTTGTAGAGGAAGCTCGATCTTTAATGTGAACAAGAATGTGAAGGATACCCTCATTTTCAATAGCTTTGTCCTTTGCCAAGTTTTTAACGAGTTCAATGCAAGAAAGATAGAGAGGAAGAACATATTTGAAGGAATACTGAAGAACAAACTATTCATTAGCATAGTGGGAACGACAGTGGTTCTTCAAGTGATTATGGTGGAGTTCTTGCAGAGGTTTGCCAACACCGAAAGATTGAACTGGGGACAATGGCTTGCATGCATCGGGATTGCTGCATTATCGTGGCCAATTGGCTGGCTAGTGAAATACATACCACCTAACAGCGAATAGCTTTATTCTCATTTTCTTTGGGTTGGACCTGCAAACAAACAGATATTCTCAATCAGAGTAACCCTGAATCTATTTCTTTTCTTTAGATTATATATCTTCGCTTACAATTTGCAAGTAGATTGATGGCTATCTGATGTAGTTCATTATGTTCTCTACATTTTGATTTTAATATCTACCAGCTCCGCTCTTGTCAATTTGAACTACAAGAAATATATCAAATAACTCCTTTTTGTTCACAGGTACTTGTCAGAATTTTTTTTTTGGTTGATTCATTTTAGGATACATGCAAATTTACTCTCGAGTTATTCTATGCACTCTAAACCCTAAAATCCACCGAAAATGACGTCCCATCTGGCATATGATTACCAATAATTATTGAACACATTGCATTTTATTTCTAAAATACATCCGAAAGGTAAAAGGTTTTCCATGACTTCATCCGTTTACTAACTAAAACAATAAAAATTAATTACATAAAATCCCTAGAGCAGAAATAAAATAAAGGTAAGGAAAGTGAATATTAATCCAAAACTTAGCAGACAGGTGATATTATGTAGAAATCATTAAACAAAGCAAAAAGAAGACAAGAAAAAGAACTTTCTCCGCTCCCTTCTTACTGTATGTAAAACTCAAAGTTATTTTCAGCACCGAGAGGTACTCAGATCAAGTTTGACCATCCAGGATCTCGTCTGCTACCAAGAACAAAGGAGAAAAGGGTCAAATAATGGTTAAGCTATAAGAATATCAGCAACTTGATCCTTCTTTTTCTTAAGTTATTGAACAGCATTTGCCACCTCAACTTTCTTCTAACCCTCTCCATTATCCTGCCACAAATATGAATATGGTGGACCGAAATACCCAAAGGGAGAGAATTTTAACATAATCAGAAGCCAGAAGCGGGGTGATATTGACGGTCGGTTGATATTTCAAAAGAAAATTGATTTTGTCATGTACTTTACGTCAAGTATTTTTTGTCCCATAAGCCAGACCAAAAACACAATAACTGATTGATATGCTAGCTGGAAGTTAATGGTTGACTTTCTTTCTTTTGCAGCCCAAAAATACGAGGTAAATCAATAGCTTCATGAAAAATAAAAAATAAAACTCTATTTCTATCTCTATAGCATGCCCATGAAACAACTGAATCCCCAGTTTGATTCTCTTGTAATCCATAATATTCATTGGTATAACAAGCACTGAAAGAACCAAAACATTGCCCAGTTACTTCTCTTTGTTAATTTGCAACCAAGATCAAGGACAAAAGTCAACGTCAAAGCAAGTAAAACAGAGCTTTAACTCAATCATACAATAAAAGGTAGAACACAATGGATGAGAGTCTATACGAAAATCCAATCAATGCCCAGAGGTTGCTATTACAGGATCTATTCATATGAAGATATAGCTGGGAAGATTACTATTTTCCACAGTCCTCTAATGAGTTGACCTGAGGAACAGTATTCTGTTCAGGCTTGTTTTAATTTCTTAATGAGTTCGAAAATTTTGTTTAAGCTTTGCGAGATTGTTTATTACTCATCTGAGCTATAATGAGCTTTTATCAGGCTAAGCTTCATTTGTGCTTGACAAGTTAATGGACACAAAAAACTTGTTCAAGCTTAGTTTGTCTAATAAACAAGCCAATCTCATAAACTCTCATTAACCAACTCGCTTACTTCATATTTCATCCTAGTACAAAATGCAAATTTCTCTAACTAAGGGGTGGGCAAGATCATGCTCGAGTTTCATCGGTCCACAATATTCTGATAGGTGTAGTAGAATTACCCACTGATATGCAGTTAAATTCGAGATCTATTAGTTTTCACCATATTGGCTTAATAACAATATATACAAGTATACAACATCTGTTGGTGGGTTCCCCATCCCCTCTCACCTCGTCATTTCTTCAACTGGATGCAGGTGACCCAAATAATCTACTTCTGACCATTTTGTGTGCAAGATATCCAAAGACATAACTCTAATTTCCCATGCAAGATAGTCATCTTTATGACCATTTTGTGTGCAATATTTTTGTCATAACTTATCATGTGTAACAGAATGGTATTTTGACCTGTGGAGCTAAGGTTTACTATGGATAGGAAAGGAAATGGATAACTTTAAACAGAGTGAAAGTTGGATCAACATTGCAGCCAGAAAAATGAGTTCAGATTCTCTGTCTTGCTCAATCATTTAGGAAGAAACTCTGATAAAATAAGCAACTCATGACAAAAACTGAAAAGAACTTTTAGCTTCAAAATATGTGTGGGTGTGCGTGTGCGTGTGTGTGCGTGTGTGAGAAAGAGAGAGAGAGACTTATGACAAATTAAAAATGAGAACCAAATTCTGCAATAATGCAAAAGCCCATAGAAATCCAAGTAACTTGATGAAGCAAGATTATATGGCTCCTCCCCATGACAAAGGAATAACACTACAGTTGTCTAATTTCATAGCAAAAAAGAAATTCAGATATCAGTTTGAGTAATTTGATCAACATTATCAAACTTCCAGTAGCAACTTTATGTTCTCAGTTGTTTAAGTAGTTGCGAGCATAATCCGATTGACCAGTTTTGTCATTGTTCTTCATAAGACAACAGTCTTAAAATCTTTGTACTACTAAACTGGAGAAACTAAGTAGAAAGAATACACGATAATATTCTAGAAAAGAATTTGATTCCTCACTTCCTTCCCCCCATTTCTTCTACATCCAATTTTATATAAACAAAAATACATTCTTGGAGCAAGGCTATATACACATAGTAGTTGCACATTGTCATGCCTCTTTTTTTTTTTTTTTTTTCTTTTTTACAGTCATGGCATTTAATATCCGAAATGCAAGTTGTATCCAATATGGATTGCGAAAAGGAGCTAAAGCAAATGTACAATGAAAATGTAGTAAGTACTACACTTTTAATTAATCTAATATAAGCCAACTTAAGACTGTGTTGTTATATTGGATTCTTTTTGGTGTTCTAGTAATTTCTGTTCTTCCCAAAGACAACGACCTATCTTACTCCTATCTAACTACAATTTCGTAAAACCCAATTGGGGTTACTGGGACAGGAGGGAGGGAAACCCCGCTGAAACCTGAGTCCCACTGGAATTTTTGACATTTAGTAACTAAGTAGTATGCTAGGCTTCCTCCTATAGGACTTTGTTACGAACAACTAATGACCAATAGCTGGATGGAAAATGAATCCATATTGACAATTTGATATTGTAACACAGATGTGATATTTAGTTTTAAAATAATCTTATAACAGGTTGCTTAGCATCAATCTCTTTATAATCCTCGAGTTGTGTAGCTCACTTGTCCTTGTAAATGAGGATATTCACTATTCACTAACAATTACCTTTCAATGCAAACAAACACAATAGAATTTCATGTATTTATAAAGCATGTTTACTATAATAAAACTGAGCCCCTGATACGTCCTCTGCAAATATAAATATATATATACTAGTGTATAAGTTAATTTCCATAGTCTGCCATCTCCTTCCTTTCCCTTCTTAGGCAAACTTGCAAATGCTATGGCAAACAACAGTGGAAAAAACACTAAAACATTCTTAAAACACCAAGGAAAAAAAATCTTTTTTCTAATCAATGGTACCTACAGATGAAGGCACTAAAAGAACCCATATGCAACCCCCCCCCAAAATGGAAAAAAGTCCTAGTTAGTGTATTATAACATATCATAACAACACTGAATTGCAATAAGACGATTCTCTATAATTTACAGGTCATGCATTGAGTTAGTAGGCAGAAACGAATTGCATAAGATGCTTCTATAATTTATAGGTCATGTATTCGAGTTGAATGGGTAAAAATTTACCGTAAATCCACGAAAGACAAAAAAAAAATTATCATAACACACATATTGAGACAGAAAAATTTAACAATTTTTAGAGAAGAACTTGACCCCACTACTGCAACTAGTAGTCATTTTCCTCGAGCATAATTTTTTCAAAATCTCCGACCCCAAGTCCCACCACCCGACTTTGTAGGGACAAATTCTGATAAATTATTTTTTAAGTCCTCCTCCTCCTACATAATATTTAAATACTAGAAAAAAAAGTGAAAAAAATAACCTTTTTTGATTTCCTGGGATTTTGACTTGTCGAGCTGAGGAGTACCAATTTGGCAGGACCACTGCTGTTGCCTGTCGGAGATGAAGGGAGCTGAGAGAAAAGGGGTAGTTGTGGGATGGACAATTTTTCTATTTCACCTCGTTGTAACGGGCCATTGTAGGGCCCATTATTGTGCAAGAACCATTTGTCTAGACGAAGCTCTGAGATGGGCTCTATCCTCCCGAACATTGTTTGTTTTACGTGATGGGCTTTACAAATTTGGTGGCCATAAGAAAACTGACTGAAACACTCACGAAACTTTTCAGAATCCACCCGCGTGAATTATTTGACCTTTAGTTTTCTGGGCCAAGCCCATGGAATATTATAAGTGACAAATATTGACAATTGAGATAGAAAAAAATGTGGAAAATGAAATTGTATTAATCTTTTTTCACGCATGATTTTCAGTTGTGTTTTTCCCCGTTTCGACAGCAGTTTCGTGCTCAATATTCTTACAGGGCAGTTGGCAAAACTTGAAGTTCTCAACTCAAAAGTTTATTATTAAGCAATTCAACCATAACATTCAACCAAATTGTTATTCTTTTCAAGTTCTTTTCACTGATTTGTAACGTTTATTTTAGGTGGTCGATTATTAAAAATAGAATATGGCTACAGGCTACAAAAAAAAAAAAACCAACTCTAATTACTGTTATGCCAAATAAAGAATGAAATTTGATCACATATTTAAATTTAGGGAATTAGTGATTGAATATAATTTTGTCATGTACATTAATTTTGACAAATAATACTGAATTCGTAACTTTATAAATTATTTCTCATTTTCTTAAACAAATTATAGCTGTATTTTACAAATTGGTGAAGAAATGAATTCAAAAATGGCAGTAACCATCAAAGAAAGAATTCTTATAGCTTTCATTGAAGGGTCAGTGGGTTCTCAACTTATTGATCAATTGACACTTCTAATCTGCCTTATCTATACAAAACCAATAGAAAAGCAATATTAATCTTTTGAGATTTAACTTCTAGTAGTGAAAAGGTAATGCAACCACATCAGAGATGGTAGTGTTTGGCACCACGTTTTCCAAGTCTTTTGGTTTTCTATACACTATTCTTAAACTGGCATAATTTAAGTTAGCATAGCCAGAAAGTAAGTTTAATTTACGGTAATAATCATAATATTAGCATGGTTTTGGATGCGTCAGATAAAATTAAAATGACACAAAGAAAATTAACATTGCTTGCGCAACTATGACAAGCACAAATAGAGGACGATAATAATCATCTTATTTTACCATTCGTTAAAGAATTAATTTGGTAATATTCAAGAGTGATCAATGGCCCATTTTGATAATTATGAAACACACCATGTTAGTTAAAAGCTCTGCCAAACAAGCCGAGACAGCAACAATTAGATATAGGCAATTTAGTACTTAGTGTGTTTGTCGGGCAAGAAAGAAGAAAACGAGAGAATAGCTTCTTCTTTTTCTTGGGCCCTCGAATTGTATGACAAATGAAATAAGCTTGATTACGACACTGTACTTTATTCTGCAGTCAATTTAATGGGTGAGAAAACGTTATACTACTTATCTCTCCTAAATTTTTAACATAAAAATTAAAATTATTATTAAATATCTTAAATTTTAAACAAAATTAATTATATATGACTAAATTATTTTTTTGATTAAGTAATAAATTAAAAGAATATCAATATTAATTATAATTTAAGGAATTAATGGAGTTGAAAAAAATAAAAACAAAATTAATAAAAAAATAATTAATATTTTATTAAAATTTTAAAATGATACTTAAAATAAAATAAATTTCTTTAAAAAAAGAACACTAAATTATTCTAAATTCTACAGCTCAGGAAGTTAAAGGGTCCCATTTAATAGTAACAAAAATATGAACAGTCTTGACTTTACTCAAGAAGACGCCTACAACGCAACAAGAATTCAGGAGTAATTGCAGTGGTTGTGGCCAATCTGATTCGGGGGTCCGATTTCTTGGATTTGACTACAATTAAGCTGCAAATCCAAAGAGTTTCTAATACACGACACGAGGACAAGTTCACGAGATTTTATCAAATATCACAAAATCTTTTTTCTTTTTATAAGAAATTATTTCGTCATACTTTAAATATTACGTGTTTTTTCATAATTTATATTGTATAAATATTTAAAATTTGTAAAATTCCTCTCAAATATCATCATTCATAGTCAATCAAAGTGCTCCTATAGGCTAAGTTTTGATATAGGCAAAGATCAGAATTTTAAACCTCACACTTCCTTAATTTTTTATCTTATTTGTAGACTCTATGGTTGGTGGATTAAATTTTAAAAAATTTATGACATCAATTGATGTAAACAAGATTATTTAAGATTTAATACTAACCACAAATTTATAGGTGAACTAAAAATTAAATTTACCTAAATATTTTTGTTTGATATATATTTATTTAAGCATTTATTTTTATTGCGGTGGTTCGTCAATTTCTCTGGCCCATCAGTTGCATATATATTAGTCCCGCGACTTTGCTTCAGTTGATGATCAACAATTATTACAATATCTCTTCCAAGGAAGGAAACCAATGACCAGTTGCTTTTGTACCTCTTCGATTGGGACTTGTACCACATAAACTAGAGATGTAGTTGTTCCATTCTAGTCTTTCCTCTTTTTCTTTATTATTATTTTGTTGCCTATAACTATTTTCCCAAGTTTTAGGATTGTTATTTGTTATTTATTTACTAGTTGATCAATCTGTTACACCTTTTCTTTTAACAGCTAATTTTTAATTGAATGCATAATGACTTTCATGAAAAATGTACTTAATAAAATAAATTATAAGAGAATTCTACAATCCAGTTTAGGTAACCATTCCGTTTACTTTAAAAGCTTATACAATACAAGTTTTTAAAACACATGGTGTTGTACTGTACAAGTATTTAAAATACAAATAAATAATTTCCTAAAAAAAACTGTAGAATTTTCCTAAATTATAATGTTAGATGTATTCATGAATGTACACCCTTTTAGTGTGTGAATATCGTGAGTCTACATCTCAGTGTGTGAATAAACTAATGAACAAAATTTAATTTAAAAGGTTTAACATTCAATTCTCGTTATTTTTAATCCTTTGTTTAATACGCGATTTGTAAGTGTTATTGTAGATCGCTAAAATATATAATGTCAATAGTTTGTCTAACTCTAACGTCCTAAACTTTTCAAAAAAAAAAATTTTAAATGTATCATGTTACAGTCATAATCACTATATCTTATTCACATGCTAAATCATCAATAAACATTTTAGTAGTTAATACTGTCATACTCAGTATATCTAAGTCAATTTGTGGAATTTACGTACCATCTCCAAGCTTATACTTCGATTTTTCTTGTTTTCCAGAACTTTGTCCATTTCTTTACCTTTTTATGATTGCCATGAGCAATAACTTTTACTCTTTCATTGGCCATCACACTCATTAAAGATAAATAGGATTAGGTTGGAGGAAGATATATTATTGTTTTACAATATTGGACTGTTGGATAGCAACAGTGATAGATGAGCTTCTTATCTTTTATCGGAAACTGTGAAACTTTAAAAAAAAAATTACAAGATACAAATTCACATAGACTAAGTTTGGATAGAAGGATTTGGTAAAATAATTCAAATCTTTAAATTTTTGGAGGATTTGCTAGGGTTAAATCAAAAAAATTTAAACCGATTTAAACCATTTAAAAAATTCGAATAGAAGTATTTCAAATGACATCCAATTTGATTGTATATAAATTTGACTTTAACGTTACCTCATAATTTTCTAAATAACTACTTGAACAAGCTATTGAGATGTCCAAAATTATTCCCAAGACTTGTTCGTTTAGACGGTGAAATTAATATTAAATTGAAGAAAAAAATAAAAACAAAGGTTAAGGTGGCCATAAAAAGTGGGAATACACCTACCAGCCTACCACTTGCTGAATCTATTACTATCAAATTTTCGTACTTATTCTAAATTAGCAGTCGCAAATTCGCACAAAGATTTGGACCTATTCAAAGTACCTAAATAAGACTGTATATTAATTTATACTATATACATTATTTTTAATCTATTATTGGCTTGTTGTGTGTATGTTTTTTCTTTCTTCGTTGAGATTTATTCTTTGCTGACTGTTGTTAATTGTATCAGGATTTAATCTCACCGTGTATTTCTTAGTATCTTTATTGTATTCAATCTCGACAATTATATTTATATGTAATTTATTCAAATAATAATAATAATAAAATAAGAAGATTATGCCATAATGCACCTTATAATATCACCCACGACATACAAATCCGGGGCATAATTAATTCGTCCCATGTGATGTAGGATTGAGTGATCATTAAAACAAAGTCAATTGATGAAGTTGGTTCAAACTTGTACAAATAATTATTCGAAGACGTTGGTTAGACCATGTATTTACACAAATTTTATGTTGTACTTAATCTTAATTTTCCTGTGATTACAAGTCATTGTCAAACCGCGGAAGTGACCATGATCAAATACCGTGTGCTTTTGAACGTCAACCGAAATGTATTTAGGAAATTACGAAGATCTTTTTCAGTGCATTTTCCGTTGAATTTCACGAGAAGTATTAACAAATAATTAAGGCAATGCATGTATTTAATTCTTGAACGCTACGAAATTTACTTAATAAGAAAATATACTTAAAAATATACTTGGTTTCACAAATTCGTTCAAGGGAGTCACTTTTACTAGTACCACTAACTTTTATCTGATAAGAGAATTCAATTGAGATTAAGAAGTCATTTTCATCTTGAGGGGTCTATTTGACAAATCAGAAAAATGGGGTAAAGTTGAATGGGAGAGAATGGAATAATAGAACTCACAAAAATTCATACTAAATCTAAAATCAATAGAGGTCAATTTGCCTTCTGAAAAAGAATATGCAAAACTAATTTCTTGTTTCACGATGCAAGGTTTGTTAATTCATTTGGTTCTTTAACCATAATTATAGGATCAAATAAATTCGGGGAATTCTATATTTCCGTTGAGGGAACCAATCTTTTGGTTTTAAGAAATTGTACAGTAAATTTTTTTAAAATATATAGTGTTGTTCTATACAAATTCTTAAAATACAAAGAAATTATTCCTAAAAAGAATTTTAGAATTTCCATAAATTCATACTTCACTTGAGCAATTACGTTATAGTTTATACTCCGGTTAGCTAATTGGCTGCGACCAATCAACTTAGTCAATCAATGATCGTAAATTTTTTTTTTTTTTCAAAATATAAAATTGAATCGATCACCTTATTCTCGAAGAGCGGCTTAGACATTAAACATTAGTCTCCTATTACCTACTATATTATTTTATTTAAAAAAAAACACATTATTATATGTTCTTATGGTAGATACTTAGGTAGTCCGATCTTTGGTTCACTCTGTGATGTTGATTAAATTTTAGAAAATCTATGATATCAGTCGATGTAAGCAAAATTTTTTAAAATTTAATTTTGACCATAGAATCTACATATGAGATCAAAAATTGAGTCTACTTAAATATTTTCCACCTTCTAAGGAGGTGTTTGGTTCACGTTCGGGAATCGGAATCTGAATGGGAATCATAAAGACTATTGGTATGGGTTGTATCATTCCAAACTAGTAAGGTATAATGATATAAACCTGTCTCTTATACACATCTAGATGTGTATAAGAGACAGCTAACCCACAACAAAGTAGGAATGAAAGAGTATTTTCTAACACTTTCATTCCCATCAACCAAACACCATCTATGGGTATCATTAACTTTGATTCTCATTCCCCCCTCTCATACCCATAAACCAAACACCTCCTAAGTATCTAAAAGACAATAAAAATATCAACAAAACCAATTATATAAAAAATATAATATCATGTCAAGAAATTAAAACTAAATCATATCAATCAGTTATCTTGAAGTGTAAAGTCTTATTTTTGGAAAATACTTATATAGATCCGGTCTTTGGGACCTATAAACCTTGTTGTCAATATTAAATCTTATAAAATCTTACTTAAATCATATCATAAATTTTATAATATTTAATCTATACTATAGAATCTATAAATAGGATAAAAAATCAGATATAGCTAAATATTTCCCCTTATTTTTTACTATATGTTATCAATTCTCGAGTCAATATCAACTGAACACCAAACTAAATAGATCATGGTTCCTGATTAAACTAGTCGAACCAACAGTTAAAAAAATAAAAGGAAAAAAAAAAAAAGATTCTCAGTTAAACCAATCGAATCATAAGTTACTTTTTTTTTTTTAAAAAGGATATCACGTGACAGAGCACGTGGAATTCGTAAGTAAGAAGAATGGAGGGGAGGACGGTGTCATTATAAGGAGAGACGGAGTCAGAGATTCGCTTCGCCGCAGTGCCGATTTATTCATTCAACTTCATTTCCTCGCCGTCTCACCGATTTTAACGCGCTTACTTCTCTCACAGTCCTAATTAGCTTGCGCCTCCTTTTCCTCTCTTTATTATTATCTCTATAATATATAATCTTTTTCTAACTTTTCTTTTCACTATTTTCTTCAATCAAACCTTTCCTTTTCTTTCTGAACTTCGCTAAAAAAAAAAATGGACCGAAATCGGAAATGGAGAAGTTTAGAGCTACACGTAGTTGCAATCTTCACATTCTTGTGCGTTTTCCACAGCACAATGGGCTTCTGTTGGTCGCTCAACGATGAAGGTTCGCTTTATATTTCAACAGTTTCTTGGTTTTTTTTGGGTTGTTGAATAATTTTTCTAGTATTTGGTTGGTGTGGCAGGGTTGGCGTTGTTGAGATTTAAAGAAAGAGTGATAAGGGATCCGTTTAATGCTCTGTGGAGCTGGAAATACAACAATCTTGATGGAGATTTGGATCCGTGTTCGTTTTTGGGCGTGGAGTGTTCTTCTGATGGAAAAGTATTAGCCTTGTGAGTTTTGAATTCTTAAATTCTGCTACTTAGTACTACTATTTAATGACATTATTGTTTAAGGGATTATGTTTATTTACTTAGATTACTATAATTGCAGTTGTGATGTATGCTTGAAAATATAATGCAAAATGATACTCATGGAAATGATATTATTGAGTAGGATGTTAGTTCGTGGGATAGGATATTTAAGATTTCTAATTAATAGAGTTTTGTTATTGGTTTAAATTGAATGATTGCGTGGAAGTGGAATTTAAAGCAAAAAAGCATGTAAAAGTTTGTTACGTAATAGTATAAAGTTTGAAGTTTAATTATGCGGCATCCATTTGCTGGATCATGTATTTGTTGAAAGATCGTGCCGGCAACTTATTAAGCAATCCAGGCATTAATTGAGAATTTGAGGAACTCGGGATATGCCTTCATGCATGCTATTTATGGACTGAATCCTTTAGTTTTACTATAGGGAACTGAGAGATCTCTGTCTTGAAGGGACGCTGGCACCAGAACTAGGTCAACTGACTTATATAAAATCCATGTAAGCATGTACTCATGCAAGGTCTTAATCTCAAAGTAGTCATTTTTGTTATAGTAATACGCTTTTCTGCACCAACCGCATTAACTGCTATCTTCTGTGCAGCATTTTACGAAACAATTCTTTCTCTGGGATTATTCCTAAAGAAATTGGAGAACTGAACGAGCTGGAAATTTTAGACTTGGGATACAATAACTTTACTGGGCCATTTCCCTTAGATCTTGGCAACAACCTATCCCTATCAATTCTGTAAGTTCTTATTGTGGTGTCCAGTCTATCATATTTACTGAATCCTTAACCGTGTGTGAACTGAATATATGGATATTTTTGCACATAGTTTGTTGGATAATAATAAGTTTATCAGTAGCATACCTCCTGAGATCAATGATCTTCAGATCATTTCAGAATCTCAAGTGGATGAAAATCAGATTAGCGGTTCTGCTTTGGCTAGTTCCAACAGGCTATCTAACTCATGGTATGCCTTGCTTCTTCTAATTGCAATCTCTCTCTCTCTGTATATCCCTCTCCCTCTCCCTCTCCCTCTCCCTCTCCCTCTCCCTCTCCCTCTCCCTCTCCCTCTCCCTCTCTATCTCTATCTCTATCTCTCTGTGTGCGTCTGTTTATGTGTGGAGTGGGTGGGGGTGATATGGGGACAGGTATAGTGATAGTAGAAACAGCACTCAACCTCCATTTGAGCCTTCACCAATTATGGTTGCTTTCATTTCCACAGGGAAACAGTGCAACATGGATATACCGCTCTGCGGAGGCTGCTACTGAGGATCGATTTCTTGAATCCAACTGAAGCTGAGAGGAATAAGCACAAAACAAGGGGTCAGCAAAATCATCTCTATCGTCTTCGCTATCGCCTTCACCATCACCAGCACCAACATTTTCTCTAGTTTCCTCTTCACCACCTTTAGAACAACCATTCTCATCCATATCAGTTCCCCCCTCAGCTTCTATATCATCGCCGACACAGGCTCCATCTCCATCCTCATCAACTCCTTCACAATCTCCAGCACTTGCACCGAATCCAGCTCCACCTTTGGAAAACCCACCAGTTATAATACCAGAGGAGTCCCCGCTTCCATCCCCATCTGCTGCTTCAGCTCCCAGTGATGTACTAAAGAATAATGCAAAGTCAAACAAGCATATGATTTTTATATTATCTGGAGCAATAGGAGGTGCAGTACTTGTATTCATTTCAATTCTCAGTCTCCTTTATTGCCGAAGCAATAAGGTTGTTACCGTTAAACCTTGGGCTACAGGGTTAAGTGGACAGCTGCAGAAAGCATTTGTAACAGGTAAATTCCTCAGCCTCCTGAAGTTACTTGGTAAGCTGTTGCAGACAAATAGGGGTATATTGGTATCCTTTTCCTCTTTTTCTGGAGGCGGGTTATGTTGGCCACTAAACAAAAGAGTCCATATTGATTGTTTGGGCCCTTTGGGGGATAAAATGCCCAGAAACTGACAGGTCTAACTTTCGCAAGGGGCTTTAACTTTGGAACCTTGACATCCTAAAAAAAAGCATTCTTGGGTCACGTATAATTTTTGTCACACGAGGCGGTCTTTTAGAATGCTGCATTAAGCAGAGTACTTGTGTTTTTTTGGCAATTAGTGATTGATGTTTTTAAACAATTCAAATATATTAATGGAATACTGGATATTATGCTGGATATTGTCATCAGTTTGAATGATTTGCATCCCAGGTGTACCGAAGCTCCAGCGATCAGAACTTGAAACAGCTTGTGAAGATTTCAGTAATATTATTGCCTCTTTCTCTGATGGCACCGTTTACAAGGGGACTCTTTCAAGTGGTGTTGAAATAGCAGTGACATCTACTACAGTAAAAGTAGTCAGCTAAAGACTGGTCGAAGAATTTAGAAGCGCTGTTCCGGAATAAGGTATTTTAAAGACAAACTTTCTTGAAATATTTAGCAGTCATGAAGATTGTCATTTATTCATTTCTTGTTTTTCCAGATAGAGACATTATCAAAAGTGAACCACAAGAACTTTGTAAACCTTATTGGATTTTGTGAAGAAGAGGAGCCTTTTACTCGAATGATGGTATATGAGTATGCTCCAAATGGAACACTTTTCGAACACCTGCACAGTAAGTTATTCTATATGTTCTACTGTATCATGACAGTTGCTAATGTGCATGATCTTGAATCCTATTACTCTATGAGGAAATAGCTTCTAGTTACTGGTGCACCACGCATCCTAATTAAGATGTAGGAGTAGTTAATGAGCGGGACATTTAAGCCATAATGTTTGAAACCAGGAAATATATTTTTGAGTATGTAACAATTGAATTCAAGTTACTTAGCCCACATTCCTTTTCTGCTGTGCAGTTAATGAAGAATCAGAGCACTTAGACTGGGCTACAAGGTTGCGCATTGCTATGGGCATGGCATACTGCCTCGAGTACATGCACCAGCTCAGCCCACCTATAGCCCACTGGAACCTGCAATCATCGTCACTATTTCTTACAGAAGACTATGCAGCCAAAATTTCGGATTTCAGCTTCTGGAATGAAGTAATTGCAGCAAAGATTGGAACGACAACCATGGAGCTTCTGGAAACTCCATCAGCTGATCCAGAGAGCAATCTTTACAGCTTTGGGGTAATATTGCTCGAAATGATTACTGGTAGGCTTCCATACTCGGTCACTGATGGTTATATCGTGGACTGGGCATTGGACTACTTCAGGAAAGGGAGACCTTTGAGAGATATAGTTGACCCAACTTTAAATTCGTTTCGGGAGGAAGAGTTGGAGAAACTAATTCAATTGGTAAAAGATTGTCTGCTTCCTGATCCACAACAAAGGCCAAGAATGAGAGAAATTGCAGCCAAGTTGGAAAGAAATTACGACACTGGGTCCTGATGGAGCAACACCAAAATCATCTCCACTTTGGTGGGCTGAATTGGAAATTTTGTCACCAGGATCAAGTTAGAAGGTTTTAGCTGCAAGTTATAAACCGTTTTTGTAATGTTCATTCTAAGTATCTTTTTCTCAAGTCCAAGTTATTGCTTAATTCTTTTAATCTTACGTACATACGATACTTTTTTAAGCCTCTATTACTTTTTCGGGGTTGTATTTATGTCGTTGCTTGTATGCATTCTGGGCTCCAATTTGTATATAATTAGGATTCTAATATTTTATTTTTCCTATTCTATTTGAACTTAATTTGTTTTAACAAAATTTTCCTTTTTTAAGTAACACTTGAGTTGTCCCTTGTTTAATATTTTTGTTGGATCTTTAGAGGAAACATATCATCCTATACATGAAATTTGAGTGTTGAAATATGTTACTGTAATTTGTAAACTGTGGAAAGAGGTTCATGAAAAATGAATTGCAAATGTCATCTATTTAAGAAAAATGATGCAAAGAAAAACTACACTGGATCAAATAAAAAAACTTGAAAGAGTTGTTGACTTTGGCCATACATATATACACAGACCAACAGCCAACAGGCAAACAAAAAGAATTTCAATCTTTTCCTCAGTCCCTTTTAAAGACAATTGGAAGTCACTCTCTTTTCTCATTGTGTACAAGAGACTTAAAAAAAGAAAACTTGTTTCCAAAACTCGGAATGTTTGATGAAGCTTGTAGCATCTGCCAACTAAAGGATACAACATGATGGTGGGAAGAATCTTCATATGGCTTGCCGTTCACATTGTGAACATTTTCCATCATCCATGATGAACTGCTGTATGTACATCTTCATTTCATTGATAGTTTTCCCTTAATGTCACAACCAACGACATGTTAAAACTCTTGAGCACTAGCCAACATCTGAATAAACTTTAGACATGCGGACAGCTCAAGCAATTCCTCTTCTTTCCCCCAAATTTTGAAAGTATCATTTTGACTGGAAGATCCAACACTTTTCAAGTGCATGGATCAATAGCTTGTGTTTGTGTTCGATTATACAGATCAAGGGTGTCCTTGTGATTTTGATCCAAACAGAGGGCTGCTTGACAATCTCGGAGAGCAGAACTCAAGTCACCCATTGACTCGTGAAAAGCTGCTCGAAGATTGAGCATTTGTAGGTCTGGTTTGAATGCTATGGCTCTGGTAAGTTCTTCTACAGCTTCATTCTCTCTTTGATCATCCATAAGCACTGAAATCACATGATTTCCTATGTCAATACTGTGTGTAGACAAATTTGATAATAGTATGTAACTCAGGCTAAACATGTCCCTCCAAGGTCTAAGGATTCTTCACCCTGAATATGCAGGGTACGGAGAAAATTGGGAAGTGGGTTAAATAATACACTCGTCAATCTAAATATTTCTTTATACGAGCAGGTCTACATGTAGGAAAGTTTACAATAACATCCCATCAAATCTCATCTATGATTATATGGTAAAAATCTAAAGCTCCTGCTTGTGTAAAAAAAACTTCTACACTAGCAGGGTGCATATTATGGACCCGATCTTGGATTGATTGCATTAACTGAATGCAACTCTTCCTATTTGTGAAACCATATCTGTCAATCTTAATAACTCCCTAAGTAATAAACTACTTAACAAATCCAAGCAACTTTATCAAATTGAGTGAGGTTGAGAAACTCACATGGCTTCTTCTACCAAATCAGAAAACCACCCAAGGCAGGAGGTCAGTCTTAGTAGGTACATTGCCACTTTACTCTTAATAAGGTCATGGACTCTTTTTCAAATAGCACTGTATATCAGCCTTTACATCACAAATGATACTCTAATTCTGTGCTGGAAGGGTACTATCTCACTCATGTAAGAATATTTATGCCAGAGGCTTAATGGATTCATGAATAAATGTGATATACTTCAACAATCATTGCACACATAGGAACACTAAAAGACAAATCTTTTTCTGCTTAAGAATATTCTCGCCAACAAACAGAAAAAATATACGAGGTTCTCACCCTAAATAGAAAAGTTTATTCATAATTTTCCACTGTCAATTCAGATAAATCAGTTTACCTAAATGCAACTCAGTGGAGATGAATTCCCACCAAACATATTCGTACTAGCAAGACAAAGGTGGGAGAGTAAATGGCTAAACGTTGGGAAAGTAGGAGAGCACTTGTCACAAGGACTGCATGGTACTGAACTAAAAGTAGATAGACACAATAGGTTATAGTAATTAATTGATGAGTCAACCAAAGAAAACAAAATAAAAATGAGAACGGTTCTTAACAAAGCGGGTACGATTTGAATCACGATTGATGGCCCTGACAAAATTCAATGTAGAAAAGCAAAGAAGCATTTAAGACCAATTTTACCTAATTCAAAAGCTCTCTTGTAAACACATTTACAACAGAAAAAAAAGTTAACACTCTTGAAGTTGCTATATCTCCGTTTGGACATATGATACTGTTACCATCTGGAGCTCTTAGACAACTGCCAACACTTAAATGTTTTTGTAGTTAGAAAAGGTCCAACTCTCAGACATGTCAACAAATACATGCTCGACACTGATTTAGTAGGTCACAATTATTAGACACTGAGCTAATATTCCGGATTAAGAGACAAATGTACTTGTCTCATTTAAGAGAAAAAGGCATGACATGAACATGTATACATGCACCATTGGTAATAAACAGTAAAAGACAGCAATTCATCGGAAGCCATTTGCTTTTGGCAATGATTTGATATAAAGGGAATGAGATAGTCAGATGTTGCTATAATCAGATCTGAAACCTCCATATTTATAAGGGGGGGGAAGGGTGGCATAGATGCCTTTATAGCAAGTTTTGGTTACTACGGGTTTTCGTCCTTCACACGCATGCACGTAAATAATGAACAGTTACGTGCACTTACATAGTTGTCAAAAACATTGTATTTAGTAGTATATCCCAAGACATTCTGTCCTGATTGAGGTATTGTCTTGAGTGACTCTCTTGTGTTGCATCTGTGTTGAGTTAAGTAAAAATTTGTGCTTTTTAGGGACAGTAACAAGTTCTTAAGCAGAACCATGCTTTACAGATTTTTAACATTAACATGGCCATGCTCTTAATGAATAGTGGCTTACCTGGACATTCAAATTATTCTACTTCTACTAACCCAATGTTTTACTGCTATCTCCAGTTTAATGAGTATATTCATATACGACAATGGGAAGGACCAAGAGCCAAAGCAAAATAGTAAAGTACCTGCTGCTCTGTATCTGTATGGATAAGTCCTCAGAGGATCTAACTGTGATGCCATACTGAGATCATTATTTGCCATATCGCGATCACAATATTCAGATCGTTTTTCATAAGCTGATGCCTTGTTTTGTGCCTTGTCTATCAGCTTTGTCATTTCATCATAAGCAGCTTTCCTGTCATTTTTAAGATGAAAAACCCGTGCCAATCCTTGATGAGCTCTTGTATGCTTGATTTTGAGGGCATTAACATAGCAGCCTGCAGCGTGGTCCAGCTTGCCACATCTTATCAACATAAATACTACCTAGGTTATTTAGTGCCTGCAGCATTAAAAGATTAAATAAATGAACACGTATGGGAGCATTTAGTAAGAAATAAGGACTTATTCAAAGATAAAATCTACTTGTCCTTTGCGAAGACCATCTGAGGGACATCTAAGTGCTTCTTCCAAGAGTTGCACCACGCAAGATGCAGCTTCAGGATCCAGAACTGAATCTGCCAATGCATAGGCTTTGAGGAAAAAAGCTTCAAATGACCTTTGCATAGAAATAGATTCTTCTGCCTTAGAGAGTGCTTCTTCACGGTGACCAGTATCATATAAAATCCACCCTTCATACACAAGCCTTTCATATTTAGATCCAGAATGATTTCGAGCCAATCTCAAACTGCGCATAGCAGCTTTTTGACAATTTATCCTACAAGATTGTAGAACATGTTACCACAGCTTTATATCTATGAGACGAGATGGTTACGCATGCTAATCATCAGATAGCACAAGTTAATATCTTAATTTCTTTTAAAAGCTTTTTAATGTGAAGAACCATGTAATTGGGTGTCTGTAGAATACATTACCTTAAGAGAAGCAAAGATTGCCGAAACTGTAAAACACTTTTTCCGGGGTCGTTTATCAACATCTGATGTATGACAGCCAGTGAACCAATATCATCAACAGAAGACCATCGATCATAGAGTTGCATCCAGCAATCAGCTGGACTCCATTGTTGAACATGCTCATTGAGGAGCTCAACCAAGTGCTCACCTCTCATTTTCCCTTGAAACATCAAGTAATTTGGTTCTAAAGTTAGCAATGCTCGGATATCTCTCATAGCAGATTCATAGTCCTCAAGGACAATAAGGAACCAAGCCCTCAGCTCAAGGCAGTCTGGAGAGACTTTAAACCCTGCAATTCTGTTTATCTCTGAAATGGCTGCCTCAATTTTGTTCTCTTCTAGCTTTGCGACAGCTCTGTACTTATATGGAAAGGAAAGAGTAGGATCCAATTTAGTGGCAGATCATTCAAATCAACAATCTTCTTATTATCCAAATTGTACAAAGATCTCTCTTGGTACATCCAGCCTGCAGGTTTATACATAGAGATTAGTGAATTAATCAGCTCACATGCCATAAACCTCTGCCCCTGCTTGAACTTGGATCTTGCAACACCTGCCATTGAATAGACATGACCTGCCTCAGCAGCCGCCTCAAAGCAACTCTGAGCATCCTTATATTCCTCCCTATCAAGCAACACACAACCTAATCGATGCAATGCAAGTGCCTTCTGCCACCTCTCAGTTGCACATTCTCTCAACCGTTCCAATACCATTACTGTCATACTTGATGTCATATTGTCTCCCATAGCAACCTCACTAAGGAAGTAGTACAACAAGAAAGAAGCATGACCGACTATCTTTTAATCTCTTCTTACCCTCAGAACTGCAGAATAAATTCATAACCTTTGAATTGTATAAATAACCAGGGAGCTCTCTTAGCAACACCTGCAAACAAGAAGCCACAGGAGAATATTCGCTCTCTCCTCCGTAGCATAATCAATAAGAACCAATGCCTCATCTACATCAGAAACCAGAGAAGCTAAATAATTATCACAAGCACATTTCATTCGTTCACAACAGAATCTATTTGCAAAAGAAAGCAGTTCCAAAACCACATTAGGGGAAAATGAACCTAAACTTCCATAAAGACTAAAGAATTTAACAGCTCTCATTCCATCCACAGAGATCCCAATATGTGAAAAATCTATTCTAACTCTTTCTGATTCCACAAAACTACCATACAGCATTGCTTTTAATGGGATGGAAAGAGCAGCAATTTTACCTCGAGAGCAGTAAACCCCCTGATCACCAATACAAAAGCAAACGTTTCCATCATCTTCTGAGCTGAAAAACTCCTCTTGAGCTGAGATCCCAACTTCAGAACTCTCATTTACCGTCGAAAAACATTGGCAATGATCAAATACTGAATTTGGATCATACCCATAAACCAAGGAAGCCTTGGGACATTTGCAAGATTTCTCCCAATACAATCCAGAGCTGAAGTTCCTACCAATTCATCTTCTCTCCTCTCATACCTCAACCAAGCTGACAAAACCACCTTAGAGTGAACATCAACAGCATGTTGCCTGGCAGATTGAAGGCATCTGCGGAGCAATTTCGGATCACCAAGACTACACAACAAACAATACTGTTCAAAATAAACCAAAGACTTATCAAAATCTGAACTTTTTTCAACTCTCCTATACAGCTCAGCCAAAGACTCAACAAAATCAATAGATTTGAGAAAAGGGTCAATAGGGGGCTCAAGAGAATCAGTTTTAGGCAACCCATATGGGAGAAGAACCTCAGCTGCTGTAACTGAAATGGGTTCTATAGAATTTGAAAGTACAGAGCTGATTGTTGGGTAGCCCCCTTGATCTTGGAGGGCAGCCTTGGTAGTGCTGGTGGAGGTTTCAGATGGATTAAAGGCGTGAACTTGGGTGAACTTGCAACGGTCTTTGAGCTTAAGACTCAATCGCATAGTATTGGAAACTTGTAGAGAATATTGGTGGATGAGATTTACAAATCTTGATTTGGCTAAATTTGGTTGTTCTTGCAGCTGCTGCTGCTGTTGTTGTTGTTGTTGTGATTGACCACCTTCATTATCTGTTGAAGTAGACATGACATGAATCCAACTAACTTCTTATTATTATTATTATTATTTGGGTGAATAAAATGGTTATATTAGTAGTTTATAACTTTATATTTCGCCTGCAGTCACCACCAAGCAAGCGAGGAAGAGAGAGGCCCCCGGGGGGAGGGAGGGAAGAGAAGGGGAAGTGGTGATGCAAGCTAAAGGTGTTGTTCAACACTTAAACTATGGAGTGATTTTTTTCATTTGCTTTTCTTTTTTCCATCATGAAAAGAATGGAATGGGTGTGGAAAACTAGCGGATAGCGGATATGGCGGAGGATGGATCTCCTCTTAAACATTTTTTATTTATGTTTAAAAGATACGGTTAATGCTAAAAAAAGATGGGGTTAGCTAGATGAAATAAAATATAGGATTAATCTTAAATTTAAAATTTGGAGAGATACTTGAACCAAAAGAGTTTAGAATTAGTCAATAAAAACAAAATATATGAAATTTAAATTTAGCAATGGTGCAAGTAAGAATGGAATAGGGGTTAATATCGAAAATCAAGAGATATTTATAAGTGAAAATTTTAATTATTTAGAATCAGTTTTTCAGAGTAATAGTAGTATAGATTAAGATATTACACATCAGATACAAGCGAGTTTGACTAAATGACACATGGCATCAAAAATATTATGCAACTGCAAAATTCCTTTATGACTTACAGGTAAAATCTATAGAACAACAATTAGGCCAGCAATGCTTTATAGGTCTGAGTGTTGGGAAGTGAATTATATACATGAGTAAAAGATGAGAGTAGTAAAAATGCGAATGTTAAAATAGATGTGTGGGTACACTAGAATGGACAAGATACGCAATGAGTATATTCGTGAGAAGATTGGAGTAGCATCTACTGACGTCTTCAGAAAATGAGAGAAATACGCTTAAGGTAGTTAGGTCAAGTATTAAGACGATCAGCAGATGTGCCTGTCAGGCGTGTATATTTTAGAGAGAGTAGTCAACATAAGACGGGTAGGAAAAAATCGAAAAAAACTTGATGGGTAACTTATAAGAAAGATATAATTCATCTAATGGTCCATGATAGAGCGTAATAGCGTATTAGAATTCATGCACCTTATTTAATAGGATTAGAACTTGATTTGGTTGTTTGTTTGTTTGTTTATTATTTCTATTGAATAAATTTGACAACTTGTAAATTGTAATATTAAAATATTTGGGTTAACTTGATTTTAAATTCTATTGATAGATATTATGATCAAAATTTATATCTTACTTGTATAGACTAATTTCATATATTACATAAGATTTAAAATCGATTTACATAAATTTTTGCCTCTATAATAATGGCAAATACTTAGGTTGATCCGATCTTTGACTCACTTGTAAATCTTATGGTGTAGATTAATTTTTAGAAATCTTGTAATTTATGACGTCAACTGATGTAAGCAAGATTATTTAAAATTTAATCCTGAATACAGAATCTATAGGTAAGATCAAAAACCCGATCTACCTAAGTATTTTCTTATAATAGTACTTATATCAGGTTATGAGTATTACTTATTGCTATAATTAGTGTTTCAACTCTTACGATGATTGCCACAATTGACGCTTGGGCTTCTTTTAATAGTATTAGCAATAAATTAATATTTCTACAGAAAAAAAAAAAAAAAAAACTACCCTAATTAGTACTACCACAGTCCGTCAATGCAAAATTTTGAAAAAAACTAAAGTATGAAGAATGGGTTAGAATATGAAAAACTTTTTGTATGTATGCTCTGTTCATACGTGAATTTGTTTAGTTTAAACTAAGCTACGTGATGAGTGATATGTATTGATATAAAAAATTTCATGTGAAATCATAAATCGAATTTATTTAAAATTTTTATTAGAACAAACCCTCGATTGAATTTTTTGTTTGTATAAGTAAAACCCTTAAACCAAATTACTAATTATCGTGCATGGATATTCGACATATGAAAATTAAAAATGACATTCGGACCATTAATTTTAGTGAGGTGTATATCATTGCAGGATTTTTTTGGCATCTTATTCTAGTTATTGCAATTCTTCTTTTTAGATCATTTAAGAATTACTATGAACGTTCAAGTTTTGTTCTCATCATAAGTAACTTAAAATCCAACCAAGATAATATATACTGAGAAAATGATACAATGCTTAAATCAATAAAAGAACAAATCCATTTATTATTATTATTATTATTTTATTAACAAATCCATCACTATAGGTATCTTTGACTTTGTTATAACAGCTAACCTAACAACTATGAAAGTAAAAGAGCGTAAAAAGTGTAGCATAATTGTCGTCGTGAATATGGGCAATCAACTCCATCTTCGGTCAACGTACAACTCCACAAATTGGTAGCTCCCCATGCAAAAGGTTTTCTTTGCCAATGAATTACTAATTCTTTCCAGAAAACAATCATTTTTTGTTTACTTATTATTCATATTTCTTAAACAAAATAATCAAGTCCTTTATATTTTGTAAGATATTAGAGTTCATGATAAATTACTAGAAAAATTAGTAGCATCCAACAACAATCAAGTAATTAATGTATCAAGAGTTAACTCGACGCATGCGTGAGGGCCGCAAAAAATTTAGAGTCGGATGTAATGGATGAAATCATTAAACTTTGTCTGTTGGTAGAAAAAATTGAGAAATTCTCATAAAGACTGAATTTATGGGATAATATAATGGACGCATTAATTGAAAACAAATATATCACAATATTAGATTATATCACTCAATTTGGGAGTGTATTTTTTTTGAAATTAAAAGATATACGATAGTATAAAATAAATTCAGTCTATATAAAAAATTTTTAAAAAAATTTATCCATTTTTTGGGTTTCTTCTGTTGTGTAGGTGAGCGCGATTGACGTTTACCAATTTGTAACGCGTACGCATGGAAATTTTATTTTAGGATTGAGTGTCTCACTCACTGATTAGATGACATTTTTTTTTAACTATTAATTTTATCAAAAACTAGGTAAGTTTATGATCTTATTGTAGACCTCCCAACTCTCTCTAAAAAAATTAGCGGTTAAAAAATAACATCAATTTTTTTTTTCTAGTATATGTAACTTATAAGACTAATGTGTTTCGCTTGAAATTTGAGTAGAAAAAGGGTTAATAACACTTTGTCCTCTAATTATATGGGTAATTACACTTTGTCTTCCTGAACTATATAAATATACACTTTATCCTCCATTCACAATATTTGTTTTTTAAAAAATTAAATATTAAGAAAATTTAGTTAGATGAATAAAATACCGTTGGTACTATATTTTGATTTTTATATATTTAAATTTTGATAGTGATGTGATAATTATTTAAAAATAAGTACAAATAAACTATATATTATTTCAATATAATCTATATCAATATATTTCTTGGTTAAATTTTTAAAATTTTTAGGTTTCATTTTATATGATTTCGAATTTGAATGTTTAACTATAGTGGTAAAACATTTTCAAATAGGCTCGTTTTCTATGAAAATTTTTTCTATAAAGGTATTGTATGAAAATATAATTTCTATAAAATTTGTAATTTTTTCGATGTCTCTTAGTATTTTACAATTTTAATATTTGATTTAATCTGTGCAAAATTGCGATGTCAGATATAATATAATTCAACAATTTCTCACATTTTCATTACCTAATATCTAAGATATCAATGTGTTATTGTATTTTATTTTTTCCTAATTCTTTAATAACTGTTGAAAATCAATTAAATATATGAAAAATCAAAATATGATAAGAAGGATATTTTAGTCATCTAACTAAATTTTCTTGATATTTTAAAATTTTTAAAAGATGAATAATGTGAACGGGGTAAAGTGTATATTTTTATAGTTCAGAGGGACAAAGTGTAATTACTCATACAATTCAGGGGCAAAGTGTTATTAACCCTAAAAAAAATTCTCCAATATTCCAAAATACGTATGTGAGACTCCGTATAATTCTAACAACTTCTGCTCTCCACCTAAAACTGAACAATACATGTGCTTCGCTTCTTTATAGTGTAAATCAAGATTTTAATCTTAATTATTGACTAATTAACGAGAAAAATAGACTCGATTTTTGATCATATCTGTAGACCTTGTGTTCAGGATTAAATTTTAAATTAGATTAAATTTTAAAGAATTAACTTACATTAACTGATATTATAGATTATTTTAATACATACCACAGAATTTACAAGTAAAGGTAAAGATTGAATATACTTAAATATTTGCTAATTAACAAAAGCTACTCATAAGAAAGGGACATAGAGACAAAATACTTGCACGTTAGGTAAAACATTTTCAGATCTAGGTAATTATCATTTTTGTAAGATTTAATAATTTATAAGCGGTGATTATTTCTTCCACGATCTACTTCCATGTATTATTGGGCTGGCACACAATTGTTTATAGATACGTACACAGGTTAGCATGCACGTAGAGAGAACTAATTAAAAGATTAGAAAAAAAAAAAAAAACAAGAAAAATATACAAAAGATAAATGTTTGTGATTTCAAATCTTTCATAGTAAGTTACCGAGGAATGAGGATGGCATTTATTCATAGTCAGTTACCGTATCTTGAGGATGGCATTTATTCAGGAATCGTATCTTGATATTTTCTAACTACTCACCCTATGTATTATTTATTTTTTGGTTAGAAAATACTTTATAAAGTTATATTTTAAAATCACATTTCAAATTTAATTTACTTGTCAAAATTTTATTGAATGTTCAATCTCTTGATTTTGTGGTCGGATTTCATTCTCTTTTTTTTTAATGTCCAATCTCTTGATTTGATGGTCGGATTTAATTTTTTTTTTCCTTTAATCTAATAATACATAAGTTGTTTCTGTTTGTTCCTTTGCATATATCCACTCTTTTTTGTCTCACCTTCAAGATATTTGACACATTCATTTTCATTTATAAATATTATTATGTTAAAATACACATATTAAACATATAAAGTATAAAATAAAAATTAACATAATATATAAGACAAAAAATCCAGAGTCTTATGCGAAAAGAATCAAGAAAGAATATGAAAGGTCTAGCATTGGCCAAAGAACTTGACCTCATTAGGCACGCTATCCACCAATATAAACTAAAATCTGGATTTTATTGTGTTAATCTCAAGAGGAATTATTGGAGAGGGCCTTAACCCTAATAGATATATTTGTTTTAATAAGGGCAGATTGGTGATGAGACACCGATTTTTTTCTTTTATTTTTTCCTTTTCTAATCAAGTGATTTGATATACATTATGAACAAAGAATATTGAAAATGAAGTTTCGAGCTACAAGTCATTGAAATTTTGATGTGGGCGGGGTCCATTTGCAACCAATGAGATTGAAAAGAACAGTTTCTAATGAGACAATTTAGAGAGACATTGATTAAAAATAAAGAAGAGATGGCAAAATACAATATAGGATAAATTAGACCCATTTTCATTCGCTTTGTTTTACAAACTTTCCTAATACTAATATGAAGCAAATTTTGTAGAATTAATTTTCAAGTAAAGTAATCTTTTCTTGTCTTAATTGATGTACTTTGGCAGTAAAGTAAACTTGCTGAAAAGGTCAGCCTAATTTCAAAACAGTTTGTCACCAGAAGTTAAGTAAAGATTCGTAATTATTGGAGACAGAGAAAGGCTTAGCTTTACTGAACACATATATACATGGAAAATTATACATTCTATGTTTTAAAAAGTTTATACAATATATCATCCTATATTTTAACAATTCATATTGCCTAATCTTGAAACACCACGAAACAATTCTCTAACAGTAGAACTTTTCTCATATATTACGAGAAAACTAAGTGTTCTTAGGTACAACGTATTGAGCATTCTTGCTTGTGTTCAAAAAAAAAAAAATCATATACACAGAACGGAAACTTGAGAACAAGGTGCAAAAAAATCAAATCTTGCACCTTGGTCTCAAGTCTTCTTAAAAACTATATTACACACTATACACATCATATTTTGCATAGAACAAGAACTTATCCTATAGGACCCTGAACTTTTAGAAGGATTATGATTTCTTCACTTGTTGTCAGTCAAAGCATTTTTAAAGTCCAGAGCTTATATTTCTTTAAATGCAAATAAACCATGCAAGGTCCAATCAAACTTGCTTCAGAGAGGCGTTTACAAAGCCTAAGATAAGTTTCGAGAACTCCAGATTGTTGAATTCTTCTTCTGAGTCCTTGAAGGACAGCTGCTCTGTCTAGAAACTCTGGGCACAAACCCAAGTCCAGCAATTTATATACCGTCTCTGCAGCATTGTCGAAATGACCACCTTTGAGGTAACCTCTCAACAACCACGACAAAGTTTTCTTTTTGCGTAAAGCACTTGTGACCTCCATTCTGGTTAGCAATCGCCCGATTGCACCTGACTCCTTTTGTGAAGCACATATAGCTAAAACAATGTCATAGAGATCTTTATCAGCCTCCTTTCCGACAAGCTTATGAGTAATTCATTTCCCATAACTGTCTTTCAGCCTCAGCTCCTCTACCAGAACATATATACATGGCAAGAAGCCTCTCGTGGGCAACACCATAAAGTGAAGGGCCTCCATCTTGCATTACCCAATTAGACAAGCGTACACCATCATCCAAGAGATCAGCTTGATACTTTTCAATAAGTCTGGCATTTTCCGCATCAAGTTCAGCAATCAGACCAGACTTGGTGAAACCTTTCAATTTGCGTAATGCTTTTGCAAGTTCATTCAACTCTTTCACGACAGCTGTCATTGCAATTAAATAGCTATAAACCTCTGGCTTTAACCCACATTCTCTCGTATTAATTACTAGATTTACTGCATCCTTGTAATTTCCTTCAACCTAAGAGAATAGTTTAACTTTTAATCAGCACAAGATGGAAAATCACCCTCAAAGAAGGTAAGAAATAATGGTATATATACACCCATTAGATAACTATTAGTCTAATATATGAGATGTCTGACAGACATGCAACATGTCATATCTCAATCTTCAAGTTCATAAAACTGGTTGCATTTTCAGCATGGGTAGACAAACTAATTTGCCTCAAGTGATGGTCATGCTATATACAACTTTACTCACCTTTTCAACAGAGCCTGTTAAAAGGTCAAACTAATAATTACACTAAAAAAGCTGTTACAATTTGAATTAGTTTTAATCCAGTAAACCAAAGTACTTTGAGATTTGGTCATTAAGTTGGTTTTGCACATCTTGAGGTGATTTTCTACACAGTGCTAGGAACGTGTATCAATCATGCACTTCTTCACAAAGTTCCACATATTAAGGCCAAAAAAAAAAAAAAACAGAACTCTTATTCAGTGCTTTATGTTTAGATATGGAAGCAAACAGCAAGCAACACAAAATTATGATGAGAACAGGCAGAAATAAGTAAAAATCTTTTGCCACTCAACACAAGCATTCAAGTGACTGAATTCTGCTGGGGAGCTTTTCTGATCTGCGGACAGATTTCTCAAACGTCCCATTGAGTTGTAGCAAACCAGAAATAGATAAGAAAAATAAGCTTCCCCATCTTGGTAAGCATACTGGAATACAATCCATTTGAAAAAAGCGCAATTCTCAACAAACTTGCATATTTGAACCAAACAAAATTTAGGTGAAACAATAAGTATATGTAAATAAAACAACATTAACCCAAGCAAAGGAATGAGAACTAACTAAGCTAAACAGCAAATTACCATTCATGCCAAATTGTGGCATTGCATATTAACACAGATTTTAATCACAGAAATTGACATAAATTTACGTCATGCAAGACAGAAACAGAATAGGCTTCTTCTTTTCCATATGAGTTATAGTCAGTAACATCCCAAAAAAACAAGTTAATGTAGAACACAAAAAATAAAGTTTGCAGATACAAGTAAAGGTTATTACCATCATCTTCCAAGCAAGATAACCAGTTGGACCTCCCTTGTGCTCCTCCTTATTACCATCTGAATATGCAATTCTCCTCCGAAGCACCTCTTTGACGTACAACAAAACTGCCTCATCCTTCTTGCCAGCCTCCCAATACAACGAAATAACCTTCTCAATCATGCTAAAGCTTGGCTTCAACCCGACACAATCCATATCCACCAAAAGGTCCACAACATCCCCAATCTCACTCTTCCCCTCAATCAACTTCTTAACCCATTCACACATTATCGAAACCATGAGCTCCATCGTCTCCTTGTCAACCCTATTCTCCTTCCTCAACCATTCAAACACCTCCAATGCACACCACGAATCCCTCCCCTCTTGAGAAAAATACACCAAAACCAGCTGTAATTCTCTGGCAGACAATTTGTCATTCATTTCCTCAAGAACATCAGAGGGTTCCCTCACCATTCGCTCCAATTCCACAATCGCCTCAAAAAACCCTTCACTCATTTCGTCCTCGTCATCACTGGTTATGAACTTATCCAATTCCACCGAATTAAACAGCCTAAATTCCCCAAATTTCCTCCTTTTTGCCACAACAAAACCTGTTCTTTGTCTGTAGATATTACACTTAAACCTCTACAAAAGTACTGAACTTTAAACTTCGACGAGCAAGAATTGACCAAACCCAAATTGGCAAATATAGCAATACCATTAGCAGCAGCCATTTTTCAACCAAATCAGCTAAAACAAACTATTCCTTTAAGGGTTCAATCAAAAGTTCTCTCTCTAGCCAACAAAGTCTGAGTAAAAGAGAAGTTACCATTTTTTACAGCCAAATTTCCAATCTTTTCACGCAAAGAATTGAAGTTTCCTCCACAACAAAACGGATAAGACAGAACAAATTTAGTTACAAAAACTAAGAACAAGAAAACACCTCAACAACCTTGTTTTTTAGCGGCTTATAAGGAAAGGAAATTAAAGAAAATAAAAATAGTCCATTAAAATAAAGAGGAAAAAGGGACAGAATTTGTTACAAGTAGAGAATAGGACGATTCTTGCAGTGACCGTAACGGCCACGCGCAGACCATATGTAGACGAAGCGAGCAGCGTCAGCAGAATATGTAAGCACAGTGATGAGGTGTTGACTAGTGACTATGGAGACGGAAGGAGGTATAAAGGAATGTACAATATTACTATTTTGTCCTCGTTTTGATGCTGAAATTTTTTGTTATGGGGAGGGTAGGAGAGGGATTTAAGAGTTTATCCTTCTTATACACAGAGTTTGGTTCCTGTGGCTCATGATTTGGGATTTGTGAGAAAAGAATATTATATTATTTTTTGGTATATTATATTATCTGAGGGAAAATTAATTACACAAGTTTTTATTAAATATTTCTTTTTTTGTTGTTAAATCATTTTCAAAGGTTGATAAAAAATACGTTTTATATTTCTTGTTCTTGTTAAATCATTTTCTTGCATTGTTATATTCGTGTTTGTGACAGGTAGGTGGTCTCTTTCTGAATTGTATTTTTCTTTTTCATTTCTCAGCATGCGAACTTTTAGGATGAGTAATCATTAAAAAAAAAAAAAATTGTCTTAAGATAATGCATTAGTACAAGTAGTAAATTTTTCATGTGTCTGTTAAAAAAAGTATAAATTTCACATCAACTAATCAAAAAGATTATGATTTAACTAATAAATTTCTGAGTCACTCCACTTATCGCCCATTGATTTTAAGATGGAAGTCCATATTCCATTCACACACATGTCTTGAGTCTTGTTCAACCCCTTCCAACGGGTTCTTTTTTGTCCAGTCCCTTCCAACGGATTCTCATACGTCTGACCCGGGTATAACATAATTTCATATCCAACCCAAGTCACGTGTAAGTATAAATCCCACATCAACGGATTCTCATACGTCTGATCCATGTGTAATAGGATTTCATGTCTAACCCAAGTCACGTGTAAGTATAAATCCCACATCGATAGATTCTCATATGTCTTCCCTTCCAACGGATTCTCATACGTTTGACTCACGTGTAACAGAATTTCATGTCCAAGCCAAATCACGTATAAGTATAAATCCCACGTCGATTAACCAAAAAGATTCTGAACCAACTAATAAGTTCTCGGGTCATTCTACTTGTCACCAATTGATTTTAAAATGAGAACCCATATTCTTTAACATTGTTAATTCGTGTGGTTATTCTATTAGGGGGACAATTACTGGTTTTCGTTTGGAAGGAATTATTTTTCAAGTAATAGGTTAAAAAAATTTTAAAATTCATTTTTAATTTTATATATATTATGCTTTAAAAATTGCTGTAATAACTAATATGAAAATAAATATTTCGAATGGTAGTTATTGTTCCGAATCAGCCCACTTGCGTAGCAGCTGTGTTGCAAACCAAACCAGCGCACTTAAAAATATTGCTCTTCTTTAGTATAGCTTGTCAGTCCGAAAGCCCAAGCTCGTGTGTTATATTAGAAATCTTATTCCTAGTGTAGGACACCCTCGTAATATCAAAAGCCCAAGCTTGCATGGTATTTATGATAGTACCTTTTCTTAATATAAATTTTCGGAATCTGCAGTATTCTCGAGAAATTATTTTATTATATTTTAAAATTTTATATAATATTATATTATATTTTAAAAATTTATTCTACATATAAATTTTAAAATTAATAAAATAATTTTATTAACGAGACTTTAAAACTTTCTTAAAATTCCTATTAGACGACCTTAGAGTATCATGGAGACTGGATGATAACAAGCATTATGCAATTATAATACAATTCAAATTTATCTAACTATTTTTTTTTTTTAGTGAAATACGAATTTGTGAATGAAAATGTGAAGAAATTGGTGGTAAAAAAATGAGGAGGGATAACATGTTTGATGGCATAATATTCTTTAATTATCTCCATACATGACATGAGGATTGGAATGGTGATCATGAGTCACGAGAGATTTGCGGGGCAGAGAAGGACAAACATACTCATTCTCGAATAATGGTTTGATCCGCATTTATAGGGAGAGTGAGTATTCTCATGCAATTTATAATTGGGTTTCGGTGGACCGTTCTGATTAAATTTAATGTAAGGGATTGTTGAGTGTTGACCTTTGATGAAGTTTATGTCTATTTGGCAGGTGTTATTGTCAGACCAAACTAGGACAACACTCTGCCAGATCAATTCTCAATAAAAAGACTATGTTGCCCTTGAGCAATTGTTCTTTTGTTGTATTTGCCTGATTTCATGGAAGTCAACGCGAATTTCTTCTCTGGCATCTTCTTTTCTCACGAGTCATTGCTGTACATTGTAGAATTTTCGAACTCTTGAAGCTTCAAGCAACCGTGTTATTTTTTAGGTTTAATCAGTTTCATGAAAACAACGTACAACTACTACAAGACTAGACTCCGCAGAAGAGCGAACTAATTATATAAGTTGAAAACTAATTAGGTCGACTCAATTTTTTGTTTTAATTGTAGACTTTGTAGTAAGAATTTAATCTTGTAAAATTTTACTTAAATCAGTTAATGTCGTATATTTCATAAAATTTAATTTATAGTACAATACATACAAGTGAGGTCAAAAATTAAATCTAAGTTATATAGATTAATTATATACTTATACAATATAAGCAGAATTTAGAAGAGAATAAGAGTATAACTATCCTTCAAAACATGTTACATTTTGTAATTACTTTTTATACACGTTATCTAATCTCTTCTATCAGACATAAATCATCTCAAAAAATTACCACAAATTTTAATTCAAATAATATTTTAAATAATGTGGTCCAAATAGAGCCGATTCCTTAAAACTTGTGAATATTTCGAACTTCTTTTTAGAAATAAATATATAATGCTTTTTCATCTTCATCTATATTATTGAAAATTTTGTCTCTTTAAATTATTGTTTTAAGAGAAAAATAGCTTTGCTCTTAAGGGCAAAATTGTCGCATTGAAAAACTTTCGCATAGCAAGTACCCTAGCTTGGTAATGCGATCAACCTGTCAGTACCTTTTCAAGTCTCAATGGGATAGATCGATGGGGACAAAATTCGGCATTCAAAGAAATCATAGTAATTTGCAGAACAATTCCATTTTCAAGAACTAGAAAACAAGGAAGACACAAACCCTCGAACTCCCCCTATCCGGCACAATCACGGTGCAGCTATCTTTGTTTCGTAGTACTACTATTGATCTTACTCCAAATTCCAAAAATAAAAACACTGCAAAATACAATTGATTAATATTAATCTTATTTTGATCGAATCTCAAGGGCTTATTGGTGACTTAAACTGTCTTTTTTCGTGATTAACAATGTAGCCTACGAGACAGACATTCTAGGCATTCTATCGAGTAAGCAAATAGATGTATGAAAATTAGGAATATAACTGGCTGTAATATCACAAAAATATCTTACTTTCTATCATTCATATTAAAGTATAAATTTCACATCAATTAGGTAAGAGATTCTGAACTAATTAATAAAATTTTTGGCCATTCTATTTATCTCCTATTAATTTTGAGATAAAACCCCATATTTTTTAATATGGTATTAGAGCTAACTCTCAAGTATTTTCTCATCCATCCACACGTGTTTTGAATTCTGTCTAACCATTTTCAACGGATTCTCTTACGTCTGACCTACTTGTGACAGAATTCTATCTAAACCCTTCCAATTGACTCTTTTTGAGCACGTCTAATCCAACCTACTTGTGACAGAATTCTATCTAAACCCTTCCAATTGACTCTTTTACGTCTAATCCATGTATAATAGGGTTGCATGTCCAACCCAAGTCATGTGTAAGAGAAGGTATTAAAGTATACTCTTTTACGTCTGACCCACGTATAACAGCGTTGCATGTCTAACCCAAATCACTTGTGAGAGGGGTATTAAAGTATAAATCCTACATCGATTAGTCAAAAGATCCTGAACTAATTAATAAGTTCCTGATCCATTCCACTTGTCTCTAATTAGTTTTGAAATGGAATCTCATATTCTTTAATACTTCAAATTATCTCCCCTTATTTTTAGACGGTCTTCTATTAGATCTAAAAATTATCCAAAAAATTATAATTAGAGTTCATTTAAATGTCTTATAATTTTGTAAGATTGCTGTCTGTAATGATATTACTACTCGTAGATGCATGTATTTGGATATTTTTTTTTTTTTTTTTGTCAAAGGTATGAGATGTAAAATATTATATTACGGTATATGAATATTTGATTGATGTAATTTCTCTAATTGCTCCCTAAATTAGGTAATTACTTTAGTAATCTAATTATCTTGATTAATAAGATTTATCATGTATAGATATCTAAAATATTCACTTGTAAACCTATATAAAGGCTTCCAAGAGACCAATTGTAGTGAAGTATGATTTATATATATCGCACATACTCTCTTGTTCCTAACATGGTATTAGAACATCTGCATGTAAATATGTTTTGCTCTAGTTCTTAATTTTCATCTTTCGGGTTTTACTTAGTTTTGGGCCTTTAGATTCTCTCAATTTTTGACTTTCGAATTCTCTCGATTTTAAATTTTCGTGTTCCCTCGGTTTGGAACCTTTGGATTCTCTGAATTTTCAACCTTCGGATTATCTTGATTTCAATTTTTGGGTTCTCTTGATTCAGTTTTCGATCAGTTTTGGTTCTGTTTTTTGGGTCTCTTGTCTATTCGGTTTCAGTTTTCTATTTTCAAGTTTTTTGTTTTAAAATTAATTTGATTTTCCATAACCATATCGAGTTTGAGAAGGAATGTCAAAGATATGAAATTATTATATTATAATATATAAATATTTGATTGATTTAATTTTTCTAATTATTTTTCTATATTAGGTAATTACTTTACTAATATAATTATCTTGATTAGCAAGACTTATCATGTATAAATGATCTAAAATATTCTCTTATAAGTTTATATAAAAATTCCTTATGTATACATCATATTAAAATTTAATTTATACATATTATACATACTCTCTTGTTCCTAACACATTATTCGATATAGCAAATAGCAGTTCACAAGCTTCGAAAATTAAGTATGCTTGAAAGTATAATCCACCCGAATAATGGACGATCACTTTTCTACCATTGTTCTAAAGAATCAAGAGCTTGCATACATGGAGCAAACAATTATTAAAAATTCTGAGATTTTGAAACAGCTCTCAGACAGCTGTTGAGATTTCGTAATCTAGTACTGTTTAATTGGTGGCCAGTGACTTTGAATTTTTTCATTCCACAAAAATATAACATAGAAAATCTATTGCTAGACGTTGAAAAAATTGTCTGATCCTTGTTTTTTTGGTACTTGAGCAAGTTGGAATTGGATGACCATCTTTATCAGAAGACCCAAGAAGTCAAGGAAATTACAACGTAAGATATATAATGATCGGACTTGAAGCCTAGGGAATTTTGATGACCAGAGTCAAAGATTTTGTTTTTGGTAAAAATTGATTTTTTATCTCATTTATAAACATCTGTAATTATGATTAAATTTTAAAATTTTTTACTTATATTAATTGATGTCATAAATTTTAAAATTTAATCCACATCACAAAATTTACAAGTAAGATCAAAAAGTGAATCTACCTAAATATTTACTTTATTCTTTTATAATAGTATTTAAAAAACAAGCTTAGTCCAGCTTTGATAATTGAGATATTCATTTTTCTGACTATTATATTCCCTCAAAGCACGTGTATCGGACCGTTGAAGCAATTTCATTAATTTTTCACAAAGAACCTTTCAAGACATTATTGATTGTTGAATGCAATGGTGTAAATGCACATTAACAAGTGGGATATTTTAATCTAGATTAAATTTATTTAATTATTTTAATAAATTTAAAATTTTATTTAAATTAAATTTATTTATTTTTCGAACCTATTTCAATTAAGTTTTTATTAAATTGAATTCGAATTGATCTCGAGTAATTTGAAATTTTTAAATTTAAATTTAAAATTTTTTAATTTATTAAGTCGAGTTCGAGTCTAATATCAAAAAATTAACGAACATTAAATTTTGTTCAAACTTAACTTAATTATTAACGAATTAAACTTAAACCAACTCTTCTCGAATCGAGTTCTATTCAAGTTTCGAGAAGTTTGAATTCATTTACAACATGCTGAACGGTGATCAAAGATGCATGGTTCTCTAACGTTATGCTAAATGCGTGCTTGAAATCATTCAACTCTCTTTGGTTTGTCAGATTGAATATATTCCATTCTAATATCATACTTATATAAATCTCTCCCAGACAGAGGAAGGAATCATCCAGAATGTTACAGGTAAGAAGCATCATATATAGATATATATATATATCTCAAATGAGAAAAGAAATAGAGTAATCTTTGCTTTTTTTCCCCCTATAAATAGTTAACTAAATGTATATATGCTTCATTCGCGTACACAAAAAATTTTCACAGTTGTCTTTATTACGGCAGGAAACAAAGACAAAATCCGTGAGCACCGACAAATATAATCTACACATACTTCCTTGCGACCATGCATTTCCCTGTTAAATTAAAAATATGTATAAGGGGCCTATTAATTTATTCATCCGATACTTAATTAGAAAGCCAAAAGAGAGAAAAAATAATATAATATAAATATCTGATTATTACTGTAATATTCTACTATAAGTTAATTAATTGAACGGTCAAATTATGTTATTGTTGTGAAAAGTCTGTCCTAATATGCTATATTACGAATATCATACAATTTATACTATTCAAAAGTTTCCCTTGAGAATAATAATTCATTTATGAAATAAAAGTTGATCTCATAGAGAATATCAGACATGGAATGATTCGCGTCATTCCATATTCAACATTGTGGGATAGATTTGAAGCAGTCATAATTAAGGTCAAAGATGGAAATTTTTTTATTGAAGTAATTTGCAAAAGCAATTCCATAATTTGTAAAGAAAAGTAGTAGTATCACAGAATATAATTTTGAAAGTAAAAAACAATTGTAATTATAATTATCTTTGATGAATTTTAAGCATAACAAATAGTATCTAAAAATAAAGGAAGAGTTTGAGGGATAAAAATATTGGATAAACATATCTGTAATATTACCGACGGATCCTAGATTCCTATTTTCCATTCGTAAATGATACTCCTAAAATTAGCAAAATAATTAGTGTCTCCTAATTATCCTCAAATTGGGATTATTCCTACATAGTTTCAGAAACACAAACGAGTTCTACTTCACAGAAAAAAGAAAAACAATACCCGAAATAAGCTATCCACTGCCAATAATGGAAATGGAATTTCATTCACAAAATCCAGTGTGATTAAACTACAACCGGATTCAGTAAAGATGACCAAACCCTATTTCTTGCTGATGTTTACTGAAATCTTCTTATTATTCTAGTGTCCACCTAACCTTTTCACCACCATATATAGGTTAAAACCAGTCCAAACTTTCACTTTCTACCCTATGCATGCATGACTAAAAGAATCTTTCCATTTATTTATTTATTTATTTATTATTTCTTCCACGTATGCATGCATGTTAACAAGCATGATTAATTTGATGTGCATGTTGTCAGCACATAATGAGGGCTGCCTTCTAGACAGGTCTATTTCTAAGTTGGACTTTTGACAGGGTTAGGTTTGTTTTCTTTCTTTCTTCATTATCATATAGGAGTTTGAAGAACTCTCAACCCCTCCTCATTATTCAGTTCAAAAAAAAAAAAAAAAAAAGACCCATCCTTTCTTGTTTGGGAGATGTACTATCTCCAAACATCAAGTATTTGGTGATCATGAGGTGTTGATCATCGGTCATACGTCGTAAAGATCGAAAATTGGAAGGATCCATGGAGGAAAAAGGAATTACTTCTTGTGATGGAGGACTAGAGATGAATAATAATAGTAATTTAGATGTGGTCAAGGGTGGAGGAGGAGGAGATGAGTCTAAAACAAGTGGAAGCAGCTCAAGTAACAGCATGGTTGAGGAGAGTACAGGGAAAAAGTCAAGCACGAGTAGTACTACTACATCTGGGGTTAGACATTATGTAAGATCTAAGATGCCACGGTTAAGGTGGACTCCGGATCTTCATCTTTGCTTTGTTCAAGCTGTTGACAAACTTGGTGGCCAGGAAAGTAAGTGTGATTAATTATTCAAAACTTAATTTCATAATTATGTTGATAATTAATATGTAAGTAGTAATTAGAGTACGTTTGAGATGCTTATTCTTTGTAGGAATTATCTGACTAATTTATATATATTTTGTAGGAGCAACACCTAAGCTAGTATTGCAGCTAATGAATGTCAAGGGCCTTAATATTGCTCATGTCAAAAGCCACTTACAGGTAAAACATTTTTTGTGCAGATCTTGAAAAAAAAAGAAAGTTTGTGCAATGGTTGCTTCTCTTTATTATACTAGTTTTATAAGCATGAAAAACTAAATTAATTAATTGAGTTCCACAAATTTTTGTTCCTTCTATTGGAACAGATGTACAGGAGCAAGAAGATTGATGACCAGGGCCAAGGTACAATCATTTTATTCCTATTAGATACCTATAATTAATTGGGTTTTAATTGGTAGTTAACTTGTTTTTGAAACATCTTTCTTCTTAATTTGTTCTTTATATTTCCATTAAATATTTATTTTTTCATGTACTATACCTCAGTCATCAATGAAAGAGGGTTTCCCTTTGGAAACATGGATCATTTTCTTGGAAACAGTTGGCAATTCCTCCTACACTGCTTGATCGACGGATTAGGTCCAACTTCATGTAACATTTCTTCCTTACTATTGACTTGTTCTTGACGTTATATGCCAAAAATTAACATATATACGGTGAAGCACATGGTATTATAAATTTGACACACTGCGACAAATGCAGCTATAGCGACGATTGGAACACCACCAACACCACTTGGAGAGCTATGCCTAGTACAACTGACGCAGTCAATATCAAAAAGGGATCTGGCTTCTTCCCTGGTACATTGAGTGGAAGAATCCATGGAGGTATTGGAGCAGACAACATTATTGGTTCTATGGAAGAATTTACATTGTTTTCTGATCCAAAAATCAATCACAAAGGTACAAATATTCACCTGGAAAAAGTAAATACAGCAAAGAAAAAAGTTGCAGATGCTGGGGTAGATCTCAATCTGTCTTTGAGCATGAATATGATGAAACAAGAAGGGGAAAGCAAGAGAACACATTATTACAATTGTTGGGATGATGAGGAAAGATGATCAAGTGGATAGCACTTTGTCTCTTTCTTTATTTTCTGATTCAAAGAGAGAAAAATGTTCCAAATTTAGGAGGTTGAATGAAGATAATTATAGTAAGTTTAAGAATTCAATATTGGCAAGTACTCTGGATCTGACTATATGAATTCAGGTAATTCTAGTGAGATCTTGTTGGTACTTGCACAAGAGCCTTTATGATAACAATAATTCGTTACGTATGGAACAAAGGATTAATTGAAAGTTAAAACTAATTTCATGCTTTAATTTTCTCTAGTATTTTCTTTTTTAATCTTTTGTCTTTGATCACTTTGAAACTGTCAATCCTCCCCATTAATTCCTCTTCTTTCTATAATTCCATGAGAAATGTCCTTTTCTTTGGTCTTGAATAAAATAAAAATTATAGCGTGTATTAGTTAATTATAGTGTGTATTAGTTATAAACATACGAGGTCAAGTGGGCTAGGTTACCAGGCTTATATTCAAAATCTACACTTAGTTGATAAAAAGTTCGACTCTACAATATAGAATGCATAAGATGTAGACGAGAGTCCTTGGATGTTTTGTTAAAATAGGCTCTTTTTTGATAAAACGTTTAACGACCTTAATTAGAGCTTCACATTTCGGAATCTTTAGCCAACTCTTAACTAGATTTCATACTTGTACCTAGGGTTTGTGGCCTCCATTTTATGGTTTATCATGTCGATGAGGGTTCTCTAGCAACTTTTACCAAGGAAACGACATCTTCAGGCCTATAGAATCTAAGATATAAGCACATTAATCTAAATTCCAAACTTTAGTAATTGTCCTCTTGTTTAATAAATCGTTAGTTTCCCGGCTTTTGAGCGTGTCCACATTGTTTAGCTAGTTAATCAGCCTGTTATATTTGTCTCTCCTGAGGATTTTATTTTTCCCAACGGACTTGTTGATAAATTTCCCATCATTTGCCTTGAAAAGTTTTTTCAAATGACCTTAATTAATTATTTTGTGGATTCTATATCGAGAGTACTTCCTTTTGGGGTTAATTTCTTCCATTTTTTACGTTTTTGTAAGTAATTTCTTGCATTTCTTTTTTTCAATTTGGTTTTTTCTTCTTGAGCATGTATGATATAGAATTTGAAGTCCGATCGAGCATGTATTAGCTAAATTGATGGACAAAAAATTATGAAATTAACCCGTTATTATTCATTGTGACTCAATCAAATTGCCATTTCCATTACCTTCTTTCCAGAGTTTGTAAATTCCATACTTCGCCTAATTAAGAACTAGCTTTAAGCAAAGCTTTGAAATTAATGTTCTGATGTTTCTTGTGCTAGTATTGCAAGAGTGATAGTAAGCATTTAATTATAATTTGGCCGAAAAATAACATTTGTTACTGAATTAAACCCGCATTTATCGTAGTAATTTAATTTGTAGAAAACATTGGTAATAATAACATATACTCCAAATTAATCACCACAAAACTTGGGAATATAGTTTAATTAATTCACATTTTGGTTGCAGGTTGTATGATAACTAAAAGAATAAGATTGACATTAATTGTTCATTCAGCATTAAAGAATTAATTGTTCTTTAGATTGTTAATAATTAAGTGAAACGTTCTATTTCGGTGTTTTTTTTTTTTTTTTAATTTCTTTGTTAATAGGAAGTAAGCGAAAATTAAGATAAAAAATCCTTCTTTGTTTAATGTAATATTGAGACAGGAAAATAAAACTGCATTTATCATTCACTAATGTCAACAAAAGTAAATGCATTACATTTTGTCTACATAACTCAATACTCTAACACAACATTAACGATAACGAAAGTTAATTAAAACATCAAATCCACCAAATCCTTATAAATCTGGCATAAAATATGGAAGATTAATTCCTAAAAAGCCAGACAAAAACTCTTCTTGACAGATAATATATATTGTCTCGCAACACATTAACGGCTAAATTAAAAGGGTGGAAGACTCAAGGCATCCAAGTTGAGATATTGATCAATATCTCCATCATCTGTGCTGATTTCCATACGGTGCAGGTTTCGGCTCACTTTGAAAAAAGTCATAATTTGGGGAGAAAACTGTCTGAAAATTACTCTCAGAATGATAAAAGAAGAGATTACTTGTTGAACTTTCAACAATGGGGGCAGTAGGCCTCATTGTAATCTCCTCTTGTTGGGCCTTGTATAGAGCTCTGAGCCTCCTTATTTCAGCTTGTTTCTCCTCAATCTCACCTAAATAATATTCAAAAATAATAATTAGTTATGATAAGTACATTTAATCCGTACAAAATACGACTAATTAATACTAATAGATTAATAATTCCATCGTTCAATCTTACTGTTGGACAAGATAGATTCGTTAATTTTGGTCTTTAATTGTTGCTTCAAAATGGAATTATGCATTTTCACCGTTGTTTTTTTATGCGTCCATTTGTCCACTTCGACAGTGAGGTATGTTGCGTTTTCCTGTAAATGTAACATGCAAAAATCACAAATAAATAAAATTTAAAAAAAAAAAATTCTATATTTGGTTTGCTCTGTATAGGAATTAAAGGAACCCGAAGATTAATGTATGTATATATGATATCGAACGTAGGGAGCTAGTAGTACCTCTAACTTTTGAGTAGCCCTTTTCAACTCAATTATATATTGAGACTTCTTCAATCGGGATCTCTGGGCAGAAAGCCTATTTGATACCGTCCTGGATTCAAATAAAAAAAAGAGGGTTATATATTTGTAGGAGTCAAAATTAATTTATAAATTAAACCCTAATTAAGTTGGAAAAAAATTGTTTTATTAATCACCTTCTTAGTTGTCTTTCTACTGGGATGGGTAGGGTGCGACCTTTTTTTTCATTTTCAACTGCTTCAATAAATGTCATCATACGCTTTCCCTTCCTTGATTCTTCATTTTCAAAATTTTTGTCAATAGATGAGTAATTAGTGATATTTTCAGTCTCAAAATTTTGGTTCAGAAATCCCTCCCCTTCACAATGGACATGAAGGGAATGTGGCATGTTGGGGTTGAGAACTTCTTGTGGTGAAATAGCAACATTTTTGCCAGCCCCACTAGGGAGGTCATGGTAAGGAGAGTTCTCATTTGCTAGGGTTGATGGGAACATCATTCTTAAGGGAGATGGGTTCATGGACGATTTATTGAATTTAGGGTATAAAGGGGGTTTTGTTGCACCCCTTGATGGTTTGATTGGTTTCGAACCCTCCATTTTTTTTTTTGTAAATGTTTATACCTGCATAATTAACAAATTAAGTCAATCAAAAATCTTTCTTAGGAAAAAAGAAAAAGATGGAAAGAAAGAAAACTAAAAAAAAAGATAGATTTTCTGGAAAATGTACTGAGTAGAAGATCTGTGAATGTTGATTGCGTTTTGTGGGAAATATTAGTAGCTTAAGTGGTCTATATATACACAAAATTTTGAAGAAAAGCCACCAATCTTTCACCAGGTGAAATATTAACCGTTACAGATTATTTTGTCCTGATTTTGGAATTAAATATTACTTACCATAATAAGTTTTACAATTAACAATGTAATAGTCCATTTTAACCTTATTAACTAGCCAATAGTTTGAGTGAGTACTTTGTTGATTTCTTCAATTAACTAGGATAATTTTGTGAATTGATTGCAACCAGACAATTTGCGGACGTGGAAAACTTGGTATACTTAATTTGGAGAATCTACTTATTTATGAATAACTGATAGAGTTATCAGTCAATTATGTAACTGAAAGAATTATTACATAAAGACAGCGTTAGTTGTCTTTTAATGTTTAAGGTATATGCGCTAACGGGAAGCTGCGATATAATCTCCAGATTATTTCCAGGTTTGGAAGGTAATTAATGTGATAATGCGCTACACCTACCTTCCTAAAACTGCTACGGACACGATGTAATTAAGGCCATTTGATTTTTCTTGGAGTTTAGGGACGAACAATTAAGCACAATCTGATAGCTGCACGAGTTAATTAACTTCCATGGTCAAAGTGTCAGTTAAAGTCTTAAAGACATTCCAATGGGGTATGTACCAAGCTAGGGAGCCCACCAACCAAAAGAGTAACTTTTACTTAAAAGTTTAAAACAGTAAGTTTTGAATCCAATCTACATATTTAATGTTCTTTATTTCTCTATCAAACCAATATACGATAATTTAAACAATCTCTCCCTTCATGGTATATTATCATATTGAAACTAAACTTCTCATCAAACCTAATTTAATACTCCACACAAACTCAAACTTTTCATCATTCAATTTATGGACTACTATTTTTTTGAATTTCACTCCCTCTGTAAACAAACTGAACCCTGACCAAACCCCTGACCCATGGTCCAATAAACTCACTCTTCTTAATTCCATTATCCGATACTAAGAAGAGAACAATTACAACCCAATTACAACCCAACTCAAAGAGAAGAATATTTTCCAATCCAACAATGAGAAGACACCGGTCATTTGCAAACGAAAAATCCAAAGCTCATAACCAGAAGTTCTAATACCACTGTTGGAGCCACCAAAAGAGGCCAAATACATAAACTGTATATTATACCTAATCTTGATATAAAAGTTTAAATCTGTAGGTTTTGGATTGAACCTATAAATTAAGTGTTCTTTATTTCTCCCTCAAACTATTATGGGACAATTTAAATTAACCCTGAATCCAACATAACATTTATTAGAATTCAAAAAAAAAAAAAAATCTAACTCAAAAAAATTCAAAAAAAAAGCTTGCAACCGGATATATTGTAATTTCCTCTAAATTTTACCTCAATATTAGAATTAAGAAAAATACTACAATCGTGTAACAGAATTGTATTATTGATCTTTTAATAATTGTATAGTATAATACTATGTATTTTAAAGATTTGTAAGATACAAACCTCTAAATCACAACGAGATTATAGAATTTTCCTAGAATCAATTAATTAGTGCTAAGCTTAATTTTAATTCAAATTACACAACTAACTTGTTCCCTTAATACTTTAATTTATCTATTAATAACATGCCATTGAGATTAAATAAATTGTAACTTGTTAGGTATGGATGATCCATACAAAAACGAAAAGATGTTTAACAAATAATTATAGGATAAATATTTTCCAAACTTAACTTGCAGCCTAAATCTGTATGTGTGCATGTGTTTGTACCAATTTAAGTAATCTACGGATTATTTCCACTTTTTTTTTGTTATAAAATCTGATTATAACAACCCATCATGTGTTTATTCATTTCTTTGGGATTATTTCCACTCTCAATTGCACCCCATGCGACATCCTTCAATTCATATGTATCATTGTTAAGTTTGTACCCCACTATATTTACACAATTTATCTTTTATGATTGGTGCAACAGAGAGGAAGATAGGGAAATGCGTGAATATGGCCTATAAACTTTGTATTTTATCTTTATTTATTGATTGTTTGATAGCTTATTGATGTATAGTGGTGTGTCCTTATTTACATGTTATCATTTGGCAGTTATAGATAGAGGTTTTTAATCTTATGGTCGGAATCTCTAATCTTAATAAGGTCAGACCGATGAGATCCATCGATCGACTATATATACCTTCGATCATGCACATATATACGTATACATCAACACTTATTATATATTATAGAATTATGTAAACATAATAATACACATAAATGTGTTAAGTAGTGGAGACGTAAATCAGGATTACTTTCGACCATAATCGTTTAAGCAAATTGAATCCATATATAAATTGAATTTACTTATACGTGCTCCAAACGTATGTCCGACTCTAACAATCGAACAATAATACAAAATATATTTAACGTAAGAGTTTTCTAGCCTAAGTATTACCAGAAAAACACTGTGGAATAGATAGAGTATCACAAGCATATTTATAAGCTATAAGAGAGGGACTCTTACTTGAAAAACAAGAAATCCCTAAGGTTTCCTCCATCAAAGAAATTATCATAATTACATAAATGGGAATATTACAATATATTATATTTTCTAATACATAATATTCTAATTAATTGATTGAAGATGTTATTCAATTATACTAAATGTGGGATAAAATCAATTAGTTAAAATTACCAATATTATCATGTGGATCATAAATAAGGCAAGTCTTGTATTACAAGTTTTACATTCTCCCAATTGACCGATATGTATTAGTTAAACAACTTTATGAGCACAAAGAATGGCCAAAATCTTTATTGTTACTGCACTAACTTACAAGTTATGCAACAAATATTTAATTAGAAACTATTAATACACGAATTATGCAGTTGTACTCTAAAAAATAAATACTTCCTTTCATATATTTTAATGTACAATATTTTTCAATTAAATGGTATAAAAGATTTGTGAATAACTTATTATAAATCACTCAAGATCCAACTTTATGGATCAAATGATCCCTACACTATACGAGACAATAATGTGTACCGAAAGTCATGTAAATAATAAAATATCTTGAATATCTAGACTTTAACTATAACTAGAGAATAATTGCAAAACTATTCATTATAATGAATCCCTTATGAATTATATGATCATGGACAACTTAGCCAGAAATTTTAATTGTCAGACCAACAATGTTGATACATAACTCGTTACTTATGTACTCAATAGCCATTTTTGCTCTCAAAATTATCTGTAACTATTAAATCATTATGTCGATTTGCATGTCTCGACTCCCACTTTGCTTAATATTCTTAATGAAGAATATCGGGATTGAGATAAAATCTTAATGGACAAACAGTAATATCGTCTAAATTTTAAACCATACAAAAATACTTGTGATATAACTTCATAACATTATCATAGTTTCGCAAATCATATGAAGATTCTAATACATAATGTGAACATGTATGATTTGGTCACTCCAAGAAAAATAGTTTGTAAAAGTAAGCAATATTTAATCGTTTAAGAACTATTTCATGAAAGGTTATCAGATAGTCCAAATACATTCACGTTCTATCTCTGTGAATACCAACCATATATGAGAGGATTCACCAATATCTTTCATTGAATAGTTCTATGTAAGAAATTACATTACCCCATATATTTATTGCAAGAAGAATTTCATATGGATTAAATATAATTTTCTCACCCACTAATCTTGATGTATATTAATTTTGTTGTCTGATATTTTTTTGAAAGATTAAAATGAAGAAACAAAACTAATTTACCATTCATGGGATATTTAGTCGTTGAATATATTTTTCAATCTTGCAACAAATAGACTACATTCTCTTCAAAAATAAACTTTTAAATTGACACATATATACCTCAAATTTATGTTTCATACTAATATAACTCTAAATCATAATGAGTTATTATTGTCATAAAAATCTCTAAAACCTTAACAGAGATTTAGTGATAATTAACATCTTTCTTTTATGACATTATACCAAAATATGAAACTTTCTCCATTATGATTTTGTGAAAACATAATTTAGTAATCTTTATGTCTAATCTCATAATTAGACTTTTGTAGGTATACAACATAGTAACTAAAAGTCATGTTACCTTTAAGAATTTTTTCACTCCCACTATTGTGAGAGATAACAAGATCAGTGGCTATATTAATATCGGTTTATCTTGATGTGATAATGAGTACTTAATATGGAGCTATTCAATTGATTTCTTATCCAAAATAAATTAAAAAATTATTTTGAGAAAAGCCACCAATCTGTCATATGTAAAGTAACAAAAAATGACTCCTTTATTCTTTTCAAACTCCATTAAGTTAAATCACTCCCATTTACTTTATGTTATTCAAGAACATTGACTACCTGTTTCAACGATTCTTAAAATGTGCAAAAAAAATATAAATTTCTTGGATTTAATAGTATAACTTTGTTATCAGGTCCTTTATGTGTAGGTCTATGTACCCTCACTTCAATCAAAGATATCCATATGTGTGTACATCTTAAACTTAGTTTTCATTCATTTCATGATCTAAATATTGTTTAAACAATATTGGAAGAAACCATATTCAAGACGCACCTTGATTATAAGGTTTCAGTCCCAAGAAACAAAATTAGTAAAATTGCTAATCATGTTTTGATCATGTCCATAATTACTCAATTCATTCCTTAAATTATACTTTTGAAGTGTAACGCAATCATGCATTATTTGTTCACTAATTAATGACTCGTAATTACAGAATTATGATAAATTAATGTACAGATACTTTTCATCATATTCTTTAACCTCAAATTTCAAACTCTTCACTTTTTATTTGAACACTTGGAAACATATCAAATGTTAATTGTTTATCAAACAAGAAAAGAAGATGTAATATATTTGACTGATTTTCTAATAAAGAGATAAACAAATATCTCTAACCAATCAAAAAATGGTAGAAAATAATTCACAGGATTTTGTTATTATGATCAAATGACGAAAATCCCTTTGGCATTTTTAACATGCTTGAATAGTCTACTTTTCTTATGCAGTCTACTCAATCACCATAGTTAATAAATCTAAACTTTTAAGAGTTTATGATTAATCAACTACGTATTTTTCTTATAGTCAAAACTCCAAAACGAGTAACTTAATTTTAATTTTTTTAAAAAAATTTGGAGCATAAAAAAGAATAATTTTTCAATAAAAACATTTTCCTAAAGCAATACACTTAAATTTTCCATATGTCAAAACATATAACTTATATAAAAGAAATATATTTTCTTATATTTTAAAATTTATTACACATTGATAATGTGAATTATTAATAAAACAAATTCACCAAGTGTATCAATGTTCATAGCACATTAAAATTGAGATTATCTTTATTTGAGTTATTTCTCTCAATCGAGGTAGAAAATCAATTAGAGTTCTCTTTCATGTAAACAACATTTATCTTATTGTTGTTTGACTTAATGAGAACATAACTTTCATTATTTGCATTTATTTCATGAAACACGTTGTGATCTTTAGGTGTCTATATGCAAATCTATCTTTATTTCTTAGCCTCTTTATCCTTTTCAATACACATGGTTAATGTCCATAATTAACCATGTTTCCTTTTATGTATTGTAGAAGATTCAAATAGTTAATAAATGTTTTAAAGAGAGAATCAATAATGAAATCATCTAAGCATAACTCAAAATCTCAATTAAATTCATAATATTTACCATAGATATAGTAAAATCTCATTCTTTTAAATGAATTCATGCATATTTTTTAATTTTAAAGTGTCATGTACGAAAATTTCTTAAGGGTGCTTATCAAAGCATGCAATAATTGTTAAACGGTTTTTACACATCTTTTGATTATAAAATAAATAGGATTAAAATCCTACCTATATGTAAATACAAGACCTAATGAGAAAAATATCTAAATTTCTCTTATTTCTCGTATTCAACCGTTATATTAGTAATTATACACTCAATAATATGAAAATGAACAATTCATTATCATAAAATGCTAATTTAAAACTTGCACTCAAATAAACAAAAGAATGTATCAAATAGTCAAACCAATAGCAATTAGAATAAACAACTTATCAAGTAAAAAAGTAAAATTACTTGAATAACCAATAATATAAAACACTTAGGTTATGAAGATTTAAAACATATATTTTGAATTAACCCCTATATTAATTCAAATAGTAAATTCAAACATTCCTATGGATAGAGAGACTCGCGAATCATGTGTTGATTTACTTTTCTTTATAATATGACTAGTAACTTAAAACAATAAATTGAAGAAATAATTTGGTACTTGTGGGCATAGAAAAATTCTCAACTTAATGTCTAATTTATCATCTTATTTCAATTAATCTCACAAAAATAATTACCTCCATGTGGGGCCGGATAATTATCTTAATGAATTAATTGCAAACTTAATCTAGATGCCATTTTCTCTTTATTATCACTCGATAATATGTGATAAAAAATAGAAAACCATTTACACGTAATATACTTAAGATGCTGTGGCTACTCCTAAGTACATGGTGTTATGATAAAATCTATTTGTTATTTGAATAAGTCAATTAACTAATATGTTGACTAAAAGTAATAAACTTCAATCACTAAATCATATATGATATATTTGTACACCAACTATTTGAGATGTTGTGGCCACTCCTAAATATGCGATGCACAAATTTTAGTAATGGCATCTAGTAATTTCTCAATTGCCAAACTTTTCACAATATTGACTAAAAATTCTTTATTTTCTTTTACACTTGATTTATTTAAATCACTTAATTTTATGCGATTACAATAATCTATACAATAAATATTTGAGATGTTGCAACTATTCTCAAATATATGATGCAAGAAAACTTTATAAAGGAAATTCGAATGAATTTTCTTACATAGTCAACTAGCCTTAATGTTGACAAAATTATATATGTATATGCTCTTAGTGAGGAACAACAATTACCTTTAGAGATAAAAATCAAATTTTATCTTACGTAAATGATAATTCAAAAACATTCGCATTATACATGTCACGAATCAAGTATTGACTTATACTCAAATAATTGATAAATAGTGATATATTAAATTATTATACAAATTAATATATCATAACAAGATGAATATTTAATGACATAACTATAACATACCAAATATATATTGTGTCTATGTTCATATATGCATAAGTCCAAAATAGATTTACAAAGGTTTTGTTCGTGTCAGTCGAAAATATATATGTGCACAAGTCCAAAACAGATTCACAAATATTTTGCCGGTTATAAGAATTTGATCATGTATGAGGGATACAAAATTACACAAACACATATGGCAATCCGTGGAGAATATGAAAGTAAATTGATGACTTTTTCAACAACATGATGAGAGTGTCATAAATCTTTCAATAAAACTAAATTATTTTTAATTAGATTATAAATAATAGGCTAACAATTATTCTTTATAATATGTATTAGGCAAATTGGATAAATACAGATTCAGCACTATATGTGAACAAAAAAAAAAAAAAATTGGCCTTGACTTTTTCGACATGCCAACAATATTAATCGCTAAATTGATCATACATGAAAAGCACCTTAGCAAACTAGATCTCGTTTATGCATGCTGAAGAAAACTAACATGTTAAACAAGTAAAAAAGTTGCTTTTGTTTCAATAAAAACAGAACTAAAGTGTACTAAAATTAAGCCAATCAATTATATATATATGCATATATTGTATCAATATGTATGGCGATTCACGTGCAAAATCATGGCATCATGAATACTATAATGCTAAACAATATGGCTAAAGTATGCTCTGATACCACATGCAAACATAATAATACACATAAATGTATTAAGTAGTGGAAACATAAATCAGGATTACCTCCAACTATAATCGTTTAAGTAAATAGAATCTATGTATATATTGAATTTACTTATGCGTGCCCTACGAACGTATGTCCGATTTCAACAATCGAATAATAATATAAAATATATTTAACGTAAGAGTTTTCTAACCTATGCATAACCAGAAAAATACCGTGGAATAGATGGAATATCATAAGCATATTTATAGACTAGGCTAGGGACTTTTACTTGGAAAACAAGAAATTTCTAGGGCTTCCTTCTATCAAGAAAATTATCATAATTACATAATTGGGAATATTACGATATATTATATTTTCTAATACGATGTGAGTCATATAATGTGAGATAAAATCAAATAATTAAAATGTCCATTATCAATTATAATGTGAGTTATATATAAGGCAAGTCTTACATTACAAATCTTACAAATTACTCTTACAGGGGGTTATAGAACACGTATAACTATTCTATTGCATAAACACTTCATGTATCATCAATAGTCGTGATATTAGATTTTTGTTTTTGGATTTGTAGAAACTTTTCCTACATATTTCACATTAACTTACACGTGATCTCCTTTTGCCTTAGATGAATTTTAGCCAAAAAACGATTTCTAGCTTCAGAAACTATCTTTATATGACATTTATTTAACGTTACAAGTTGATTAAGATGTAAATGTATATTTGTAAACGAGAGAGAAAATCTAGATATATATGATATATCATGAGAGTCATTTATATATGGTTTAATCTTTTTAGATGTCACATTTACTATAGTGAATAGTAGGTCCTCATTAGGCAAAAATGAAGTTTAGCTCTAATCAAGATCCATGTAACAATTTATGTTTTCAATTCTTGTTAAAAAGAAATTATCATATATTTACAAAATATTAAAACAATATTGTTCCTCGATTAAGGATGAATGTACGGTAGTATGCAACTAGTTCATTAATTTATGATGATGAGCATTATTGTATTAGTGGATGGATTTCCACGTTAAATTATGATGGATTCACACATTATATTCTCTATTAAATTATGATGGATTCACACATGGATTCACACATTACAAAAGAGAATATAGCTATCGATATACTATATATAATAGAGGTGGTCTAATTATCTAACAATTGATTTAATTCCACATCACGAGACCATTTTTTAAGCAATTATATGCAATTATATGATAATTAATTAGATAAACAAATTTCCATTTTTAAGCAATTATATGCAATTCTATGATAATTAATTAGATAAACAAATTTCTAATTGCTTGTGGTTTATTTAGAAAAGTCTATGTAGCATGTATAGCATGACCACTGAGAGTAGATATTGGTACGAAAAGAGACTTAATTGAATTCTATCTAATGCGAAATCTTTACATACCTAGGCTTTTTTCATACAATATCTAGATCAGTGGTCATGCTAGACATGCATAAGAGAATAACTTTTGAGTTGATTCAAAATATTTAAATCAAGTTGTTAGTAACTCACAAACCAGAGTATTATAAACAATACAATATCCCTTCCCACTTCTGATGTGGGACGGGGCGTCACAATCACCCCTTCTTAAGGCATTGAATCCTCGCAAGGCTCATACCGGACCATACTTGGTTATGCAGGATTCTAGAGGTGACTCGTACAGGTTCTAGACGTGGCTCCGGCCAGGATTCTAGAGGTGACTCGTACGGGTTCTAGAGGTGGCTCCCGCCCTTAGGTCGACATAGCACTTAGTTCCTGAACTCCCTTACATACTAGGCCATATTTGGTTATGTAGGATTCTAGAGGTGACTCGTACGGGTTCTAGAAGTGGCTCTCGCCCTTAGGTCGACGTAACACTTAGTTCCTGGATTCCCTTGCATAGTGCAGAGACCACACAAGTGTTACTGGACTCCCTTGCATAGTGCAGAGACCACACGAGATTCGCTCTGATATCAACTGTAACACCCCAGGCTCTGGGTTGGCCCAACAACTTTTGAGCAGAAACAACGGGTTCAAAATACTTAAACCAAGTTGTTAGTAACTCACAATCCAAGGTGTTATAAACAATATAATGTCTCCTCCTACTTTCGATATGGGACATGGCGTCACATTTAGTGTCACAAAAGAAGAACAAAAGGATAAACAAAATAGAAACAAGAATTTAATTGTTTCTCAAAAAAAAAAAAAAAAAATTAATTGTTTATTTAAGGAAAAGTTTACTCTTGTGTCGAATTGTAAGTGACTTGTAACAAATTCCATCTGAATTTGAAAATATATTATTATTTATGAACTCCATACTCTTTGAGATTACTTCAAAATTAAACATTTCTTAAAAGAAAATAAAAGAATGTAAAAAACAAAAACTTTCTCAGAATAGAAATCTTTCAACCACACTGAATATTCGATTGGGCGCCCCCAAACAAGAACATTGGTAAACCAAGTGCGAGGATTAAAAGTACTTAGGTTTTACTGGAAATGGAGCAGTATAGTTATCGTAATTATATGGTTAATCTATATCTGTTATTAATTTTCTTTTTTATTTAGGTATATCTTTTATTAGTTATTAGTTAGCTGATGTATTGATAGTATAGATTAAATATTTTGCATGTGTAGACTAAGGCTCAGATGCAAACCAAGTTAATTATTTGATATTTGAATCTAGTTATGTTACGTACGAGTTCGTTTAAATGTGTTAGAATAGTAAGTAGAATTGAAAGAAATTATGTGTATTGATCAATGATATAATAACTTATATTTATAGATTTATAGTTACAAAAAATTTAGACTATACAGACACTTGTTAATAAGATAATTATACATAAATTTAGACACTAATCAAAGTAACTATATATAAATCTAAGTACTAATAAAGAATATAATTATACAATGAATTTAAACAATCACTATAATGAATCGTAAACGTTAACAAAACATAGTTCAATAATCAAGGAAAACTTAACAAGATTTAATGTTCGCTAACTTGCAAATTTTTTAAAATCGTTTCAAACTCAAGTTACTCGAGTGATGAGTTTAAATACTAATTTATAATATATAAAATTTTCAAAATATTCGACCTTAATTTCGAGGTTGGTTACTTGAAAAATCAATAAATTAAATTAAAATGCATTTACAAATCTGTAAAATAATCAAATAAGTTTAAGTGATATTAATTGACTTGTTTAGTTGCATTTATACCATCTAGACTCCATTGTTAGCAAATGCACAGCTAAATAAACTTATAAACTTGTAAACCAAATTATTTTATTAAAAAAAAGTAAAGAAAGACGCACCAAAATTTTTAACTTTTTTTCCCCTTTTTTGCTCCACACTCCTCATGATTATCATATTCAAAAAAATATCTAAACGATCAAAATATTCAGAGGATTCTTCTAACAAAAAATATGTAATTGTTTTCGTCCCAACCTACTGTAGGGGTCGTTAGACCAACCTCTTCTATTCTGGTTCATGGTTTCTCTTGACTATATGGTTCATCCGGGATCGAGTTTCAAGAAATAGTGAATAGTCTTATCAATATACAAATGTATAGTCAGTTTGCTTAAACGCACATGTTTAGCAATTTACAGTAATTTTTACCAATTGTCAACCAAAATATTGAAAAAAACGAGAGAGTCAAACCTTCACCTTCTATGTAACCTAATCGCTCTTCTTGCTGTATAATTTAACTCCATTTACAAATTTTTAACTAATATACCAACCGGGCCAACTGTAGTTAATGTTAACAGTACACTTTTAATCAAGTTTTAACCAAGTTACTATAGTAAGAGTTACCATCTTTTGGCTTTAGAGAAGATGGCTGCTGCCAATATTACCGCGACTTACCTCTCCTTCAGTACAGTCAATCCCAATTCCCACTCCGATCTACGCCAAATCTCTTTTTCCGTTACTACTTCTCGTGCGACTGTAACTAATCTACAACTCCCTTTTTTTCTTCTTCCTCTGTAATTAGGGGCTGTTTCTGTAATAATAATAATAATAATAGTTTCAGCTTTGGATTCCAATATCCAAGAATTCCGCTGAAATTCAGATCAGCCAGGGGGCCAGCAGCTGCCCTGCCCATGTTTTCGGAGGACCCAGTTGTCGGAGATGTTGTTTCCGCCGCCTTGTCCGGTGGGATTGCCCTTTCCATGCTCCGGTTCTGGGGAGAAATTGCCAAAATGGGGCTTTTTGATCAGGTGTGTCAGCTAACTTTCTTTCTTTCTTTCTTGAATAGCCCTTTAAATTCTTATTCAATACTTACTTAAAATTGTTGATTGTTGATGTCTGCATTGCAAGTCTTACACATTGCACTTCACTATCACTGCTGTAATGGGTCAAAAAAAAAAAAAAAAAAAAAAAAAATGGAGTGAAATTCGGAGGTTTTTACTTTTATTTTTCTGACTTCAACAATTTTTAAATGAAATGAAAGAAACAATTTTTTGGTATGGTAGGAGAAAGAACATATTTTTGTGAGCCTGTAATTCTTATCAGGACAGTTAATTTGAAAAATCTTACCTTTGGATGCACCTTAAGGAATTTGGCTGAGCATACAATGGAATGAATTACTATTGTGTTTGGATTTATCCATTGTGTTACTTTACAAGTAAAAGAGGCTTTAGAAAGGAGTAATTGTTCCATAGGTTATATGACATAGGTTTAGTAGATGGTCTCACAATAGGTTTTATGTAGTATCAAAATTGTTCTTGAAGTTGGTTTGTAATTCTAGATTGGTACCTGGTTCTTTGTCTTGCATAGCTGATCGAGGAACTTTCATAACTAGCAATGATTCATTTTATGCATTATGATGTGATGATTGATTTTGTATCTATGTAAACCTGTATTAATGTGATACACGCATAATTAATGCAAACTAATAATATGCTCATTGCCTTAAAAAGGCTAGTCGGATTTAAATATGAGCCAGGTTAGTTTGAAAGATGAGACACAGTTGAAATCTACTTAAGCTTAGCATGTTGTATAACTATGTAAACATGGGTAGTGTTTCTAACAGTCATTTGGTGTTCTACTGCAGTACCTCAATATGCTAAGTCGGTAACTGAATATTTTTTTCCAAGTTTATGCTTGTGAATGATCGTGTAAATATCAATCCTTATCATTTTAGCACAGAAGGTTATATATCCACTTCATTCATTTCTTTGTGTCAGTGCACTATGTTCTTAGATTAGACAATATGATATTCTTCCTCTAGAGGTGAGTACATGATTAAACATGTAGCAGTTTGACTTTCAAAGATTGCTCGTCATGAATCTGGAACTACATGCTTATGGTGTTCATTATGAAAATGTCGTTAACATAGTTGAATTATAGACATTTCAAATCTATCAAATTAGGAGAGAATTCTCCGCAAGTCCTATGCAATTCTACATTATTATCTGCAATATATGTGCAAGTATATAACGAGCAGTTTTTCTAGATTCAGTGTGGATGGAAACATAATAATATTAACATATTGTCGGGAAATACCACTTTAACGTCTCTTGTGATCTAACCATTTGTTAATTCTTATTCTACAAATTTTCCTGTCTAGAAACTAAATAGGAAGCTTGTGCATATTAGCATTGGACTAGTTTTCATGCTTTGCTGGCCGATGTTCAGGTAATTCAAAATACTGTAAGTAAAGAAAAACAAACTGTTATTTGTTCCAAAATGGAATTGGCAATTGAGGTCTTATGATTGTGGCAGTTCTGGTAGTTGTGGAGCCATTTTAGCAGCTCTGATTCCTGGTGTCAACATAATTAAAATGCTTCTTTTGGGACTTGGAGTATGGAAAGATGAGGCGACTGTGAAGTCCATGAGCAGATTTGGAGATCACAGGTTCTAGCAGCTCAACAGGCTTATTAATGTTTGTTTTATTTATTTATTTATTTTAGATGATGAACAAGCTTAATGATGTTGTTGCACACATGTTAGCTGAATTTCATTATTTTTCTACTCCCACAGCAGCTCCTTTTTTGATCTTACACTTCGCACATGGAGACAATCTTACCAAGTTGCTGATAATGTTTTGCCCTTTCCTTTTTTTCTTTTCTGTTTTTTTAACCTTTACCACCATTGAGGGTTGAATAGTGATTGTGCTCACTGCGGATGAATATTTTTGTGTTCTTGTTAGATGATATTTATTCTAGTAGTAATTTCTGTTCGTTTAGTCCTAGATGCTTATTGGATTATTTTCTTTTTCACAATTGGTTAATCATCTGCATCTTTCAAATGGCTTCTCATATTGTGCTTGGATAATTGTGCTACCAGGGAACTTCTCAAGGGACCATTGTATTATGCAACCACAATCAGCTTAGCTTGTGCTATCTATTGGAGAACTTCTCCGATTGCTATTGCAGCAATCTGCAACCTTTGTGCTGGAGATGGTACAGTCCTTTAAAGAATTAGCATGATGCATATTATCCAATGTCAATCTTAAACTATTCTGTTCAGTGAAATTATTTTTTCTTATCAAAAATCATTGTTAGTCCTCACACATACATTTTTCTTTTCAAAAGAGAGAAGAATCAATATCTTGTTTATCAGGAAGAACACAGAGGAGAATCTAATTATTATTCATAACTTCAATATTAATCTTATACATATTTTAAGTTGTATACTTATCTTGCTTCAGGTTTAGCAGATATTGTGGGGAGGCGGTTTGGTAGCCAGAAATTACCCTACAACAGAAACAAATCCATTGCTGGCAGTATTGCAATGGTCGTCGCTGGTTTTTTAGCATCCATTGGGTAATTTTTTTCTTTGCCTCTTTAAGAGCATCTGTTAAGACTTGATGGGCTGTTCGCTGACAGGTTACTGTAACAGGTACATGCACTATTTCTCGACATTTGGCTATGTTGAGGAGAGTTGGCATATGGTATATAGGTTCTTTGTAGTTTCTCTTGCTGCTGCTTTAGTGGAATCTCACCCTATAAGCACAGAACTTGATGACAATTTGACAGTTCCCCTTACAGCTGTATTTTTGGTGGGTAGTTTTATTTTTTGATGCAAGAGGAAACAAGAAGTAGATACTTTTTACCCGGTATAACATCATGTAGCTATACATATCATCAGTCGTAGCAGGAAAAGTCATTTGTGTTGACAACCATGCCAATTTGCATCCATTTATCGTGGCAATTTCTTGCATAGAATAATTTGACGTCTATGTTGTGACTCACATGGGGTCTACAGTTTTCTCGTATCTTAGTACGCAAACACCTTAGTTAAAAAACTCCCGTCTGATCAGACATGAATTGGTCTTTCTCTAAAGCCTTTGCTTCATTGGCCGCACCATATCGATTACAAATGAGGTCAAATATTAATAATACTACTTAAATATTTTTAAATAAAAATTATACCTAAATATTTTTCAAACAAATAATTTTTATACATATAAACAAATTTATAATTATCCAACAATATAAACCCGACAAGTATCCAGCCCTAATAGATTTCGAGATTCAAGAAAAAGATATTTTTCTCAACTCGGGGTTTTATTGTTGGATGTTCAAACAAGAATGCATTGTTGAAAATGCAGACTAGCTCCTGTCCTGTCCATTCGAATATTTGTCCTCTTCCCGGATATGTTTGTCTATTTTTATGTGGTTATTTTGGCTGTCATCTTCAGCCATGTGAAGCTCACGTGAGAGCCATGGCCGGAAATTAAGATTGGGTCTGCACAAAATGGCTTCTGGTGATCGGTTCTGCAAGAATATTTGGACGCAAACTTAACTAACAGCTGCTAACTTTGTCCTATTAATTAAGACTGGTATCTGAATAGAAAATATAATAAAATTTATAGGCTTTGAGCATGCAAACATGGATACTTTTTTAAGTTTTTATAAATGCTAAGAAAGAAATTTTAGGTTAACGAAGTACAATTTAGATAGTAAGAAATTTTTTTATAATTTATTGGTTATGAATTTAATCACTTGAATAATAGAAAAGAGATAGAAAAAATCTAGATATTCAATATTAAGCTGTAGTCTGTCCCCATGCTTTGTTTATGTGATATTAAGAAATTCAATAAAAATAGAAAAACTATAACCATACAAATATGAACATCAATGTATACTTCTAAGGTTGACTTCCCAACCACCATTCCCAGAGAAGGGGAAAAAAAAACAAAAAAGGGGTAATTAGGGGTGAACACATATAGCATCAAAAGAAAAGGAAATGCAAAATATTTCGGTGTGTTCATTTGAATTGAAAATATTTTTTAGGGAAAATATATTCCTTGGAAAATATTTTATGTGAAAAGTCCATTTTTCATATAATTTTTCGATGTTTGGTTGACAAAATGAAAGTATTTTGAAATAAAATTTTTAACGGTTTTATCTTCAATTTTATGAATACAAGTTAAAAAAAAATTATAACAATGGTAATAAATACCTCACAAGTAATTGTGGTTAATAAATGATTGATTTTATTCAAAATTAAATGATAATACAATGTAGTAGTAAAATATGCATAATGATAGTTATATTAGTTTGGGATCCATGATTAAGAGAAAAATTCTAAATAGAAAAGAATTGAAAACGAAAATAAGTTTAGCAAATGAAATTATAAAGGTAAATATTTGAAATTTAAAGTCACTCTTGAATTATTTGAAAAATAACCTACACTCAAAAATTTTGTAAGTTATTTTCAATTAGAGAAAAAAAAATTGACAAATATTTTACATTGAAAAATATTTTCGATGTTTGACACAATTTTTTTTTTAAAAACATATTTTCTTGAAAATATTTTTAATCCAAACGAACACACCTACATGTATTCGATAAAAGAAATTAACAAGTGAACAAAATTTGTTTAGCTCTATCCTTTCATTCAAATTTGGTTCAACATCTTTTCATAATAAAAAAAGCATACATTAATAATAACGATATTAAACCATCAAAAAAGTAATTAACAATGTCTCTTAATCAAATTCGATGTGTACAAGTTTCATTTCCAACTTATAATTTCAACTTGTTTAACAAAATTGAACTTACAATTAATTAAATGTGCTGCTATTATGCTGTGAGCACGAAGTTAAAGATAGGGGACTTCGTATCATTATTGAAAATAAGAAGATCTGGACCATCCATCAAGAATTCCAACGTGGATGATTACCATTCTTCTCATCACTTGGTTCCTCTACTGATGTCTCCTCTTGCAGCTCATATCTATTTTTTCTTAGCATAAATAAAAGCCAGTTCTTCTTCTTCTTCTTCTCTTGCCAGAGCCCGAATTATCTTCGGCCGCGGGAGCTTCCGATGTTGAACTTGTGGCTCGCCTAATACAAGTGATGATGAGGAAGAGAAGGAAGATAACAAATATACTAATAACTGTGATAGCAATTATCTCTCCGTGCATGAAATAGTGTGCGTCTCCAGTGAAGTGAAGAAGTTGAGTATTATCTTCTCCTCCTTCTCCTTCTTCTTGTGGACTCCAATATGGAGGAAGACTGGCTGGTGATAATTGAAGGTTGGTTGCAATTCTCATTTCTTGAAAACTCAAGTCTGAAGATGTCCAATTAATGAGATTAATACTCTAATGTAAAGATAATATAACACGTTGTACTCACGATTAAATACCTACGACGAATGACACAAGGACCGGATTTCTATCTCGGACAAAGTTCTGACACTCAGGTTAAATGTTGTCGACGAGAGGAAATTAGAGAATAAATGAAAGTTCAAAAAAGTAAAAAAAATTTGTAATGAGAGTTGAGTAATCAAATTTATAATACATCTTTGCTATTTATACTAATAGCTCACGAGTTTGGATAATTTAATTATGGGTTTTGAAATAATTAGTTGGTCCATAAGCACTTTTAATATCTTAATTTGATCATTGACTTGGGCTTAGGTTGAATTGATCAAAATGGCCTTGTGAATATTTGACCATATTGACCAATTTGTTATGTTCCATGTTGACCAATTTGTTATATGTCCACAAGTCGTTGAGTGATATATTTATGATCATCACTATATGTATCGTAGAACTCTTGATCAAGTTATCTGAATAGATAATTTGACTATTTTTGAACTAAAAGGCACATGACACAGTATTATTAATCCGATCAATCGAAGAATGCTAGAATCCTGGCTATAATGTTAACAAGATACTAGTGGTAAATAGATGAACTGATGAAGGTAAGGTGTTCATCAGTCGATATTTCAATAGATCAGTAAATTTTTTTTGATATTTTAGCAAGAAAATCAAAACTAAATTCGAATTAAACTTTTTTTCAATTGACTGGTTAACCAAACTTTTTTTTTTCGGTTTATCAGATTAACCAACGTTCACTAGTTAATTTAAAAATTAAATATAAAATTAAATAAGAAACTAATCATATTAATAAAAAAAAATTAAAACTACTAAAACTAACATTAGAAACTAAAAATAACAAAGAAAAATAATATGAAAGTGTTGAATGAATGGAACATGAAATTGGGATACTAAAAAATTAAAAATTCAATAATTTGATAATCCGATATTTTATTTTCAATAATCAAATTCGAACCATATAACTAATATTTTCTATTCGATTTTTGGTATCTAAAAATTAATTATTTAAAAACTAAAAACTAAATTAATTTAGTTCCATTGATTCGTTCAATTAAACTAAACTACGAACAGGTTTCTAAATTCCCAAGTCTTTTAGAAGGGGGAAAGACCAAAGACCATAGAAGTTGGGACAGACTGGCAGCACCAGAGGCGTCTCCAATCAGACCCCATAACCCATAAAATGGTCATTATCAGAGCATAGTTGGATCAAAATTTGGAGGGGAAAAAGAACAAATTACTTGATTAAAGTATTTATGGCTCATTTCTAGTTTCTCTATATTAGGTTGGCACTTAAAACGTGTCTTGTCCAACGACAAAGTGATGTACTTGTTTTTGTCACTCCCGTAAATATTTAGGTAGATTCGATTTTTAATTCTACTTATAAATTTTATATTGTGAATTAAATTTTAAAAAATTTATGACATCAGTTAATTTAAGTAAAATTATTTAAGATTTAATTATGACCACAAATCTACAGGTGGGATCGAAAACCGAATATCACTAGATAAGTATTTTCCTTAATATAGGCGAGAAATATTTCATTCGGGGTAAAATATATCAACAATTTCTATTTTACACTCTGTCACATCCTCTATCTAAATATTTAATAAACTGTCAAAATTTTATAAAATAATTTTAGTAGAATAATCTTGATAATTTATTTAATAGTGTGATAAAAAATAGAACAATTATGAAAAAAAAAAGTCTTAGCGAAAATAATATGCAAGGAATCGTTTCTATAGTGGTTAAATTCAATACCAGTAGTCGGTGCCAGCCATATCCTCAATAGAAAATTAGTGTATTTAAACGAAATAATAAAATGACAAATTTATTGAATGTTGCCCTTATAGATATTTCTTCTTTTCGCAAGATAATAGGCCGAAGCCAAAACTTATGTGAGGATTTGGATTAAGTCCAAAGTGATTGGGCTGAATAAGTAACTGATCAGCCCATTACAGTAATCATTACATCAAGTCCAATATCAGTCCTCGTCGGACAACGTGTCGCAAAGTAAAGATCCATTGGCTGGAACAGTCGAGGAATCCAGAGCTCCAACGCACTGGATTTCCACATCCAAAAACACCTCGCCTCCGATGCCAGACTAAAACAGGGAGCAACGAACAATCCCTAAAAACCTCTCTCGCCTAGAACGACGCCGTACCGATTTGTAAGTATTCTTTTCAGGAAACTCAATTATTTCTTAATTAGTACTTAATTATTATTTCGTAAGAATAAAAATCAATCAAATCTAGAAACTACAATTCAGTTCTCTGTCGATTAATCTATATTAAATCGTAAATTTTCCAGAAAGACTGTTAATAGTTGATGATGGCTTCTGTTTATTTTTCCCCTAAATAGTTTATTAATCCATTTGTATCATTGGTCTTTTATTCTGTTTAGTTTTTAATTTTGGTAGGAAAATTAATCTTCTGTTAAGATTTTTTTTTTTTTAAGCTGAAGTTTTTTCTGAATGTGTTCTGATTTGGCATAGGAAATTAGGATAGGAGCTTTGGGGAATATAATGGCAGCACCAAATGAGGATAATCTCTCTTCTCATTCTCAGGTAATTATGATCCATACCGGATTCTCTTTATTCTTTATTTCCCAGTTTCGCTCCGTTTAGACAGTAATTATTCTTGAAATATTATTTGTAAAAGTACTGTATATATGGTAAACAGGTGGTTGGAAAATATGTGTCTGAAATTATTATTTTGAAAATAATGAATATTTTTCTCAATCGAAACAGTCTAGCAACATCATGATCAAGTGTCTTGTCGATAAGTTCATCCCAAAAAAAAAGTCTATTGTCCATAATATCTTGATAACGAGTAACTGCTTACATATCACTCGAACTTAAGCAATGCACCTGCATAGCCGTATATAGCAGATCATGTATAGCCGACTTTACTGTGTTATGCACAGGGGATGATGTTTACTTGTTTGTCGTCAATTTATCTGTCCTCCCGATTACCTATACGAATTTTTTCCCGTATCAAATGATATAATGCTGAGGATTTGACTATAATCTTTGGTTGGATTGGCAGCTTTCATCTCAATATTTTGGGGAACTTCTAGATTCTATTATTGTGGATGTTGCATCAGAGTGTCACCGAATTGCAAGATTGGGACTAGATTGTAGTTTAGATGAAGAGGAAGAAGAGTTGAGGTTATCGGCACAAGCTAGGGCAAGAGTGGCAGATCCTAGTAATAGTGGTGAAGCAACTAGCAAATATGTGGTTGATATATTCGGACAAACTCATCCTCCTGTAGCTAATGAAATATTTCAATGCATGAACTGTGGCCGATCAATTATGGCTGGACGTTTTGCTCCTCATCTGGAGAAGTGCATGGGAAAGGTAATCCTTCAACTTGTGTTAAGATCGATTCCCCTATCGATTCAAGCTAAATTCTGTAAAGTAAGAACCCTGGCCATTCTTGCCATGCTTTTCCAAGTTTTATTTGTTTGGTCCCTGGTAGCTGCTTTGTGCCTTTTTCTGTTTGGTTTGTAGAAGTTGATATTCTACTCCTCCTTGTTAAAGTGCATTTCATGGATGCAGGGTAGAAAAGCACGTAAGGCCACAAGAAGTAGCACTGCTGCACAGAGCCAGTACTCACGAGGCAGCCCCGTTTCCAATAACTCCCCTTACTCAAATTTCAACAGTGTGAGTCGGTTATCAAATGGAACTTCCCATGTTGCAGGTGACGAGTACTCAAATGGTACCCTAGAAGAGCCATGACATGTTCTTGAAGAAGGGGCTTATATTGACAGTTGCACTTCAAATCAATGGCAACCAACTTACGGAATTTTGATATTTCACTTTATTGTTGCCTTGATCTTTCCTTCAACAACACAGCCCTAACTAACGACAATGTCTAGCAGTAATATTTGTATCACTGAGTGTAGCTGTTGTTCGTCTTTCTTAAGAGCACTATGTCTAATTAGGCATATGACAAGCAATGTCTATAAGGTATCTATTCATAGTTTGCCAATTAAGGCTTACATTTGAATTATATAGAATCCGCGCCCTGCTGACTCAAATTTTACTCTCGTCTATCTTATTGGTGCATATCAGGTTCTTTAAAAGATGCCTATTACAATTCCAGCTGTTGAGTCTTTGGTTTAGAAGGGGCATGCAAAGTAGCATTAAAAGAAGAAATTCACTTTGCATCAGAGCTGTTCTGGTTGTGTGAAAATGCCCTTTTTTTTCATCCCCATTGTCTCTTGACTGCATTCTGCTGAAGTCGAAAAAACACTTGAATTTTGACCATGTGGAGTTGGCTATTTGTGGGGTTTGTGATTAGTGGCTAGAGAAAAAAAAGACACAAAAAAACTTCCGTTGCCGGGACTTGAACCCGGGTCTTTCGGGTGAGAGCAGAATATCCTAACCATCTAGACTACAACGGAATGATGTGATTTTAGATGTGTCCTTGTTATAATATAAAATTAATGACTGGTTATCTACACCTTCTGTTTAATTCCCTGAAAAAGGCTATTAAGTCAACAAAGATGCAACTTCCTCGGCAAGAATTTACTTGTCTTAAGTTGATTGTTAACATTTTGGGAAAATTGCCAAAATAGTCCCTCAACTTTTGCACTTTAGCCAGAATAGTCCCTCAACTTTCTTTTTAGCCAGAATAGTCCTTCAACTTTTATTTTTTAGCCAGAATGGTCCTTCAAAATTTTTTTTTTTTTTTATAAATTTCACATGAAAGGACTATCTTGGCTAAAAAATAAAAGTTGAAGGACCATTCTGGCTACAAAAAAAGTTGAGAGATTATTTTGACTAAAGTGCAAAAATTGAAGGACTATTTCAGCGATTTTCCCTAACATTTTTAATAATTTTATTCAGAATCATATTTTCTACTCACGAATGATAATCAACAGAAAAGATTAATGCAATTACAAAGAAGACATTTACACCACATAATGGACATACACCGTAATGTGAAGAACATAAGTGCCATCCCATGCATGGCCCAATAAGTTCTGTAAAACTACTAGTATTACTTAAGTCTCTCGGGCCCAAATTCACAGCATAAACCAATCCACAAGAATGACTGAAAATAAACGTGGGTCTGCGTATCCAGCTTTTTATTAGATCACACAGAAAAAATAATTCTCATATACAGAACTTTTCAGAAACATTTTTTAGTTTATAATCTTTGTAAAAATATAGTACCTATATATACTAATAAAGCTGCCCGACAACATATCTAGTTCTCTTCTGTGTAGATTATGTTGCATATCAATTTTGTTGATTATTTTTCTCTACTCCTGTATATTTTAGGTCATAGGAACTATGCTTCACACTTTATTTTTTTTTAATTGTGGATATTCCATAGGATAACATTATAAATTCCACAATTTATGTACAATTGGCATTGCGGGTACAAACCGAAGTGAATAAAAAAAAAAAAAGCTAAATGAATTGATACACATCTAGATGTGTATAAGAGACTGGTTAACTATGAAATAATTATCTTAATCTATCAGTCATCTTAATTACCTATTTCAGTATTGTACTTTCTTAGTAATAAGTAGTACATTATTGGGCCTTCTTAATGTCGTATTTCGATTTTATAAAATTCTAATCCATTTGAAATATAAGATATCCAATTAAAGTTGATTGATAGAGATAAATAGGAGTATAATTCAAGTTCCCAAAATCCATTAACAAATAAAAAAAAAAAAAAAGCTCCGTTGGGTTGCCACTAGTGAAATAGGTAATTGGAAAAAACTGATATGAGAGTAAGGCTTGCATCGAATAACCATCCGTTATATTTATTGGGAAGTTCTTTGGTTGTTTCCGTGATTAACTGAATAATTTTTTAAAGAGATTACAAATTTTTTTTTAAAGAGATTATAGAATTTATTTTTATTTATTTATTTTTTATGTTATATATAAGGATGGACGCAGAATGAGTACTCAACCCTTACTCTTTTTGATTGACTCGCCCCTCACCTTGCGGGTCACTATTTTTTTTTATCTTAACTAATCTGTCATATTTTTAATTATCCGCTAAAAGACTGTTAATTATCCGCTAAAGAAGTGTTAGAACAAACAAATACTCGACCTTTACGGCCAAAAACGAATTTTCCTACAGCAATTCACACAATATAAAAAGAATTAATAAGTTTCTTTGCATTATTTTTGGTAAATATAACATCAGTAATTTCTTTTCATTCTTTGCATTCTTTTTTTGGGTCAAACATCTGGCTTTCATCGGAACTGGACAAGCACCAGAAGTAAATTATTAATTGATTTCTTTGGCCTGGTTTGGAAAGCAAATAATAGGCATTATTTACAAAATAATATTTGGTCAACAATAATTTTCGTTTGGTCAACAAAGCACACATTTCAAATAATGTTTTACACTATTCATATTTTGCCTTATTCATATTCATTATTCACACAATACATTATTTGCACTATTCATGTTCTATTCATTATTTACATTTTAAAAAATATTCTATTAATAATTATGTATAAACAATGAAATTAATTATTATTTTTTGCAATCCTTACTTTCGTATAAAGACGTTTTAATCTAGTAAATATTAAAATCGTATATTTTTATTTTAACCCTAGTGTTTGTTGCAATATTTTGTTAGTGATCTATAAATATTAATATTATGAATATAAAAATAATTCACCTTTATGCATTCGTTTGAACCGTGAACATATATTTATTATTAATTTAATTTGACTTATTTTGTATATTTACTTAGTTACATACAAAATGTTTATATGTGTGTGTATGGCGGTCTCTTAATAATGGCATAAAATAGGTAGATATATATGTTAATTATCTTTTATCATTGTTGATTTTGTACCTTCTTTTTTTTAATTTTTATGTAGAGTTAATTTTATTTTATCCCTTTAACGTTTAGGGTCATAATCACTTTAGTCCATAACGTTATTTTTTAGACATTTTAGTCACTGGAAGAACAATTAAAGCTAACGGTGTTAAATTTTTGCTTTAAATGATATTTTTACCCTCAAATTTTTTATGTGTAAATAAATTTTCTCTTAACACCCAAAATATGTTATTTTATTTTCATAAATACAGTTTGATGAAATTTAAAATATGTTGTATGAATAATAAAAAATTATTAAAACATGTCAATAAAATAAGTGTGTGTGAGAGAGAGAAAATAAATCAAGTAAAATTAAAAAAAAAAAACGAGAGAATAAGGGTACTTTTTATCAAATGTAGTGTGATGAGAATAAGTAAAGAATTTTTATAACTGTTATTTTTCTATTTGTATTATTTTTTTATAAATGGGTTCACCAAATAATAGTTACTATTCATTATTTTTAATTCAAATAGTTATTTCAAAATATTATTTTATATTCAAATAATTATTTTATTATTTCAAAAATCAACATTATTTCTAAAAATTATTAAAATCAAACAAATATTATTTACCAAATAATACATTATTATTGACTGTCCAAACAGCACATTTGTCATCCCATTTCTCTAACAACTGTGGCACTGTAATACTTACTTGATTCTTGATTCTTCTAAAAAAGAAACGTAGAGTTGGTGGCTGTGGCGTGGGGTGAAGGGGAAGAACAAGGGTTTGGTGCCCATTTAACAACTCACTGCTGGGGTTGGGATCGCAACCTCGCAGGGACTGGGTTGTGGAGTTGCAAGGCTTGGGGAAATAGATGGAGCTGCAGGGATGGTGTAAAATCTGCAATTTTCGAGTTAAATAAAAATAAGAAAATAAAATAAATATTTGAAATACTCTAAATATTAGAATTTAACTTAGAAAATAAGCGTGAAATATTAGTCTATATTAACATTGGAGATTAGGAGAAAATTTAGGGATTAAATTCTCTATAAATATTGAGTTTTAGGACAAGAAAATATTACTTTTTTTTTTTTTTTTTTTTGGAGAAAATTGGTATGAGAAAAAAAGAGAGGAGAAAAAATTTTCAAAAGTAAACTCTCTTGTATATTAATTTGTATTTTAATTTTCGTAGTTATCTTTAGGTTTTAATTTATTATAAATTATTAGGGACCAAATAAACTTAATTATGTGATTTATTTTATGGGTTAAAAATATTTTTTTAATAAATTATTTTTGTATATAGATTAATTTGAGATTCTCATTAATTTTGATTTTGATTTGTTTTTATGGAAAACAAAAGAAAGATCTTCCAAAAGGAAAGAAAAATAAAATAGAAAGACTAGTTGCTGTCGCAGCAGCCGCGTCTACCAAAGGAAGAAGATGAAGATGTATACTTTTTGCAGATTAGTCTCTCAAGTTTGTTAGAGTTTTATTTAACCCAAAAAGTTTTTAAGCAAAACAAATTAGGTCCTTTTAAGTTTTAAAAATTATACTTTGACTCAAATGATTTTGAAATAACACCAACAGTCCTTGAAATTATTTTCAAATTTATAGAGTGCTCCCTAAAGTTTGTAGTTATTTCACATAGATCCTAAAAGGTTTCGAAGAAATAAAATTAAAATATTTTGATTATTCTATAAGTATGGATTAGTGAGTTTCGGATTACTTAAGCTAAATTCACGTACTTTAGATTATTGGAAAGTAAATAGTTCTAACCTCTTTCATGTTTTAAAATCTCTTTTTATGAAAATTATATTTTTTGCAATGGTACTTTAATATTTTTTAATATGAATATAGTAAGTGGTACTTTGATTAAATATGATGATTGTGTGATGTATGATTTCTTATTTTGATATAATAAATGATTTGGCTCTTAGAATAACTTTGATGATGTCGGTGGGAGTTAGTTTCCTATTTCTCCATCCAGCGGAGGGCAGTTGGCCTATGTTTGACTTCACCCAGCGAAGGGTAGCTGACCTACTTTTGGCCCTTATTTAACGGGTATAATAGTTAGTATTGGATATCCGAGTTGCCGATTAAGCCATGGGAAACACTTGAGCCCAATGATATAAGTACGTACGATGGATGTTTATTGTTGTTATTCGATTTTGCTCTATATTATGAATATAAAATATTGATTTTATTTGCCACTTACCTATACGTAAATGTTTTGCAATTGTGATTTTTATAAAATTATATCTATATATGTATATGCATGTCCAACGTGTGAAACATGATTTGCAAAATTATATCTATGTAATATACTCAACAAGGTAAGTCTAGTGAAAGAGATCATGGACTACTTATTGGGTAAATGTTTGCTCACCCTATTATATAATATTATTTTACAAGTGTTCGTAATTTTTTTAAGACAAGTGATTGGAGGTTTGAGGTTGTGAGCTTTGTGTACTCGTGAAAACATGAGAGCACGTTGTATTACGATCCTGATTTTAGGGCGTGACAGAAGGAATGGTTGGTGTTGCAAAGAGGGTGGAAAGGGGTGGGGTTGTTGGGAAATGGAGAGTCTGGCCAGGGTAGAAAACGGGTGACTGGATGAAGGAGTTATAGGAAAAGAGGTAGGATTTATGAGGACAAGGTGGGAAGATAATCGCAGGATGCAAGGTTTTTTTATTAAATTACTTATATATCTTTAGAGTTGGATATTCGTGGATTATTAATTTTGTGATCTATATTTATATCTGAAAAATACAAATACTTGAACCTCACTTAATCCGATTGATAGAAGAGGATCAAAAATTCTTACTTTTCAAAGTGGGGTGGACATTATGAATTTCAGATCAACGGATTTTTGTACGCACCCTAGTTATATGACTTCGAACACCATTCTTTGAGGCACAAATAATTATTTATGGAGGATGAAGTATATGTAAGATCATAGTAGTAGTGGATTTGGCGGACCCCAAACCGAGGGCCCATAATTTCCATGACCTAAATTCTTTATCCAGGTGTCTGTAGGCCTTTCGAAGTTTAAGTAAAGCTTGTCAATTTGTGATTCTTGTACATGTATCATTTTGAAATGGTATGAGAGAACTTCTGAAAGAAGAAAATTAAGTCACTAGAACGGAGAATAGTGTACAGATGTCTTATAACTCTGTATACTACACATTGAGATCTTATACTACGATCAAGCAATTATAAGTACACAAACGGATAAACATAGGTTAAATTTAGTGGAACACAATTGTGGCACATCAATTAAAGCACTAACCTAGAATGTCCATATATGATTGTAACAAAAGGGTTTGCATTATAAAACTTTTGTGTGAATAATGATGTATATAGATTTTTCCACTTGGATGAATACGAGAAAATAAGTAAAGCAATTTACAACCTTTTACAACCTTTTCTTTAACAGTATTTGTATACTAACTGGCACATCTTAAACGAGAATAAAAATAGACACAATCAAAATTTTACTTGACATCTACAAATGAAAAAGATAAAAGGAAAATTTTAAAAAATAAAGAGAGATTTTAGAGTCATTTAGAAGCTTTGTCTATGTGATTGAGGTGTCGTCTCAAAATTTTCTTTAAAGTGGTAGATATACAAGATAGACTTGAGAGTTAAAAGTCAAGAAACATGGTAAAAACTAAGAGCCAATGAAGGAGCCCCAACCAAACCACTTATACTGTTCATGCGTCCTGGAGAATTTTAGGGTCTCACTATTAGGCTACTATAGACATATTAGGGAGATTCTTATTTGGATTCGGTCTACAAGTTTATTTATAGATTTTGTGATTTAAAGAGTTAGATGTGGTGGATGATGTATATTGTGATATAAGAAAATGATGATGTAATTCTTACTTTAATCACAAAGTATATAAAAGAATTTGTAGATCAAATTTATTTAAAAATTTTCCACATAATATTCACAGATGCTCCTAAAAAATAGTCCTTGAAATGACATACAGGCAACATAATGCATGCAAAGAAAAACACATAGAAGACAGCTGATAGTTGTATTGTAGGCTTCTCGCCTTTGTTGTTGAGCACTTGGAACAAAAATTCATGATTTATCAGTGCCCACTTCAGTAAAATGTCCAGCAATATTGTTAAGTGCTAGTGGTGGTCCGGGTAAGGGAAATTTGGACACGTGTACAACGTGTGATTGGTCGTAGCTGACCTGTAAATGCACGTGTCTTTTTAGAGTAGTAATGGGATGGGCTATGTGGGTGGCTTTTATGCTTTTGATTAGTGAGAAAAAAAGGGAAGAAATAAAAAGTTGAGGTAGTTGAAACTACACAAGTAATTAGTAGGTTAAAGTGCACAGGAAAAATTTGTCGAGATTGAGACACTTAGGGTTTCGTGAGCCGTTAGTTTGTTTGTAATATTATGATCAATTAGTATGTGCAAAATAGGTGCTTAGTGTTAATTAATGCTGTATGTAACTAGCTAATTAGGTCTAAGGTTTTTCATTTAAATGCGCATTGAGTTTTGGCAGAAGGTCAATAGGTGGTGTCACCAGCTCCCAACTTGAAATGAATCTGATTACATCACCATGGACAGCTTCGTTAAACTTAATTCCGAAGTATGCTAAGAATAAACAATCCTAAGTGTGGTGCTTTCCTAGAGTACTTTGTATGTGTAATTCCAAAATTAAACCAATTTAGTGCTCTAGTTTAAGAAAAATTTGGCATCCGACAAGACAGATCAAATCCTCATTCTAATTATTTAATGTTGATTCGATGTCACTAATAATTTTAACGTCAGAATTTTGAATAACACAATTAAAAAATTCAAAAAATAAAGGGTGATTTTAATTTTTAATCCATGTATACGAAATTGAAGCTTTTTTGTCGATGACATTGAGTTGGTAGTTGGTACTTAGAAATTTGACACCGATGATATTATCTATCTGATGTTGTTTATGCGCGACTTGTGAAACCAAAGAATAACTTGAACCTGCTATCTTGAGTTCAAGTTGTAAAAAAAAAAAAATGAGCTTTCATTTCAAAATTAGTTGACTATGAGTAGAGTGATCACTCATTCTCATACGTAATTTGGGTAGTTGAGAACCTGCAGCATGAGTTGACTGTGTTAGTTGACAGCCCAAGTATAACACTTCGGGTGTGAGTTGATCCAACAATTTTTCAACGGAAACAATGGGATCAAATTGTTTAAATCAAGTTATTAGTAGTTCAATAATACAATATCTCCTTTCATAATCAATGTAGGACGTGGCGTCGTAATTACCCTTTTTTAAGGCTTTGATGTTCTAGCAAAACCCAAATTGGGGCCCAATAATATGTCACATACACTGTGTAGCACAACACAATACCACTAGTCCAGTCTCCATCCTGTGCAAAGACCATACGAGATTTGCTATGATACTAATTAGAACATTCTAGGTCTGGGCTAATCTAACAACTTTTGAACGGAAATAACAGGTTAAAAATGCTTAAACCAAGTTGTTGGTAGTCTAGAACTCAAGGTGTTATAAACAATACAATATCTTTTCCCACAATAGATGTGAGATGGGGTGTCACACTGAACTTAGTAGAAAGCCCAAGAATTGAAATGGGTTAGAAAGAACTCAAGATGCAGCCCAAGACTTATCTCCGATATCATGTTAAAGATGAGTTTTCATTTCAAAACTAATTAGTAATGAGTATAGTGACCCATGAACTCTATTACTTAGTTTAGGAATCTTTAGGCAACTCATGTAGACATTTTGCCCTTTTAACACAAGTAATTGTATGAAAGTTGTAATTCAAAGCTAACCTAAGGTTCATAACGAGCATTAGATATAAATTTTTATTAACCTATTGGCCAAAAAAAATAAAAATAAATTACTAACCTACTTGTTAAAGCTATATATTAGACCAATATCAGTACATCAATATTGATTAATTGTTCCCAAAAGAGAAAAATTAAGGGAAAATTGACACTAAACTACTGCTTCATTGTGATATATAACTAAACTACTAGTTCAAAAAAAAAAAATGCATTGCAAGTAATTTTGATCTAATAAGACAACAAGAAAGTATATAATTTTTTTTTTCCTGCTAGCTATATAACATGGATAACTTCGTAATGGGAATTATCCACTTCACTACAAAAAAATACACCTTTAGCGATGAATTTAGTGATGAAAATTTAATGTATTTTTTGTCGCTAACTGCCTGAATGACGGAATTAGCGTCAAACATGGAACGTTGCTTTTTTGGCCGTCACAAATCACTTAGCGATGAAAAAAGGAAATCGTCGCTAATTTAGCGACAACAATAGCGACAAAATGTGCAACGCATTTTGCTACAATATTTGCGACGAATTTAGCAACGAGTCATGCGACGAAAATAGTGATGAAAACCATTAATGATTTTTTTTTTTATGAATAAAAGTGATTGACAGTTTTAGCGATGAATTTTGGTATTTGATTTTTTAAAAAAAAATATGTTTAGCAACGAATTTAGCGACAAATTTGTTTTTTTTTTTTGTTAAAAATTAGTAACAAATGAAAGTAATAAAATTAAAAATTAAAATACATAAAAAATTAAATTCAATTATAATATGCAAAAAATTGTTCATAGTATATGAAATATTAAAAAAAAAAAAACCTAAATTTAGGAATCCGTTGCACGAGCCGAATAATTAGACTAATTTTGACTTCATAATTTGGTGATCTTCTCCCGAAGAGCATCAAATACCTCGATGAGTCCATCTAGCCTATGGGTCATGATATGCATGATTTCTTCCTTGAGATAGAGTTCTTTCCAGAGTCGATGCACCTCAAACATCTCGATCTCTGTCTGCCTAGATTAATGTAAATAATCTATAAAATAGTACTAAAACCTCATAAAAATGAAACTACACAAGGAAAATGGGAAGTAATAAAGTAGTATAAAACTAGTGCCTTTAAAATTATATTACTAAAAAAAGTACAAAAAATATAATATTAGTGTAATTCTCTTGAAAAATAGTACTATACTGGATAGATGTTATAAATTATTGCTAGTGGTTTTAAAAATAGTAGTACAATATTAGTAATATTTTTGTACGTACTAAAGCTTTAAAAAATAGTAAAAATATCTACTTAAAAAGTTTAATAAACAAAATGTTTATTAAAGCGTTAAGAATAAATTAATACTAAAAGTGTCTACTAAAGTTAATAAATTACAGACTTATTTAATCTTCACCTTAATATAAACTTATTTATTAATGCCAAATATTAATAAAAAATTCGGCAGAGTCTCCCTTATATTTTGACTATTTTTTCAAATTTTTAGAACTAATCAACAATCAAAATACTTAGCCATATGAACAAAACAAATACCATAAAGAACATAACACCAAATACTACTACTTTTCATCAACAAATTTAAACAAAGTTCAAATAAATTGTACTCAACTAACATATAATTACTTACATCGAGTGCATAAACTAGCATCAGCTAAAGTTGGAAAAGCAATTCTACAATTAACATGCATAAAATTGAACCTAATTAAACTTTCTTGTTGTAGTTTATATGGTTCGATTCATTATTTACAATACACCATACAACTATTGTGCAATCTACAATTATCTTCTAGGTCACAAGTTTTTAACACTTAAATATTAAAAAGGAGAGATATACTTAGATAACAAAACATAACAATTAGAGGTGAACTAATACAGGATGTAAAAAGAAAAATGAGTAGCACCTAAATATTCGTTTGACGAAGCACTAAATTACCTTTTAACTCCTAGATATTAATTTCAACAATCCAAACATAGTTAAATATTTAGAATTATTATCAATATATACCTTCAAACAATTAAAACAATATCTCAATATATAAACATTTCTTGATTTTTGTCTTATAAGACTATTATATTGAGTCCATCAATAGTGTCTTTATTTTTTTGTTTCATGTAAAATGGCTTATACTATAAATTAAATGGATTTTTTTAATTGTACTAAACCAAAATATATATATATATATATTACAAGCATGAAAATTAAATAAACCCTAATATTAAACTTAAAATTAACTTTTCATAAGAGTTAAATTACACATAAAATTAATCCTAAAACTAAAATTCCATATGTAATTAAATAACCCTAAACCCAAAAATATAAGGCAACAAACATGAAAATCATAAAAATTTACCTAATTTACATTATAATAGCAATTAAATAAGAATGAAATAGATAAAGTTCATTTACAGCCATGAGAGAGGTGATTGGAGGTGGCTCACAGTGGTGACTGGGGTTGAGGGTATCTACCCTGTGTACTAAGAGACAGCCACCTCCACTATTTTTCCAGGAATGAAAATGGTAGAGAGATGTGAGATTGTAGCTGTTATAGATGGAGAGAGACAGAATGAGTGAAATGAGAAGAAAAAGAAGAAATGACAGAAGACTAAAAGATAAAAAAATAGCGTCGATTTTAGCGATAAGATAGATTAGCGACGTCTTTAGCAATGAACAAACTATTGTGTACGAGTTGTATGTCATTATGTGCAAGCGACGAAAACAACATTCATCGCTAATATGATGAATTAAACGACAAAAATTTTTAATTTTTCCACTCAATAATTGTTTAGGTGGGATAAAGGTTAGTGATAAATTTAGCGACACACACTATTCCAACCATAGCAACGTAGTTAGCGACGAGGTTGTTTTTGTCTCTAATTTAGCAAAGTTCGCGCTTTCGCAAGCTATAACTTGTGACAAAATTTGCAATGAAAACTGTGTCAAATATTTTTGTTACCGGTTAGCAACAAATTTAGCGACGAAATAGCAACAAATAGTAAATCTATTGCTAAACTCGTCATCACTAATTGGTGACGAATTTTGTCCGTCGCTAAATTTTTGTCGTTAATCGCGTATTATTTTGTAGTGCTTTTATAAGTTAAAAAAAAATGTTATCTACCAAACAGAAAATGATTACCAAATGTTAAATTACTATCAGTTTTCATGTCTTTTTTGCTGAGATAGAAACATTTCAAAAGATTAGGAAAAAGGAATCATGAGTTTTTCATATGCTAAAATATACTAATTAAGGAGCAATAAGTTTGATAATGTGTGTTGCAATTGTTTAAGGTAATTCAAGATTCAATTGTGTAATAGTGAAGTTTGGAAAAGTAATTAATGACAGACATAGAAATTTCTTCCTTATGTTACGAATTACGGTTGTTTCTTAGAATGGAAGCGTTTAGATGATGAAGTTGGTGTTGATGTGGAGAAGGTGGTTTGCACTTTTATCCTAAAAATTTGCGCAATTATTTCAAGGTGTGATAGTATAATCACTTTCCTTTAGGCTTAATTTGTCTCTCCATCATGCAAAACCTTATTGTTTGGATGCAAAGAGATATGGCAAATTTCCATTAGGACACAATGAAATACACTAGAATAGTTTTATACAAACTTATTCTAGCCACTTGACAAAGATAGCAACAGAAAAACAATGGTGTTGTTTGGACAGCCAATAATAGAGTATTATTTGATAAATAATATTTGTCTCTTGACTTTAGTGATTTTTAGAAATAATATTGACTTTTGGAATAATAGAATAATTGTTTAGATATGAAATAATATTTTGAAATAACTATTTGGATTGGAAATAATGAATTGTAACTATTATTTGATGAACCTATTAATAAAAAAATAATAATAATGCAAATAAAAAAATAATAGTTATAAAAATTCTTTACTTATTCTGGTCACACTACATTTGATAAAAACTTGAAATTGCATCTTTCCCTTTGTTTCTATCAAACTCCACATACATAAAAAGAATTAATTTTACTTTACACCTTTAATATTTATACTCATTATCACTTTAAATTTAACTTTGTAACGTTATTTTTTAGATATTTAAAGTCTTCCGTTAAATTTAATTCAACATTGAATTTTTTTTTTTAAAGAGAATTTACAGTGAATCTCTACCTAACCCCTTAGTGACTTGAATCCATGACATGACTTGAATCCATGACCTAAATTATAGATGAAAGTGTAATTATTACCGTTTGAGTTACACTTCATTGTCACTCAATATTCAATATTATTTTAACAAAAATACCCTTATTCTCTCTTCTTCTTTTTTTTTTCAATTTTACTTGATTTATTTTCTCTCTCTCTCTCTCTCACACACACACTTATTTTATTGACATGTTTTAATAATTTTTTTATTATTCATCAACATATTTTAAATTTCATCAAACTCTATTTATGAAAATAAAATAAGATATTTTGGGTGTTAAGAGAAAATTTATTTACACATCAATAATTTGAGAGTAAAAATATCATTTAAGGCAAAAATTTAACGCCGTTGCTTTAGCTGTTAGTCCAGTGACTAAAATGCCTAGACAGATCCAAAAATTAACGTTAAGGACTAAAGTGATTATGACCCCAAACGTTAAAGGGATAAAGTGAAATTAACCCTACATAAAAATAAAAAAATGGTACAAAATCAATAATGATAAAAGATAATTAACATCTATACCCATGTATTTTATGCCATTATTAAGAGAATTGCCACACACACACATATATAAACATTTTGTATGTAACTGAGTAAACATACAAAATAAGTCAAATTAAACTAATAATAAATATATGTTCACGATTCAAATGAACGCACAAAGGCGAATTATTTTTATATTCATAATATTAATATTTATAGATTACTAACAAAATATTGCAACAAACATATGTTGAGATAAAAATATACAATTTAATAGTTACCATATTAAAACATCCTTATGCGAAAGAAAGGATTGCAAAAAATAATAATAATAATAATTAATTCCATTGTTTATATACATAATTATAAATAGAATATTTTTGAAAATGTAAATAATGAATAGGACATGAATGGTAGTGCAAATAATGTATTGTGTGAATAATGAAAAATGACTAAGACAAAATATGAATAGTGTAAAATATTATTTGTATAGTTGTTTGTTGACCAACCAACAAATATTCTGACCAAATATTATTTGGCAAATAATGCAAATTTTTTGCAATCCAAACAACACCAATAGTATTCAAGTTCCTTTGCGCAATAAGAACATGAACACTTGAATATGTGAGTATAAGTTCGTTTCAAATGTGCAAATAAAAATTTGTAAAATTGTAATCAAAATGTAGTATTAAAATAAAGAGAGTGATGTTTATTTGTAGAGAATGAAGGGTTATAATTTGTTCGAGCACTTCCTTTCACTCAAAGTAAGCATTTTTTGGTGAAACAACGCAACCAAAGCAATGCAATTGAAACAAAGCAACTCATATGAAAATAAAGGCATCCTTTAGTGAATCAATAAAATTGAAACAATGCAACTCATATGAAAAGAAAAGCACCATTTGGTGAAACAATAGTTATTTTGAAAATTATCCAACATTCCCCCACCATTTTCAAAATAATCTTTGAAAATACTCTCACATTCTTGTAATTCCAGAAATTTCATGTTGTCAATAAAGATATCTTACAATTTGAACATTTACTAAGTATGCCATGGTTTCACTCATTCTAATAGAATGGTAGACAAGTTTTGAACTATCTATTCATTCGAACAAGTGTGCACAAGCATACGCATCAAACTTCAATGCTATCTTATTCATTGATTATGTGTCTCGTATCCTTTTCTTGAGTAATTATGAGTCAAGTCAGAAAGTCTTTGAAGTGACCTCACTTTATACTCATAGAGGTAAACTCTATCATAAATGCCCCATAATAAGCATTCTAGAAAATGTATGCTATAGATCTATTAAGAACAAATGCTCAACCTTCCAATTTTTTTATAGTACTAAGTGTTCTCAAACTTGGGATAGTATTTATGTGAAAGCTTGCAATCACACTAATGATGTACTTGATTTACTTATTGAAAATTCTATACCCAAGGCTTGATGTTAATCAAGTGTGAGTTGAGGTTCCACCATTGGTGATCAATGACTTTATCGAACTTAACCCCATCCCTTTTGATGTTTTACGTATCATATCTCTTGTCAGTTTTTTTTGTCAAAGGATTTGCAAGATTAAGTTCTGACCTAACAAAAATTATTGTGATCATACCCCTTGTTATTAAGTCCTTCACATAGCTATGTCTTATGCCTATGTGTCTTGACTTTCTATTATACACCTGGCCATATGTCTTTGACATGGTCGATTGATTATCATAGTGTATAGATATAGGCGCCATTGATTTCGGCCATATTGGAATTTCATATAACAAATTTCTTAGCCACTTGGCTTCTTTGCCAGTCGTAGCAAGTGCCACAAATTTTGCTGGCATCTTAGAGTCGGCAATGCATGTTTGTTTCTTTGATCCCTAAGAAACTGCACCCCAACCAATTGTGAAGATCCATCAACTTGTTGAAGCATGATTTTCATTATAACTTATCCAACTGACATTTGAAAATCCTTTTAAAATAGAAGGTCTCACACTATATGATAAACAATAATCCATAGTACCCTTTAAATATTTGAATATTCTATAGATTGCTTGCCAATGTTCTCTATTTGGATTACTTGTATACCGAATTAACCTTCCCACTGCATATGCAATGTTAGATTTTGGACAAGTCATCGCATACATCAAGCATCCAATAGCTTTTGCATAATCAAGTTGTGCAACAGGACAACCTTTTATTTAGTACTAATTTGATATTGGGTCAAAAGAAATACTTACGGGATGACAATCCAAGTGTTTGAATTTATTTTACACTTTCTCTATATAGTGAGATTGTGATAGTCCAAATATATTTTAACCTCTTATACATCCTTATACCAAGGATCACATCTGCTTCTCCCATATCTTTTATGTCAAAATTACTAGATAAACACTTTTTAGTTGTTTCTACTTCTTCCAAATTAGTACCAAAGACGAGCATGTCATCTATGTTGGACCCCAAAAGCAACCTAAGAGGGGGGTGAATTAGGTTGTCTCTAAAAACAATCCTTTTTAAGTGCTTAATAGAAATTCAAACTTTATGCACCAAATGAAAACTTAAGCTCTTATGAATACAATAGATATTCAACAATGTTAAGATTAAGGAACAAATAAGAATATTGAGATTAAGAGAATCAAACCAAACTCCCTAGCTTCTCAAGCTTGGAGCTTGCAACTACAAAGAGCTTCTTACAAGGCAACTACCAAGTTCACAACTTGAAGTTCAGCCCTAAAAGTCTCTTCAAAGTAGGTGAGACAATAACCTCTTGTACACAAATGAGGATCACTCTTGCTCACACTAATTTCCTTTAGTTGAGCCAAGAGTTTTACACTCACAACCTCCCTTTGTTACAATTGTTATCTCTCCACTCTTACACTTGAAGAACTTTTACACTTCTAAGCTCTTTTCACACTACCTACACTATTACAACACTTGTACCCACTATTTCTCTCAAATAGCTAAGACCAAGAATTGTTTGTAATCAATGTAGAAGTCTCTTTTTTCAAGAAAATCAGACCTAGGGGTATTTATAGTTGCCAAATATCAGCTTCCAACAACTTCCCAACGGCTATTTTCTGTTTACTAAAAAACTAGCCGTTGGACAGATGAAGTTCGTCTTTTCTCTGAGGGTATTTGTTCGGACGTCGAGGATGCGTCGAACATGCGTCCGATCAGCGAAGTCTTCTGCAAAATATCGTTTCGAGGCTTGCTTCCTTTGTGTCGGACGATTACCATCGTCCAAAGCTCTCATTCTTGTTTTGTTCGGACGATCATTTGCGTCCGAACATACTGTTTATCTGTACACTTGTTATCAAACCATTAGTGTGATTTTATACACATCTAGATGTGAATAAAGAACATAACTGTGGTTCAACAATCTACATATAAACAAATCATGACACCTTTTTCATTATGGAATTTGCTATATACACATTTGTCAGATTCGTTTATATTATTAAATCCATTAGCAAGAATCTTACTTCATCGAACTTTTGATGCCACTGCTTAGGGGCTTATTTAAGTCCATATAGAGACTTAACTAGTTTACACATTTTGTTTTCTTGTCCAGGAGTCACAAACCCTTCGAGTTGCTTCATATACACCTCCTCCTCTAATTCACCATTTAAGATTGCCGTTTTGACATCTATTTGATGAATCACAAGTCTATATATGGAGGCTAGTGCTATTAGCACTCTTATTGTAGCTATTCTTGTCACTGGTGCATATGTATCAAAATAGTCCACTCTTTTTTGTGTAAATCCTTTAACAACCAATCTTGCTTTAAATTTGTCTATGATTCCATCGACTTTCATTTTCCTTTTGAAAAACCACTTACAGCCGATAGACTTGGAACTTGGTGGTAAATTAACTAATTTTCAAGTTTTATTTGCCATTGACGAGTCCATTTCATCTTGTATGGCTTCCTTCCAAAAAACCACATCTTGTGATCTCATAACTTCTTTATAGGTTTGAAGGCATCATCTTATACATTATAACATAGTAGGGAATGACTCTCAATTGAGTCTCTTGTTCCTTTTACAAGGAACATAATAAAATCTGGTCCAAATGATTTTGCTTTTATAGCTTTTCATTTTTCTTTGGTTCCAACTCTTTTAATGTATCATTAGATACATTATTTCCTGAAGCATGTTTATCTAAGTGAACATCATTTTGAATTTTTGGAATGGATGTTAATCTATGTTCTTGGAAAATTGCATCCCTTGGCACAATAATTGTATTTATTGAATAAGAGTCATTTGACTCTATCACAAAGAATTTTTATGCTTTACTATTTTCAGCATAACCCAAGAACACACATTCAATTCCTTTTTCACTCAATTTCTTTATTTTGGGTTCGGGAACCTTTACTATTACTCGACAACCCCATAATTTAAAATATTTAAAATTAGGTTTCTTTTTCTTCCAGAGTTCATATGGGGTTCTTTGGTTCCTTTTACTTAGAACTCTATTCAAAATGTGATGTTACAAGCAGTTAATAATGCTTCACCCCAAAAATCACTTGATAGACTAGAAGATGACAACATAGCATTCACTATTTCCACCAACACTATTTTTTCTTTCAACAACTCCATTTTATTGTGGAGTATATGATGTTGTGGTTTGGTGTATAATGCCGATGGATTCAAAATAGCTTGGATTATACTATTCTCCACCTGTATCAGATCTTAGATATTTTATAAATGTCTCTTGTTAGAGTTCAACTTCAGTTTTGAAGATTTTAAATTTCTCCAATATTTTATCTTTTGAATATATCAAATACACATAACAAAATCTAGTACAATCATCAATGAATGTAACAAAATATTTCTTATTTCCTATAGCAAGCCATCCATTGAAGTCACAAACATCATAATGAATCAATTCTAACACTTTAGATTTTTTTTCAACTTTAGGAAATGTATTCCTGTTATCTTGGTGAGCATGCATGTAGTACAAGAATTATTTGTTCTTTTTGCATGTGATATAAAGTTCATATTTCATCATATCATTTAATTTTTTAAAATTCACATGACCTAATCTATAATGCCATAAATCAAACGAGTCAACAATATAAATAGAACCACACATTATTATTATTGTCATTACAAATTACATTAAATTTGAATATATTAGAACAAATATAACCATTTCCCACAAAAGTACCCCCTTTGGATATAATGACTTTGTCACCCTCAAACACAGATTTAAAACCATGTTTATTTAGCATGGTTATAGAGACAAGATTTTTCTTACAATCCAGTATATAATAAACATCATTAAGAGTTAAAACTTTTTCAAATGTAAACTCTAGTTCCACGGATCCTTTGCCTTTGACTTCATGTGATTGAATTTCCCATATACATGACAATTCCATACACTTTCTTTTAATGATTAAAAGAAAGTGATGCTCTTACATGTTAATATGGCAAGTTGCACCAGAGTCTATCCACCATGCCTTGTTATCATCATCTACCAAGTTGAGTTCAAAAATCACGCACAACAAGGTCCTTTGAATTTGAGTCAGAACCTTTCTCTTTCTTTTTCTTTTTTAAGAGCCGACACTCAATTTTGTAGTGTCTAGCCTTGCGACAAAAGAAACAATTACCTTTCTTCTTTTTGTTGGCAACCTTGTTCTTGTTTGAGCTGTTAGAATGGTGATTTTTTTTCTTGTGAGACTTGGTTTTACCATCCTCTGTTATATGGACACCCTCTAGAACATTGTCTTTAGTATCTTCTTGATTTTGATACTGTTCTTCTAAATGAAGTTTATGATGCTCAAGACTTATGTCATCCTTTTTGTGTTTGAGACTTCTTTTAAAATCTTTCCATGAAGGAGGCAATTTATCAATAATAGAATAGACAATAATAGTTTCATCTATATTCATTTAGTGTTGTTTGAAGTTATTCAAAAACCTTTCTATTTCATATAGTTGTTACATGATAGACTTACCATCTACCATTTTATAATCATTAAAACATGAGATAAGAAATTTCTTACTTGTATTGCATTCTCTCGTGTATATTGTTGGTCCCAAAGTAACCTAAAAGGGGGGGTGAATTAGCTTTCTAAAAATACTTTAAGAAATATTGATCTTATCAATATTTTTCCAAACTAGGAAGTTTGAAGTATCAAAACACTAGAATGCTTCACACACTTGGTGAGCCAATGATCTGATAATGTGACAAAGTAGGGATATAATGCTAGATGTAAATATCTTTTAGTTGAGCCAAGAATTTTTACTCACAATCTCACTTTCGTACAAGATTATTACTCCACTCAAAGACAATAGCACTCTAAACTGCACACTAATACACCAAAGCACTATAGCTAATTTGCACTAAAATTGCTCTTTTTTAAGGCTTGTATTCAATGTATTAGATGATATTTACATAATATCAAAGCAGTTATTTATAAGAGCAATAAATGGAGGTTGCAACTACTTCCTAACGGTTAAATAATAAAGCACAAAAAGTAGCCGTTCGGGTTTCGGACGTCCGAGATAGATAGGATGCTTCCGAACGTCTGACACAGCGTCCGATCTTCATGCAGTTGGTGAAGAACTTCGTTCGGACGTCCGTACATGCGTCCGTTCCATCGTCCGATAGAAGTTTTGGATGGTCATGTTCGTCCATTTGGAGAAGCAGCAGGATCCTTCTTTCTGCCTGTTCGTTCGGAAGGTGGAATGCGTCCGAGAAGCTTGACATAGTTCGGATGGTACAGTGCGTCCGAAAATCCTATTTCTAGCAAAACAAATAACAGACTTGCAAAAACTTGTTTACAGAGTTAAGTGTTTATGTTATCATCAAAATAAGGTTTGGAAAATATCATATATCATGCCTCAAGTCTTTCCCAAAAACCCTTTGCAGACATTACATCTTGTTATGTGTCAAAAAGTCCATCCAACTTGCCATTCAAAATGTGACCCATGCAAATGAAGTCATCATTGTCCCATTTCTGTCTTGCACGAGTTTGTTCCAAAATCTACCCTTCAATCTCATTTAGCCTTTCGGTTGTGAGCACATATGTACAATATGCAATGTTTTAAGAGGGATCTTCATCTTCTTTTGCCATCGAAGAAAGTTTCTTTCTTCAAATCTTGACAACTTGGTAAAATCAGTGGATAACTCTTTGATGGTTGAAGTTGCCATTGCCACAAGATTTAACACAAAAAATTAAGCCTGGAGATTGTTGATGTGGAGAGAGTGGCCTGCAATTCTATCCCAAAGATTTGCGCATTTATTCCAAGATGTGATAGTATAATCACTTTCCTTTAGGCTTAATTTGCATCTCCCAAAATCCTTTTGTTTGGATGCATAGAGATATGACAAATTTCCTTTAGGATACAATGGAATACAGTAGAATAGTTTTGTACAAACTTATGCTAATCACTTGATAAAGATAGCTACAGAAAAATAATAGTATTCAAGTTTCTTTGCGCAATAAGAATCTGAACACTTGAATATGTGAGTATAAGTTTGTTTCAAATGTGCAAATAAAAATTTGCAAAATTGAAATTATAAGGTAGTATCTAAAATAAAGAGAGTGATGTTTATTTATAAAGAATGAAGGGTTCTAATTTATTTGAACACTTCCTTTCACTCAAAGTAAGCATCATTTGGTGAAATAATGCAATTGAAACAATGTAACTCATATGAAAATAAAGATATTCTTTGGTGAAATAATGCAACCGAAATAATGCAACTGAAATAATGCAACTCATATGAAAAGAAAAACACCTTTTGGTGAAACAATAGTTATTTTAAAAATTCTCAGTTGGAGCCACTACAAAATAATACGCGATTAGCAACAAAAATTTAATGCATTTTTCGTCGCTAACTGTCTGAGCGACAGATTTAGCGATGAAAAATGGAACGTCGCTTTTTTGGCCGTCGCAAATCACTTAGCGACGAAAATATGAGATGACAATATCGACAAAATTTGCAACGCAGTTTGCGACGAATATTTGCGACAAATTTAGCAACACAACATTAGCAACGAGTTTTGTGAAGAAAACTTAATAATTTTTTTATGAATAAAAATTGAGCGAAAGTTTTAGCGACGAATTTTGGTATTTGAATTTTGGTTTTTATTTTTATAAAAAACTAGCAACAAATGAAATAAAAATTAAAATTTTCAAATTAAATGTTTTTATACAGAAAAATATAAATGTTTAGCGACGAATTTGTTTTTTATTTTTATTTTTTAAAAAAAACTAGCAACAAATGAAAGAAATAAAAATTAAAATTAAAATACATAACAAATTAAATGTAATTATAATATACAAAAGATTGTTCATAGTACATGAAATATGAAAACAAAAAAATCTAAATCTAGAAATCCGTTGCACGAACCAAATAATTAAACTAATTTTGACTTTGTAATTTGGTGATCTCTTCCCAAAGAGCGTGATCTCCTCCTGAAGAGCATCAAATGCATTGATGAGTCCATCTAGCCTCTAGGTCATGATATGCATGATTTCTTCCTTGACATAGAGCTTTTTCAAGAGTTGATGCACCTCAGCATCTCGGTCCTTGTCTGCCTAGTGGATACCAGAGGATGTATTAGTTGTTTAAGTTATAGTACACTAATAACACCACTAAGATTAATGTAAATAATCTGTAAAATAGTACTCAAACCTCATAAAAATGAAACTACACAAGGAAAATAGCAATAAAGTAGTATAAAACTAGTGCCTTTGAAATTATATTACTAAAAAAAGTACAAAAAATATAACATCAATATAATTCTCTTGAAAAATAGCACTGCACAGGGACAGATGTTATAAATTATTTCTGCTGGTTTTAAAAATAGTAGTACAATATTAGTAATATTTTTTTATGTACTAAAACTTTAAAAAATAGTAAAAATATTTACTGGAAAAGTTTAATAAACATAATATTTATTAAAGCATTAAGAATAAAATTAAGACTAAAAATGTCTACTAAAGCTAATAAATTACAAACTTATTTAATCTTTACCTTAATTAAACCTTAATATAAACTTATTTATTAATACCAAATATTTATAAAAAATTCGGCAGAGTCTCCCCTATATTTTGACTATTTTTCCCAAATTTTTAGAACTAACCAATAATCAAAATATTCAACCATATAAACCAAACAAATATCACAAAAAACATAACACCAAATAGTACTACTTTTCATAAACTAATTTAAACAAAATTCACTAAATTGTACTCGGTTAACACATAATTACTTACATCGAATGCATAAACTGGTATTAGCTAAAGTTGGAAAAGTAATTCTACAATTAACTTACATAAAATTGAACTTAATTAAACTTTCTTATTGTAGTTTATATGGTTCGTTCATTATTTACAATACACCATACAACCATTGTGCAATCTACAATTGTCTTGTAGGTCACAAATTTTTAACACTTAAAACATTAAAAAGGCGAGACTACTTAGATAACAAAGTCTAACAATTAGAAATGAACTAATACCGGATGTAAAAAGAAAAGTGAGTAGCACCTAAATATTCGTTTGACTAAACGCTAAATTACCTTTTAACTCCAAGATGTTAATTTCAATAATCCTACCCATAGTTAAATATTTAGAGTTATTATCAATATATATTCTCAAACAATTAGAACAATATCTCAATATATAAACATTTCTTGATTTTTCTCTTGTAAGACTATTATATTGAGTCTATTAATATTGTCTTATTTTATTGTTTCATTTAAAATGTCTTATACTATGAGTTAAATGGATTTTTTTTAATTATACTAAACCAAAAAATATATATTACAAGTATGAAAAATAAATAACCCTAAAATTACACTTAAAATTAACTTTTTATAAGAGGTAAATTACACATAAATTTAATCCTAAAACTAAAATCCATATATAATTAAATAGCCCTAAACCCAAAAATATAAAGGCAACAAACATTAAAATCATAAAAATTTATGGAATTTAGAACCAATATTTCACGTATGAAAAATAAATAAACACTAAAATTACACTTAAAATTAACTTTTCATAAGAGCTAAATTACACATATATTTAATCCTAAAACTAAAATTCCATATATAATTAAATGAACCCTAAACCCAAAATACAAAGGCAACAGACATTAAAATCATAAAAATTAATAGAATTTAGAACCAATATTACAAGTATGAAAAATAAATAAATCCTAAAATTACACTTAAAATTAACTTTTCATAAGAGCTAAATTACACATATATTAAATCCTAAAACTAAAATTCCATATTTAATTAAATAACCCTAAACCCAAAAATATAAAGGCAACAAACATTAAAATCATAAAATTTTATGAAATTTAGAACCCTATTTACATTACAATTGAAATTAAATAAGAATGAAATAAATAAAATTTACTTACAGCCATGAGAGAGTGGTGATTGAAGATGGCTCACAGTGGTGACAGGGGCTGAGGGTTGTGCTAATGGTGGTGGGTGGTCCTAGTGGTGGTGGAGGTGAAATGGAGTAAGAGTAGGTGAATTTGTGTGTGAGAGGAAAGAAAAAGATAGAGGAAGGAGTGAGACTTTGACAAAGAGAGAGTATATAGCTAGCTAGGAAGGGAAAATGGTAGAGAGATGCGAGATTATGCTGTTAAAGATGGAGAGAAAAAGAATGAGTGAAATAAGAAGAAGAAGAAAAAGAAATGACAGAAGATTAAAAGGTCAAAAAATAGCGACGGTTTTAGTGACGAGACGGATTCGTTGCTAATTAGCGACATTTTTAGCGATGAACAAACTATTGCATGCCAGTTGTATGCCATTATGTACGGTTGTTAGCGACGAAAATAAAATTCGTCACTAATCTACTAATTAGCGACGAATTCAGCGACTAAAATTTTTAACTTTCCCACTCAATAATTGTTTAGGCGGGATAAAGGTTAGCGACGAATTTAGCGACACACACATTCCAACCTTAGCAACGTAGTTAGCGATGAGCTTTTTTCGTTGCTAAAGTTCTCGCCCTTGCACGCTATAACTTGTGACGAAATTTGCGACGAAAACTATGTCAAAATTTTTTGTTACTAGTTAGCAACAAATTAAGTGACGAAGTAACGACAACTGATAGTAAATTTGTTGCTAAACTCGTCGCTAATTAGCGACAAATTTTGTCCGTCGCTATTCGCGTATTATTTTGTAGTGAGCCCCAATAAAATTTATTAGTTATTGAAATTCTTATTGACGAATATGATATATATTGTATAGCGGGTAAAATTTATAGTCTCATGAAAAAAAAAAACATCAAATGATACTGATTATTTTAAGATTTCTCAACAGTTTATTGGAGCATAAATACTTCAATTCCATTCAACGAATTTTTGCATAATACTCGAAAATCATTTTTTAAAGTAAGTCTAGAAACAAGAATTCCGTTTTCTTCCAAGTTTTATGTGGGGTGTAAGATTAAACAGTGAGTAGCTTAGAAATTTAATGTATAAAATTCACAATATATTCTTAATTAATTTTGTAATATAGGTAATTAAAATCAAGACAATGGCAACAGTGGGGGTTCCACTTTCGAATCTTAGTGTCTCTTGTGCAAGGGGACCAATCCAAACACAAGCCAAAATTATAGACATTATTACTACTCGATTCAATAATTAAAAAGATTAGTGCCAACTGAAAACGAAAGCCCAATAATCATATCACCATAAAGCTCAATCTCGAACCGAATTCTTTTATTATATTAATTTTGTCTTTTTAATCCAATACTTAATTAAATAAAAGAGTGTTAAGTAACTAATTGTGTTTGTACCCCTAACTATATTTGGTATACGATGTACACGTTACCCTCGCTAACATACTTTAGAGTACTCTCATAAATTTTGGAAATTCCATTCTTCTAATCCTGTCACCACCTGTCGATTAATTTTCTTCTTAATGATTTTTATTACAATAAACTATGATTAAATTCTAAGATACGTTATACGTGGTACGAATTAAGATTGATGCATATGATAAGGTATGTTTAAATTTGTATTATATACTCAAGATTCTAAATAGATATTTATGCCTCACGAAATGATTAATCGAGGTCGGCCAACAAAAACATATGCTTAGGCGTGCATCATCATATCATGTCGTGAGCCTGAGGTTATCTTAACGTGGACAGGAGAGTAAATTGACCACTGACAATGCCCACAGACAAAAACAAATTCTATAAAGACTATAATTAATCAACTTTTGTCTAGCATCATTTGCCCGATGCCTAGGTCGGAGGTTGATAATTATAGATGAGAACATTCTCATTCTCCAATATCCTCCTTCGATTGCGTGTATTAATTCAAATAATTATATGGTACAAAATTTTGTCCCACTTTCTCTATCGATTATTTATTTCACATTTCATATATTTGATATGTGTATTTTAATTTTATAATATTTATAAATAAAAACATACGTAAGATAAAAAGTGGATAGAATATGATCCGTAGCATTAGTATACGGCGTACATAGTAAAGATACTAAAATAGTGATTAAACATTCCCTTCTTTTTTTTTTTGAAAAAAAAAAATTACTCTTTCAATATCCATACATGTAAATATGTGAGCTTATATACATGACCATGACAATTGTGTCATGAATTTCAAAAACTCAGCTTATATATAGTAGTAGTCTTGCTGCATAGTTTAGTACTTAATTGTTAGTATTAGTAGTATATATTCGGACTTCGTCTAGCTAGCCTGTTTACATTTCTAGTAGGATTATTCCTCTTTCAAAACAAAACCCTTTTCTTTTGCCTTAGCTAAGGTTTCACTAGTCTATATAGATTGATCTTTGAGGCTTGGCTAAGGGAGACTATACATTTTTTTAGGTGAAACTGAAATCCCATAATGGCATTTGAGAAGATTAAGATAAGAAGCTATGACTCTCAAATTGATAAAATTGGAGTAGAAGATCTTCAAAGAAGATGTGAGGTAGGGCCACTTGATCATGTTTTCCTCTTCACAGATACAATGGGAAGATCAACAAGAATCCGCAATAGTCCGATATACAACATGCTGGTACGTAGAGTCCCTAAATTTTGTTTTATCCTCTCCCAACGTTTTCCTTTTTCTTTTTTTAACACTGATCTTCATATGGTTATTAATGTCGTACCAAAACAAGAATATTGATATTTTCTAATGTTGTTAGGTGGCGGAATTGAACAATGAGATAATAGGAGTCATACAAGGCTCTATAAAGGTCGTTACACTTCATATTTCTTCGAAGAATCATCTAGCCAAGGTGGGCTATATACTGGGATTAAGGGTGGCACCGGTCCACAGACGAAAAGGGATTGCTCTAAGTCTAGCTCGTAATATGGAGGAATGGTTCATAAGCCATCAAGTTGATTATGCATACATGGCCACGGAGAAAGACAACGTAGCCTCTATCAAACTCTTCGTGAATAAACTTGGCTATGTCAAGTTCAGAACTCCAACTATCCTCGTCCACCCGGTTAACAACTCGGCCATTCCATTTGTATCAAGTGTTGAAATAATGAAGTTAAATATTGAACAAGCTGAGTTTGTTTATCGAAAGTTCATGAGTTCAACCGAATTCTTTCCCCATGATATAAACAGAATATTGAAAAATGAGCTGTAGTTCGGGCACATGGGTGGCCTATTTTCGAGGCCATGATGACGAGTCATCTAATGGCGTATTCGGGTTAAACGGAAGGTTTCCGAATAGTTGGGCAATGATGAGTGTTTGGAAAAGCACCGAAGTTTTAAAGTTGAGGGTAGGGAAACCAACATTTTCTTGCATGTTTTATGCAAAGGGCTCGAGAATGATGGAAAGGGTGCTCCCATGCCTTAGAGTGCAAACACTTCCTGATTTCTTTGAAAACCCTTTCGGATTTTATTTCATTTATGGGGTTTATAGAGAAGGCCCTTCATCAGGGCAGCTGGTTCGGACGCTATGCAAATTCGTGCACAATTTGGCTACTGATGAAAAGGATGATTGTAAGGTGATTGTCACGGAAATTGGAGGCTATGACGAGCTGAAACTTCACATTCCGCATTGGAAATTACTATCTTGTCCTGAGGATTTGTGGTGCATAAAACCCTTAAAATTATATGAAGACAAAAGAACAAAAACGTCGCCCTTATAAATGACTTGACAAAAAACCCAACACCAAAAACAACGAGAGCTCTTTTGTAGACCCAAGAGAGGTTTGAAACAAATATTTGCCCAACTCTTTGCATGATCTGATTTGGGTAAAATGCAACATATTGCCAAACCCCACCGCACGTCCTGTATTGTCCGATAAGACCATCCATGATATCCTCTCTCTCTCTCTACTCTCATGAGTCATGACCTTTGGTGGGAGTGGTAGCTTTTCTCTTGTTGCTTTCATATTTATGACCGAGTATCTCTTTAGAGATTTCCTTAATTGGGTGCCTCTCTCTGAACGTCCCAGCCTCGTGAGTTGTTGGATAATCATGCAGTCACCTGTCTGGCTGCATCTTAGTTTGTCTCGTTTGATCATTCCTCACCATCCATCTAGGTAAATGAGTAGTTATGCGTTAGTCATCCCACTTTTAAGAGTGTTATCCGATCATTCATAAAGGATCGATCCAAAGCAATGGCCTCTGCCCGCATTTCAGAGTGTTGTACTCTGCATCCTATTATTCACAAAGTAAGAATCGATTTAAAAGTTGGGACGCATTTCAGAGTGTTGTCCTATTATTCACAAAGTAAGAATCGATTTAAAAGTTGGGACTTTCACTTTATAAATGATGTAATAGTTGGGAATAAGGACATCTGTGCTAGTACTTTTAAAATCATCACCAATCCACCATTTTGCGGCCCTTTTTTTGTCTCAACCTCAATAATGGTAAAAAAGAGTGGGAATTTGCATTGCAACTTGCGAATTAACCACAAGTTTTAAAGCACAAGAAAAGTCTCTTTTAGAAATATCTGGTCAAAACTGTTAACCTTAATCTTGGCTGGATTACTAGAAGCAATTACCTGCCAAAGAAGGAATAAGCTAAGCTAGGTAGCTGGCAACTAGATGTAAATTTAATAAATATTCACTATCATTTGCTTTTGGCTGTAAAATTAACAAATATTTGTGTTTGAATGGAGGGTTTTGTGTGGATTTGATTTGAAATTTTAATTTTACATAAATTATTTAAACAAATTAATTGATTTAGTTGTGGATTTGAAATCCATCAACAAGCAAAAGTGCGACTTAAATGATTAAATGAAAAAATTTGACATTCAACTAAATTTCATGTAATTTCAGTTTCACCAAATTTAAATCTATTCATTCCAAATACTTCTTTCAATTCAAATTCAATACAACAAAAGTGAATTTGATAGGAACTTGCTAATAAAAGCTAATGATGATTAGTATGATAGTTCTAATCACAATGATGATTGTGACATGCATGAATAAATAATTGATCAGCCCTTAGTGATTTTATTGGATGGATGTATGCAACATGTTTTGCAGTATTGGCTTCTGAACACATGCTTTTTTTTTTACAGTGAACTGACTATGATTCTTTAAGGAGCTTTTCGTCGTTACTTGAACATCTTTGTTCTTAGTGGGGCATCATTGATCATCTTGGATAAAGCAATGGTTGACATGATTAGCGACTTTAATTATGATAAATATGGCATTTGCATTATTCACTAAGTTCTCATAATATTTTTCAATGACATGAATGTGGTCCCCAACGAGTCTCTTATTTCCCACACTGATTTGGAAAGGGGTTAATTTTACTTTCACCCCATTAATATTAAAGTCGCTATTATTTTAATCTCTAACTTTATTTTTTTAAATAATTAAATCCTCCCGTTAAATTCAATTCAACATTCATACTCCTTTTAATAAAAATATTCTTATTATCTCTTCTTCTTCTTTTTTTAATTTTTATTTGATTCATTTTTTCAAATCTCCTATTCTGTTGACATAATTCAATAATTTTTTTATCATTTATCACCATGTTAAATTTTATTAAAATTTATTTAACAAAAGAAAATAAAATAAAATTTTTAGATATCATGGAAAAGAGGGTAGAAATGTCATTTTAGGTAAAAACAAAAAATCTAATATAGTTAGTTTTGACTATTAATTTAAAGATTTAAGTGTTTAAAAGATAACTTCACAACTAAATTGATAAGTGATTCTAAACGTTAAGAGATAATATAAAATTAATCCTTTGAAAAAAAGGCCACTACAAAGTTAAAAGGAGTCATCTACCGCTGCGCACGCACTGTGTCTAGTTTTCATTTCATTTCCACTCTTTTTAAATTATTATTATTAATATGGCCAAAGAACCCCAAAAAAAATCTATATGGATGATGCTAAATGCAACTGATTTTAACTTTAGTATTTCAAAATAAAATTCATAAGTTTATAACTTAATAGTTAAAGATTGACGATATTTACCATCTTTTTAAATTTTTTAGACATCTATAATAATACACAACGTCAGATTTTAGTTGCAAAAAAATAAACCATGAATCACAAACCGACAGCGAAACAAATTAGATAATCTGATATCTTAATTCTCTTCTTTCTGGTAGCTATCAGATTTTAGTTGCAAAAAAAAAAAAATTCACAGAAAAGAAACAGTTATCAACGGCGCAATGGGGGCTAATTTTTTAAACTGTCAAGAAAATAAAAAAAAAATTTGTAAACTGTATACACATGAAAAAAAATTTGTGTTTTGAAAGTAAGAAAGTTGCATTTGGAGAAAGCAGGTGCTTTCACTGAAAGCATACTTTCTCCAAATGCAACCTATTGTCAGACATTTAAAAATAAAAAAAAATATTTTGGTTATTAGGTTGATTTTGTTTTGTTTGTTTAAGCTGTTTTAGGGGTTTTGTTTTTATGGTGTAGAATTTAGAGTTTAAAGTTATAGAAGAAAATGAAAATATATTAAAATATTATAAACTAAAGTTGGTATAAAAAATATGGTGACATTTTAAAATTTAAAAAGTATATAAAATATTTAAAAGTAAACAAAATGCATGAAAGTAGACAAAATATTTTAAATATGAATGTTTAACTGTAATGGTAGAACATTAAAATTAAATATATAAAAAATTAAAATATAACATTAAGTGTATTTCAGTCAATTAAGTAGATTTTTTTAATGATGTTAGGTTGTGTTTGGATGGCTGAATTTGAATTGAAGGATGTATTTAAAACAAAATGGATTTAAATTAGATGGATTTGAAATGCATGAATTTGGGTGAATGTTAAATCCTCTCCTTTAATCATTAAAATCAGACTCTTAATTGTTGGTAAATTTTAAATTCACAACTAAATCAATTAATTTGTTTGGATAAGTTATTAAGGATTAGAATTTCAAATTAAATCCACCTAAATCCCTCCATACAAACACAATGTTAGAGTTTTTAAATTATGAATATTGTCACTGAGGGTACAGTGTGTATTATTTTTGTATATGAGGCATCGTGTAATTATTTACCCAGTTTAGAGGAGCAAAGTGTTATTAATCCCTTTATTTTATACACAAATTACCCCCCAAAATTTAATGAATTTAAAATTTTCATCCAAAAGGAATAGTAAAATGTCATAATTGCTCTCATTTTTTTAATTATTTAAACCAACATAAAATTTAAAAATTTAATAAATAGATTAAAAAAAAACTAAACTCATATGCATATTAAATCCATCTAAGCTTAACACGTATTCTATTAGAGATAAAGATAAATAACTAACAAAAACATAAGTTAACAAATTTTTAACATAAAAAAATAATTAAATCCGAATGGATATGTAGATATTAACAATTATGAATCATTCACTTATTTATCCAAACACTAATTATCAAAGCATTCAATAAACATGCATCACGTCTAAATATTAACTAGCTAAACCATTACTTACTAAAACAATTATTTATACCAAAAAAATACTAAACATGGATATTAAAAATAATAACAATGCATTAAATTTTCAAAATAAACTATTGCAAACATGCAATATGAAAATAAGCTATCACTACTTTAATATAAAAAAGAAACGTGGAATATATAATTATTAGCTACCCCTACACAATATAACATACTTATTTAAATTAAATATTTGTAATAAATCACATATTAAATAATAAAAATAAATTAATAAATTACTATTATTAAAACATACTTTTAACCACATGATTAACTTGGCTCCTACCAATCCCAATATCAAATTAGAACACAAAGTCAAGAGAAGAAGAAAATCTAGACAATATTCATCATTTAAAAACTTTAATACCATTAAAAAAATATACTTAATTGATTGAAATACACTTTGTTTTAAATTTTAATTTTTTATATATTTAATTTTGATGTTCTACCACTATAATTAAAAATTCAAATTTGAAATATTTTCAATGTGCCTTTAAATCTTATCAAAGATGTTCTCATGTTTTTTCTACTTGCTTTAGTTTATAATACTTTAATTTATTTTCATTTCTTCTATAAGTTTAAATTCTAAATTCCAAACCAATAAAAAAAACCCCTAAAACAGCTTAAATAAACAAAAGAAAATCAACCTAATAACTAAAATAATGTGCGATTTTTTTAAAATATTTGACAATAGGTTAAATTTGGAGAAAGCGATCTTTAGGTGAAAGTTTTAGGTCCAAAAATGCAATCTTCCTATTCTCAGAACACTAAAAAAGAAAAAAAAAATCACAATTTAAGAAACTTTTTTTATTTCTTCACGGTTTAAGAAATTAGCCCTAAAATCGCATTGGGGTTGCAGAGTGGTGGTCCTCGTGGATAAATTAAGAACAAAGCAAGCAATATCTACAGGATAAAGTGCAACTTATCCTTAATTATAGGGAGTTTTAGTGTAATTATGCCAAGTTAAAAACAAAAGTTCATTTTATATGCAACCTCGATCGAGTGTTTGTGAGGGTGCGCAGTGGGCTCAGTAAATTTTATCCGTTTGGTCTAACCCACTATTACCATTTACAGGTAGATCAATATGGGCTTTAGTTCAACTAAGTCCATTTCCATAAAATTCTTTCCATCCAGAAAGCCACTTAAATACCTTTATAATTTATATTAAAAATATTACATATAACAAGGTCCCGTAGCTCAGTTGGTTAGAGCGTTGGTCTTATGAGCCGAAGGTCGCGGGTTCGAGCCCCGCCGGGACCACTTTTGTTTTTTTTGGGAATCTATTCAACTGTGACCTTGTTTGGGAATCTATTCAACTGTGACTTGTTTCTTCCGAAGTTATTTCTTCTCATTCTCTTTAAATTTTCCATTCAAATTAATTCTACATTTATGTATGGCTTTCTGTATTAAATTATCTTTACTTTTTTCTCTTTATTATGTTTGAAAGAGGAATTGGCAAAATTTCTTGCAATTAAAGCCTCAGAGCAACAATTGCTGAAACCAAATCCTGAACTAGTGTATAAAACTCGAAGGACACCAAATCGGTATACTGTGGAATTTTGAAGATTTTCTGACTGAAATATTTAAACAATTTCAACCACATCTCTTCTTTTGATATATATATATATATATATATTTGTGTTACTGCTGAACCTCTGAATTTTAAAGGTTTTGCAAAACCTTTATTCAAGGTTTGTAGAATTGGTAACACAACCTAAAATCTGTTTCTTATAAAAATCAAATCATGTGTATAATCATAAGATCTTATCGAAAATATAAAAATATAATTTTAATTTATTTTTAAAATTAATATTCAATGAAAATTTATACAAATAAATATAAAATATTATACATATTCATCACAAAATAGATTACTTTAACTTAAATTTATAATATTTGACATTATATAGTCGTAGTATAAAAAGTTATGCATCATTGTAAATTTATTATTGTTTTTTGGTTAAAAACTAAAAATAATAATATGAATAGTCTAAATCCTAATTATCAAAATACGAACTTAATTTAGTAAATATATACATAAATTTCAAGATTCTAATGGTCCAATTACTGTTTACGTATAATAGCGATCCTAATTAACCCTAAGATCAGGATCGAATTTGTAAATTTAAATCGTAAGGATAAAATCAAAACAACAATGTTTCTATTACTTTAGAAGAAAATAAAAAGAATTTTGCAGTTTATCAATTTGTTACCTCTGATTCAAAAAGATACAGAAATGAAAAAATAAAGGCGACCAATTAGTCAATCACACTCTCCTATCCACCACGCCTTTAACTATTAGTAGAAATAAAGTTTGGTAATTCTTAAACAGTAGACCTTTTTATATCCTTTGGGATCGCAATTAGGGGCAAGTAATTCTTGTAGAGTTGTACACAGTTGTCAAGAAATAGATAACTTCTTAATTGAAATTAATATATATTCTTTTTACTACTTTTTACCAAACAGATGTCCACCTTAATGATCCATCAATTCAACATATTTTCAACTTTTCATAGTTTTTGTCCAAGCAATAACATCAAACACATACCCTTAACCATCAACTCAAGGTACTACTTCCAAGTTCCAACTTACAATTATTTATCAAAATGGCAATATTTTTTTGACCAAATGACTGACTTGCATTTTACCAACAACTCCAACTTGAGCTTACCTAATTCTTCAAATATGTGAAGGAAAAATACATTGACACAAAATAATAAAGTGATAAAATTATTTATATGTTATTAAATCAGTAAAAGAAATAATGAAATCAAATTAAATATCTAAAATCAAAAAATTATTAATTTAATATAATTTTGTTACGTAAATTAGATTTGAGAAGTGGTATTGATTTTGTGATCTTGTAAATGATTTTCGGTAAAAGAATTCACATACCTGGAAATCTAGATAATCTCCAATTACCTCTAAAGTTTGGCATAAACACAGAAATGGCACGATTAACAAATCCATGCAAACATGTTCATACGTAAAGTGACCTAAACGCCTTGTCATGGCAACTTGACTACAAGTACAACATGCCTGCCCTATCATCTTCTCCAATCTCACTCATTTTAGCTGAATTCCTATCCTAAAATTATAGTTAGTCTCGCAATCAATAAAGAGATTAATTGACAAAACTAATCGATCAGTACTCCTCGATCATCAATTCAACAGCTAATTGTTGTTCTTGATCATCATCATGGCATTTTATCATTTTCAAACTTCTCACTGGAACTTGAGTGATCTCAGGGGCCACACCCTTTCAATTTCAGTCGTTCTACTCACCTTCTTTTCTTTCCTCTTTATTGCTTTCCTCTTCTTCCGTCTCGTGTGCTATCGGGAGCGTCGTTTTCCCGATGCCATGTTGCCACTAATTTGACGATGAATAGCCATCACACAATAGCAATACCAGCACAGCCATTAGGCCTCGATGCAAATACTATTAAAAACCTTCCAATGTTCGTACATAGATCAAATGTTTGTTCGGGTGATGATGATGATGATGATGATGATGATGGTACTAGCATTAATAGTCATTTCAAAGAAAGCGACTGCTCCATATGTTTAGGATTGTACGAAGATGAAGAGATGGTGAAGGTTATGCCCGATTGTCTTCATACTTTCCATTCGGATTGTGTAGATGAGTGGCTAAGGAATCGGTCCACATGCCCACTTTGTCGATTGGCTCTTGATTCCTCCGCTGCATCAGCCGTCGCATAATTAACTCGAGAAGGCCACATATACAAACTTAATTTGGGTTGCAATGCATGGCAGCCAGTCAATTTGCTAAGTAGCTTTTTCTTGATTTTTTTTGGGGATTACCTGAGATGAAATATGTTGTTTTTTCATGTAATTACCTCATAAATTATTAGTCCTAGTAGTCAAGTTTGTTGATCACAAATTTGTTCTAGTTAATACCTCAAATTAAAAAACCCATATTCAACTAGCAATTCACGAGAAATAATTAATCTCGACTGTTCAACTGCCTTGATTTGCATAATAAAATAAATCTTTTTTGTTCCTCATAATATTGATATGAAAAATTACTGTATGAATTTGATGACTTCTAATGGTCCAATCACACTTGTTACCAATTTTTATTGTAGCATCAACGAACATGTGATTTAACCTTCCCAAAACATCTCTCATAATTAATCTTCCCTTATTTTTATAGTAGTAAGATCCAACGAAAAGCTAAAAAAAAAAAAAAAAAATCAACAAAAACAAGGAGAGAACTTGAGAAAAGTGAGAACTACAATTTGTTAACCGATAACAACATTAATTGACTGTTCAATTGTTAGTTCTTTGTTAAGACAATTGAGTGAATGGGCGAAATCTGTCAACGTCGTTTGTTATAATTGTAGATCGTTTGACCACAACTTCATAACTGATTATTTTTTCAAGTCTGAACATATGAAACGCATATGTTTACTTAGAGAATTAAAGTTGATCAATTACGTACCTTAACCTTTTTCTTAGGTAATTAATAGTAATAAGATTTTCCAGAAGTCTAATGTTAAAATTTTACAAACTTAGAGCAAATTAAATACTCGTATAACTCGTGGGACATCGAACACTACAACTATAGTTATGGCCTCCATGGGAGGATTTGATTATGGCAGTTGTCTTCAATGCTCAATCAAAATTGCTCAGGGAGGTAGGGCGATGTCGAGAGGATGCTGTGTATCAAAAAGCATAATTGAGTACCTACTTATTAGTGGACGAACATTTAATATCCACTCCGTTTTATTTATTTTGTAAAAGTTTGATTTTAAAGAGAAACAGATTAATTTTTTAACGAAGAATTCTCTTATATGCGGACCTTATATCAAATATTAATATATTTATACTTAAAATTTTAGAAAAGTTAAAAAGAAAATCTATACAATATTAAACTTTCAAAACTTGATACTTCCACCAAAAAAGTCAAAGTGATCACCTACTACTACTCCTTGGTCTTTGGCACTCCCAATCTTTCTCTCCTCTCCACCCATATGACCTTCCACTCATCTTCCCTCTTTTAACATCTCCGGTTTCCTTTACCCATTTTTACGCACAATTTTTTCAAGCCGGTGGCGATGTCAATAGTGAGATCAAGAAGAAATTGGAGAAGTGCCGAGGTGAATGAGCCAGGCTCCCAGAGGCCGTCAATGTCAAGGTTTTGATGCAGTTTAGAGAGATGGGAAAATTTTTACATAGATCTAATCTACAGTAGATCAGATAGATCTTTTGATCTATATTCATCCACGTTAATCTAATTCATTATAAATAAATTTTCATCAACAATGTTGATGAATATTTCTAAATTTAATCCATTTCACTTATCGTGAATCAGAATTTCATGTAAAAATTTCTAGAGAAATGGACTGATTAGAGGTGACAGAGCGGGACGAATAGAATAAATGATTTTGATTTTTTTTTTGTCCGATACTATTTACGTTTTCAAGAATTGAACTTCAATACATCTGCCCTTTTATCCAATTATGTCTGGTGCAAACATCAAACATGTATCCTTTAGCCTGATTTTTGAATAAATAAATAAGATGAAAAGGTAGTTGGGTGGATTTGATTTGTGTCATGAATCATGGTAATTTCTTATATGATCTTTGTCTTTCTATCTTATGGCAATTGAGGTTTGGAGTTATGTTAATTTTTGTCATGCTTGGAGTATTTTTTCTTTCAGGGTCATTTATTGAACCTTTGAGGTTTGGTTTATACGTGTTTACTTCTTTTTATAATTTTTCTAGCAACTTGAAGCATCCCTTGATTGACTCAGTAGATCAAGAGATTTTGTTTTGCTTTCGTCTAAACTTTCCACGTTTGTCGATATATTATTCGATTGTTTTGTTTAATTTCTTTACTATAATAGTGTTACGGTGTCTTTGTTTAATTTGGTCTTCATGGAGGCCGGTGGCGGAGATTGAGGTGAGGGCCCATAATGGATGGTAGATGCCGTTGGTAGAAATGGGATGGTAAAAGGGTAAATTTGGAAGTAAAATATTAGTGTTAGCTTTTTTAAGGACATTTTTTGCCTCCCACAATAATTTTGTGCTAACATCAGCAACATTTCTAACAGATAATAACCCGAAGAGAGTATTTGTTAAATGTTTGGTTGTCGCAAAATTCTTTTGATAATATACTTAAACCTCAAGGAAAATTAATGTAATTAACCCTATTAATTATTGCTATGCACATAAGAAAGCTTAGTATCCCATAATTTCCCTCTATTAAATTACTTTTCTTACTCTACTTGCTTGTACTAGGTAGGTCGTGTTTTCACTATCTTGGTTTTTTTTTTTCAATTCTACAAGAACTTTTCTGAAAATTTCAAAATTTTAAAGATTTGGAAATTACGTTTTATGAATTTTGGGGCTGATTATCCACACCTGTCCCCTCTAGCTAAAATTACTTGAGGGTCAAATAAGGATTGTAAAATAATTCAGATAAAGAATGTAAAATAACTTATTTAACAAGTAAGAATCGAATCAGTCAGCTCGATTCATGCCCAGCCAACTTACTGCCATTTGATGGTAGTAACTAGTAGTATATATGTTGTCAGGCAGTTGATACTATTACGCCAAATCATTACAAATACTTCCATACCAATTGATTGTAACATGCATAATTAAGAAGCTGAGATTGCTCCTGTGATCGATCAGCTTCTGTGCGATAGAATACTGGCGCCCCATGCTTTCCCATAACTTCCATAAATCTCTCCGTATCCATCCATTCATCCCAAACTTATACAACTACTAATTCATTGCTGTATATCACTTTCAACGTTCCAACTTCCACTTCCAAATATTAGCCTTAAAAGTTCACCAATTTATGGCCTTGTTGGGAGATGTACGAACCGGCCTCCTCTCAATGGTACGTCTCCGACCTCGACCACAGTTTACAGTTCCACAATCACGGCATAGTCATCATCGCCATTCTAGTCTTGTCCATCGTCGTCCTCATCACCATCCTTTTCTTCCACTTCCTTCGTCAATATCGCCAACTTTCTTCGTCCCGCGGAGGCACAAGTAGTAGTATTACTAATGCAGTCGGAGTTGGGGTTGCCGTTCAAACGACTCGGAATAATAATACCAGTAAGGGTCTTGACGAAGCCACGATTAATAGCTTCCCCATTTTCTTGCATAGCTCGTTGAGCAGTACGACTACTTTAGTTGTTGGAAGAAAATTATACTAATAATAATAATGAATGCTCAATATGTTTGGGGGGTTTCGAAGAAAATGATAGAATTAAGGTGATTCCGAGGTGCATGCATGTGTTTCATTGTGAATGTGTTGATAAATGGCTGCAAAATCAGGCAAGTTGTCCTCTTTGTCGGTCCAACGTCGATTCTATTTTTTACCGACTTCTTCTACCACTGCTCTGCAAATATGTGCTGCATAATAATTCGAAAACCCGACTATGTATCTTGGGTTGGTTGTATTGTGTAAACATTTTATGAATTGCTTTTTTTTTTTTCCTGTTCTTGTTTTTATCAATGACACACTTACCTGAATTTATCTGTAGAATTCTCCAAACTCTATTGGCACTGACCGGGGGCCATGCATGTATCATGTATATTACTGTTCAGAAATTCATCATTTTCCGGCTGTTGAAAATAGAGAAAATTTATTGAATAAATCTTGATCTATACACTATGAACTCGTCAAGTCTTGTGTTTGTCTCTATCATTCAATTGTTTCTTACTTTAAAGTTGTCTGACATGGGAGTAGTTGACAACCCATTTCTATGCCCTTGAGGTTGAGCCCCTGACCAATTAATATGGGCCCCTTGGAAATTGTAAAATGGACTGATCCATGCGACGTGAATTTCATAATTTAGATCTAATCGTATCACTTAAATAGTTAATGTGTGATTAAAATTTAATATTTTGAGACAGGGGAATATAACATTTTTAATTGAATTTATTTTAAAAAATTTCTAGACGTTTTCTAAAAATTAAATGAAAAAAATCTCCTACATCGAATCTCTTAAAATGACTTGTTCTTTATTATATAATATAAATTTTTAAAAGTCATTTTTCTAAATTTATTTGATTTACAAAATCAATTTTTCTTTTTTTTTTTTTTTTTTTTAAAAAAATAAAACAAAAAGTATGATTCACCACTATGATTTCATAAATTTTAAAAGTTCCAATATTAAATTTCTTAAGTTTTAAAAGTTCCATATCCATCTTTAAATGGCTCTGAATTTTTGTCTAAACTCCAGAGAGAGCTTATTAATTCTTGTCCAACGAGTAAACTGACAAACTATAATGGAGCTTGGCAAAGATTTTTGTAGCCAGTCATTTGTTCTCTGGAGAATCGGAAGAATCACCCTCAAATCTTCTGACAAATTTTAGACTAATTCGTTTAAAATTGTATCTTTTATTATTAAAATTAGATTGACCTTACTCTTATGTTTTAGATATTCTTCTGCCTAGTATAAGCCGTCTATAATCTTAAATATTACTATGTGATGCAACTATTACTCTTCTCTTCCTTGCTTTTAAATTCCGATATTTTATTCAATGGGAGTCTCTAAAATATACTAGATGAAAAATATAGTTAAAGACTAATATGTCCTCGATTAAAAAAAAAATTTGTTGCATTACAAAAATGAAATGCAATGCATACATTAAAATCACACAATAAATTGGAGAATTATAATATAGACACGATCTATCGTAATGTACAGTAAACATATTAGTCCATGTATGGTTAATTCTAGATCAAAAAGTTTTTTATGTAATATCATTGATTTGTTCCATTTAAGAATGACCCGATAATTATTATGGTTATTCTTTGGTTCGGACAAGAGATTCACTGGGTAGGGTTTATTTTACTCAGTCACCAACTTCTTATATTTGTCATGTTAAGTTTCTTTGGAACAACAAAAGGATTAAAAGAGAAATTGACAGTAATTAGCATCAATAAATCTTAACAATAGTTCTTTTTATTTTTATTTTTTGATGGGAAAGCTTAACAATATTTCATAAATATAAAATTTGAACTCCACTTAAAAGGTCTATACAAGAAATTTACCATCGACTTATTATTCAAACTAAAAAAGGGAAGATACCGGTCATTCTTACATGATGGATATGGCTTAATCAGGACCATAAGGTCCAAGATATATGTTTTGCCTCAAGTTTATTTTAAAATTTCTTGGAACCATAGGAGTGGCATCCTCCTATACCAACCCCCACACCACAAGGCCACAACTTCCAACTAAAACCCGAGAAATCAATCAGAAGTCCGAATATTCATCAATTAATATTGATGATATAGGGATGGACCTGACGATATTTATCTATTCCTGCTCAAGTGCTCATAGTTCTCTTCACGAACTCAGCAAGAGCTGTATATTTCTTGATCTTGCCACTATAGAAGTTTCATCCTCCAATCGTGGGTGGACGCAAAAATTATAATTTGAGGGGATAAGATTTAATAACTACATATTTTATTAAGACTAATTTATATTTCTCTCAAAAATTTAGAAGAACGAAATAGAAATTTTATAAATATATAAATTAAATTTTCAAAATTTTAAAAAATAAAATTTATAATTTTTAGAATCTTTGGACTGTGGCCCGGCCCGGCCCACCCCCTAAATCCGCCCCTGCTCTAATCTCGAGTTGTTGTACGTCGTTACGGATTTCCATCTCACTCGACATACGTAGTTTCACATATTTCTGGATCAACAGCCTCATCCCCATTTAACTCCAAAGTCTTATCGCCCGATAAAATTAAATTGGACAGCGATAAATTGGACAAGTCAAATGAGAATGCAACCACATATCAATACGTACAGTCAACATGAAATGCATGGCTGCATGTACTTCTCATCGACTTTGAAAACAAATAGCGGTATTGAAGAAATGGCTGAAAATTCGGTATACAAGAGTCAGGACCCTTGCTTGGTCGGGAAATTAACAGAAAAGGTGGTGTCAATAACTCAATGGTACTGAATTAATGAATGGAAATGATGAAAACCGTCACCACCATTAAGGAGAGATGATCAAGAACGTTGCATTTGCAGAGCACGGGAAACAATGAACTTTAACATATACTAGTACTCCTACTTAATTTGGGTCAGAAACCTGGTTTATTAATTTGCCTTATCCAATACATAGATCAACTAGACCGGCTTTATAACTGAATTCTTTGCATTTCTCATGTCGGCCAGGAAAATTCTACTATTTTTTTTAAAAATTATTTCTTCGTATTTTAAATATTTATATAATACAATATAATGTATTTTAAAATTTTGTATTGTATAAGCTTTTAAACCCAAGGGAATTGTTGGCAAAAAAAAATTGTAGAATTCCCAATATTATAATGTGGGTGAGGTAGTACTAAGCCATTGGATTAATAAAAAGTTAGAGGTAGCGGTGGGTCAAGTGGGGCTGATGAAACTCACTGGTTCAAACCCATGATAGCTTATCAAGGGACAAGTTTTGGCGGGCCAACAGGCTAAGTCTGGCCAGGTCGAAGTCAGAAAAGGGTGGCCCATAATCGGCCCCAGGTCTGCTGACCCGCCGGCCTAGCCCACATTCTGGCCCATAGACTAGCCCACGTGTTACCCCCAAACTGGCTCTTGAATTTAAGTTTTTACTTAAATTTTAAAATTATTTCTTTGAAAAACTTAAATTTTTACTTGTTAATAATTTGTATAATTATTATTATTACTCATTAATTATTATTTTAAAATTGATAACTTATTAATTTAAAATCATTTTCTTACTATTTATTGGTAATTTATTAAATTATAACTTAGTAATTGTTCGAATTACTACTTACTAGTTAATAATACTTTATTAATCTAAATTGGTACTTATATATTAGACCAAGTTATTAATAATTAAAGTTCAAAATCCAAACTAATACTTAGATTTGAAATTAAAGTTCTTAGTTAAATATTCAAATACCAAAGTTAGAAATTAGTTATTAGTACTTTATTATTCCAAATTAGTGTTTATTTGATCAAGTTATTTCTTGGTAGTATAAGTCAATACTTATTATTATAACTTACAATTTGTAGATCATATAGTAAAAATATTTAATTAGAAAAAAAAAATCCACCTTGAAATGGTAGGGAGTTTGGCATAGACCCGTACCATATATATTAATAATATATACAAAAAAAAAAAAGGGGGACATTGAACATTACTTCTAAATTATTACAAATTATAAAACTAATTTAAGAATTTAAATAAAATTAATAAACAATTTACTACATACACAAGGAGGGAGACATAGAACTTTACCTCCAAATAAAAAATTATTAAACATTAAAATCCTATATATACTATATATCAATTTGGTGAACCATTATTACCTTCATCTTCCTCTAATCTTGCATCACTAATCCTTGTTTTCTTTCTTCTGCGTCTAATCAATCTTTTAAACACATTAATATTTCCAAAGTTGCAAGTGTCATTCATGCCCTTCTGTCATCTAAAACTCTTTCACTAGCACTAGAAGCACTTTCAAATGCAACTGTAGAAATCAGAACTTTTATATAATTCATGAAAAGATTTTGTAGTAGTTTCTACAAGTAACTCTTTATCTATGATATTTGTGGTACTATGATTATTTAAAAAATTCAATTAAAGCATTTAACTTATATAATTTATTACTTGGATCAATAACATATGCCAAATAATACAACAATGAAATATTTTCATAATACTTGTCAATTTTTCTTCCATTGCACTAATCATATCATCAAAAAACTCATTTCTTGTATGATTAAAAAAATAACTTTAATAACACTTAGTTCATGTAAAACAACATGAGAGGAAGGTCTATAAGTAGTGGATAACAAGTTTGTAGCATACTCAAATTGCTTTAAAATTTCTATCATTGTTTAGTTCGATCAAAATCCTTCTCACCCAAATAAGTTGTATTAATTAATACCAATATACTCATTATACAATGTAGAAAGTAATTTTTCATAACTAAAAGTATTTGATAACATTTGACAAGTAGAATTCCACCTAGTGGCTACATCTATTAGAAAATGCTTAGGTTTCATGTCATTTTCTAAACAAAATCGTTTAAAATCTTGTTGACGAGAAATAGATAAACGGATAAAATAAATAGCGCTTTTAATTGGACTAATAATATTTTCGACCATTTTTAAACCATATTGAACACAAATATTAAGTACATGACATGCACATCTATTATGAAATAATTCACTACCTAAAATAGGTTTTAAAAAATCTTTTAACATAGGCACACTTGTGGTATTATTTGAGGCAATATCAAAAGAAATGGATATAATTTTTTCAAACTCACTATATTTAAGGGTACAATTAATAATCAATCTTTTAATTTGGGGGGCATTGTGCGAGTGTTCAAAATTTTTAAAAAATTATAATTCATTTTTTAAATGCTAATCTACATCTATTCAATTTCCGTGCAGCGATAAAAAAAATAATTTTCATTTGTAATTGTTTTCCAAGAATCGACAGTAAAAATGACTTTACAATTAGTCGATGTAATAGTAACTATCAATTCATTTTTCTTTTCCTTATACATTTTTTTGATATCACTTCTCAAAGTACTTCTAGGAACCATTGTCAATTGTGGGTTCACGACTTTGCACATGTATTGTTCCAAATTAGAATTTTCTTTCAAAACAAAAGCCAATTCATCTCTAACTATCCATTTAGCAATTTCCTTTCTATTTTTTTTCATGCGAATATTTAAAATTACCCGTTACCATATCTTGTGTGGTGTGAATTTGTATTTGAACCATTTTTTATTTTTCTTGAGTCTACCTATATCTTTTACTAATGTGCCTATTAAGTGTTCCGATTCCAACCCTTTTTAAGTACTTAAATGATATAGGTGGAACACATAACTTACAAGTAGCAATCTCATTTTCTTCATCTTTTTCAAAAAATTCACAAACAAGACTTTTCAAAGCCCTTATTTTAGTAGTAGTAGCTTGTTTTTGTAGGTGCTTGTTCATTTTGGTTATCTATATCATCTAAATCAACAAATATTCTTGAACCATATAGTAGGATGTGGGGCACTTGTGATCCTTTTTCCATTTTCTTGAAATATAAATTTTTTTTAAATAAAGAAACAAATAAAGTGGTATTATGAAAACTAAAGATGCAAGCTACTAACTTTTCAAATAAAAAGAAATAACAAAACAATAATGAAGAAAGAAATAAGAGAGTTAATTAAGACAATTAATAAATTATAAAATCTGAAAAACCAACTTGGAAATTGAAATGAATTTCAATTTATACACTTGAGTACTTGAACTCCGCTTGAGCACTTTACCATTTGAATTTTGGATAAATTTTCAAATCTTCAATTGAACTTTCCACTTAGAAGTAATTTTAAATTTCTAAAATACTATATGTTATAATTTAAGTTGTATGAAAGAAATTATAATAGCACTTGGAGATAGAGTTAGAGAGTTTGAAAAATGAAATAAGAGAAAGTAGAGAGAAATTGTTATGTGATTTGTTAGAAAAATTATGTGGTATTTATAGAAATTTTTTTCCAACATTACTCCTAAAAACTAGCTGTTTTATAGCTATTGAAGAGGTAAAACAGTCATTAAAAGTCTTTTAAAAGAAAAAAAAGTAATTTCCAACAAGTGCCCTACGGGCTGAGCCCGTTGGATTGGGGATGGTCTGGGCTTCGGGTAGATTCAAACGGTCAAACTGTTGACCGGTCTCGATACTGGTTAAAGATATGGGTCGGGCCACGAGCTGGAACTTCCTAACCCAGGTTCGGCCCTATACCCAATGCCGAGCTAAGGTCGGGTTGTTACAATACTTTAAAAAACAGGCCGGGCTCGGGTTGACCCAATCTACTGCCACCTTTATAAAAGATAATGAAACCTTACTTTCTAGTATTTTTCAAGGTGTTGGATAGCAAAGTTTGGTGTTGTTTTTCCACTTATTATTATTATTATTTTAGCATTTCTATTTTGACTTATGTACTCTTATAGGACTGTCGTTTATTGGGCCCTCCCAAGCTTGGGATCAATTCTTTAATAATAGGACTAAGCTTAATGTAAACTAGTAGAGAAAGGCACATGTTATGGGTATGTAATTAAAACAAAAAAGAAAATTACATAATTTTTTTTTAAAGATAGGGGAAATGTTAGTAAATAAAAATTAAACAAAAAATTTTAAAAAATATTATAGATGGGTGAGAGTGGGAAGACATTATAAGTGGAAAGAAATTATGATTAATTACATGTATAATAAAAAGAGTACAAATGCCATAACAAAAAATGATAGACATCAAAGTCATTCATCTCATTTTATATTTATTATAGATGGATAGATAAATAGGACTAGCCCGAAATTGGGTAAAATTCCACACTTGATATTTAAGATGGGCCGAACTTGAATTTACAAAGGGCCATTCAAAATTAGACCCGACCCATCAAAATTAGATGCGGATTTAGATCCGAAATGTTTTCAAGACCCACCCGATCCGATTTCTTACTAGTTTTTTTTTCAGTCTTACAACTCTTCACATAGGGTTGCTATATTTATGACTTCCTATCTCACTCACTCACTCAGCCAGCATTTCTCCGCCGCAAGAAAGAAGACCCAAGTCAAGGAACCCTATCAGTAATCATTCTCTGCAACGATGAGAGCTAAGGTTAATAATCACTCCTAGACTCCTATATATGTAATACCTATATTTCGCTGTTGGTTTGATTTTTTTTTTTTTTTTTTCTGAAAAATTAATGTTACTTAATTTGTTGTAAGGGGTTTTCTTATTTTTTATTTTTTTATTTTTTTTAATTTTACAGTGGAAGAAGAAGCGGATGAGGAGGTTGAAGAGAAAGCGCCGAAAGATGAGGCAGAGATCGAAGTAAACCAACCAAAAAAAAAAAAAAAGTGCAGTTTTGAACTTTTTAGTTAATTTGATTTGATATTTTAATGATGTTTTTAAGATTTATATTTGTAACTTGAAGCAACAATATTTAGGTTTTCTTGTCTGTCTTAATGGGTACTTGGGATTTTTTATGGTAACTTTAATGATAGTCTTGATTTCGGTATTATGTTTTACTTCTGTTTATTTATTTTGATTTGGTTGGAATTGGATGATAGATAGTGCAATTATCTTGAAAGGCATTGTTAGTATTTTTGACTAGATTGGGATGGAATGCATTGGGAGTGACTAATTTGGGCAAAAGGGTCAGCTAAAAAGCTTGAAATTTTCGGATGAAATGGAACTCCCAGAAAAAAAAAAAAAAAAGGTTGAATTTTACTGTTCCTTTAGGTAATTTACGGTTTTCAGGCTTACAAAGCTAGCGGGATTGTAGAATTATCTGAAAGGAAAACTATAGGGCTATCTCCTTATAAAGTATTAGTAGTATTTTTGTTTGCAGATACTCGTAAATAATTCAACTGAATGTGTTAATTCTCTTTGCTTAGCTTAAGCTATCGGGATGGACATGATGAATTTACAGTGCTGATTGAATGAAAATGGTCATGCTTTATGTATATGGTAAAATGGCGGAACCTAGAGAGCTGAGATTTGCAGAGGCCATATTAGGGGCGCTGCATGGTTCTTAATCAGATTGTCAATATAGGATTGTGTATCGGTTGAAGGTGATCAAACATGGTTCATTATACCTAAAAAGGAATAGTACTTTGCAGTTGTATAGATGCATTTTATTCTACTTTAGCTAGTAGAACAGAATTATCAGTTGAGGAAAGATGCTTGTTCTAATACCTGGAAATGCTTCATTAAACACGCGTTACAGTTTTGTAAAGGCTCATTCAATCAATCAATCAATTACTGCATAGTAAATTTCCATGTTTCATTCATAGTAAAGTTTTGTTGAGGTTGTACTCCGTTATTTTTTTATCTGCACTTGGTATGTTGATGCTTAAAGCTAAAGAAAAATGGCAGATTTAGGATACATGAATGCTTATCTTCATCCAATTTGCTTCATTTTAGTGAATTTAAAGTCTTAATGTCCATGTTATATCCTTCTTAGTAGCATTTAGGGGATTGTGCCCTGCAGACGAGCATCAAAATGGTGGACAACTATGCTGTTCCAACGCTCTCCCCTTCCACTTTCTAGTTTCGTTTAACATACCATTTTAGGTCCAGCCATACATGTATTGAATATGAATGCATGGCTCATGTAATAGGAGGAACTGCACTTAGGTTGGTTACATTCACCAAATCTATCGATCTTTTATTATAGCTTTTTTTGGGAAATAATTTTTGGTTCAGACTTGAGGGTAATTGATGGTGAGAGTTGATGTTAAAATGATTATGAATTTATGCGTCACTGTTCATTTCAATCTTGTGCTTTGTGGAAGCAAATGAAATAACACAAAGATAGCAATTCATGCAAATAATGTTTCTCTGTGTTACGGACTTCAGCATCAACCCTAAGCAACTTCTAGTAGAAGTCTCCTGTGTGGCGAATAGTTGTAATATAGTACTTGTAAACTAATAGCACTTGTAAATGGCTTACAAATGAGAGAGCAAATAAACTCCATTATGTTGCGACATTTGAGTAGCATCTATGATAATGTAGCTGCTAATTTGTTTTCCAGTCAAATACTATTGTTTTGGACAACCCATACCAATTCTCCTTAGTTCTTCAAATGCTTGCAGAGTATCTGCATCAAAACCGCCAGCAAACTGGACAACAATTTCGAGTTAGTGAAGAACAGAATGTAGCGGAAAGCAATATAATACTAGGGTTCAAGGAAAATTACAGAGGGAAGCATAATGGGAATCTTGGTAGGCTAAGGATACGAGTAAACAGTATCACAAACCTGGTGAACTCGATAGGCAAAGCGAACCCCTTGGATTAGAAGATCATAGTCTTTGGAGGATGGACTGCTTTCCAGTTCCTTTGCTATCCTCTTCACATACTGCTTTCCCAACATCACTGAACTGAACTTCAGCTGCAAAAAGTGCAGCCTATTTTTTAAAAAACTGGTCATTAAGAATCACATTTGTGAATTAACATTCAGTAGAACCCAGCTGCTCCAAGAAAAATGATGGCAATGGCATTAAAAAGAAAACCTATTTACTCCCTAGGATAATGGGGTCAAGTGATTATCATTTTCTTTATTTATCTCAAGTTGACTTGAGATTCTTGATTTACTAATAGCAAATGGTTAAGGTATCGAACCACTCATGTACCTAAACTGTACTTAACACAAAGGGCAACAAGGCTTTCAGCCTTTCCTGGCTTGTGTTCAGTTATTGGAGTACGTCTGAGTTAGGGACTCAACATTAGATTCAGTCATAGCAGAGTAGTTGGATGCCCTACTAAGAGTGGAAACCTTCCTTTTGCAAGGTATCTAATGAGCCACATTACGGATTACTCAACATTAGAGTTAGTCATAGCAGAGTAATTGGATGCCTTACTAAGAGTAGAAACCTTCCTTTTGCAGGATATCTAATGGGCCGTATTACGGATTCTGTAGCCAAGACTCTTTTAACACTTAATTATTGTCTGATTGAAGTAGCTGGCTAGATGTCTAGTGTTCATAATACAAGAGGGCCTATTTAGTATTTGTATTTTATTAATCAGCTGGTGAAATATCATTATCAACTGAAGAAAAATGCTACAACTATATACTAAAAGCTTTTCACTGCAGCTCACTAGTTTTCCACCTACCTGTCCAATCACTCCGGTATCCAGCATCCATGCCCAAGGAATATGCAACTCTCTGTATTTCTTGCTTGTACCTTCTCTCACCCTTTCAATGCTGTTAATGCTTTTCTCCAATCTGCACCAGACCAATTTAAACATGTTATACTTTCCAAAATCCTAAATATGTAGCATATTATAGTATCCATAAGATTGTGTACATGCTCTCGCCTGTCTTGCAATGCCTGCATTTTTTTTAAGGACTCTGACAATTGTTGTTTTGGATTGTCCTTGTACGATGAGACTTCAGATTCCAGGTTTTTCATTTCTCTGTAGCTGCAAGCAGCTTCCCTTAATGCATCTGCTTTTCTTTCAGGCCACTGTGGAACCATCCAATGTTTCAAAACAGCCCTCTCATCAACCAGGCAGGACAGTTGCCCATCTAGCCATTTCACAAATGATTCCACCTCAGAAATATCTGCGAATGCTGAACCATCTACTTCCCTTGATAAGAAAATCACTAATTCCCCATATGTTTCGACATCTGATTTTATCTGTATTTCACAAGGATAATTTTAGTCATGCCAATTGCATGATACACAAGTTATGAAAATTGGCAGTCATTTACTTACAGGAAGTTCTATGCTCTGTTAGGAAATCGTCCCGTTGTGTTTAAAATCTTATATGGTACCAGTTTTTAAAGCACAACATCACATAGGATCGAAGGGACAGTAGAAGTTTACTGTACTTACATTTAAAAGGTAAGTTGAGCGATTTTCGATCTCTCCAATCATATTCTTGGGACTTAGGATTAGCAGATTTCCTGTCATACCAGCTTTGCTTTCCTTTTGGGCATCTCTCTTCATAAGTGAACGGTAGAATTCCATCACCTCTGGCACGCGACGAGGCGGAGAGTTTTTGATCTACCAAGAAGTTTTGATGGCAGAGGAGGTGGTGGAGGGGGTGCTGGTGTTGTTGCTGTCGAATGCATCAAATTATTTCCATACATTACTGATTTTGTCTGACTTTCCACTTTAGCAGCAGGTTCTTCTGTAGATTCCAACTTCTTGTGTAATTGCAATGCAAGATTCTGCTCTTCTCTTTTCCACAGGAAAAGTCTGCTTCTGCTGAGATCTTTCTGTGATCTTGACATCCATGGAACTTTGCAACTTCTTCCATAGCAAGGATTTTCTTTCGACATCATGTGCTTTTAGTGTATTAACCTGTGATCTCAAACGGGCTACTTCTTGTCTCAGTTCCAGATTTTCTTTCTCCAAGAAATTGATTCTTGACTGAGAAGCTTCAAGTTCTTTCTTCAAGATGCTGCCATCTATCGGCATTATTTCTTTCTCCTCTTGGTTTATTAAGGATGACTATTGAATATTGAATCTGCGGCTGAGTATTTATGTTTTAACTGCATGTTTCAGACTTCAAAGACGAATTCTTTGTTTTCTTGAAGGGACATATGGGCCATTGAAGATTTGCAAGAAAAGGTTCAAAATTTTGTAGCGTTCACTTGGTCTCCTGGGTGGTTTTCTGGAGTTTGCGGGAATATTAGGAAAAAAGAATTGTGTGGTAGCTTTCTCTAGGTTGTCAGGTTAGGTGCCATTTAATTTTCGACGAATATCACTTGTTATTTTTTAGTAGTACTTTACTCCCTCTACGACTTGTTAATTTATAGTTTAACTTTACCTTTCTATTCAAGCTAACCTTTTCCTTTGGGCATTTGCTTTTCTTTTTTGAAAATTTTGTAGTATGGTTTTGGTTGTGTGAGAGGGTAAAAAAACAGTAGTATGGCATTTCCACCAAGCTAGGAAATTTGTTGATTGCAAAACATTAACTGTCCACATGTAGAAACTCGATATGACTATGTTAATTTTTTTTTTTTTTTTCCAAACGAAAACAGGAATAATGATTATATTATGAATTGTTGGACAATTAAAATAATAATATGATATTTATATTTTTTAATTATTTCTATAATTGTAAGAGTTATTCTGTATCACGGACGGAGTTTTGAGACATATCTGTCTGTTGAAGTTTTCAATATCCGGAGTACACGTGTTATTCTTTGCTTGTGAAGCTGGCTAGGTAAAAACAAAAAGTAGAAAAGGAATGGTAAAAAAAAGGGAATGTTACATATGCTGACAGAGGAAAATTAAAGAAAAAAAAGAGTAGTCCCATTAATCCCTACAGCCTATCTTACCTTGCATCGATATATTCACTTGAATTTGATATCAATGTGGGTGAAGTAGCTTGCATTTACACCGACCAAATAATGATTTTGACGTTCACTTACTTTGGTGGTTGTAGAGGAATACAAGAATCAGAAAAACTCATGATTAAGTGGAGAAATCAAGCAATTAATTAAGTTAGTATTTTACTTAAATAGCCTAAATGTTATCAATTTATTGAAGTAACTCAGTTGCCCTATTCAAAAGTGGCTCGATGATGGCATTTGATCACGCATCCTTTCTTATACTTTTAGTATTATTCTTTATTACAATGAGTAATTTTTATTATTTATTTAATATTTATTCATATTAAAAATAATATAATATCAAAAAATTTAACAGAGCACTGAATGTCGTCGATGATATGCTAACTAAGACAGTTTCCTATCATTTGTGGATGAACTGAAGTTGATGTTGGTCCTTCCACGCACCGACTCATCAACATTGTTTTTTTGCCTTAACTCGAAGGGAAGCTCTGTGTATCTCAATTCAGTCAAAGAAATTATTTTTGTTTTTGCTTTTTTTGAGTTTCTACCAACTTTTTACACAAGTATTTAGTTCATGTAGGGAATCAGCTAGTACTTCTTATATTAATTGAGAGAAATATTTAAGTAAATCCTATCTATTTATATATTTTATGATATAATCATATAAAATAAATAAAATCACATCATGTAAGTAAGATTTTATAAAATTCTTATAATTCTGATCATAAGATTTATAAGTAAGACTCAAAATTGAATCTACCTAATTATTTTCCATTAATTGAAAGCTTCTTGATGTATTTCAACAACTAAGTACCACTAACATTTTTGATTTACTGATTAATATTTGTCAATTTGCTTGATGATGACAACTCTATTGTCTGTTAATGTGGGGCTTTTGGGTTTTGCAGTTAAAACTAAAACTAATATGATGAGACTCCCATTTCTAGTGATCAGCATTACATTTCGGTATATAACCCAATTAATGAAATGAGGTCCCTCGTAATTAAAATTAGTGGACACTCAGCTAGGCAACAGAAATTAATGGTGGTCAGTCATTTGTATGTAGGTCTTGTATGTCGTTTTACTTTTCTAAACACTAGAGTCTTTCAAGAAAGGGTGAGGATTAGAACCGAATTCTTCTTCAGAAATGAGAAGAGTGTAGCTTAATATTTTGATTCTCATTCAATACTTAGGTTCTATAGGTTATTTCAATCTCAAACTTTTTACATCAATTTTTTGTTTCACTTTTGGATGGTTCATACTGTATTTTATCTTATAAATATTGTTATGATATAGTACACTTATAAAACATATGGAGTGTAAGATAGAAAGTTATGTGTTCAATAGAGGTATTTGGTTTATAGGTATAAGATGAAGAAATGGGAATTCAAGTTAATGATATCTATAAACGTTGTTTGATTAATCACTATAAGAATTATTTCATAAGAACGAAAGTATTAAAAAATGCATACTTTTATTCTTTACTTATAACATGAATTTCAAATTTATTAATTTATCGATATCGTAAAACATATTCCTTATTCAAACTAAATAAATAAAGGAAAATGACATAGATCCACACCGATAATAAAATTTATGATTTCTAGAAAAAAGGCATGTTGGAAGTTATTATTGCGTATTGAAACGGTGAAACCAAAATGTTTTTTGAATTTTAAGTGAATGGTTTTGGATGATGATGGAGAAGAATAACCATGGATGATGGACCAATTTGACGAAAAAAAAAAAACAAATAAAATCAGTTGATAGTATCTTTTAAGACTTTATTGCACTCGATTTTGTTTCATAGAAAATGACATTTTACCGAAAAACCATTGGGCCAGCCGAATCCTCCGGATTTACTTCAAAAATGGGCAAATATGAAAAATCAACCTTGGATTTAATTCCAGCCCAGCAGAATTGACTCAAGTGGACTGGTGTAGTAGTCTTTAAAGACTTTTTGAAGTTTCAGGCTCGATTCCGAGTTTATTTTCCAAAATAACTTCGTTTTCTAAATCAATTCTCGAAGTAATATACTTTTTTTTTAAAAATATTCTTTTTATGATGTATAAATGCCAAGTAAAACTTAATCATTTTTTTTTATCTAAAGAAGTTCAAATGTTGCTTGAGCCGTTTCTGTATTAAATGTCTCGTCAAGCGCAACAATTACTGACAAAAATTAAAAAAAAAAAAGTAGAAACATAAATACGGTAAATGTGTCGTATCCGGGGTAAATGGGTCGATTTAGGGGTAAATGGGTCGATTTAGGGTGGATCTAACAAATACAATCTAATTAGAAATTATTAATTTTAGATTTAGATTTAAATACTTGACATGACCCAAATTTGAATAATTTGGAATCTACACAATCTGATTCTAAATCTAAGTCTTGATATTATTTTTATAAGTTTGAATTATTCATATAGAATATTTATATGCTTATATATATATATATATATCAATATGATATAACATTGACAATGCCTAAATAATATATAACTACCAATATTCTTAAGATAAAAATATTTTTTTTAAAATGTCATATGAGAAGAGATCCATATAATAAAGATAAAATAATGAAATAAATAACTAAAAACAGGATAGAAAATGTACATCTAAAGACATCCTTATAAAAGGAAGAAAAATAATAAAAAAGAAGGTCTAAATATTTTATACACAATAAAATATTTTTAATACTACAAAAATGTTAATAGTATGATATAATACTATGTGTGTACTACACAAGGTAAAAAAATCCCTAAATCTCAAAATTAAAACTTTTTCTTTTTGCTTGGCATTTTATCATAAAAGGGAAAAATTTTGTATTATAATAACTCTATTGTCAACAGTAAATGACAAAAATATTTTCTACTCCTTCATAATGCTCAGGAAATAGATATACAACAAAGATATGTCTAAGAAGTCTATATTAGAAAGGGTATAAGATTTAAAAATGTGTTACTTTGAGAATATTTTTTCAAAATAAAATTATTGCATTTTTCATTTAATGACAAAAATACCCTATTCTAGTTGACCACAATATCCCCTACTAATTTTATGTGGGACCCGTCGCTTAATGAAAAGAAAAAACGTCCCTCGTTGTTAATTAATTGGATTGATAATTAAATTAGCGACTTACAATCAAGGCTGGTTTTTTTTTTTTTTTGGGAGCAAATATGCGACCAAGACATCGATTATTACATTTAGCCAATTAGGTGAAATTGAAGGGTATTTTTAATTGTATTTTCATATAATTGATCAAAGTACCATATTCCAACGTAAGGTTTTTCTAACTTCAAGAAATTAACCTTAAAATAAAAATAAAAAATAAAAAAGAACCCTCTCTCTCTCTCTCAATTTCTAAACTCAGATTGGAAATAGTTTTCACTTTTCATCACTGAGGATTTGGTGGGCGGCTATTGGCAGATGAAACTCTGGATCCCCATTCAAGCAATTCTTTGCTTGTATCATCTTTGTGAACTATCACTTCTATGAAGCACAAACAGTCTTTCTTTTCCACTGTTGCCATTTCAATTGCGTCAATTAGTTCCTCTTCGTAGCGTACCTGAAAATTTGTCCATAAAACATAGTCAATCACTACTACAAAAAATATTATTATAGCCAATTTTTTTTCTTTCTTGAATTTCTTTTCAGTAACTTATAATAAAGTAGGAGTACTAAATAGTAGTCAGTTAAGAACCTTTGTAGTCCAGCAATTGCCTTCTCCATTGCAAATTGCATCCAACTAATCCAGTGTAGTTCCAATTTTTAATCACATTGTAAGGACCATCATGGATTTCAACCTCTATGGTATATCCTCCATTGTTAATCAAGAAGATGATAGACTTTTGGTTACATCGAATCATTGTTGACACATCTTGAGCAGTCACCTGCAGCAAAATAATGTCACAGAAATTTCCCCTAGCAAGTGTGTAATATTTTATCATATGAAAAATTCTTCTATGAAATTGATTCACGACTCACCTTTTGACATAAACAAAAGTCACAACATCATATTTGTACATCCGCATACATACTTTAACTAATGTACCTCTTGTTTAGACCACAAAATACATAAATAGAGCCGTGAATCGATTCGTGTAACAATTTCCCTTTCTCACCTGAAAGCTCCCATCACCAATGCATGCAATCACCCGTTTTTCAGGTACTGATTGAGCATAGCCTAGTGTAGCACCAACGGACCACCCAATGGAGCCATATTGCATTTGAAATTCATATCTGCAGCGTACCAACTTTTGTTCTCTAATTTATAAAAGCAGAATGAATTCAAGAAACACAAACTAAACGATATCGATACCTACCCACATCCTTCAGGTAATTTCAGTTTCTGGCAATTGAACCAAGAATCACCAGTCTCAGCAATCACAGCAGTTTGACTAGAAAGCATTTTCTGAATGTGTTGGAATAGTACATTAATCCTTAATGGTTCACTAGGCTCACTTTTTAGCGGAAGCCCTTCTGGAACAAAGATTCGTCGATAATTCTCATGAGCCGTGTTATTCATTTTGATCTTTTTGGCCAATTCTTGAAGGAAATCTTTCATAAGTATGCATCCGAAAGCAGGACCATTGCCAATTACAACGCGATCGGGTTGCACGATGATTGCCTTTTCCTTCTTGAGAAGGAGTGAATATCCAACCGAACTATAGTCATTGAAGATTGGACCGGCGAATAAATAAGCATCGGCTGATTCCACAATCTCGGCGCAAAAGGCCGTGCCGGCTGCGCTTTCTACTCCCAATAAGTGCCAATGAAATGAGGTTGGTGCTCTGGCACTAGGCCCTTTGCTGATGGCATCACGGAAATTGCGAAACCGGAGGCGTTAGCCAATTCGACAAAGGCATCGCAAGCTTTTGCAACTCTCAGCTTTGGGCCACCAACCATGACTGGCTTCACTGCCTTGTCTAAGAAGGCTGCTGCTGCTTCTACTGCAGCATGTAGTCCCCTCTTATTGCTCAATCTTAATCAAATAATTGGCAAAATTAAATATATCAATAAAGAAGTACCAGGGTTGTAAATGAAGCTACTCGATGCTTAAATCTAACTCATTCAATAAGAACTAATTCAAGATTAGTTTGTTAATAATTAAGTTAAAGTTGGACAAAATTTAGTATTCGTTAAATTTTTTTATGTTTGACTCGATCTATCCTTGATAAAATAAATTTTTTGAATTTATATATATAAATTTCAAACTATTCGAAGTCGATTAGAGTTCGATTCGATAAAAAAATTTTGAACAGGTTTAAATAAACAAACCAATTCATTTCGAAAAATAAATAAACTAACCTTAAATAGAATATCAAATATCTAAAATAAGAGAATTATGATTAAATATGACAAGTAATCTTGAGTTTCTAGTCTAGAAAATAATTTTCCTAAATATATAATTCTAAATGATTATATGAAATTGATCGATTTCCGTAGAAAAAATTGATTATAAAAAGTGATTAATTGATTTAATTGAATATTACCTTGGTGAGAGAGCAAATGGAATGGGGTCTCGGCTGAAAGTTGGATGAGGGATGCCTGGCAAGTTGCAACTGACGCTAATATACACGGGTTTGCTTTCTTTCAGAGCAGTGGAGATGGCTCTATCAATTTGTTCGTGTGCATCTTCTAAGTTATTAACCACGGCCTAATACACAATTAAGATTCAATCAAACCACGAAATCGAATTAATTATAAGATTTCTACAAGAAAGCATAAAGAACCGAGGGTAATCCATCAGGATAGAATATGCAATTTCACTAAATAATGATTTTCACATGACTACACAAACTAAACTGTATTGCAACTTAAACTTTTGTGTACCTTTTCGTTTGCAATTTCAATTTCTAAAGTTTCAAATCAATTTAGAACTCGAACTTTAATATTGGCCAATTTGCTGCCAACTTTATTTCTTTTTCAATGTGCAATACGAAATTTCTAGCTTATATCAATGTTCATTGCATGCAAAAACTAAATTAGTCATTTGAAATTTATACAAGGGTTAGGAATAAGGTTCTCAAAGAAAATGGTCGGAGGATGATATCCAACCAAGATAGTTTAAAGATTATTTTATTAAGTAATTTTAATTGGATGTTGACAAATCTAAAAAAAAATCTAGGTTGAAAATTGATGAAAACGATTAAAGATTCAAATTATGATTTTAATATATATTTTCAGTTAACCATGCATCAAGTGACACTGGAAATCCTTCTAAATAAATTTACAAGAGTTGTTGTGGGATACCAAATTTATTTAAAAAAAAAACTACAAACCCTTAATCAATCAGTTATAATTAAGGATATAAATGTCTATGTTAGACACGTAGCAAAATATTATTCAACGCATAATAAAAAATTAGAACATTCTAGAAACTATTTTTTCTATATATTTTAAATATTTGTACATTACCTTAAATACCTGCGAATTAAAAATTTTACAATCCCACAATCTAACCATTTTATTATATTTTAAAAATTAATTCCGTTATTATTCAAGGCTTAATAAAATATTAATTTCATTAATGAGACAGAAAGATCTTGTCTCATTAATTTGTTACCTGATAACAAGTGACGGTTTGGAAACATCGCAATTCTTGGCTAAAATCAGGAAGACCAATAGTATGGTGAAGAATCCTATTAGTCCCATAATCATTCGTATTAGGCCCTCCAACAACGCAAATCACCGGATGATTCTCACTATAAGCCCCGGCAATAGCATTAAGAACGCTTAATCCACCCACAGTGAACGTAACAACGCACGCACCCACCCCACGAGCCCTGTGCATAGCCATCCGCAGCATAGCCCGCATTCAGCTCATTGCAGCACCCTATATTGTTGAGCTCCGGTTCGGCAATCAGGTGATCCAGTAGCGTGAGGTTAAAGTCACCGGGCACCGAGAAAACATCGTTTATACCGATCTCCACCAGCCTGCGGGCGATGTGGCGGCCGAGGGTGGCTTCCGGCCCTACCACGATGGAAGGAGAGTGAGAGTTTGAGTCGTGGATGGTTGAGACTTTGCCATTCCCAGCCGGACAGCCCACGTTGTTGTTTTCGGTTTTGCATGGATCTGTTGGACTAATCATGGTGATGTCCATGTTAGAGAAGTAATTAGTTAGTTAATTAGTTGTTAATTACCTAATTATTGATGATTTTTTTAGATGACAAAGAAATGTAATTAGGTGAGGAAAAATTGGAGGAGAAGGGGGAATATAAATAGGGAGAGTTCGTCTTGGTCTTTGTAGATTCGAAAATTAAGGTAGAATAAGGAGTTTGTTAATTTGATGAGGAAAATAGTTTCTTGGGGATGAGGGTTTAGTCAGCCAATTATTATGGTAATTGTTACTTGGAGAAGAGGTTTTTTCAAGTATGGTAATGAAGAGTTTTTTGCACCTTGGCAATGATATTTAGGGTTAATTAATCCTACTGCATGCTTAATAACACCTTGACTGGCGGAACTTGGGGATACTAAATCAAGGAATTTGTACAGGTAATAAGTACTTTATTATATTCGTAATAAAATAGTATCTCAAATAGGAAATATAAAATAATTTGCAACACAAAAAACTCTAGTGATATAAGACTTCTTAATGGTTTCTAAATAGTGAGTAAAAGATTAACTTAAATGTTACTACAACAGGCGTATATTTGATTTTTAACCGGACAAGATTTTTATTGTATATTTTATAACTATTTTAAAGATATTAACTGAAATTTAGTAATATTTGACATAAATTTCACTTATCTTTAAAATTGTCTCTTAAATAAATCTATATGAATTCTTAGTTACAAAATTAATCTGTTTGATCATATCAAAAGTCAAATTGTGACAAAATTGATTACAAATTGTGCAGTATACCCTCTATCAGTTTGTCAAACTATTTATTTGCACTTCATCCAGTGCTTCTTTGTCTATTACATTTTCCACTGCTAATTCTTGTACAATGAACTCAGATTTTTTTTTTCTTTCTCCAATTTCACGCAATAGAAGTCTACATGTTCAGTTTTCCACAGCAGAAACTGTAACAGCCTAAAAGGGTCGTATTCTCTTCTTTGAGGACCATCAGTTTATTACATGTATAGACTAATATAGATGAAAATCTGAAGCTCATTGATCATGGAATTTTCAGCATGACAACAGACTACATTGTTGATCAGCTTCCATTGGTTAACTTGGGCAATTCTATAACTATATAGCTTATCTTAGCTTGACCTGAGGGAGTTACTCATGATGAAGTTAGACATAGTATACCATACCAACTTCCAGCAAAGAAACGTGAGGAACATTCAGCACCACATCAGGTCCTCTGGCATCTTTCCTCCTGCTTAAGAAAGCATAAATAAAGTCGATGGCGAATTTCTTGAAAATTGAAGAAGATTTCTTCGCCCTGGCATACGAATGCCCGAGGATATAAGCCATGCCAGCTTCCCTAGCTCTTAGTATGTGCAATGATTCATCTTTGAGACAAGTACTTTCGCAATATCCATCTACTGATATCATCACTTGAATATTGTCTACAGGCTGCATCATTGTCTCTCCATGATTATTCGGATATGAGAATTTCTGTTCAGAAACATCAAGGGCTTTGTTACCTGAGTTTGCTAAACATTTGCAAGGCTGCATCCTTGGCATCGGCTCCATTTGTATGAAGTTTATAATTTCAGACACCATTCTGTTTTCAAAATCATAGTTTTCCTGTTGCAGATCTTTGTAACCGTATCTAACGATGCACCTATACATACCATAGTCCTCTGGGTAAATCCTGCTCACAAAAAACCGTTCTTTTTCCCTGATGTGGGGAACTTGAACAGACTTTACACACTTGTCACGACAAAAATTAGCACTTGATGAAAAGCAGGCAAGTTCGTCACAAAGTGACCGAAAATGGCTGGTATGCCTGTTACTAGATTGGTGTAAACAAGCCCAATTCCAGGTACTCGAACCATTCCAAGGCTAGGTCCCAAAGATAATATCCTGTCCATTGAAACATTGTTCTCGAAATCAAACTGATGTTTCTTAAGTGATCCATAGTTCCAGATGAACATTATGGACATAAGAGTCCAAGACAGAAGAAGGGGAATCCAACCACCATCAGGGACCTTAAAGAAGACTGCTGACAAGTATAGGAGCTCTATGGACCCAAAAAATAATAAAAATGCAGCAGCCACTAACGTCCTTTGGTTCCATACTATTATCATCACTAAAGTCATCAAGCATGTTGTTACAAACATAACAGATGTGACCGAAAGACCTGCCAAGACATGAAGAGTATGGTCAGCCTGATATGAAATTGTTTAGATGAGATATTAATAATTTTATGGTTCAGATTTAACATGTACCATAAGCATGTCCAATCCTGTTTGTGTCTCTCAGTGCAATTGTCACAGTTAAACACAGGCACATTAACATCCAATTAACTTCTGGAATGTATATCTGGCCATATATTTTACTCGAAGTGTGGACAATCTTCACACGTGGAAAACAATGTAATGCACAGCACTGGCTTACAATGGAGAAGGTAGCAGATATTACAGCTTGACTTCCCACAATAGCTGCTAAAGTAGCTACTATAAACACTGGCCAGAATACAGCTTCTGCATATGGATCAATAATATAAATAGAAGACATGACAATGAAATATAGCCAGTGACTCGGAAGCTTTCATAAACATCTTGCCTGGTATGGCTTTGTAGAAGCTTCTCTCAATATCCTGATGATGCTGAGAGAGATATGCAGCCTCACCCAAATATGCAAGTATCAGGCATGGATATACAAGAAATATAAAAGCTACCTGCAGTATTATCAAAATGTTAAAAGATAAAATGCCATGATTTCCTAACCCCATTGTTCTTATCTAATTGGCAGTCATTGATAGCATATAGTTCTTTGTCTAATACTTTACCTTAATCGACAATGCTGAGAAATGTCCCAACACAGCAAACATTGTCTCCACGCCTGTGGAAGGAATTCAATGAAGTCAAGTTTTAGGGAATTTTCCCAACAGCAAGAATATATAGTGAAGTAGGTACCTGTAATTGAGAGAACTACTCCTCCTAAGGACACCCAACCTTCCCAGCCTGTTTCTTTCAGAAATTTCAACATATAAATTGGAGATAGAGCTTGATATATTTGTGGATTCCACCTGATTATGTTATATATACCAATGCCACTAATACAGAGAAGCCATGCTGTAACAATTGGAGCAAATAAAAAAGCAACTTTACTTGTTCCATGATGTTGAATATAGAATAGTCCCACCAGAATGATGCAGGAGATAACCACAACATAATCTGGAATAAACATATAGCAAGAGACAGAGTAGTAAGAGTGAAGAAAGAGACAGCTCAAATTTGACTAAACCCCTAGTAAGATCTACAGATTAGCATATGAGACCGGCTTACTCTCATGAAGTTCTGAGACTTTAATTTGAACGCCAGAAACAGCCGAAAGAACTGAAAATGGAAATGTATCACATCTTAACTAGGTGATTAAAATATGAAAAAGTAAAAGAAACATTCTCGAGGAAAAGATCAAATAAAATCTTTTGCAAAATTCACACATCAAACGACATTATGCTTTCAAGGGGTTGGATACGGCATAAGTCAAAGTCAGAACCAACTGCACGAGTTAATCTCACACTTTTGAAACTGTATTATGGAACTTGCATCCATTTACCTGATATTGCAGGAGTGAATATGCCGTCACCAATTGCCATACAAGTCCCCAGAAGAACAGAGATCAACAGTCCATTCCGAAATTTTGGGTACTTCTCAAAAAAAGACTTCAGAAAAGCACTCTGTGGAGTGTCTACTGACCGTTCTATTGCGTAAGACGACAAGTTCTTATCCACCACATCCTGTTGATTGGGAAGAATGCTAAGTCTTGCATGTCTGCACAGTAGCGAGTACAATGCAAAGGTGCCTCCTGCACCATCAAAGAAAAGGTAATACATGCATATCCTTGATCGGGTCAAATGGAAGTGTACATTCAGCAAGATGGAAATTAGTCTCTATACCTTATAGAACTTAGGTCCCAATGCACATATACATTATTTATACGTGATGTAGGAAAATAGTTTAGCACCCTAGTTGAGGAACACATCCAATGGCTCAAGAATGTAACTGCTCTAATAAATAAGTTTCTCCTTTAGATTCCATCTTAAGAGATACTGTTTAGACTATATGACTAATATGTAAATTGTGATAATTTTGCCTGTGTACTTGCACTTCTAAAGAGTGAAGAACACAATAAACAAGAACCAGAGAGGATGATGAACTATACCTTCTCCATTATCATCAGCTGACAATACAATAAATATGTATTTACAAAGAGCAATAACGGTAAATGTCCAGAAGATGAAGGAAAGCACTCCATAAATCTCCTCATCGTCCTCATGAAGCTTAAGCTTTCCAGAAAATGTGGTCTTGTAAACATAGAGAGGGGAAGTACTGAGGTCACCGTAAACCACTCCAAGACTCTGATAAGCCAATGTCAGAACAGAGATGCATGATTCCTTCTTCAAATTCTGATTCAATACACAAGAAAATATTGGACCAAGTTTAATAAATGTTTAACGCAAAAAAAAAAAAAAAAGCCCTTTTTTTCAATTTAAATGAAACCCATGTGCTCCTGTTTATCTCAAAGATCCAAATGGGGGATCAAAATCATGAAAGCTTCCACTTTTAGCATTTCCACATAGTTTTTTTTTTTTTTTTTCCCCACCATATAGGCTACTCTTAGAAAGGCAGAATTTTCATAATTGTATATAAGAATATACTACACAATGCCACCCATTCCCATTCTAAAACACCAAAATTTAGCATCATTTAATTCATAATCATTGTCCTATTAATATTCTGGATCCTTTGCTTCATATTTTCCATTGAACAATAAAAAAAAAATCCATACTTTATTTTCAGCTTTCCATTATAAACTCCAAGAATGGATGATGGATCATACACAGACAGACCTCTGTCAATATTCTGGATAATGACAAGTCATTCTAAGCAAAATACAAAACAAAAGGAACTGTCCAAGAATTGCAGTAAACCTTCTTTTGAATTAATGGAATAACATCTACAAATGGATGGCAACATTAAGAAAACAGGGGAATAATTATTACCTGTTTAGGACTTCCATTTTCTGCAGATTCTTGGTGGGGTGGTGAGTTCATTGTTGGCTGGAATAAAAAGAGAAGAAATTTTTGTATTAGAGTTATGAATGCAAATAAAAAAGGCCCTTAATTTAAAGATGGTGAGTAGAGAAGAAGAGCAGGAAAGCTGAGACAGAGGGATTGAAGAGTCTTCAAGATATATAAAGAGTGAGGAGGAAAAGGAAGTAGGGAATGTAGGAACATCATTATAAGTCACACAGTCAGTCAATCAATCAGCTAAACAGGCAAATGCTGTGTATGCAAAGAAGTTGCGAAATGCATTAAATGCTCTGTCTCTCTGTTAATGACTTCTTAATTGACTCTGTTTGGATCATTTTCGTTAACTATTCAATTATTCTATATTAATATTGCGTAATCTTTCCATACATGTTCTTTTAATTACTTAATTATTTTACATATATAGGATGTTAAAAGTTATTATAATGGTTCCGTTTGGATAGTAAATAATTCTTTCTTATTGGGCAAATATTCTTTGGATTTTAATTTGAATGGCATTTAAAAATAATATTGACTTTTGAAATAATGAGATCTTTTTTTGAATATAAATAATATTTAGAAATAATCATTTAGATTACAAATAATGCATGCCTATTATTTGTTTTTCATTTTTTTAACTATAAAAATTGTAAACTATAGTAATTGTACATTATAGTCCCACTATTTTGCTTTCCTAGATTTAATGAGCTCGGAGGGTGGATTTTCGTCTCTTAAGAGCTTAAATCGATTGAATTTCTTGATTAAAATAGTACCGTTTGGAGGAATATTTATTGTTCAACTCGTGAAGTTGAAGTTCAATGGATATTAGGCTTTGTCTGAAAAGTCGAAAATAAGTTTTAATACAGAGAATCCGTCAGACGTTCAAATGACTATTTCGAAAGTTAGTAGAAGATCGGAGGTCCGAACTTCTAATTTCAAATATTGCATGTAACAGATCTATTAACTTGTCTTTCAGTCATTGATTTTAACAACATAAATATTTCGGCAATCCAAACCCACTTATAATTATTGGTTTTTTTTTTTTTAATATAGATAATTGATGAGTCACGTTAGATGAATAGTACAAATACTGGATAAGACAAGACAAAAATGAATAGTGTATAAGTATTTGATGAATAATCATCACTTGACCAAACAGTATGTAATATTGATTAAGTAATATTTGACAAATAATTGCTATTATTTGGTAACCAAATGGAGCCGTTTGTTTACTGAATAGTAATCCTGTTAATATCTGAATAATAATTGTTCAAACAAAAAGATGTGTAATTTATTTATTTATTTATTTATTATAAAACTGTGAGTTAATGTATATCTTGCGTACTTAGTCAAGAGGTGGAATTGGATCTTCTTGTCCTGTCAAGATGAACTTGATCAAGTCAAGTCAACTAAAAACATAAATATAGTGACCTAAAAAAAATAAATATAGTGTGACTGATTGTTAAGTGGTAAAAATTTTGGTAAGAAATAATTTCACGATATTTGGTTTTGAATTAGTAGTACTTTTTTAGGTATAGTTATAAGTATAAATGAAATTATTCGAAACGTTTGTCTTTCAACATCTACATTGTACTTATGATACTACATATATATATATAACTAGAATCTTAGTTTGGGTGTAAAATATTTCCATTTAATAGATTTTGGTAGGGTTAATTTGCAAAATTTTACAAATGCTTGTAAATTGTAGCCACTCGAAAAACTTAATGGTGTGAAGTTTTGCAGTCAAGTTTTTGTCAAGTAAAATTAGCATGTCCTTCGAGCAATTCTGGTAAACCATAACGTATGGTTCCTGTCAATTTGGCTGATACTGAGAGTGATTGGTTTGAAGATCATTACCTTTTGGACAATCCATGTGATATCCACTTCTGAGTAAATAAGTAAATTTTCACACAAATCTAACAGTATAAGGGGTTGTTGGAAACCAAGAGTCACTTAAGATTTTCGTGAGATTAGAGATTTAGGTATCAAATTTTAATACTTGTAGTCAAATCTTGATGCTAGTATTTTCTCACTATATGTGAATTTTGGTAGAGAGAGTGTAGAATTTCACACAAGAAATTATAAGCAATTGTCACTCGGAATCCTAATCTTTTCTTGATTTCACCTACCAATTCCTCGTGCAAATGTCGTGTTACAAAGTGATGAAATAGAGTTCATCATTATAAATTCCCCTTAACAGATTGAAATTAATATTTGGGTTTATTTCCATGACTTTTATACCCTTTGGACATCCTTCTACTGAAAAATTTACGCGAAAATCAAATTAAATACTACCTTTTAAACTGCAATTAGATCCCTTCAATTTGGTTAAAAAACAATTATCCACTACTTTCTTGAAAGGAGCTTTGGCAGATGTCTTGATCTCAAAAATATTTTGTGATGGGCCACAAGAAGGTTTGGACCACTTCAGTGTTGTACTGGCGAACTACTCTAGACCCGTAAGATCCAAATAAGCAAATACGTGAATGCTGAGTATCAATTTGGACCACTTAGAATTTAGGTAAAATGACAGTAAAAAGTTAGTTTCAATTCGGTTCTCAATTCCAATCAAAATTAGGGAAGCCGAACAAGCTACCCAAAAAAGCTAAACAAAAACGTTCTATTCCAAATTTCCAACTCTTCACCTCTAGTCATAGTCATAGGAAAACCCTTTGTTGCTGGAAAATTTTAACACGGACTTGGTCTAAGGTCCTATATATAGACTATGAAATTAAAACAAAAGGTAGATTATACTGTAAATTAAGTGATGCAAGTTGATATAAAAAAAATGATGATATGACATTTGTTTTAATGATAATATTCATATATTAAGCGTGAATCAAGTTTATGTAAAAAATTTCTTTCTTCGCCCTTATGAAGTTGTAGAGATGAAAGGATGATTAAATTTCATGACAGAATTGATGGTTTACAATCAATGTTTTTGAAAATCGGACTGGACTGTGTTAACTTGTCGGATCTAAAAACTGAAAGAGTCATTTATCCGATCCGAATTATATATCCGGTCTATATTAAAAAATCGGATAAAATCGATAAAAAATTGTGAATCGGTAAAAAAAATTAGTTGAATCGGTTTTGGTGATTTTTTAAATTTCAAAATAAAAAATGATTTAAATAAAGAGAAAAATTAAAAAAATCGTTAAATAAACTCCAAAATGGCAAAACATTGAACACACCAAAATCTAAATTATTAAGTTATTATTTTTTGATATTTTTTATACTTATTTTTGTATAAATTTTATGATTTTCTTATTAGAATTTTGATCCGTATTTTTGGATATTAAACTATAATTCTCTAAAAATAGTATTTTTCTTCCATTTTAGATTTTATGTAAATATATTTTAAGTCATTTTAAATTATACCACATTTTAGTAAAAAAAAAAAAGAAAACCTAAATTAGTGAAACGATCGGTTGAACCGCTAACCGAATAGGCCATCAGTTCAATGCTCGGTCCGATTTTCAAAACATTGGTTACAATTAATATTATTTTGACTAGTGCTTCCAATAAAGTTTAAAAGATTTTGTAGGTATTATTTGGGCTCGTGATAAGGCTACTGGGTGGCATAAAACTTTATTTAAAAAACAAAATGTTTATCTCATAATCAGTAGTCAAAGAAAACCCCACCAAACTGGATTTTCACAACCTGACGATAAAGCCCCAACAGCTACCGTATTGTGTCAAATCCGAACAGCAGAGGTTCCATACAATGTACTGAAAATTATGCAATTTTGACAACCAGGATCGTAGCCGACTTTTGGTTTTCTCCAAAAAACGCAAAAATGATTTGCGTACCAACCGTACAGCTTACAAAACGTCGAATTGGATAATGTATACTGCACGGGTAGGCCGTAAACTACGGATCAAGAATTTGCACCAAAGGCGAAGAATATGTTTGGCATGCTTTCTATATCAAGCATTTAATGCAATCCTAACATCTGCCTTTTGTAAATTTTCTATCCACAATGACTGATGCAAACTGGTAACCTCGGCCCTTCGGCCCTCTGGTACTGGTAGGGACAGAAGTGCGTAAAAAGTCCTAGTGCATATAGTGCTTCGAGGCAGAATTTTATATGGATCGAATTTATTGATCTATATTATTTCACATTATCTCACATTACTTAAATGAATAATGTAGAACAGTATAAATTAAGGAGTCCATAACATAAATTCTTGATTTATATTACTCTACGTCACCCCACATCACTTAAATGAATGATGTAGAGCAATATGGACCAAGAGGTCCATCTGTGTACAAGAATTTTGTGTGCTTCAAGCACTTTTTGCCCACGCAAATTTTCTCTGACACCTATTATGGATTTAGAGTGTGTTTGTTTGGATATAAAATATTTTTTTTGAGGAAAATAATTTTTTTGATAATATTTTATATGAAAAAAATTTATTTTTTATATAATTTTTCGATATTCTTCTTGACAAATTGGTCCAATATTCTTAAAATAAATTTTTTTAATAGTATCATCTTTAATTTTATGAATACAAGTTAAAAAAATTTACAACAATAGTAATAAATACCTTACAATAAATTGTGATTAATAAAAGATTGATTTTATTCAAAATTAAATAATAGTACAATATAGAAATAAAATATGTATAATGATAATTATATTAGTGTACACCCATAATTAAGAATAAAAATAATGGAAAAAATTGATAAAGAAAATAAATTTAGCAAATTAAATTATAAAAATAAATATTTGAGATTTAATATCACTCTTAAATTATTCAGAAAATAACTTGCGTTCAAAAATTTCGTAAATTATTTTCGGCCAAAAGAAAGAAAATTAGAAAATGTTTTACATTGAAAACTATTTTTACATATTTGACACCAAACAGATTTTTGAAAAATATTTTCTTAAAAATATTTTCAATCCAAACGACACACTTCAATTCACATTAGAATTCCCCTAAATTAAAAAAGGAAATACCATTGAGTTCTAGGGTTTATTCTGAGCTCCTTGTTATAAGACGATCATGCGTTTTGATTAGATTATTCAGTTCTGTCAACTTCTACATGTCATGTCTTCCATTTGTTCATCTTGGCCGTCGATCCTGCACTATATGGTCTATGAGATGAGCCATGATAAAAACCAGTATCTTATTCTGGATGGTTCAAATCTTGCCTGATAAAACGGAATATGGGACTATCCGAGGCAATTCCAACTATCATCAGGACAAATAGATGTGCAAAAGACACTATCAATTGTTGAACCAAACCGAAAGCGAGGAGATCCTAAAAGATGTGGAGGAATGCTGCTTCGAGGGATCAAAAATATTTGGCAGCCAGGTCTGCCATCCACCAAAATGTGGATGCCGGGTCCCGTCCCTGATGCTCTTTCTACCTTTTGTTTTAAGCAAGTAATCAACTTTGGGATGTGACTAATTGCTGCTTAAATCTATAAAATACTCTCATCATAAAAGGAGAGGATAAATAAAACAGCTTGTTCACAAGTCTTTCTCCACCCAGAGAAGATATCACGATCCAGAGGCAGGACGCAGGACTCCAGGAGTTCTGGAACAAAAGGACAAGACACCTGCTTCTTTAGGTACACAAATTATAACCCAATTTACTACAGATGTTCAAAGACACATTTACATTCAAGTCTAACGATACACCCACAAAAAACATTAAAAGAGCACCTCCACCTGCAGAGGCATCAGTTCCTCAGCCAACATACATTTAACTGCATTTTTACTGAAGAAGAGGGCAACAAGTATCAGCATGCTAAAGCGAGAAAGTAGGAAAATAATTGACCTCATGGGGGTAACAAGAAGAAAAACACAAAACTGCAAGAAAGGCAACAGTAGAAGATAAAAAGTTTGGGGATTACAAAATCTAAGAAATGCTTAATAAGCATCCTTTAGATGACTTCACCACCATACTACAAGTTTTGCTAATACCAGCTAATATTCGTAATGGCAACTTACTAGGTAGCCACTACTGGCCTACAAATCAAACATACAAAGTAATATGACAATTCAATTCGGAACCTTTTTGGCAATGAAAGCTGTTGTAATTTGTAATATAGAAGCATTACCCTAAAAGGCATATATAACTCGACAAAGCATATTACTCCAGGCAGATAAAAAACCTCTGGTCAAAAACTCTAGTTATACTCGCACACAATACCAAATTCAAATAATGTAGACGCCCCAGAAAAGAGGACTCAAAGTTTAACCGACCACTGACAGACTGACACCTGACCAAGAAATCCAAACGATTTCCACCCATAACTGACACTCCATTGACCTCACCAGACTAGACATACCCTGAAATCGGTGGTGATTGAGGCGAGACTGTAATTTTCACCAAATCAGAATGGAGAACTGAATGCATCATTATTCTCTCAAGTCAAGGACACAGTCTCCTTGTCTTCACTTTCAGATCCCTTCTCTTTGCTCGCAGCAGGAGCCTCTTCCTTAGTTTCCTCTTTGGATTTCTCGTCAGTTTTTGCTTTGCCATCCTTATCTTCAACACACAACTTCTCAAGTAGTCCGGCAGCAGCAGAAGCATCTTTGTTTTCCTCTTTACTCTTTTGGGATTCAGCAATTTCATGAACCATTTCCATAAAGGTTTTGCAATCTACACAGAGAAGAAACATATTACATAAGCAATATAACAAGGGATATTAAACTGAACATCGCGACAGATCCTCCAGAAGAAACATGGTAATTGCAGAAAAGATACATCTTCCATCTCCAAAACCAATGTACCATTGAAATGAAATATTACAAGGCTTAATAAAGGCCCTAAAGGTACCAAAAGATTCTCCACTCCAGCCTTGGCTTTGCTAAGTTCACCACAAACCAGATTGTAGATCATGATTCATTACTTCTTGCAACATCTAAACCATCACACCCAAAACATAGAGCTATAATCTGAAGCACTCCATGTAACATAGACAATACCACCCAAACTAATTTACTCGCAAGAACAAAAGCATTCGCAGGGGGACCCGGGGGGAGCCAAGAATAATTACTAATGAATGCATTTTAGATATGATATACATATACAGATAGACAGAGGGGGAGGGAGAGTGAATTTAATCCCTCATGAGATGACCTTATTAGCCATGAATAAATACTAATAACAATATACTTTGTCATCAAAATTCATATATGACCCTCAAAATGCACATGAATTTGGAATGCTACAAACAAGTCCAAACATACTAATCAAATGGTTCATGGGCCAGAAGCTAATAGGCGGTGAGCAAGAAAAAATTGAGAAGTGGGGAATGGGGAACCTTTCAAATAGCTGCAACCAGAAAGTTTTGTTGCTTTCTATAGAATGGCAGAATTACTCCATCTTCTCAAATTGAGTGCATCAATTTGATGACATACAAGTACTGAATGATGCAAGAAGCATCTAGCCAGTTAGCATCATTTGATCTCAGATAGCCTTCCAAATCAACTTCAGAAATCACAACTCTGACACTTTATAGCACTTTCCAGTCTTGCTTAATCACAATCATGATCGCCAGATGAGAACAAAAGAAAATTTATTACTCTTCATGCTTGATACTTTGCATCTAAGTTACCCGGACTCGGATACTTGTGTCGGGTATGGGTACATGTCTAGGTGTCGAATTCGTTAATTTCATAAATTGAGGATACGGGGACACTCTAAAAGAGTCGGACGCGGGTGCGGGTGCGGGGGTGCGTCTTGTATACTTGTATATGATAGTGTAGTTAGTATAGTAGTAATGCAATTTGATGACATAAAACAACTAAACATTATTTTGTAACTCATTTTTCAAAAAATAAATATGTTTATGTGTAATATTAAAGAATAGTGGTGTCTGAGAAAAAGAAGATATTAGAAGGATATAACTATAATAAGATTTAGTGATTTGATAAACAATTCTCATATGTTTCTCCCTCATATTTAATCTTCCTCCCAGTATCTTATCGGTCCTTTCATGTGATGAAGTCACAACCATGTTGAAGTCAATATAATTTTTGGCTTGGTAAAAAAGTCAAAGTACCCAATTGAAAGTTGACCGTACGGACACGGATCCCACACCCACACCCATGTCGACACGGCAGGACACGGGTACTCTGGGAGTGAGAGGAGAGTCCGTGTAACATAGCTTTGCATTGCTCCTTTACAGTAAACTAAGACAACATCCACACTACCGTCAATAATTGTGAATCGAGAAAACAGTTACATGAAGGAAACAAAAAAACCAAAAAGGGGAAAATATTGACAAGGATCGTGAGAGGTGAACCTTTTTTTGGGGTCTACGTGGTGATGGGGACAAGAGAAAGATGAAAATATTGGCAAAACACAATGACAAACAATGTACCTCTGTCTCTCCTCCCTGCCCCACTCCAACCCACCCAAAAAAGATGGGGAAAAAAAAAAAGAACCATCTCTGCTTTCTGTTCTACTTAAGGTCCTTGCCAAGAAAAGACTTTATTACCACTCAATAAAGTGGTCACATAACAGAAAAGGGGCCAATTAGTGTAGTTATGCTTAGCTTCACTCAGACATGCCCTTGGAATAAATGAGTTACGACAAAACAGCATTTACTGGGATCAAAACCAAATGATCCTGCTACCTAACAGATGTTCATCCTTCGGAACGACTTAAGCTCTAAATCTGTGTCCTAAGAAAGTAAAAAATTATCTATATTAAAGTATATGCCAATACCCAACAAGGCAAGTTTGTAATAACCTTTTGTCAAAAACTTGTGCCCTTTGCCTGCAGGAAAGTGGTGCATGACTCATTTTTTCTCTTTGCGATGAGTTTTTTTTACATCAATGACATCAGGCAGACACAGTAAGCAGAAAACAAAAATCATGGGGAAGAACTAATTATCCAATCTGATACATGCAAAGAAATCAGATTCCATCTGATATCAAAAGTTATGAGTTACACTGACAGTCTGATCATATACAAACTTTCCTAACACGTATTACTCTCAACGGACAGCTCACAACAAACACCGACCAATAATTGCAAAGAATGAAATCAAGTATGATTCTACACGTGTCCAAAAATCTTATTCAAACATTCTCCGAAAGAATGTACAAGCATGTAGTCATATATAAATATCCCCACAGAAGAATACCTATAGTATAAATCATCAAACAAGAAGATAACTCCAACGTCAGACAGGGTTAAGCAATTCAGCTAACAAATATGTACTAGGATACATCAAGAGGAAATGCATTGATCCATAGCGAATTATACTTACTCTCAACAGATGCAAATCTCATACAGAACATCTCATCCTTGAGTTCACCATCTGCGAAATCCGCAGCATGCCACACACAAGACTTGTCATTTCCAGCATGTTCCTGAACTGTCAAGGTCGGAATAACTGCAAAGTAACACAAAATTCTTTCAGATCACAATTCTCCAAAGCAAATTAACAACACCACACTAATCACGGCAATTAGTACAAATCCTATAAACTAGCCAGATAAAAACAGAAGATAAACAGACCGAGATGATTAGCGCAGATCTTGAGAGTCTTAGATTGTCGCATAACCAGACGAACTTTTCCAGTCTCTTTATGCTTCAAGAGCTTCACAGTTCCAGCGCCTCTCTCTTTCCACTGATTTCCGTCTTTATCAAATCGATAAAGCTTCGCTTTCCTATTTTAAAATTTCGAAAAAACACAATTTAAAAAAAAAAACCTACAACTTTCTTCATTATCATAAACCCTAGAATTGGAGCAGATCGAGAGAAAAAAAGCAATAACAGAAAATTAGAAGGAACAAAAAAAAAAAAAGGAGAAGTAAATTAAATTGGTAATTACAGATCGAGGACGGCTTCTTCATCTTCTTCGCCGGTAGTGACAGAAACCTCTTCGAGTTTGACAATCGGAGCAACCTGAGCTCCGGTATCTTCGTCCTCGGCGGCGGCGGTCGTCTCTTCTTCCTCTCTGCTGTGCTCGGGCTCGTTGCTGGCCATTTTAAAATTCGAAATAATGCGTTCGGTTCTAGTGCGGATTAATCTCGAAAGCGAGTGAATTAGTGTGTGTTGTGCGTGAGAGGGAAAGAGAAGGTAGCTCTGAGATTGGGGGTGGTGAAACCGAAATGCCGAAGAAGTGAGAGAGTAGGTTTGGACCCTTATATAGTAGGTTTGGGGACACTCGGAGGGTTCTGGGAATTGACAGTGCTAAGAAGGCGTGAGGTTTACGCTGCGAAGGTTTTCGTGATTTGTGGTTAATTTTATTTTACCCATACACGTTATTATTACTTTACTTCCTTCCTGACGTTCTTTTTTTAAAAATATTTAAAAATTTTCAATAAATATAATTTAATATTTATTATTTTTTTGATAAAAATATTTTTTTATATTTTTTATTTTTATTTGATTCATATTTTTTATCTCTCACAATTTGTTAGACATGATCAAGAATTTTTTTATCAATCACCATATAATTAAATTTTCTTAAGCTCTATTTATAGAAAAAAATATTTTAAATATCATGGAAAAATATGTCCACGTATCAACAATTTAAAAATAAAAAATGTGATGGCCGAAATTCTAAAATCGATAGTCTTGATTGTTAGTTCAAGAATTTAAATATCTAAAATATACTGTTAGAAATTAAAATAATAATTAATCCTTTCAAAGGGAAGAAAATTATTAACGTAGACCGACTCCATAGAATAGTGCCACAAACCTATTACTTCATATTTTTTCACATCACTCCACTAGAATGATATAGAAGATGTGGAGAAATATAGAACAAAGGTCCATGCAAGAATTTCTTGGAGAAAAAAATCTGTACAAATTGAAATAATTTGATAATACATACTTCAATTGGATAATTATTATTTTAAATAAGATTGTGATTATTTTTCTAGATATGATATATGTAAAATAAAATATTAAATAGCATATTTAAATTTTAAAGAATTATGACATAATATTATTTAGATAATAATAAAAAAAAATAACAGTCCAAACAGAGGCGTAGTAATCAGTACAATTGCAAGGTTCATTAGCGTTAGATTAAGACAGGCAATTTTCGAGTTAATTTGTGATATACAGATTAATGGTCATGAAAATTAACATTTGGTTCTCTTCTTTAAACTTGAATAAATAATTAAAAGTTATTAAAAGTTCGAAGGCTTTAAAAGACTATGGCCAGTGGCCACACGAAATTTTACAAAGAGCAAAATGACAAATATTGTCTATGGTAGTATTTTCTCTATACCCATAAACATCAAACTATTAAGCTGTTACATGTACCATTTATTTTGTAAATTTGATCACTAAACTAATTTAAAGTGTATGTCAAGAGTCATTTTTATTTTTATGATAATTACAGGCACATTTAAAATAGTTTAGTATTCATAGTAACTGTAGACACACACTTAAGATAGTTTAATGATCAAATTTACAAACAAAATAACAACAAAAACACACTTAAAAGTGATTTGGTAACCAAATTTACAAAATAATAAGTTACATACAACAATCTAATGAACCATTTGATCATCATTGGTGTATTTTGCTCTTTTAGAAAACAAGCCTCAAGTTTCAGCAGCATCTTCCTCTGGGTTCTGCCTAGCGTTTACCCTTCGGTTGAGTTCTTCATGGCACTGTCAATGGACCTGAACAATTTGGACAACTACTACCACTCAAACGTATATTTTGAACTGAGAAAATTGCTCACCAATAGTCACTTTCCAAAAAATGTTTTCATCAAAATGGCTGAGTAAGCAGTGTGTCCATAATCATCGACCCCGGCAAAGAAAAATCCTTTACAAAACAATTTACAAAGTACAAAACGCATCACATCACTGGACAACCGCATATAGTTGGCTCTAGCTCTATAATACACACTTTACAGCACCATTTTTGTGATTTAACTGTTCACCAAATAAAAATATAAACCAGTTAATATCCCCTTATCTCCTGATCCATATCATGGCAGATAAAATCACAATAACAATCTAAAAAGCAAAGACAAAACTAGAATAAGAAGAAGAAACAAAAACACACAAACAACATCACTCTGTCCAGAAACCCCAATTCGCTATAGAGCTTACTGTTGTCTTCTCTAAGGATATGATGCATCTAACTCTATTTCAGCATTTAACATACATGCCAACAACAAATTCTTTATGAACTTCATCATTTCCAGCAAGCAAAACACAATTGTTAACTACCATTCTGATTTTTTCTGTTCTACTAATAGCAGAAAACAACAGAAAGTATAAAAGAGTTCTCTATGCTTGAAATGATGTCAAACAAAGTATCACAATGAGGATGATAAATATCTTTTATAAATGATTTGTATTACATCACCCAAGTAGGGCTAAAACACCTAGCTCATCTTATCAATCCCAAAAACAGCTTAATAACTTCAAACTTGAAACAGGAGGTTGGTTAATAGACCAGCACTGCAGGAGCCTCATTATTGAGATGCACCATTTGCTGCTTCATCATCTGGCTCAGTCTGCATTGAGTCTTCTGCCTTGTCCCCTTTCTTTTTGTACCTACAATCACAGTTGTAGACATCAACAAATAGTAATAATCGTTCAATTACATTTTATATCCTCTATGGGGAAACCTAGACACTAGAATCTTAACAAAATATAGAAATTCTTTCATATTCTTGAAACACAGCCCACATTAAAAGGCCATTCTTGTTCTAGGATAAGAAAACACCCAAATACATAATATTCTATGTAACTCATCTTCCAGGTTTTATTACAATTTACCTTTCTTTTTTTTCCCACCACCTTTCTTCTTTGTCTTAATGGGAAGGGATAACCAGGCTTTAATTTCAGGATCACTGTCTATTGTCTTTGTGGGCTTCAGCTCCTGTAGAGGATGAGATGTTATCCTATCCGATCCATTTGGCATAAGCAGAACTGTGAACTTAATATGAGCAACCAAGTCACCTGCATGACAACCCCAAAATAATTATAAGCAAGTATGCTTTCTGACTGCAATAGGTAAATACAGATTAACAAGAGAGAGAACTGAACTCAAACGTATATGCCAGTCGAGTACTCACCAGGTTTCTCATGCAGAACAGGATAGGGCTGCAGAAGATCATGGTTGACACATTCAACCAAGCCTAACCTAGCCCTCTTCTCTTCCAAATCCCTTTGTATAGGAAAACAGAATAAGGAGACAGAAATACAAAAAATTGACAACAAAATGAAGGTAGCTATTGTTCAAGTATATTACAAACTAGTAAGACAATAAAGCTGGCAAACCTTGCAGTAAATGGCATGATAGGAAATTTCTGACTTATTTCACTGAAAATAAATCTTGATGCTTTCATCTTCAAATTATAGTTCTTGTCCACAGCTCTCTTATAGATGGTTGTTTGCTTCTCATCCAATAGCTTTGGCTGCAATATTCACACCTCAAATAAGTTATACAAGTACATAATCAATTAAGAAATCTACAGATGAAATTGAGGCTTGGACTCACTTTGCCTTCACCCGTGCTAGTAACTATATCAATTGAATACACCTCATTCTCCTCAAAGGAATTCCGCATCATCTACTCTCATTTCAGGGCTGGACACACTCAGCACGACTTTGTTTCCATCAATAACAAACTGCTTCATTTGGTGGCTCAGTACACCCTCAACAATCCTGCAGTCATATGCAGCAGCAACCTTTTGAATTGCTTCCGCTACTTCTTGGTTCTGTATTTCCAGGGAAAAAAAAAAATACAAGGTAACTAGGTGAAAGGGAAACCCCATAAGCAACAAGAAATGACTCCGACATCTGAACCCACGTATACGAAACACCATTAAGAAAAGGTTGATAGACATGTGAATACACCCAAAATGTCCACCAGCCACGCATTAAGTAGCTAATCCCCAATATTTAGACACATGCAAATGCAGCCCAGGCCCCATGCCCAAACACCTTTCTCCTTTTGAAGTGTACAGTATGCCATAATCTAAGGTTTCTATGCAAATAGATGGTCCAAATAGTCATAAGTGGCTCAAACCATATCATCATTCCTGCATAAACTCATGTAGTCAGGGGCAATCAACTTTCACTGATTAGACTGGAAAGAGGGAGGGAGAGGGAGGGGGATTTTTTGATCAAGTGCATCTATTATCTAACTGGACTACGATTCGCAATGAAGTCAGATTACTGCTAATCTGTTGATGAAAATGGCCTGAATGATGTGAATCAGAGTATTACCTTCCTCCCTGGCCGAACAAGCCTTAGAGCCACTTCAGCAGCTGTATTGGCTGCAGCAATAACTTCAGCAGCTCTACCAGTAACAGGGCCCTCCTGAAGCACATGAGTGTGAGCCACAACGGCAATAAAACCATCAATGTGACACCCCATATCACTGCAGCCAACAAAGAAAAAGATGAATCACCATGCACATTCTTTTGCCACTTTCTAAGCTAACAAATAAAACCAGAGTCCGAAAATACCTCCAATGCCAATTCAAAACAATTTCCATATACTTAAAAAAGAATACAAAATCAGCTCAAAATTGACACTTACATCTTAATAATATCACCTTGAATTCCAATACAGCCTCATCGCTAGCAAGTGGGGAAACATGACAAACAGTATTGTTCACCGAAATGCAAGTTGGGAATGCAACTCCCCTTTCAATCTTCTTCTTTACATTCTTATACATATTCCCAGTTTGCCTACAACCCACATACATTCAATCCTCAGTCGACCAAAACCCGCATATAAATCCTTCATTACGTAAAACCAAACAAAAATAAATAAATATACAATCCCAAAAAATATACAATCCCATACTCTTTGATAAATGCATCCCCTTTTTCACATAAATCAACAATCTTTGCTTTTGGCTTGCTTTCAGATAACACCAATTGCAACGCCTCTGCAACAAAAAATTTCTCCAAATTCAATAAACTACTAAAATAATTCATCCCATAAACAGAAATTAACGTTAAAAACACCAAATTTACAACCAATTTGACCCAAAAAAAAAATCGTCTCTAAATATAAAAAAGAGAGCGGAGGACTAACTATTAACAATTTCCGCGGCGCCTGTAGTATTGTATTTGGTGACGACCTCGGGACTGGTGAGATCCAGCTCTCGCTCTTCTCTTTCGTCGTCCGACATCGTTAATCGAAACCTCTGCACCAGAACCAAAAAAAAAAAAAAAAAAGGAAAATCATAAATGAATTCGAACAAATAAAAAAAAAGAACGAATTGAGGCCATTTTTTGAGAAGACAATTGTTACCTGAGTTGAAATTTGTGGGGTTAATAGAGAGAGAAAGTAGAGAGAAGCGAAGGGTAGGGTTAAAGGTTGAGGTTTAGGGTTTCTTAGAGCTGCAGTGAAGTGATAAGAGTAACGGCCGCGGGGCGATGAAAGCTTTTCTTTTTTATTTTACAGGTACTTATATATTTTTTAAAATTTTTTTATTAGGCCTACGTGTCAGTGAAGGTGTACTTAAGTGAAACGGTGTGTCATTCATGGCTGTTTGGATGACGTATACTTTTTGTGAGCAAATTCTTTTGAAATAAACACACATAAATTGTGCATTCCACGAACATGGATTTTCTAATGATATTTATTGATTCCCCTCATTTATAAAATTTTGTGTATATATGTAAGATTTTTTTTTTTTTTTTTTTTTTGTGAGATGTAAAAAGATGATCCTCTAATGCCAACTATAAATCCGGCTCAAATAATATAAAGTACTTCTTCCATTTTAATATATTTGTCACATTTAATTTTTTTTTAATAATTTAAGTTTTTAATACTTTTTTTTTTTTTATAGATTTTGTAATGATTTTAAGTTTTGATGTGATAATATTTTATATGAATGTAACTTTTAATGAAATAAATAATTTTATAAAAAAATCACATAAATTTATATAAATTATTAATTTCAAAATACCACAAAAATAAAATTGTAAGAAAATATATGAAACAGAGGGAGTAATAAATTTCAATTCCGCTTATTCTCCTAGGAGATTTGTAAATAAATTTTTAGGTAATAAGCTTTGTTGATTAAAGGAAAGAACAAAGTTCTATGGTCTAGAAAACAATAATAAAAACTCTAGAACAAAAGCTATGGTCATTAATAGTTTAATGACCATCGTTACAAAATAAAACCTAATATTTATAGAAATCTACCTTTGTGAGCTATTATAAATGTCCCTTAAAAGCTTTAATACTGTATTAATTATTAAGGTGATATAAGGATAGAAGGTAGTTGTATGAGAATATTTGAATGAATGGTGTACAATTAAGGTGAAGGGATGTTAGAAAACCTGAAATGAGAAATTAATTTCCTCTTAAATCTTTTGTTGCTAAAAGCCCCTGGAAAATGTAAAAAAGTTTCGAACAGCACGAAAGGTGAGTATCAGGCAAACTGAGAAATCAATACTTTCCAATGACTAATAGGCCTATGAATATTGGGCCTTGGATTATGATTATGGCCTTATAGTCATTACTATTTGTCTGGACCTTTTCATTGAAATTGCAGATAGTGGCTTGCTCTTGATCCAAATGAGCCAATGCCCAATCGGCCGTTGTTGTGTAGGTAAGACGGTAGGCCTAACCCAGAAAAAGGAAGAAAGGACTCAAGATTTAAGACCAATAGCTCAGATTGCAAATTGGGCTCTGGACTCATTTTATGGGTTTCTAGTGAATAGACCTTCTGAAGAACATCTCCCAATATATTAATGCACTAATTTACTTGATTTTTGTGAATCTAATAAATTAAAGTTGTGAATATCGGGTTGTTTATTGTTTTCTTTGGAAAAGATTATATTGACATTTAACATTTTTTTTTTTAAAAAATTCTCAAATTGCTATTTAACATGACCATCACAAATTGGCATTTATCAACTATTATTCTCTGCAGTGCATTTTTTTTTGGCATCTATACGGGTGTTTTTATCAAATTGTTTACGTGATTTAATGAATAACTCCATTCCAAATAGTTATCTTACATTCAAAATCCCTGCCAAATTAGATTAAGATTTGAAATATCTAATCTTTTTAGATGGCAATTGAGGATAATCATCGAGTTTGTGTGGAAAATTGAGAAGAAAAAGAATATTAAAATAGATGGGAAGGGGTTTTTGAACTTTCAGTACTTTGATTTACACAATTAAGGTCTATATGAATTGTTAATGACGGCTTAATTAGAATAAAACGATATGCGACGATGACAACCTCATAAGCCAAAGTATATCCAAAGAAACAGTAACAATATCTGCCGTACTGACTTCAGACAACATAATGTGGATTATATTGCCTTAATTTATTGGATTAACGAGAATGAAATGAATGGGAATCCTGGCTTAGCTGGACTTTTAGGTACATGGAATTGTAACGAACTAACAAATGGGAAGACAACTCTTTTTGCTTCCCAAAATCCATCATCGATCTCTTAATCAATTAAATATAGGAATATTAAGCACTAATCCAAACTCAAAAGAAGATTGACCAATTAAGCAGTGACAAGTTGGCAAGAGTTTAGGTATTTCATTGTCGTTCTACCATATCCATTAAAATTTCAGTATGAGGACCGAATTAGGGATGGCAAATGAACAAATAGCTTGACGGAGGCTCTCGTGAATTATTCGGTAAGAAAATTCAGGTCAAATTTGCGTTGATCAAACTTTGAGCCAAACTTTTAATTTGACGAGTTTGAACTTAATTATGTTGAGAAATAACTGTCAAAAAGGATCCATTTACACAATATTCTTGAGGGAAAATCGACAAAATAGTCCATCAATTTTTGTTTTAGCTAATCCTCAACTAGCGAATAGTCCTTTAACTTTTATTTTAGTCCTTTTATGGTGGAGTCACCATAAAAAATTTTTTTTTTAAATTTCACATAAAAGATTATCTTGCTAAAAATAAAAGTTGAAAGATTGAGGACTATATTTAGTTGAGAGACTATTTCAGAATTTTCCTATTCTTGATTTAGCTAATCCCACCAAATTTTGTATGGAAATGATTAGTTTTTCTAAAATAACATCATTTACTTGGGGTGTGGTTATATGATGTGATGTGAGTTGATATGAAATTTTTTAAAACAGAAAATCCATGACACCATATTATAAATCTGATATATATATAAAAAAATATTTTAGATAAGATAAAAAGATAGATGTCAAATACGTTGCTTCAACGCCGTCTAAAACATATTAGTTTAAATATCCAAAAAAAAATGACATATAAATAGTAAGTTGACAAATTTTGTTAATTTATCCAGTAAAGCCTTAATTTACTGGTAAATTTTGACTAGGTTGATCTGTATTTATCAGGAATTGTAAGGCGAAATTTATCAATTTCATGTGTAAATTAATGCTTTAACGCGTACTTCTAGAGATCATATCAATGTCAGGTATAAGTTAAGCTTTTGCCATAACGTGTGTAGTGTAGAACCTTGGAATTTGCTTTTACTGAGAAGTTGCTTGTCTGGCTTGGTTGACAAGAATTATTAACGTGCAGGAAACTTCTTTCTTGTTCGTTAAGGATTAAGAATTTGAGATTAGTCTCACACACATTTCTCTCTTCCCCACTGATAAAACTAGATTTAGATTCTAGGTAGAGATAAATTATGAAACTAGATTTAGATTCTAGGTAGAGAGAAATTATAAAGAGTTGAGAAAAATTTGTGATTAGTATTATTGTGGAAAGATTAGTCCATATTTTTTGGTGTCCAATGCCCTTTTTTATAGATTTACATGAAGGGGTATGAGACTACTATTCTACTAGCTCAACTAGAGCTAAATTATATAATTACCTTTAATGAAACTGCCACATAGGCACCTCTGGAACATTTTTGGGGTGTGAACCATTCACTAATTTCGAGCATCATCAATAGTCCCCTCGCCTTGGGGCATATCCTCGCTGTAAGAATCGAGCCGAAAACGACTGTCCACAGTCCCCAAATGCCTGTGACTAACCTTTTACACCGAACCGAGGTGCATAAATTTTGGAGCACTCCCGTGCTTGCCATACCGATCCGATGATGGGGTAATCCGTGGGCCCCGCCCCTTGACAAGACTTGGCTGCAGTGACATTTTTGCTGAGTCCCCATGCGCTGGATTTCATTTATTGCGCTGCATTGCTTGCTACGATTTTGCTGCAAAACGCCACATTTTTTCGTCCGAAATGCCTCATTTTTTCCGTTGAAACTCCCCCAATTGTTTAAGACTTGAAGGTTTTCCCTCCGGATCCATAGAATACTCTGGAAGGTCCCACTATTTATACCCCCATTTCTTCCAACTCTCACTTTTTCCTTTATTCGCTCCTATTTTTCTCCTTCGTCTTTCCCTTCACTCTCTTTGCTCTCTTATTTTTCCTTCACTTCTCATTTTTTTCCCCATCGTTCACATCCTCTCCTTCTCTTATTACTGCACTCCTGTCCCCCTTGTGTCTGATTTTCTCAGTTGCCGACCGCCGTTCATCGTCTCAACCAGATATCACAAAAAATCCTCTAAGATCTCTGCTTCCCCAAACCACACTTGTCATTCAAGTAGAAGACCATGAGTGGTTAGTTCACTCTCTTCTCTCTCATTAGCACAACCTCCTTGTCCCGTAGAATGCTATTGATAGACTGCTTAACCCTTCAGACAAGGCTCTCCTGGCAGTAGTCACCCTGAACTTTCCCCCGAACCTGAGTCCCTTGCCGAACCTCTACAGAATATCACCTCAACCTCCAAACATTATATATATCAAACACTCTTGAGGGGGCAACATCAGGTTACTTAGGAATAGGGGTCTCTTACCGCTTTGATATAAATGTACACATCAAACTCTCCACTCCCGAAGGTCTGTAAGAGGCCACCTACTTCCTCCTGGTTACTTAACAGTTTACCATGTGGTCGTGGGTTCGACTTAACAGTTTACCATGTGATCGTGGGTTCGATTCCCACAGACGGCGCCAATTGATGAAGTTAGATTTAGATTATAAGTAGAGAGAAAGTAGAAGAGTTGAGAAGAATTTGTGATTGGTATTATCGTGAAAAGATTAGTCCATTTTTTTGTGCCCAAAACCCTTTTTATAGATTTATATAAAGGGATATGAGGCTACCATTCTACTATAAGAGACTGGAGTTAAATTACATAACTACACTTAATGAGACTGTCACATAAACACCTCCTAAACATTCTTAGGTCATGAACCATGCGCTAATTCCAACGATCATCACCCACACTTCCCTCTACCTTTCCCCCACTGTTAAAGCAAAAGTTTTCATTGTCCTCTTTCCAAATGATAATCCAATCAGCTTTACATATCATATTGCACCCATTAAAGTTTATTCAAAAGTTTTTCAACTATCCTAATTGGAAACCTCAATTGACATTCTCCATCAAATCTGTTATTTCCTAAATTTTAACACTAAGGATTGAAAGATATTTGGATACATAAAGAAAAAAAAAAAAAACGATGAATTATTATAAAACTCAAAAATCACCAAATTTTAAATAAAATTGTTGTTTTGCTCAATTGATACACGAAAAGAAATGTAGCAAAAAAGTCTCAAATATATCATAGAATCAAGAAATTGACTACAAATTTTGTGGACAAATTTATGAAAAAATAAAAACAAATATAATAAATTTAAAAATTGATTTCTATATCTCCGAGATGACTCAGAGTCCGTAACGACGCCGTCTAAGTGGCTGTCATTTCGTACTTGTACGTACGGCACTGTAATTAGAATCTGTCAAATGTTCCCCACTTGTTCTCCCACTGAATTCTGCAATCCCAATGGAATCCACATATCCCAATTCTGCCCCGAAAACTTCCACTTCTAACCCTGTTAATTCTCGATATTTCAATTTTGCCCCTCCTTTGACTTCCTCGTCACCACAACATCCAGCATCTGAAACCGCAAGCGAAACCCCTTCACTTTCACTAACTAAACCCCTCACCTCCACCCAACCTTCTGATTCCCAAATTACCCCTCTGTTCGAGGACAATTTTCCAATTCTACCCCTCACTTCGGAATCACAAATTGAACTACTTGGTTTTCCTTCCTCGTGATCATCTTCTTCATCGGACTCCAAATTGAACCAATCGAGCACGCAACGTGGCGACGTGTGAGTGGATAAATTTAATGGCGTACACATTGATATAAATGGATGCTGTAGCAGCTGATCACAGCTCCACCTTTCATTAACCTCCCTTCGCAAGCATTTTTCGACGAAGTCGTGACCCAATTCCGACAACCGAGTCGGAAACCGAGGCAACTCGTCCGAGTAACCGATTCTACAGAGCGTTTCCGCCACACCTTTATCTTCCCAAGCCGGTTTTCCGGTGACCATCTCGATGACCGTACACCCCAACGACCAGACGTCGGATTCCGGGCCTTGATACTCACCTCTAACCACCTCCGGCGCCATCCACAGAGGACTGCCACGTGGCACGATCATCATCTTCTTATCATAATTATTACAGCGGTGGATAGCTGATCCGAAGTCCGCCAGCTTGGCTGTGCCGGTTGTGGGTCCTACTAAGACATTTTCACCTTTAACGTCACAATGCACAATGCCTTGCGAGTGAAGATGCTTCAACCCAGAGGCGATACAAAAAGTGTACTTCTTTATCACTCCTTCATCATCCACGCCGCCGCCAAAGCTGCCGTGACCGCGTGGAGTACTATTATTATTATATCGGGTTCTTGCCATGTTCGAGACGGTGTCCAGGACCACCTGGCAAGTACTCCATATGCAAGTTTCTAAACGACGTCGTGATGCCGGTTCCGGCGGGGGACTCCACCGTCACGTCATCACCCAAATACTGGACCACGTAGGGAGAAGAAAGCGAGCGGAGAATGCTAATTTCATTCTCCAAAGCGGCAATCTGAGAAGACAAGGTGAGAGAGGTTGTATCAACGGACTTGACAGCAAAAAGGGCACCGTTTGACTTGTTGACAGCAAGACTGACAGTCCCGAAAGAGCCTTTTCCGATGACAGTGGTTCTTAGCCAGCTGTTTTCAACTTTCACTTTATGATCCATACGGAGAACTAAAAAAGAAGGGAGGATTTTTTTTTTTTTTTTAAAATTATTTTTGGAAGAGAGTACTATTGTTTCTTGAGTGTGGTCGTCTTGGAGAGAAGAAAGAGGGCCCGAGTTCAAAGGGATGGTATATATAGGAGTTTGAGTTGGGGCCCTTGGGTTGGGGGTGGTAAAAATTAACGGTGGGTTGGTGATGTATTAATTTATTTAGGGAGAGGATGGGGACATGAGGTAATTAATTCATAATTGACGTGAATGAGAGAGTATATGATATTGGGGTTTATCCTTATCCGTGTTCTTGTTGTTCTAGATCAGTGGGTAATGGTAAGGAAAGTTCGGGTTAGGGATACAGTAGTTCTTCAATAGATTGAACTCACATAATATATAATTAAATAATTCATTAAAAATTAATACGTAATGAACATTTAAGCATATTGAATTTTATGGATTGGGTTCGATTGGATTGAAGTCACTTCGAACCTCATATGAGTTCATAGCAACACGATAGTTTAGCACGAGTTTAAGTCGGCATATGAGCTCGGGTTAATTGGGATCAATTCGGATATAAGGTATAAATATTTTGATATAAGTTCGAGTATGGTGTATGAACTCTATTAGCAATCTCTATAAATATGTACTTACCCCTTATTTATAAGAGAATTCAAATTAGTGATAATAAATAAAATACTACACATCTCCTCTCTCTCACAAAATTACTCTCTATTCTCTTTAACATTTTGTGTTTCATCAAATTCTATAATTTCACGGTTAGATCATTCAAAATGTGAAATTTAAGTTTTTGAACGAGACCCTATCAATAATTGATAAGACACTTGTACACTGCAATGCATAATGTTTAGTACCTAGCACAAACCCGTAATCGTAGTACATGTTGCATTGATTTTAGACTTGAGATTTACTCATGTTTACACAATTTTGAAAACTATTTAAGTGATTTAGATAAGATGTGTTCTTTGTTTATACCACAATTAATCGGGTTTATACAAAAAATTTGTGTGATTAAGGATAGTTATAAACTGGATCCGTCAAAAAAATTTGGATTATTTAGTTGATTTTTTTGTTTTTTTGGTGGGGATCTTGTTCTAGAATCTTTTTGATAATTGAATGAGTTCGGACTTTGGAGAGATTGGTTTTGTCTTGGTCTTTGGGACTTGCGTTCGGTTAGTTTTGTTTACTTTTTAAACATTTGGTCTTAGATGTGATACTATCTAAACAATACTAGGAGATAACTTTTATCAATGGTAGCGGCTGGAAGCTTACTACGACAACCTATTGATGACCTGGAATCCAGAAATTTATGGATGTCTTAGGTGTCATTATTCAAATTGTAAGTTGTAATCCAATACATCCTGCTTCAGGGGTCATGCACCATTAGGTGCCTAAGAATATTCTTCTCATGCATGTGGTTAAGGATATTTGATCTCACATTAATAAATTGTCAAAATTATTTTATTAAAATTAAATCACTTAATTTTGATAATTTATTAAATAATGTATAAATAATACAAAATGTGATACAGAAGATCCTATGCCACTAGTACACTGTACACCTATTTTTTAATTGAAGACTTAAAAGCCTTATGGTTGTACTTTTGTTTGGAATTAACTTTAATTAGCGGAATATCTCTCATTTATATAATTTCAGAACAAATGTTTGAATTTATATTGCATTTATTTATTTATTTTTTTTAAAAAAACGATCTAAGTGAAATATGTGCAACTTTTATACTTTAAATGTATGAAATGTGAACTACAAAATGTAATTTAGATAATAAAATAATATTTTTTTTAAATTTATTAGTCATTAGTTTTAAGTTACTAAATAATAGAGAGAGTGGATTTATTTATTTTTTTGGGAAAAACGCATGAGGTGTAACGATGTCAGTGTGATCAAACGAGATGAGTTAAAATAGTAGTACCACTAGTCTAATACAACAAATTAAGATTAGCTATCTAGAGTGTGAGTGAACAAATTTTCCTAACTTTGCTAACATTTTTACTTTAAACCAAAAGTGTACACAGTACAATTTTAGGTCTCATACTAAATTCGAGTTTAGTTTATTAATAATTATACCAAAATTATTCGTCCAAACTTGAATCCAACTAATATAACTTAACAATATTCGAATTCAAATATTTATTGAATTCATAAAAATAAATCTAAATTCAAGTTTTTCAAACCTTGTTGAATTTATGTATGTACACGAGCCTTGTCTATAATATTTAAGTGAATTTGGATTTAACTTGAGTTTGATCTGAGCATTCATAGGTCTAGATTCCGCCAAATGAATTCAAATTAAATCCGATCTAGATTGAATCCACTAAAAATTCTATGGATAGTGATTTTCGATGGTTTATTCGGGTTGGGTTGGGGAACTAAGCAGGGACATACACAAGCCTACGTGGCGCAAATGGGAGGTTCACGTTAGGCAAAAGCGAAACGAGAGGCTGACGGGGTAGATGCCAAATTGGCCAAATGGATGTCGTTTGCGTGCATATGCTGGTGTTGCAATTCAAAAAAGTAGACTTGCATAGCCAGCCAGCCAGCCACCACAAGAACACATACAATTGAAATTCTATGCCTTCTCCTTATTATTATTTTTTTTTTTGTGGATTTTTCATGACCCTATAATATGTATTGCACGTTCTCATGTATATCCTTAAATATATTCATTCATATCTTTATGAAGATTAGGACATGTACACCTCTAAAAATTTTATAAGATAATTTCTTTTAAAAGAATAAGTTTTGATTATTCAACCGTTGAGATAACTGAAAAATAAATAGATTTTATTACTTTTCAATTATTTAACAATTTGTAATATCTTATTATGAAATAAGTAGCAAAAAAAAATTTTCCCTAAAAGCTTCCAATTGTGAAACACAGTCACACACTAACTGGCCAACCACACACATATATATATATATATATATATTTAGGAACACACTGTAAATGGGAACCAGAATTTAGGTAGAAGTTAGGATGAGGCTTGGCATGTGCTGCGGTGATGATAATCCTCATTCCTCTCCACCTATTTGATTACTTATTGAGTATGGTAGTATGGGCAGTGCAGATTTGATGAATCTTGGGAGTTCGTTGTAAGTTTTGAGCTTTCTTGAAGTTGAGACGTGAATAAATTTTGGTCTCGTGAGTTGTTAGTAAAATGGAATGTGACGTGTGGAATGAAGTGTACAATGTGGTTACCTTGTATTGGTAATCAACCCCTTTTTAATGTAATTTTGCCTCAAATCATATTCTTTTTTATTTATTTAATTTGAAATCAAATTTTATTATATTAATTAATTTAAATTTAAATTAAAAATAGAGAATAGGATATGATATTTTCTAATAATTTTATTCGTATAAAAAAAATTCTATACTTAATAAAACAATATCTACAAATATTACTATCTTTAATTTTTTTTTTTAATCTCTCTTACTCATAAACCAAAAATTTTCTAACTTTATTAACTTTTATAAATTGTGTATAAGATACACCAAGTAAATGTCTTTTTATGTGGAGCATTTTAGTTGATTCAACGGGTCACATTATTGCCAAAAGTGACATAGACTTTGTCCGAACTTATTTATTTAGGAACACTATATGAGGAGCAAAAATGAAGGAAAGAATGCTGTCCTCTGAATTCTGATTGTGACACCGAAATTGGGTTCTAAACTAACTGGATAATGTTTATGAACAATGCCTTTCTCTGCAGGGAATGAAGTAGAGCAATGGGTATGTTTGCGATAACCACATATTTCAGCTCCTAGATTTTTAGAAAGACAAAAATTTAGGCGTAAACGTGTAATTTGGTAAATGACCAGAAAAAGAAATGAAGAGGAAGATTTGTGATCAAATTCTGAGTAGATGGCTAAGGTTAATATGATAATTTTTCTTCTCAAATTGAAAACCTTGAAATAGATGCTTAATCTAAAAAGAAAATTATTTACAAATTCACAATTTAATACTAAGTTACCAAGAGATTTGATGATAAAATATTATCAAATTACAAACAATAAAAAATTTAATCAGATTTCGTTGATTAAATTAAATTTAAATTGTATAAATGTATTGATCTCTAAACATGTATTAACTAAAGAACTTGGAAATTTTAACAAAAACGTTTAAAGTCACTACTGGCTAAAAAGTGAAGAACGGTATGCCCTGCAAAATAGTATTCTATCTAAGTAGATATAAGAGGAGGAAAAGAGAACCCTCCAAGACCCGGTAGACTAGAGAGAAGGAAAACTCTCTAAACTAGACAAGGGTATTTTGACATTTGTCTAAATTTTTGTAAGATTTGGTGTTTGAACCTCCAACCTCACAGCAGGATACTTTGGCACCTGCCTTAATTTTTGCAAAGTTTGGGATTTGAACCTCCACAGTAAAGAATGTCTTATGAGATATTTTTTAACTAACTCCACTTAATTGTTTAGTGTTTTCATAAAATACTAGTGACAGTAAATAATAGGAAAATATGAAGATTATAGACAATCCTTCAATAAGTTACGGACATTTTTAAAACATTATCTCTCATTTTTAAATTTTAGATTAACTTTATTAGTTTAGTGTTTTCATAAAATACTAGTGATCGTAAATAATAGGAAAATATAAAGATTATAGAAAATCCTTCAATAAGTTACGGATTTTTTAAAAACATTATCTCTCATTTTTTAATTTTAAATTAACTCTACTTTCTAATATTTATTCATTAGAATATAACTAAAATCTCCCACAAAAATTATAAATAATATTTATAATTTTCAAGATCTCAATGTCTATAATCCTACTATAATATTTATAATTTTCAAGATCTCAATATGAGATATACTCTAAATAATATAATAAAAACTACTCTCCGCAGAAGTTAAATAAGACGGCAAAATGCTAAATCCCTTCACACAAGTCATGATTCTTCGGGCAACAAAGTGGCAGGGCAATTAACTTGCACCTTGTTTTCTCGTTAATAAGATAAATTAATTGATATACCCATCAATTTCAGCAGACAATCTCATGTTATAGCAAGTAAGAGCATTCTATGTCACGACTGAAAACTGGGGTTTGGTGGGCATAGCCGCTAAGGCAGGCTTTTCTCAGGGCGTTGCGGGCACTTTTGTCGCAAGATGGCTAGACAGCATAATAGCACACAACGGAAGACCGACCGACAGACAAATCTAAATATAAATTATGAAAACGTCCCTAATATTAAGACAAGACTTGCAAGTTTTGAGGCAGACCACTTCCCTACCTATAAGGACCATTATATTTTGGATTAATTGTATTTTACACTCTTAAATTATTCTATTTTGTCATTTTATACTCTAAAATACTAATTTTGACAATTAGTAACTTTCAACTTCTAAATTTTTACACATTACACCAATTACTCAAAGATAGACCATAAAACAACCTATATATCCCCACAAATTTAACCAACTTTCAAAAATATCATTTCTTCAAACACAAGCCATGCACTAATACAACACTTTCAGATTTTCGAAATAAATTCGAATCCAAATTTGGGTTCAAATTCGGATTATTGAGACTCATGGATTTAGAGACAACGAGACTATAATTCTTTCTCTGGACAAGAGACTTAGGGCAAGGGGTTCAAGAGAGAGTGGGTTGTAGTTGGGATAGATAGGAAGGAAAGGGGAATGAATCTTGGAAAGGAAATGAGTGGCGGCAAAGGGGGGTGATGGGAAAATGAAGGGTGGTCGGGATGCAAATTCTTAAAGGAGTAAAAATGGTGAGTGTTTAGTGTGTAACTTGAGTAATAATATGGTACTGACGGAAAGATTGAGAATTTGGGAAAGTTGTGTAAGGTAGTAGGGATATATGGGTTAATTATTTTCTGTTAACCATTGAATAATTGATGTAATGTTCGAAAATTTAAAAGTTAGAGGTGATTTATTGTTAACATTGATACTTTATAATGTATAGTGCAAAAATATGATAGTTTAGGGGTGAAAAGTGGAATTAACCCTTATATTTTTAGTGTTCTAAATCGGTTCACGTATTACTGAAAGTTGTTTAAACCGTACAATTAATGACATTGTGCATGTGGTCCTTTTTTAACATAATTTAATCTTATAAAAAGAAAGAGAGTCGATTTTGTAATTGCAATCTCGTCCATCTAATAATGTATCCACAAAAAAAATCAACAAGTACAGTCGCAATTAATCCCTTTCTTTAATTTCATTGTGTCGAACTTGTTTGTCTGATATTTAGTTGGATCACTGAAATAGGAAAAACAAATTTAATAGTTTTTTAAATTTTATATTTATATTTTTTTAATGTCTCATATTTGAAATAATGTATTTTAATTTTTTATAAATTCAAAACCCATTATTTTAGTCTTTCAACACAATTATGAACATATTTTGGTTTAAAATACTTACATGCACATCGAATGTTACATTTTCTAAGGACAAAATTGATAATATACAAATTTTAAATATTAAATGATACTACCTAAAACCTCCTCCACCACTATCTCAAAATTCTCAACTACTAGTACCACTTCTATTCCCCCTCTCTCGCCGTTTTTCCTCTATCTCTCCTACTGTAATAGCTTTAATCATTCTCTTTTTGGGACAATTTAGTATTTAAAATTATGTATTATTAATTATGTACATAAATATGTTATATTCAATACGTATGTAAGTATTTCAAATCAAAATATATCTGTAATTGTGTCGAGAAACTAAAATGGTGCGTTTTGAATTTATAAAAAATTAAAATAGTATCATTTTGAATGTGTAAAAATAAAAAAGTACAAATATTAAATGTGAAGGAACTATTAATGACATTTCCCCTTGAAAGTATTAGTTTTGAAAAATATTACTATCTATTTAAAAAATTATTCTTTTATATTTTAAAACTTTACATTGTAACACCCAATATTTTAAAAAACCTATTTTATATAAATTTTAAAGTATAACAAGATAATATTTTAATAAAACTGTAGAACTTCTCTGTTACTTTATGATTCTTTGAACTCTGCTTAGTTCTTTGACTTCTGCCTGTTAATTACGGATTTATCCTTTTTTTTTTTTTCTTTTGGAGTTTGAGTTTAACAAACTTTCTTTTGGATCTAGGCTGACAAGAACAACCGAAAGGAACTAAAATGCCCAAGCTGTCCCCGCCGATGAAATCTAAATATTACACCGCGAGAAGTTATAAACAACGTGAGATGTAGGGAAAACAAAGACACCAAATCATGGTCATGTGAATTTCTTAGGTTCAACTTGAGTCTGACCAAACAAGAGGTGCACCAGATCGCACATATCATGTAATGTTTGATACGTATTAATTATCCCCTCTTATTTAATTCAAACTATTCAACTTATAAAATTTTCTTACATTAAAATAGTCTTCTTCGACCGCAACATTAATTGCTGTTCTTCAAAATTAAGATCGCTAATCGTCTAGGAAGGATCGTAGAATTTCTCGATTGAGTATGCAAAAAGAAAAAAAAAAAAAAAAAAACATGTTACACATAAATGTTTCTAGAAGTTGGAAATCAGCTAACTTGTAGCATCTTCATATTCAACAAGTCAATCGACTAATTCACTGTTTCTTAGTTTCAATACGTGTTGAATTTTGTGAAATGGATCCAGAAGTGGATGCTTGAAAATTTCAATTTTTTTTTCTTTTCTTACTAATTTTGTGACTTGAATTTATAATTAATTGATTATAGAAGAAACACTTTAATATTTAAATTACGCTTGTTCACGTTGTTAAATTATAAGCGTTATACACATTTTATTTTGAACAAATTACAGACAATTTCTTGACACTTGTTCAAAGAAATACCGTTGAATAATATTCATCATGTAACATCAAGAACTCTCAACAATTTCACTAGGTCAATCGTGGATATATAGTTATTGAAGATCTCAAAACTAATGTAATCGGCAAGTCTTGATCAAGCATGCCTTATTTGAAGAGGTTGTTAAAGTATGAAATACCAACAGACAGAAGAATTTAAGCTATATGGTATTAGCAGATTTAACTGCCCTCCCAAAGTATAAGATACCAAAATGAAAAGAAGAGCATGGGACAGTACAAGATATCTGTGGTGATCAAGATCAAAGGCATGGAAACGAGCTAATTGGCAAGAAGAATTTAAAAGACAAAACTCAGAAAGGGGATGAACTTTCGTCATTTTTGCATGAAGCCTGTGTGCTTTTGTAAAATTAATTTACATATAAACATCATGTGAAGTGTAATCTTATACACATGTCTAATAAACAGAACTGAAAAAATGGCTAATAAAGCCACTCACAGTAGAGCCCTTCTTCCCTAGGAAATCTATCTAATCTTATCGTCATTGTCACCTATAAATGCTAATCTTATGATTAATTTTCTTTACCCTCAGAAGTCAACTATAATTGGGACCAAGTAAACAGCAGCAACTCTAGGCAGGAGTAATTAGGAACAGATGATGAATTCCCTCAGTCGACTTGTTAGATTATCTGTTATTCAATAATAGGGATTCCCCGTCAGTAAAATTGCTCCAACTGAATTAGCATGACACTGATATCGTCAAGAGAACCTCGTGAAATGGAGAGATCAACAAGCTTTCTACACGCTGATAATGGCTCCGGGTTTTTTGTGCCAGTGCAAAGAGGGCGGGCTAGGTCTATTGCCTCCTGATTACTAACCTGAAAACGAAGGGGAAAGGAAGACTCATTTTTAGTTAAGACAAATGTTAAAAAAAAAAAAAACCCTCCAATAAATTATCCAATTAATGGAGTTCATATTGCACCATATCAATATAATGAGTACTACCTTATCCCATAGTCCATCAGAAGCAAGGATCAAGAATTCCAGTTCGGGTTCGAGTCCAAGGATTCTTGTCTCTGGTTCAGCTACAACCCACTGTTTAAGGTGCTGATCACCAATACCTCTAGAAACAGCTAGAGATCCATGGATTCTCCAGACACCTAGCTTACAATCCACATAGCCACCCTGCAGAAAGAATTGCACCACAACAAAGATCAGAAGCTATTCAATTTTGATCAACAAACTCCTAAAATTCGAGAAGTTATGCATAATAAGGAATGAAATGAATTGATTACCAGGGCCTCAATTCTATCCCTCTCATCCTTCCTTGAAGGCCGGTGATCAGAAGTGAGAGCCTCAGCTACCCCTTCTCTGCTGACAACAGCACGACAATCACCAGCATTTGATACCACTAAATTCCCTTTCCTGATCAGTGCAGTCACCGAGCATGATCCACCGCAAACATCTTCCTTTAGAAACTCAGAATCAGTTCTCAAGTAACCATTCTTCACTGCCTCCTCAATTTCACCATCCGTGCTCTTATCAATTTCATCAATAATATTCTTTTGCAAGTTCTCTGCCGCAAACTCAGCAGCTTTAGCACCTCCATGCCCATCAAATATACCAAAACAAGCCTAGAAATCCAATTCCATGAAATTAGTGAAGCCTAGAAAACAGAATCACTCTCTCTTAAAATCAGCAAAATACGAATTGTGAATGGTCTAGCTTCAATATTTAACCAAATGTGACAAAATCTTTGCCATTTTCAAGCAAAGATCAAACCTTAAAATGTAATTAAGACTAAATAATTACCAAGACCAAGATTTCCTACTAAGAACAAAAAGTTTTTAGCTTTAAGCCAACCTCTTGAACAACAACATTTCCTACTCATATTAGAATAAAATCCTATAATTTAGCTAATCAAGAAACTTAGCTACAAATGAACTTATACTTATTAAGCAAAGATCAAACCATTTTATCTAGTAGAGGCTAAAGAATTAAGAAAAATTTTCTACTCCAACATTTAGTTTGAAGCTTTAAGTCAATCTCTTCTGGAACAACATTTAGAATGCAATTGATCAACTTCAAATGAAATAGCTATGATATCCTATTATCCTAAATTCCCATCATTTAGCTAAACAAAATAAAATTAAAAACAACAAAATTAGCTAGTTTTAGCATAAAGAATTCCCATAATTAATTATTTTTTTTTTAAAATAAGGAAAAATAAAATATTACCTGTTTGGAATCTCCTTGAAGATTGATTGCAGCCGAGTAACGATCCTCCATGGCATCTCTCCTCCCCCTTTTACAATACACCACATAGCAATCTCCGTCCACTTCCACCACGTCCATTTCCCTCCCGGCCGCCGGAATATTCCCAAAACCCATTGAAACTATCGGAATATCCAACCTCGCCGGCCTCTTCCTCTTAAAAATCGACGACGAACCCGAACCCGGAATCCGAACAATCTGAGGAATTCCTGATTAGCCCACCTGGACTCGGCGGCGGCGGTTTCTGAACCCGCAGAACACGCAACGGCGATGACGGCGAAGACGATGATGGATTTTTGACGGTTTCCGGCGAAGAAGAAGAGGTTTTGCAGAATAAACATGAGGAAACCCGACTGGATGGGGAGAAAACCGGCGAGTTTGAAATTGCAACGGTACAACACATATTTGTTTTCCTGTTCTTTCTGTAATGTTCGAATCAAATCAAATCAAATGTTAGTGTAATTTTTGTTTTCCGCTTGTTTGAAGATTTAATGTTGTTGTTTTCTGATTCTGGTGAACGAGAGAGAGGTGTGTATTTATATGAATAGTTTTTTTGTGGGGAAGTTTCATTTTCGTGTTGTCAGTTTTTTTCTTGTCTAGTCAAAAATTAAAGTCCCATGGCCCATGCCGCGTTTGAAGAGCGTAAGACGGGTTATACTTTGAAGGAAAGTAGTTTTAACTCCTTTCTTGTAAATTGAACCATTGTAATAACAATAATGGATTATATAATTTTGACGATAAGATAAATAAAAATTAGATGGTGATCGAATGGTTAATTACACTTGATCACCACAGATATCAGTTTGTACTATTCAACGATATTGAATTCGCAATTAGTGGTATATGTTAAATTCTAAATTTGAAACGATCACAATTTCATAAATACAAAATTTGAAATTATACATATTGTATAACAAAAATTAAACTTTAGGAAACTATTTTATAATTTCGTTCAAAAAATATATAATATTGTATTGTATAAATATTTAAAAAATAATGATATAATATCATAAGGAGGCTGTAGAATTCTTCAAAACGTTATTTGATTAACCTTGTTTACACTCCTACTAAATGTACTTGCATTTATTTTGAGGGTTTGAAGCACTAAACTATTGCATAAGCTTCCAAATATATGTTTCATTCCTCAAATCTTTCTTGTGCGAGGGCAGATCTTGTACTAAATATGTCGAACATGCCCAATAGATTCGGTAAACGCAAGAATCGAAAATGATGGATATAACTAGTGTGTGTTATATGTTTTATGTGTATTGGTATGAAATACAGAAAATTCTTATATAAATTCGATTTACGGTAGGTAGGATAGATTTTTTAATATATATTCATCAATATCACTCTAACTCATTAAAAATAAATTTTTTCAGGGTGATGTGGATAAATATGGATCAAGGGTCCATTCCACCTATCGTGGATCGGGTCCATATAAGAATTTTTCATAAAATACGATTATCTTCGTAGGAAAATTCAAAGTATGTGTTTGGTTCGCATTCAGAAATCGGAATCGAAATGGGAATCATAAACTTCACTATCGTAGTTTATATCATTCCTCTTTACTTGTTTGGTTTAGATAATGAATGAGTTTTATTATGTTGATAAGTTAACAAATTTGAAACCCATATTACAAGTAACGAATGATTTTAATTCTTATAAAATGATTAAATAACATCTATGTGTATCATTAATCTTGATTTTCATTCATTCCCCTCATACACATAAACTAAACATCTCGTAAGTCTCTTTTAAGAAATCATTTTTTTATACTTCAAATACTTGTACAATATAATATCATGTATTTTAAAAATTTATAATATTTAAATTTTTAAATTTTAAAAAATAATTTCCTAAAAGAAACGTTAGAATTCCCCTCTTCATATGCTAACAAATCAAGGCACCTAAATATCCAATACACTAGATATGGATGTGATGTTAATGGTTATTGTAACTAGTTTTGCTTGTTCTTCTGTATCACCAGCTTAAAATAATTACAATTACTTAGTCAAGATGATTTTCGAGATTTATACTGATTTGCTCAATATTCGATGATTTTAACACTAATTCTTTAGGTTTGCTAGTTAGTAAGCAACACTAGAAGATGACTACGTACCAAATATGCCAAATATACTCAACAGAAACGCAAAGGATTGAAATTGATGGATAGAAATAGTGAATATTATCTGTTTAATCGTTTGTGTGTATGTTATCTGTTTTATGCGTATTGGTCTCTTCTCTTCATATGCTACAAATAAAGGTTCCTAAACATGTAAGACACCAGATATCGTGACGGTAGTGATAGTAACCAGTTCACCTGTTCTTCATAGGGGTAGGGGTGGCATACAAACTCAGTTGCTCATACGATGCTGTTCGATTCGAACACGAATCAAGATTGAGTTCAAATTCTTAACTACCTGTTCGAAACTCATCGAAATTTAATATCTTATGTGATAAAATTATTACATTATCTCTTCAATTTTTTTAATACTATATGGGTTTTATAGTCAAATTGTGTAAATTTGAATATATATTGAACCTAGTTTGAGATTTTTTTTTAAAATCCAACTAGATTGATAATATCTAGAATAAATGGACTAATAGAGTATGTTTACGTAGCAGATATGCACCTTACCTCGTTAAGGACAATTACGTAACTTAAGGAGAATCGACTCCTCACGATTCAGTCTCAATGTATCTCTAGACGAATTGATTGGCCTGTGAAGGACAAGTCCGACCCATCACAAGGTGACGGCAATTCGGTCATCAATCACTATATATAAGAGACACATAAGAAACGTTTAGATGGACTTGATTTACAATAGTTAGCATAGATATCTTGATCTAAATTCACTCAAATTACTCATAAAAATGATTATTTTAATAGAATAGAGTGATGTGAGTGAATTTAGACAAAATGGTTCATACTTGATTGCCGACCATAAATCGGATCCATCTAAAAAAATTTCAAGGACACATCCCAGCAATGAGGGACAAGCAATACAAGCCATATTACGTCATCTCTCTCTACTTTCTCTTTCTACTTAAACAAATCCCTATTCATCAAGAAATTTTATTATGGGAAAGTCCTACAAATGACATGCCAAATAGTATTTATAAATTAACGAGATTTCACTATTTAAATTGATAAATCTAAAAATAAAATGAATTTATGAGTTACTATTTAAAATGTTAGAATTTCATTAGTTTAAAAATATCACTTGATATTACCACTTACTAAGACCTTCCTATAATAAAATTTTTCTTATTCATCACGGGCAATCTGGACATCTGTAATATATACCCTAAGGAGCTTCAACTTGAATTTCAGTTCCTAATTTTTTTTCCTAGCTCGAGCATGATATTATTCGGGCTCTATACGACTTGTATACCCTCTCTTGTCATCCCCGTATTAAAAAAAAAAAGTTTAAATTTTAAATAATGATAAACTCAATGTGTTGTCGAGATATTCCGAGACTCGAAAATGGATAAAATGTACAACACGCTTTGTATAAAGCTTCTAAATAGATGTTTTGACTCAACAGGCAGCAGCCACGCTGCATCTCCAAATGCAAATTAAGAAGAAGCTACTCGGAAACTTATGCCAAATGTCTTGACGAATGCACACAGTCATCACACAGTGACTTCATGAGAAAATGATAAACTTACGTTTTCATTAGTCATTTCTAACAAACCCCACTAATCAAAGCTAATTAATTCAATCTTCAAAGACGTGTTTCGTGTTGACCTAATTTAAAATTTGAGAATAACAGATCGAGTAGAAATGTTGAATTTTTATTACTTGCTAATCCCAATTTTCGGAACATATTCTATTTGAGTAGGATAGATGTTTTGACTGAATTTAAACCACTCCCAAGCATGATTAATAGATCTAAATTAGAAATTATGACATAAACTCTTTATGTGGAGAATATTTTTAGTATTTCGTGTGTAACTTTCTGCATCTATCACTCTTCATAGTTCATACAACCACTATCAAATTATTTTTTTTGGTGGTATTGTGATCGTGCATTTGAGAAGGGATATGTGTTATATAATGTTAAAGAATATAGGTTTTTATTTTAAAATTAATTGACAATAAATTGAGTGGTATATAAAGTTTATTAATTAGTTTAGGATCACTTAGTTAATAAATATTTGATATTTTATACTTTAACACTTTTTTTTAAAACACGATTTGGATTAAAATAAAGATAATAAATTAGTATAATATGGTGGAAATTGACAAGAATCACACACGGCTTGGGTTGAAACATACGGTTTGAGATGAAACAAGAACAATAAATTAGTTTAGCAAGGTAGAAATTGACAAGAATCAAATCAATTTTGAATTGAATTCGAAATAGAATTCGATTAACTAAATTCAAATTAGGAAATCTTCTCGAATTCAATTAACTACATTCGCCAATTGAATCCATTAACTATTAGACTGAAATCCTTCACGAAAACTAAAAAAACAAATTTAAAACAAAATCCAACAAATAATAAAATAGCCATAATTTCATTTCTTGTGGATAATACTAAAAAAAAAAAAAAAAAAAGAAAATTTTGCAAAAAATTTGTCACATTTCTAGAATCACAATTATTGCATAACAAACATTTAGCATAATACAACATCCAGAAGAAACAAATAAATTCTATGACCATAGAAAAACTATAAGTCTATAATATTATTAAAATTATACTATATTTATGTGAATGCAATGTTTTCTATATGTGTATAAGATACATATATATATATATATATATATATATATGTAAGAGACAGCCCTTGGGTGGGTAACGATTATGGTTGAGATTAGCAAAGTAATTATGACTTCAAAATCACTATATAATCTACTGATATGTATATATATTGACTACATAACACAAAGCTGTCTCTAATATTGATTATATATAAAGATGACTAATATATAATCGTTTTAAAATTACAAATTAGTATTTTATATATTTTGCATTCGTAGTTTATATAGAAAACTATAAGTTTATAATATTATTAAAACTATACTATATTTAAATAAATGTAATATTTTAGTGTTATATATATATATATATATATGTATCTATGTATCTATGTATTGTGTGATTACACTAATTATAACTACATACACATTACTATATATTAATGCATACAAAATGTGACTAATACTGACTATATATAAACATGACTAATATATAATCTTTACAGACTACATATTAGTGTTTATATTTTGAATTTGTAATTTATATAGAAGACTATAAATATATAATATGGAAATAACTATATTATATTTATATGATTGTACAGTCTTCTATATCTGTCTCTTATATGCATCTAATTCTATATATATACATGTGTACATATATAATATTATTCATGTGAGTATACATATATACTCAAGTGAAATTAAAGTATTAGTTTGTAAGACTATATTGTATAAAAGATATATGTATTTAAAAAGAAGAAAAATAGATGCAAGTTTGAATTAGCTTTTGATGGATTGTCATGTAAGTTAGCCTTGAAAGCATAGATGCAGTTCAATACTCTTTACCTACATTTTTACGCACGAGTTACTATATTTATCTATTTTCATGTTTAATGTAAAGATGAGGTTTTAGGTGGCGAATTCAAACAGGGACATCAATATGAAGATTTACGGTAAGTAGTATGAACCTTTTGGTCTATTCTATTTTGTGGTTTTTTGGGTATAATAGTTAACATATTAATTTTACTTAAAAGAATTCTAGAGTTTTATTTTAATACTGCTAATGTTGTGTGTGAGTTTACCTAATATGGTGAAAAATTATTTGCTTTTAGTTTATAGTTGTAATTTTAACATTTTGGTGAAATATTGAATGGAAAATATGAATGGATCCTGGTTACTCAGTATGGGCAAAGATATTATTTATCATATTTTGAGGGAGGAAACTTTTGTGCAGGTCATTTGGCCAAAGTTAAAAACAAATGCTGAAACTGTAATTCCTGACAGGAGTGTATCAACCTAAGAAATGAAAGAAAAGGAGTAGGAGCAACCTTTGGAACTTGGAATATAATTTGTATATCAAACATTATAATTCCTTTTTCCACCAAAAGAAAAAAAAAAAAAAGTGTATTGTTTATGATAGAAAGGGACACGACATATCATCAATTACCATAAGAGACAGACCTAATTCACCCCCTTAAGTATTCAATATTCTTTTAAATTTAGACTTACCATTATATGTATATAATCATTGACTATGAATTAATACATCACTATTGAATTGTAAGTAAACATTTTACAAATTACATTGCTTGGTATCAAATTTGATCTAAGGTGGATTGTAATTTATAATTTCATCCAATATTAAGTTACAAAACTTAATGAAATAATAGATTTTATTACTTTTTGAACTAAAATAAAGATTGTACTCAATTCCATTTTTTTAAATACCAACATTTTATTGTCTTACAATTTCGTTCAAAAGGGGGTTCGTTTTTAATTTTAAAAGGTAATGTATTTAAAAAGAAGATCGAGCTTTTGGTGACTTATGTAAGTTAGCCTTGAAAGAACTCTGTTCAATACTCTTTATCAACTCATTAATCTAATTAAACGATTACAAAATTTCAATTCAAAATTGAAATCAGTCGCAAATTTGGTTAACCAAATTCCTGTACACCCTAGGGATAATGTTAAAGAGTTGAGACTAAACATATTAGGAAGAAAAGAGCTTGAGAGTTGAGAGGGGTTGCGCGTCCACACACCCAAAAAAAAAAAAAAAAATCTGTCTCTTAAAAAAAAAAAGATGGTATAACTCGAGGTCCATCTGGAGAATGGGCCTAATCCAATCACTTGATAATTTTGGGCTCAAAGTTTGTTTAGTCCACTTTCTGGAACCGAGATGACTTCAAGATCCATTTTGGGCTTGGTGTGGACCGTCATAACAAAACATTTCTATTGTTGAAAAAAAAGTTAGAAAACCTTTCTTACAAAAAAAAAAAAAAAAAAAGAAGCTGACGATCCACATGTTTTATCTCAGTATATCGAGACATATATTATATCTTCAATACTAGCCCTTGTTTAAAATACGAGAATAAACCATTGAAAGGAATAGAGTTAGGCTCAACAACAACTATTTTCAGAGGGATTTGGCCTCACCCTATTTTAAAACAACACCCCCAACCACCAAAAAAAAAAAAAGGATCCTTAACTGATTCCACATATTTTTGCCTGGGTGATTTTGAAAAACTAGATATTCTGGTTTGGTTTCTTCTATTGTTTATTATTGCTAATCTCAACCATAATTGATTGTCACTCCTCTTTCAGGGAATAATACTCGGGGGATCGCGTAAGGCCTATGTCATGAAACTAGGGAATAATACTCGGGGGATCGTGTAAGGCCTATTTCATGAAACTATATAAGTCAAAGATGAAACACATAATTTTTTATGTGACAAATCATTTTGAGTAATTTTGTTATTTCCTAAGTCAAGTACTGATTTGTCTTAATTACTCTTGTCCAAAATTAGGAATTGCAAATTGCCACTATGTTTGCTTTATCTACAAATTGCCAGTTCAAGATTGAATGAAGTTAAAATTTTCACCTAAAGAGAGTAGTAAAATGTCATAATATTTTTGTTCTATTTTAACCGGGTAATAGAATTCACAGGTATGCCATTTTATTTTATAAGTAATTTGCCATTCAAAAGTAACAATATTTTTTCATTCAACATTATTGAAATTTTTTTTTACCGTTCAATATTAATTGTACGAATTAGTTTACTATTTTAATTTTTTTTCTTCGCATCTATTTTTTAGCACACAATCTCGTACTTGTTCCATCAATATTATTTTTATATCTACATTAAAGTATTTTATTTAGTCAATCACATTACTGTAGTTTATTAATTTTTATTTTATTTTCTCTATTATGAGGACAATAATTATTTCATCACTTTGTATTTAAAAATCATATTATTTAAGTAAATATACTAGTTTGAGATATAATCAATTTATATTTTAAATAAGTTTAGAATAATAAATTTAATTTATTAGTATCATTTTCAAATTTAAGAGAAGAATTTTAGTAAAGAATTTCACAAAGTATAACTAAAAATATTGAGGGTAATTATGATATTTCACTACTCCCTTTATATGAAAATTTTAAATTCATTTAATTTTAGAAGCAATTTGTAGATAAAACAAATATAGGGGGCAATTTACAACTGTTTCCTAATATAGGGGCAATTTATTTATAAAACACATATTAATTATAAAGTAATTTATTAAGCCTTTATAGAATTATAAATTTAGTATTATTTTTAAAATTATTTTGTGTGACAAAATTATATTAAATAATAAATCTGATTGTAAATTCTCAATTATATTTTATTTATTTATTTTTAAATTTAATGATACATTAATGATTTTGTCATTTTATGTACCTATCCGAATTAACTTTGATCCAAAATGGAAAAACATATTAGTCGATTTGCCGGGCTTGAACTTTGGACCTAGACTTTCATAGGTCCATGCCATTTTGCAAATCTTTCAATCATGAATTTCCCACTCCTTGTTCCCACGCAACTGTATATCATGGAATTTGAGAAGATCTTCATAAAATGTACTATCGGTATTTCCAAATCAATTAGTAGAACTAATTATTTTGAGTTTTGAAATATAGCTCTATTTATTATCTATCAGGTACACGTGTGTGTGCTAAGAAAAAATTTCTGTATAGTTTATATAAAAGAAAATGATTTATAAAATCATAATTTTAGAATTACTTGTCAAATTTCAAAATCATTTCACGTAACAATATTATATTGAATTACTAATTTTTTATTTCAAATTTTTGGCCATATTTTATATATATTTTTTTTAGATCTGATATCACTTTAATAATTTTATCAATTTATATAAATAAATCGTTATAAGGTACAATTTTTTGGTTGAATGTTGATATTAATTAAGATAATATAAATCTTATGTATCTCATATTAAAATCGGATAAAATTAACAAAATTAATATAATAAGTTGTGACTATTAACATAATCTAATTAAAGTATTACAATCAACCAAAATTTAATATGAGAAACATAATATAAACATATTTTTTATTATGCAAATTAATATCATGATTCCCGACTATTATAGTGTAATTAAGGAAATATTCAAATCAACAATAATTCAATGTAAGAGAGAGAAGAAAATCAAACACTAAGAGATTTCTTGTAAGAATGCAAAAGAAGTCATGCAACATTTAAACCCACTATGCATAATTTCATTTTAATTTCGATTTCAAATGATTAATACAAAAGATTTATATGTTATAAAAAATTATTTAATATGTAGAAAAGTCCGGTCTGTTACCTTTAACAGCAAATAGAAAAACGAATAAACTAATTAATTCATTCAAAATTTAATATTATAAGATTTTGACCAAATTAATTTTTTTTTTAAAAATCATAAAGAGCAAACTTATAGTATCCATGGAGCATGGAATAATTCAACGTTAGAAATATTGAAATGAAATGGTCATATTAGTAGAAGCATAATTGTTTATAGAGGTTTTCTCTTATTCTTTTGTCTAATTGTTTATAGAGGTTTATTCTTTCTTTTATAGATTTTCTTTTTAATAGGTTGCCTCTTTACATTGATGCCTGATGGAAGTTCTCTTACATTTCTTAGGTTGATAGGTCACATTAAAAAAAAGGGAAAATTGCCAAAATAGTCTCTTAACTTTTACTTTATAAAATAGATAGAATAGTCCTTCAACTAGCCAAGAAATGGAACCACCATAAAAAGATAAATTTCACATACACCCCTAAAGTTTACTTATTTTTACATACCCTACGAAGTTTAAAATTGAAATAAATTAATTTGAAGAAAAAAACTTCAAAACAATTTTTAAAAATGAAACATTATTTTTAACAAAAAATCTTAAAATACTACTTCTTCCATCTTTCCTTTTTCACTATTACCCACCCAAAAACCACCTAAGCGCCTCCCCACCCACGAGATGCCAATGCCACCCACTAAAAATCAACTACTCTTTTTAAAAAAGTTGGCCATAAAGTTTTGTAAAATTTTAAATTAGTTATCTAAACCACATTGTATGTAGAATTTATAGCTCCACCACAAAAGGACTAAGAGAATGATTTTCGAAAAGTTGAAGGACCATTCTGGCTATAAAAAAAGTTGAGGGACTATTTCGGCTAAAGTAAAAAAGTTGAAGGACTATTTCGACGATTTTCCCTAAAAAAAAACACTTCAAATTTTGTTTTTATATATTTTGAAAATAGTGGCACGTCTAATCATGAAGCTAGTATGAAATCAATCACACATACCCTATTAAAAGAGAGAAAGAGGAGCAATAGTAGAAAGAAAAGGAGTATGCAAATTGTGTTGGAATTATTAAAATTAGTGGTTATATATATATATATCCAAAAGCATTATGCCTGGTTGAGAAGTTCCGTGACTTTTCACAATTCTAAATACTTTTGAAATCCCATTTTGTTAAAAAAAGAAAAAAAAATTCAAAAAACATCAAATTTGATATGAAAAGTTGTACCTTCTCACAATTCTTCATGCTTTTGAATTCTCATTTTTTTTTAAAAGATAAAATATAAAAGCACCAAGTTTGATCGGTAAAAAGTTACACCTTTTTAAAATTCATACTTGTAAAATTAAATTTATTAACAAAAAAAAAAAAAAGAAGAACAAAGAAGAAATGGACACGTGGAGGCCTCTTGAGTTGGAGGCCTCCATTATACTTATATTAAAGATTATGTGAAACCTAAATTGCATTAGGCTATAGGATCAAGGACAATGATTCTTAAGGGATAAATAGAGGATTTTTAAATCAGTAACACATCATCTAAATGCATAATCAAAGGTGAGATATTTGCCAAATCATCATCCTCCTTGATAATTAATTAAATTTAAAAAATCATTGTCATTTTAAAAAATTAATCAAATTATTTTAGTTATTAAGATTCATACTATTTAATTAAAAAATATATGTAATTGATTTCATGCAATAAATAAAAAAATATAACAAAAATTTTAGAAAGTCATTGAATTAGAGTAACATAACATTAGAATTATCATTACATTTTTGTAAGTATTTATTTATTTTTTCTTATACTTAAACTTAAATTTGTTATACAAATAAAATAACAATTGAAAGTACGAAATTTTGAGTGTTAAAAGTAATAAAATAGTGATGCGGATAAAATCTAACCCTTAATTTAAGTACATAGTAAGGTGTCACTCATTTAGAGCAGTAAATGGAAGATCCTTCATTTACCCCTAAATGGAAAGGATCCTTGTTCAAACATATATAAACATTTACATAGTGTAAATTAATTAATTTGGGTATTACCATTCATATATATCTTTTACAAGATCTTTTCAAAATAAAACAACTTGTTTTTGTGATTTATCTTTTGTTCTCTTCGGTACTAAGTAGAACATGATTTGTCTGTTTTTTTCGCGTCAAATCCTCGACCCTAGTGGACTCAAACTTGCAAAAGAAAATCTCACCTAGTGTAATTTTCATTTGGACAAAAAAATGATTGAATTCATGACATCCATTCTTTTATAGTACGGTCCTCCTCAATTGAGGGCCCACAAAAAATATGAAGATTCAAAAAACAAAAAGAAAAACAAAATATCTTGTATGTGTGTGTGGTCGTGGAGTTTTTGGAATTGAATTGGGCATGTGACGCAATTCAAGTAGAATACAAGTCTTATAAAAAGGACATTAGTCCTTTTCTTGGGTCACATATGCGTAAAAATAATAGCGTCGCTCCAATTTTAGGGAAGATATTAATAATTTTATGTTTTGATCCGACGGTAAATTTTATTTCGTTTGCAGTAAAATTTTAATATAATATTCTCGACAGTGTGGGTTATATTCTGTATGATCAAATCATTATATTCTCAAATCATTATACTTGTGATCCAAGTTATTTTGTAAGTTACTGCTTTGTTATTTCACTTTTGGTAGTGAGTAGGGGCATGTTCGAATTCCAAGTGTTCATTGAAAACTCATTTTATTCTACTCATTACATCCATTGATAATAAAATATTTCTGGATTAGATCTCGTGGTTTTTACTTTTCATATTAAAGAGGTTTTTCACGTAAAAATCCTACGTGTTCTGTAATTTTTGATTTTATTATTTGATTTATTTATTATTTGGATCTACCCTACAATTTATTCAAATGGTGAAAAAATTTTCGTAGGTGATTATTCCAATTGCATTATTCTTGTATTTTCTCAATCAGTAGTATCATTACGAGGTTATACCTGTCTCTTATTTACATCTAGATGTGTATAAGAGACAGATAATATAGTAAGATGATTAGTTTCGATGACCCTAACTATCATTAATGGAAGGGAAAGATGAAAGAAGTTACACTTATCGGTATCTTTCACAATGAGAAACCCTAATCCTTGTCAGATTTGGATTAAATTTTTGAGTAAGAGATGATTTGTAGTATCATTCGCCAGTGTACGGGTAGATGATAATGTTTTGAATCAAATCACCAATTACAAACATGCTAGAATCTTGTGCAAGAAGTTTGAGTCCTTGTATGCTTCAAAATCAAGTAATAACAAGTTGTTCTTACTGAAACAGGTTATGTCTCTTATACACATCTAGATGTGTATAAGAGACAGGTGAAAGAGTTTCAAGGGTGTAGAATTCATTATAAATGGCAACGGTGTCAGATTTGAGGATGAGATTATGAGAAGAGACAATTGCTGAATACTCTACTGGATTCTTGAGAAAAAAAGCATGTCACATTGATAGAATTCTACTCTTGGTTCATTATCACATTGAATTATCTGAAGAGTTGAGATGAAGAAACAGACAAGTCATCAATGTGAATAGTCCAAGGTCTTAATTACAAATCCAATCATCTAGAAACAGAAACAGAGATAAAGGAGAATGGAACGAAGGTAAAAGTAGGGGCAAATCAAAATCAAGGTATGAGAATTAGTTGAGTGTCATCATTGTGGAAATAAAGGACACATCGAGAAAAATTGCACAAGTTGAAAAGGAAAAACAGAGGTAAACAAGTAAAGAAGAATATTGACAGTGATAATCGTGTAACTACCACTACTACCGAGGATTTGGCGATTGTCTGGAATGAAAATTTGAGCAATGTTGCAAGTGATGAATCACATTTGGTTGTCAACAGTGGTGCCTGCTTCCATGTAAATCAAGGAAGGATTTTTTCACATCTTATACTCTTGGTGACTTTAAGATATTGAAAATGGTCAATAATGGTCAATCGAGGGTAGTTGGCATAGGAACTATTGTATTAAAGACCTGTATTCGAATGACTTTAGTTTTTAGAGATGTCAAATATACACTGGATGTTCATCTGAATCTAATTTCAACTGGTGTATTATATGATAAGGGTTATATTAATATCCATGGTAATGGGCAGCGCAAGATGACCAAGGGTTGTTTGATTATGATTTGTGGACTTGGTCCAAAGAAGAGTTTGGACTTGTACTGGACCAAGGCTTCCGTGTACATTGATAATGTCCATGCAGTTGAAGATAGTGCCTCTTAAGAGCTATGGCACAAGAGGCTTAGCCACATTAGTGCAAAAGGACTTAGTTGTTTGGCCAAGAAGAATTTACTTTTCGAGTTGAAAAATTGCTAAATTAGAAAGGTGTCTGCCTTGCTTGGTAGGGAAACAAAATAAGTCCTTTTCAAGGGTATTCCTCCAGCCCATAAAAAAAAGGAAGGTTCAAAAAACAACAAGGGAAATAAATCCGGTATATGTTTGTGGTCGTGGAGTTTTTAGAATTGAATTGGTCATGTGACCCAATTCAAGTACCAATACAAGTTTTATAAAAAGGACATTAGTCCTTGTCGTGGGTCACATATGCGTAAAGAAAGAACAAAGGCAATAGTAGTATTGCTCCAATTTTAGGGAAGATATTAACAACTTTGTGTTTCGATCCGACGGTGAATTGAACTTCGTTTGCTGTAAAATGAGTTTAGTATAATATTCTCGACAGTGTGGGTTACATTCTGTATGGTCAGATCATTATGTTCTCTTGTCTATTGATTGGACTTTTATACTTGTGATTCAGGTTATTTTGTATTACTGCTTTGTTATTTCACTTCTGGTCGTGAGTAAGGGCATGTTCGAATTCCAGGTGTTTATTGAAAAATCATTTTGTTGTACTCATTGATCCGTTGCTAATGAAATATTTCTGGATTTGGTCCCGTGGTTTTTACTTTTCATATTAAAGAGGTTTGTTATGTAAAAATCTTGCTTGTTCTGTGCTGTTTGATTTTGTTATTTGATTTATATATTATTTGGATCTACCCTACAATTTATTCAAATGGTGAAAAATTTTTCCTAGGTGATTATTCCAATTGCATTATTCTTGTTTTTTCTCAACAAGTAGTATCAAAGCGGGGTTATACTGCTCGGGATTTTTTACTTGAATAAAAGTAGAATCCGATTATAGTAGGATGATTAGTTTCGATGACCCCCCCTAACTATCATTAATGGAAGGGAAAGATGAAAGAAGTTACACTTATCGGTATTTTCTAATGAGAAACCCTAATCCTTGTCAGATTTGGATTAGACTTTTGAGCAAGAGATGGTTTGTAGTATCATTCGACAGTGGGTAGATGATAATGTTTTGAATTAAATCACCAATAACAAACATGCTAGAACCTTGTGCAAGAAGTTTGAATCCTCAATAACAAGTTGTATTATTGAAACAGGTTATGAATTTGAAATACAAAAAAGAATATTCTATTGCTGATCACGTGAATGAGTTTCAAGGGTGTTTTGACCTGCTATCTGGCAAGGGTGTCAGATTTGAGGATGAGATTATAGGATTTTGGTTGCTGAATACTCTACTAGATTCTTGGGAAAATTTTCGTGTCACATTGACTAATTCTACTCCTGGTGGTGTTGTGACCTTGAATTATATGAAAAGGACCATTTTGAATGAAGAGGTGAGATGAAGAATGCAAGAGGCATCGATTTCATAGTCCAAGAAGTGTTAATTACGGAAAATCGAGGGAGAAGCGAAAATAGAGATAAAGGAGAATCCAACAGAGGTAAAAGTAGGGCAAATCAAAATCAAGGTATGAGAATCTTGAGTGTCATCATTGTGGAAATGAAGGACACATCAAGAAAAATTGCACAAGCTGAAAAGGGAGAATAGAGGTAAACATGTAAAGAAAATAGTGACAGTGATGATCATGTAGCTACCACTACTATAGAGGATTTGGCGATTGTCCGAAATAAAAATTTGATCAGTGTTGTTAGTGATGAATCACATTGGGTTGTCAACAGTGGTACATGCTTCCATGTAATATCAAAGATGGATTTTTCACATCTTATACTCTCGGTGACTTTAAGATATTGAAAATGGTCAATAATGGTCAATTGAGGGTAATTGGCATCGGGACTGTTGTGTTGAAGACCTGTAATGGAATGACTTTGGATTTTAGAGATGTCAAATATACACCGGATGTTTGTCTGAACCTAATTTCAACTGGTGTATTAGATGAATAAGGGTTATATTAATACCTATGGTAATGGGTAATACAAGATGACCAAGGGTTGTTTGATTATGGTTTTTGGAAAGAAGAGTTTGGACTTGTACTGGACCAAGGCTTCCGTGTACATTGATTATATCAATACAGTTGAAGATAGTGCCTCTTAAGAGCTATGGCACAAGAGGCTTAGCCATATTAGTGTGAAGGGATTTAGTTGTTTGGCCAAGAAGAATTTACTTTTCTAGTTGAAAAATTGCTAAATTAGAAAGGTGTGCGAATTGCCTGGTAGGGAAACAAAATAAGTCTTTTTCAAGAATCAGTATATTTAGAAAACTCAAATTTATTATCCGTTGATAATGAAATATTTCTAGATTGTCCCATGATTTTACTCCATATTAAAGAGGTTTTTGAAATCGAAAAGGAAAATAAAAAGATGTGTTTGTGGTCGTGGTTTTGGAATTGAATTGGGTGTGTTTAGAATACAAGTTTTTAAACAATTAGTGTTCAAACGTTTGTAGTAAAATTTCGTATAATATTCTTGGGTTGATGGAGGAAGAAATTAAGTGTTTATTGAAAACTCATTTTATTGTATTTGATCCGTTGATAATGGAATTTTCTGGATTAGATCCCATGATTTTTACTTTTCATATTAACAAAGATTTTGATATTTGATTTATATACTATTTGATCTACCTACAATTATCAAATGATGGAAAAATTTTCCTAGGTGATTATTTTGCATTATTCTTGCTTTTTCTCAACAACTAGTATAGGGGTTATGAATTTTTACTTGAATAAATGTAGAATCCACTTATAGTAGGATGATAGTTTTGAGACCCTAACATCATTATTGGAAGGAAAGATGAAAGAAGACGCTTATCGGTATTTTCTAATCAATCCTTGACCCTTCAGATTGAACTTTTGATCTTGGCAAAATGGTTTGATGTTTTGAATCAAATCACCAATAACAGGACATGCTAGAACCTTGTGCAAGAGTTTGAGTCTTGTATGCTTCAAAATCAAGCAATAACAAGTTGTTTTCAGTTATGAATTTAAAACAAAAAAAATTCTATTTTATCACGTGAATAGTTTCATTTTCGACAAGGGTGTCAAATTTGAGTGAGATTATGGGACTATTGTTGCACATGCTCTTCTAGATTCTTGGAAATTTTTCATGTCCTACTATTGACCTTGAATTTATGAAGAAGACAATTTTGAATGAATAGGTGAGATGAAGATAAGAGGCTTGACTTCGTCCAAATGTTAATTTTGAAAAATCGGGAAGAAGTACAGAGATAAAGAAGACAGAGGTAAAAGTAAGGCATCTGGATATTGTTATGATGAATTTGACTATAGATTTTATGATTTGACTTCTAAGAAACTTGTGAGAAGTTGTGATATTATTTTCGTGGAGGATTGACCATCAAAGATATTGACAAGGGAGAAAAGTCAGAGTCTACGAGTACTGATGGCCTGGTAGATTTAGATATAATTCCTGCTTTTGTAACACGTGTGCTCGGTGTAACTGATGATGAAAATCATGATGAGATACGATATCAGGATGATCAAGGTGAGAGTGATATTGACTATGCTGATGAGGGTAGATGATCCTAATGGTAGAGTTAATAAACCTGAAGTTCTACTAAAGAGGTCGACAAGGGCTAAAGTTCTCTTGACTCGTTATTTATCAAATGAATACGTACTCCACACTGAAGGAGATAACCAAAGAATTACAATTAGACCATGGAGAGTGAACAGAAGACAAAGTGGGTTGATGCTATAGATGACGAGATGAAATTACTGCATGGCAACCAAACATTTGAACTGGTAAAACTACCGAAGAATAGAAAAATTTTGAAAATTCAGTGGGTTTACAAATTAAAAATGAAGAAGGCTCTTCACTTCTACGGTACAGAGCTAGATTGGTGGTCAAGAGTTTCAGTCAGAAGAAGGGTATTGACATTATGTAAATCTTCTTTCCTGTTGTGTAGATATCTTCCGTCCAGGTAGCACTTGGTTTGGCAACGAGTTTTGATATTGAGGTGGAGCAAATTGATGTGAAAACTGCTTTCCTTCATGGTGAATTGGAGAAGAAAATTTACATATGGAATCACCGGACGATTTTGTGGTGAATGGTAAAGAAAATTTAATCTGCAGGTTGAATAAGAATTTGTATGGCTTAAAACAAGCTCTTAGGCGGTGGTACAAGAAATTTGAATCAGTGATGATACAACAAGGGTACAAGAAGACTACTTCAGACCACTGCATATTCGTACAGAAGTTCTCTGACAATGACTTCATTATTTTACTACTTTATGTTAACGACATGTTGATTGGTGGTCAAAATTCTGATAGAATTGACAGGTTAAAGAAAAACTAAATAAGAGTTTTGCTACGAAATACTTGGAACCAGGAAGACAAATTCTTGGCCTGTAGGTTACTTGGGATAGAGTGGCTAAGAAATTATTTTTGTCTCAACAAAAGTACGTAGAAAAGGTACTCCAACCGTTTTGTATGGATAAAGTTAAAGTGGTAAGCACTCCTCTCGCTATGTACTTTAGGCTTAGCATTGGACAGGCTCCGTCTAGTGATAAAGAGAAAGAAGACATGAGCAACGTGTTCTTTATGCATTGACAATAGGAAGTTTGATAAATGCAATGGTTAGCATTATGCCAAACATTACCCATGCAATTGGTATTATTAGCTGATTTTTTAAAAATTTGGGTAGAGTGGATTGAAATGCTATGAAGTGAATTATGAGATATCTCCGGGATACATTGACTTTGAAACCGTATTTGAGACTGGTATACCGATTCTTTGTAGTTATACAGATTCATATATAGTTGGAGATATTGACACAAGAAAGTCTACTTTAGGGTACCTGATTACATTTGTAGGTGGAGCTATAACGTGACATCAAGATTGCAGAAAATTGTTGCATTGTCTTCGACTGAGGCAAAGTTCATAGGTAGTACTGAAACTTGCAAAGAATTGTTTTGGATGAAAAAGTTCATGCATGAACTCAGTTTTACTCATAGGCAGTATGTATTGTATTGTGATAGCCAGAGTGCTATTAATTTAAGCAAGAATTCAACTTTTCACAGGAGATCTAGTCAGCACATTGATATGCAGTATCATTGGATACGGAATCTTCTAGACTCTAAGGCAATTGAGTTTGCGAAAATCCATACAGATGAAAATAGTTCAGATGTCTTGACGAAATTTCTGACAAAAAAAAATTATAGATTTGTCGTTTGGTTGCCGATTTGGCAAATACCTCCAATTGAGTCGGAAGAGGAATTTATTGCGGGAAAACTCAATTGAGGTGCCCACAATAAAAGGAAGATTCCAAAAACAAAAAGAAAAATAAAATACTTTGCATGTGTTTGTCGAAGTGGAGTTTTTGGAATTGAATTGGGCAGGTGACCCAATCCAAGTAGAATACAAGTCTTATAAAAAGGACATTAGCCGTTATCTTGGGTCACATATGTGTAAAGAAAGAACTAAGGTAGCAGTAATGCCACTCCGACTTTAGGGGAGATATCAACAATTTTGTTTTTCAATCCAACGGTAAATTTTGTTCCATTTGCAATGAAATTTTAGTATAATATCCTCGTCACGGTATGGGTTATATTCTATACGATGAGATCATTATTTTCTTTTGTCTATTAATTAGACTTTTATACTTGTAAATCAGATTATTTTGTACTACTGCTTTATTATTTCACTTTTGATTCTGAGCAGAGGTGTGTTTGATTTCCAAGTATTTACTGGAGTTTTGTTTGGCTGTACTTATTGATCCATTGGTAGTAAAATATTTTTAGACTAGGTCCTGTTATTTTTACTTTTCGCATTGAAGGGATTTTTCACATAAAAATTTTGTGTGTTTTGTACGTATTGATTTTGTTGTTTGATTTATTTACTGTTTGGATATGTTCTACGATTTATTCAAATGGTGAAAAAATATTCCTAAGTGATTATTCCGATTGCGTTATTCCCGTTTTTTTTCCAACATCTTTTATTCCTTCCTTTGTGGTTAAATATTAATTTGAGTTTCCCCTTGGCCTTTAGTGCAATTAAAAAATAAGAAAGCCGGAAAAACCTTCCAATTATGAACTACGACGAGTAAGAAGACGCCATTCAATCTTTTCTCTTTCGTATGATGCCATGCAAGCAAGGTAAACCGATGTTTGTTGGGTAAGATAGCGCTTCGGGTTAGTTCTCAACACCTTTTTGAAAGCTATTTATAATTTTTTAAATAGTAAATTATTCTTTTCTAAAACATTTATAGATAAAAATTAAAAAAATAATTTTGTTTTTTATGTTTAAATAAATTAAAAGCAATTTTCAAAAACAACTCTGCACTTACTCTTTTTTTGACAGTTTGTAACTTGTCATAAGATCTTGAGAACAAGGTCTTCATATAGTTGGTTTCGTTCACGACAGGGGCAGATTTAGGGAGACGGGAATTATAAAATTTTATCTTTTAAAATTTTGAAAATTTAATTTTTATTTTTATAAAATTTATATTTCGACCTCTTAAATTTTTTAGAGAAATATAAATTAGCCTTAATAACTATGTGACTATTAAGTTTTGCCCCCTCAAGATACAATTCTTGCGTCCGCCCCTGGTTCACGGTAGCTATGGAGAAAAAAGATTAATTTTTTTTTTCTTTTAAGATTGTTGTTATAAATTTTTTATTTTATTTTTATCAGTAGGTGTAAAATGTAGTGAAAAGCTTTCTTTGTTTAACCACAAAGACGGAGAAAAAAAGTGAAGGAAAAATGTAGTGGAATAGTATATGATTTTGCATCAACATCTCTAGGTCTTTTTCAGTATTCCCACGAAATATATATTCTATCCTTTCACAAGGAATGCAAAGGTTTAATGTCACCGTCTCGACTTTATACACGCAACTTCACCGTGTCGCCGCAGGCCACCACGACCACACCAACAGGACGAAATATTTTTTTAAAAAAATATTTATATAAATTTAATTTTAATTTTATTTATAAAATTTATGGTTAAATTAAATTTTATATTATATTAATTTATATTATTTATTTCATAAAATTAAATCTATATCATTAAAACTATAAATAAGAGTAAAAATTCGAATTTACATAAATATCACCCCTCTTTTAGAGCCAACAAGTGGAGTGGATTAATCCTCAATTATCCCATGATGAAAACATGCACCTACAACTTTTTTTATGACCTTTCACAGCAACACATTTCCGCTTCATTGGTTCAATAATTCAAGGCCGGCCACTACATCAATTGTTAAGAAATTTTGTCCATTAACCAATTGATTGGACCATTTATTACTATTATTTATTTTTTTTTTTGCTTGAATAACTGAAATAGGGAAGTGGAAAGGAGAGTGAATAGTAAAGAATTTTTTGAGAGTTGCATGTCACTAATATAAGGAGTAAGTCTTGACTACTTAGTACTCTACAATACAAAGTAAATATAATAATGTTGAGATAACTGAAAAATAGAAGATCTTGTTACTTTTTAATCATCAAACGATTTGAAAAAATTACTCCAGATTATAACACTCTGGCTATGTATATATGTACCTGTGGTATGTTTTGTCCTAGAGAAAGAAGATAACTTACCCTTCTTTAACTTTATTTTAACCAAAAAAAACCAACACAATAGCCAGATGGACTCTGTTTATTGAATGGAAAGAAGTTGATTGTAAATAGTATTATTGTAATCCTCGTTCTAATGTCACAATATACTAGCAAATATCAAATATCAATTATGTTGACTTAATGTGAGTGATATTTAATTTAATTTATTTTTTGGGGTGATAGGTTCTTGATGTGAATAATCAATGGTGAATAATTGAAGCAAGCCCGATTGCCGAAATGTACTTGCTTATTATTCAGTTCACACACTCTTCATAACCGACCCCCAACTATATTCATCATAGCGTTTTCTTCGACGTTCAGAATTTGAATATGTACCATCAACTCCACATATTGATAAAAGATAGACATGAAAAGGTTTTCAGAAAAATAAATAAATAAAGATCAAAGCAACACTAAATTATCTTTTTATTTATTTTTTGTTTTTTCTTTTTTTTTTTAATAAAAAAATTTTAAAAAATTATAAATTATCATTATTTTTCAAAATCAACATAAATTATCGACACATATATTAACAGTTTAGTTCTTACGTATCGCCCACCCATGGATAAGGAACACAGGGCAGCACTTGCATGTTCTCTGTGCATGAACAAATATTATTATTATTATTTAAATAAAATGTCTCATTATTCGTTCTTGTAACGTGAGTGGATAGATATTTATGCTATCATGTTGAGCCGATGGACCACATTTGATGGATTATTTTTTTTGGGTGAAAATTATGGGTTGGAGATATGTCTTGGAAAAGTTTTGTCGGCACATGTAATCAGGCACTAATACATCCAACCATGTTGGAATGTGGATAAGACCTGTTCTTTTTGGATGATTCGGCATTCAATTTTGAGGTTTTACGACATGAAATGAAATGCTTCCTTTGTTTGGTAGAATTATGCGTGTTTATCTGTTGGTTTGTCAACAATTTAATTAAAAATTTTACATTTTTTTATTTTTTTTTTTGGTAGAAGAAAATTAAAATTAAATTAAACTAAACTTTTTTTGATTGGTTGGTTGGTTGGTTGATTAAATTGTTTTTATTAATTTAAAAATTAAGTATAGAATTAAATACAAAACAAATTAAATTAATAAACAAAAACTTAAACTACTAAAACTAATATTAGGAACTAAAAAATAATTTTAAAGTATAAAATTTAGTTTAATTTAAAATGAAATTGTAGTTATTAAAAAAAAAAATAAACCTAATAAAATAAAAAAGTTTTTATTGACTTTCAATAACCAAATTAAATCATATACAGTAAGATTTGTTATTCTATTTTCACAACAAGATTATTTAAAAACTAATTTAATTTGATTCGATCGATTTATTCGATTAAATCAAATTATGAACATCCCAGGTAGAATGGTAGATAACCACACTTTTGTATTCAAGCTCAATGTGTAAGTATCTAAAATCAAGAACATGATTAAGTTTGTGTTAACTTATTCGTAATTTTACAATCGTTAAAATAAGTGAAAAAGTAAAATATCTCAGAATTTTTTAATCATTCATCAGTATAAAATACCTATTTTGTACCGTGAAGTTTTTGTTACCGAGGATGCATACATACTAAAAAAAAATGTATACCAAAGACATGGTTGATGAGGCACGAGTGACCCCTATCAATTATGCAAAAGGCTTTATTCATTAGATATAATGTTTTAAGAAGATTATCACATTTCCTTTTCATTTTAGATATTGTTAGAAGATTGCTGAACGTCTACTCCAAAAGATTAATAAAAACAAAAAATTTCTTTGCTGTATGTGGATTGCAATAAAAAAAAATTTCCCTTAAAGAACATTATCTAACTACTACTTTTTCCCTATTTCAGTAGAATATACAATGAATTTGCACATTTTAGCATGATATTCTTGCATTCCCAATTCACGTAAGAGAAAGATCCTGACAATTATGTATTTATATTGACACTAAGTGATCAATTTTGACGAGTGATAAAACGCTTGATGTTATTGATCAAATTATTAAAGGAAAAAGGGGTAAATGGTGGTTTTTAACAAAAAAAGATAAAAGGGCCCACTACTTGGTGTTTTCTATCATCATAGGAAGCATATTTCTGATAAGGTAAATATTTAGGTAGATCCGATTTTTTATTTCATTTGTAAATTTTGTGATGTGGATTAAATTTTAGAGAATCTATTACATCAGTTGATGTAAGTAAGATTTTTTAAGATTTAATTCTGACCACAAGATGTATAAATGAGATTAAAAATCGAATCTACCTAAGTATTTCTTCCTGACAAAACGTCATAAATTTTTAGGGAGGATAAATTGGGACAAAATGAATACCTCACCCTCAAGTCCTACGATGTTTTGAAAAGTTACGTTCTGGCTTTTGAAGGAAATAATTTAAGAACTTTTCAGAAAATTGTTAAAAAAAAATTTGCAAAACAGCTGACTGATCAAAACTGAAAGTGAGGAAATTTCGATTTACAATGAGATTTCATTTTTGACTTCCCAATTTCTTATTTCTTTATCTCAAAAAAAAAAATGAAAAACAAAAAAAGGTTGTGTTTGGATGGATGAATATGAATTGAAAGAAGGATTTGAAATGTATCGGTTGTGTTTGGATTGATGGATTTGAAGAATAATTTGAAATTTACCCATTTATTAGAGAGATTTGTAAGGTTGAAATGAATGAATTTAAAATTCGTCAAAATTAAAAAGTGTGAAATAAATTATTTCAGATAACTTCAAAATTTGAGCGGATATGAAATTCATTTATTTTGACCTTGTAAATCCCTCCAACAAATGGACAGATTTTAAATTCTTTTCCAAATCTATCGATCCAAACAAAATATTTGAAATAACACGAAATTTGGATGAATTTCAAATGTACTTAGTTAACCATTAAAATTACACTATCAATTGTTGATAGATTTCAAATTCACAACTAAATTAATTAATTTGTTTAAATAACTTACCTTATATATTTGAATTTTTAATGAACAACTAAATTAATTCACTTATTATATATTTGAATTTCAAATCAAATCTATTCAAACCCCTTATCCAAACACAATGAAAGAGAATATGCATAACAAATGAACAGCAATAGATATATGTTCTAGAAGGGCTATTTCATGATTCTTTGAAATTGGGAAAATCGCCAAAATAGTCCCTCAACTTTTTCACTTTAACCAAAATAGTCTCTCAATTTTTTTTTTTTTTAGCCAGAATAGTCCTTCAACTTTTATTTTTTAAGAAAAAGGGATTTTATGGTAGAGCCAACATAAAAACCTTTTTCTGTTTTTTATAACATTCAGATACACCCCCTAAAGTTTACTTATTTTTTACATAACCCCTATATAGTTTAAAATGGAAAAAACAAGAAAGAAATTAATTTGAAGGGGTAGGCCTTTTAAGTTAAATTTTTTTTAAAAAATGAAACTTTATTTTTTTACCAAAAAAAAATTTAAAATCCTAATTCTTCCTCTTCTCTTTTTTCCAGCCGAAACTATCACCAACCTAACTCTAGAACCACCCATTCAGCCACCCAAGCGCCTCCCCCACCCACGAGATACCAACTGCCACCCACTAACGCTACTGCCAGATCCCCTCAGTCAACCACTAGGCTTTTTTTTATAAAAAAAGTTGGCCATAAAGTTTTATAAAATTTTAAATTAGTCTAATGTGGGTAACTAAACCACAGGGGGTGTATGTAGAATTTATCAAAAAAGAAAGAGATTTTTGTGGTGACTCCACCACAAAAGGACTATCTTAGCTAAAAAATAAAAGTTGAAGGACCATTCTAGCTACAATAAAAGTTGAGGGACTATTTCGACAAAAGTAAAAAAATTGAAGGACTATTTCGACAATTTTCTCCTTCGAAATTTTCAAGGCGATGAAATTTGCTTACTATTTAAGAACCAAAGATCCATTAAATGTGTTGGGGCATCTCTCCATTTGTTTGACGTAGAACGTCATGAGGCATTATCAAATTCTGGATTTTTTTTTTTTTGGTTGTTGGGGGAATGGGGGATGGGTGGGGGATTCAATTATTGAACATTGAAAATGTCACGATTAATTATGAAATTCCGACAGTATTAGAAAATCACATTTACAAGACGACTTTGAGATGGTCCATACCGCTGCTTAGGAGTTGTCAAGGGCTAGGGAAGAAACACTGAATCAATAATTAAGCATCGAAAATCATTTTTAAACCACAAACTATCACTAGTTAACACAATTTATGTAACAAAGTTATATTAAATCATCAATCCTAATTTTAAATACTTAATTAAAAAAATTTAATTTCTTTAATAAATTTAATAACACTTCAATAATCTTTATTGTTTTGTATAGAAATACTAAGTACTACCAGAATTGGAAAGTCATTAGATTCCTTTACCCAATGAATTAGTATAATTCCGGCATTTTCGCCGAGTTAGAGGATGGTGTTGTGTTACCGAGTCTACCAGATTATGGGGTCATATATCAAGACTATTATCTTATTTCTTAAAATAGTATTACATATGTTCCATTAAAACTGTGGTTGTTTGACTTTTTTTAGTTAGTGTATTAAGTTTTGGTACATCAATTATGTTTAAATTTCTTTAAATTTTTCAAAATATTAAATTTACATATATTAATATTTGATATAAATTTCACTTCTCTTAAAGAAATTTTACTAAAAAATAAATAAATATATATAAATTCTTCATTAAAAAATTACTCTATTTGACTCAAAAATTCAAATTGCGAATCACAAATTGGAAGGGAGTACTTAGTTTCTAGGATTTGCCTATAATCTGTAGTATTGGTTAAGTAGAGAAATTTTTTAAATGAATAAGATATATAGCATATATAATATTATATACTTCTTGATCCATGAAGTTCGATATCACTCACTTAAAATGATGTGGGATGATGTGTGGTTTGATAAATCAAGTTTAGGTAAGAATTTCGAGATAAGTGATATATTTAATAGTTTATAAAAAATTGGTTAGAAGAAAGTGACCGCAACTTTGTGCCAATTTATAGGACTTTCTTTCTTGTCATTAAGGAAATCGTGATTTATCTTCAAGTAACGATCTTTAACTTAGGCACTTTTTTCGCAAGTTGGCATATACTGTATTACATCTTTTGCCTTTCTTGGCAATTGGTACATTAATTAAGCTGGAATTTGGTATGGAACTCTAAATGTGCAGCTTAAAAATAAAATCTCCATCTTCCAATTATTATTTTTGTCTATATACAGAGAAGAACTAAGATTAACAATTTGGGACGCCTCAACCAAAAGGGATGAAAGATCGAAACAAATTCCCAAGGAGATACGTACGGTGTATTAATCTAAATGGACGCCAATTTTGTTCAATGCAAGTAAATAAGTACTTGATGTATAATGTCACTGATTCGAATCTTATAACGAACAATTATTTGAAATGTTCGATTAGTGCTAGTATATATTTTTTTGATACATGAACTTTTACATTATTTGACATATAATGTAACGTAGATTTTATTGGTAATTAACTCAAGTCAATTTCTAGCGAAGAATCGAGTTTTTTTCTTTTTTAAGTTATATTTTTGCTCTCAAATAGCAGCTGATCCTTTCTATCCTATCCTTTCGTAGTACAATATATTAACGGGGAATTTTACTGTTTCTTTTAAGAAATTATTTTCTTAATTTTTAAAAAATTATACAAAACAAGCTTTTAAAACACATGATATTGAACTGTATTAGTATTTAAAATTCGTTATAAGATTCGAATCAGTGACATTATACATCAAGTACTTATTTCTGTCTCTTATACACATCTAGATTCTTAAGAGACAGCATATAAATAGCAACTAACTAAGTATATTTGTGTAAAGATCCACGATTTCAATTTTTTTCTTGTTGGAGATCAATGGATTTTGAATAGCAAATCATGCAAATGACAAAGCTCCCAATTCCAAGTAGCCAATGAAAACGTTGCCTTTTTTTTTTTTTTTATAAGAAAAAATTTAAGGTGATTAATAAGTTATCATCTTTTTTTTTCTAAAGTAAAAATAGTTCATATTTAAGTGATTTACAACTATTCTTATTGATCGTGACCAAATAAAGCACTGAGCAACAAGACATTAAAAATAACAAAAATCAAATTCAAAATTTTTTATATACCCTAATAGTCTTTTTTATTTCTAAAATAAAGACTATTGGCGAAAACCTTTGCCTTGTTTAGTGTTTAAATAGCTCCCAAAAACTGGTTTGTTGCCATGTAAACACTCTGAAAAAACACTAGTACAATTTATTCTGAAAATTTTTTTGCTACTTATTTTGCATATGTGGAGTAAGAATTACAGAACATGATTAAAATTATTTTAACGATTGTTATATCCACTTTAAATTATAAAGTGGATAATCAAAACTTCTCGGACTTTGATTAATGCCATCCATTTAAAAAAAGTAATTGCTTAGTCAGCAATCCATAGAATTCTAAGCGGATAAAACCTTACCTGACATTAACCCGAATCCAATCAAAAAAGATAAAAATGTACAAACTACAACACGTGGTAAAACCATAGTGGTCCCAAGAATATACCCAAAGATGCTTAAGCCTTTTATATTTGACATCTGTTACATAATGAAAAGTAAGGACGAACTCGATGAAACGTCGCCGCTTATCGTTTTTGTTATTATGCGCCTCAAAATCACTATAAATACGTAGCCTATTGTAGCGGTGTATATTCATGAAAACTTATTCAAATGTCTCTCCCTCCACCATCTTAGCATAAAATTTCTCTACTAAAGCCACGTTACAACCAGTTAGATGTCTTCTTAACTATTTTTCTCTCTTTTCTTGAATACTATTATTACTTAGTATTTTAATTATCAGCTTCTATAATAATAATTAAATAAAAGATTAAGATTGAACGTTGAAAATCATGTGTGGGATATTAGCAGTTTTGGGTTGTTCTGATGATTCTCAGGCCAAAAGGTTTCGCGTGCTCGAGCTCTCTCGCAGGCAATTCTTGATCTGTCTTTAATTTTATTTTTTATTTTTAGACTATACCATTTTCCATTTTTTTGATGTTAATATTAATTTGTGTTTTAATACGAGTTTTATGAATATTAAGTGCAACAATGGACTAATGTTAGTGACCTTAAACCAACCTTTAAGTGTGGATGTAAATTGAAAGATGTCATAATCATGGACTTCTCCGTCCTCGTCAACAGGGGATGTGAAAACCAGAAACAGTGGAATCGTTATGCAATTATTCTGACTAATGACTTGTCAAAGTCGGACCTAATTTGATTTATTTATTAGAACTACTAGCAAGGAGTAACATGTGGGTCCCATAATTTTTACAAATCAAGATTATTTCTGATTACTGATTATATTTTAGTTTCCGAATTGTAGAACTATTAAAAAAAAAAATTAGATGAAAAATGAATTCAATTAATTTTTTGGATATATATGAGTATGAAATTGAACTGGAAATTTTGTTATGGTAAAAAAAAAAATGCAGACTGAAGCATCGGGGTCCAGACTGGAGTGGACTATATCAGCATGGTGAGGATTGTTATTTGGCTCATCAGCGCCTAGCAATTATTGATCCAGCCTCTGGTGATCAACCTCTATTCAATGAAGACAAAACGATTGTTGTAACTGTGAGTTTGTTAATTGCTTCAGTTTTTAGATGAATAATGTTTTGTTGTTAATTTCTTAATTACCATAAAAGTATAAAATTTTAGGTGAATGGAGAGATCTACAATCATGAGGAGTTGAGGAAGAGTTTGCCTAATCACAAGTTCAGAACTGGCAGTGATTGTGATGTTATTGCACATCTAGTGAGTATTCCAGGCTAATAGTTTCTTGTTTTCATGTCAAGAAATATTTTTTATTGGAATTTGTCCATCTAATTAATTATATTGCCATTTACTAAAAATCCCGATTTTGCAACAAATATCTTCGTATCAGTATGAAGAACATGGAGAAAATTTCGTGGAAATGTTGGATGGAATGTTTTCTTTTGTACTACTGGATACCCGTGATAACAGCTTTCTTGTTGCTCAGGATGTATACAACTGCAATTGGAATCACTTCCAATATATTGGTAAATAAGATGGTTAGTTTTCATCTAGAGTGAATTACTATAAGCTTTAGCCAATTTTTCGAAGTATAAATGTTGAGCAAGGAACCCTTTTTTGTGTTTGGCTTCAGGTTCTGTTTGGATTTCTTCTGAATTGAAAGGTTTGCATGATGATTGCGAAAATTTTGAGGTCTTTCCACCAGGGCACTTATATTCCAGCAAGACTGGTGGCCTCCGAAGATGGTATGACCATCCTTGGTTTTCTGAGGCTATTCCATCAACTCCTTACGAACCCCTTGTATAAGAGGCGTGCTTTCGAAAATGTGGGTACTTATAGCATATCTTAATAAAATTCCTATCTGGGATTATCCTTATGACTGTCTTGAATGTTTAAAATGATCAAGCATGAAAATTTTTTGCTATTTATATGAATGCAGGCTGTGATTAAAAGATTGATGACAGATGTGCCATTTGGGGTTCTGCTCTCTGGAGGCCTAGGATGATGATTCTTCATTAGTTGCTGCTATCACTGCTCGCTACTTGGCTGGTACGAAGGCCGCCAAGCAATGGGGAGCACAGCTTCATTCTTTCTGTGTTGGTCTTGAGGTCAGCTTCACACTTCTATTGTTGAAAAGTCTCATGGTTTCAACATAGTTTTAGTCCTTTTTACCGATTCTTTCTTTATTGAGCAGGGATCTCCAGATTTGAAGGCTGCAAAAGAAGTTTCCGATTATTTGGGTACTGTCCATCATGAATTTCACTTCACTGTTCAGGTATTCATACATGAAGAGCATCTTGACCTTGTTTCTCAGCTCATATCCATTTCTCCTTTACTATTTCTTTATTTTTATTTTTTGCTTTAACTGTTGACACACTTCCTTTTTCCTTGCAGGATGGGATTGATGCAATCGAAGATGTTATCTACCATATTGAGACGTATGATGTGACCACAATCAGAGCAAGCACTCCTATGTTCCTCATGTCGCGAAAGATTAAGTCTCTGGGAGAGTGAAGATGGTCATACCTGGTGAATCTTCTGATAGATATTTGGTGGATATTTGTATTTTCATAAATTACCAAACAAGGAAGAGCTCCACGGCGACATCTTGTCGTAAGGTAATTGGACCTGTTTGGCATCTTGGCTTGCCTGCCTACAGTTCAGAATCAGAACAAAGTTGAACTGATCATCTTCTTCTTCATGTTACAGATAAAGGCCCTTCATCAGTATGATTGCTTGAGAGCAAACAAGGCAACATCTGCATGGGGTTTAGAAGCTCGTGTTCCATTCTTGGACAAAGAATTCATTGATGTTGCAATGAGCATAGACCCTGAGTGGAAGATGGTAGGACAATGAATGCTAAGTATTTTAGACGATGGTTCATAATCATATCAATGCCTTTCTGAATGTGTCCATCTATTTCAGATTAAACCAGGGCAGGGGCGCATTGAGAAGTGGATTCTTAGGAAGGCTTTTGATGATGAGAAGCATCCTTATCTCCCAAAGGTCCCCAGATCATTATAATTTTCCGATTCTTGATCAAGAGATTCTCATCGCTATTTACTTTCACTAACATAGGCTGTTTTATCTACTGCAGCATATACTTTACAGGCAGAAAGAGCAATTCAGTGATGGTGTAGGCTATAGTTGGATTGATGGCCTTAAAGCCCATGCTGAACAGCATGTATGTACTATGATCGTCTTTCACTTCACCCTTGATTTTAGTGCTTTTTCCTTTAAAACTGATTTTATATTATTATATACTACTATGAAGCGGTTGATTGAGAGAGAAATTGTACTTTCAGGTGACGGACAAGATGATGCTTAATGCTGAACATATCTTCCCCCACAATACACCAACCACAAAGGAAGCATACTACTATAGAACAATATTTGAGAGGTTCTTCCCACAGGTACCTTCTTCATTTCAATCGTGATCTTTGAAACTTCAAATAGTGATTTTAATGCAGAACACTTACTTGAAACTGTATCTTCCCTCGTTCAATTGTGTGCAGAACTCGGCCAGCATGACTGTTCCCGGGGGAGCAAGTGTGGCATGCAGTACAGCTAAAGCTATTGAGTGGGATGCTTCATGGTCAAAGTCTCTTGATCCAATTGGCAGGGCTGCTATTGGTGTCCATAATTCGGCTTATGAAAAGCATCATCTCTCATCAGTTGCTAATGGAAATTTGGCAACAAATATGATTGACAATGTCCCACGCATGGTGGGAGTACCCTCGCAGGAGCTCATAATTCAGAGCTAACGTTTCTGAATCCAAGACTGCTTGTTTGTGTTCATGTTATTAGAATATGCAGGATGAGTTTTAGGTTCCCTGCTGTATGAATCAAGTTATTTAGGATGTGTACAATGAATAAAAGCCATATGGCAATTACATAAACCTTAATGCAGTACTGCAGTGCAAAGGTTCAAGATCCAGGTTTTGAGGTTTGTGTACAGTACTGTAGTGTGTAGGTTCAAGTAGCAAGTTTTAAGTTGTGCTACCTGTGTTATCGTAATCTATTAGTATCTATTCGAACGTGTTAGTTTCCTCTGTTTCAGCTACCTATGCAAATAAACAATGAAATATTACTATTGTTCCATCTTGTTTGTACACTGAGTTCTACATTTCTTGAAGCGGAGATTCTATAGGATGGAGTGTATTAAAAAGTACTTGATATAATTTGAAGGATTTTATAGGTTTATTAATGTTTCACGGAAGAATTTTATATGTAAATTTTTAAGATTGAAGATACAGATTAAGAAATTAAAAATTTTACTATATAAATTTTTGAAATTGTAACGGTAGTCTATGATTTCTATGCAAAACTTTGCAAATACCATTCCTCATACAATCAACTTCCAAAATCTTATGTTGGCATGAACCTACAACAAAATCTTTAAGTTGACATGAACCAACAACAATATAACAAATCATAAGATATTACCAAATACAAGTGGGAAAAACAGCGACAAAAAAAAAGAAGAAAAAGAATAGGAAGAAAATATTTAGTTGAATGGTTTTCCTGCCTTCTTTTTACCGCACAAGAAATAACCCGAGGGATCATTCCTTTTTCTGATATACGAAATAGGGGTTAGAAAATGTCGAATCAATTTCTTTGTGATTAAACAGAAAGAATATATTATATCCTTTCAGTCCAACCACCTAATTTTAAATGCACAATATTCTACAAGCAAGAGAGGAAATGCCTTAGCCTCACCTCTCTTGGGGAACAATATTTGAAGGAAAAAATGTGTACAAAGAGAGAAAAGAAAGGCCTAACTGGATATGAGTTAGAAAAATAAGGCAGTATAGAACAGTTGATTCCAAGTATCAGGCAAGCCAGGCAGGCACCAATGGCTACAATCAGCAGAATGGTCAGGATTGGCTCTTTGCTCAGGAGTGAGATCACCACTATAAATGGAAGGGTGAGCATCTTTCCTCATTGCTGAGAGCAATGTAATATCAAGCAAATATGGAGGGTACTTCATTTCCCCCATAACTGTCTTTATAACATCTAGATTCATGTATGATCAGGGTATGTTCCCGGATATGTATTGCCTGTCATTGGTGAAGTTTCTCCATAACAACTTTTGGCTGTTGTTGCTGCACCTGTACTCCAATCACTAGGGCTGCCATTATAAACGTTCAACCATCATTAAGAGCTTTTGATTTTCAAAAAAATTTTATAGTCATTTTAGAATATGTTATTATATTTTAAAAGTTTATACAGTATGATACATCGTAAACACAACATGAGGATTTCGTACTGAAACCATAAAATTCCTGTTTTAGTTTAATTATACAAATACACATCAAATACAGCTATGAAGAAAGTAACAATTGTCAACCAACTTGCTTGCATTACTTTAAAATTAACTTGTCAACTGATTGATCATAAATGTATGCTTTTGATCAGTAGCATTTATAGCGTGTAACAAAGGTGAAGTTGGTATACAAATGAAGCAGTTGACTTGAGAGTAACGCAGAGAGCAAGTAGCAACCAGCATGACCTCACCTTATAGACCGCTGGATTGGTTTAATATTTATTATATTACATATACTATAATTTTATTCACGAGGCTGAGAGGGACAGAAAAAACAAACCAACCTGTGTCGACTACCGACAACTTCACGAATCACAAACCATAAGGTTTCGACATATACATGTGATCATTTTTTTGTATAGTTTTCTTTTTGCTTCACTTTTTTTTACTCTAATCAAAAGCGTAGTCGGAGTATTTGATTACACAGGTCTATTAGGCTTAAATGGGCAAGTTTACGGTTGCATTTAGCTTTAAAATTGGGTCCAGCCTAAAATCTAAAAAGAAATGGGAATTGGTCAATGTTGGAGAGGCCCAAAACGGTTTATGTCGCCAATAATTGAGTTTCACAGTCGTTCAAGTTGTACCGACATTTGGTGATCACAACTATCACAAGATGAGGCCGCCCATGGAAATGAAATTTGGGTGGGCTATTTTTGTATGATTCAAGAAATTTACAATACATATATTTATTTTAAATTTTTTTTAGTATTAAAATCTATATTCTTAGCACAAAACAAATGTCCACTCTTCTCTATTCTGTGTCCCTAATAACAAAGAGAAAATAAACAGAAAGGGATTTGGTATGTGGGAAATGAAAAGTCTTTGGTAGAGTAGTAGAAAAAACATACTTGTAGTGCGTAGGGGAGATACTTTGAAAGAAGACTCTGGTTCTACTCGTATCAACATTTGTATCAACCCATCTGGACCATGTTCTTAGACCTTGCTCAAGTGCAGCCAAACGATCCATATCTTGATACAAACTTCCACCTAATTCCATATAGTCCCACCTACACAATATCATTTATCAGTTGAGAAACAATCATCATTGATCTCATTCATTCTTGGCCTTTCCATATCAAATAAACAAAAACATTCAATAAATACGATTGAAAAAACATTCAATAAAATATAATATTTTATATACATTTTTAAATATAACAGGATCATTTTCTAAGGGACGGTAGAAATTTCCAAATGATTGTTAAGATACCCTTGAAGAGCTCCTTTGTGAGTCCACCAATGACCTGAGTTAAATGACAGCACATCCACACCCCTCCACGCATTTGCATGTCCACTTATGTCATCCAATTTCAGCACTCTTTTACCTTCAACCGAATCTATGTCCACCAAATATGGTGCTCTATAAAACGACACAGATACACCATACTCCTGCAATTCACCACAACATGGCTCCCATCAGCAATATAACAACCACATGAGAAACTAACTCACAACCATTTGATTAAAATGAAATCCAACGCTTACCAAGAACTTGAAGGTTGACAGAGGATCACCCTTCTGAAATTGAGCTGGGGACTGTGGGACCCCGGCTGAAATCATGCAAATTAAAGATTGCCATTGGTTGCGCCCCAGCGAATCACCCACAAACATTACAGTCTTCCCTCTCATTTTTAACAGAAATTCAAGCCCATTAAACCTAGAGCAGATGCAATAACAAGGGTCAGCTCACATCAAAGTTACCTAATTCACTATTGGGCAATTAATCTACATACTAATTCATGCGTATCAGTATCATATACAACTCACCAAGTTGAATAGTAAATATTGTATATTTTTAATAAATTAATGTATCATAAACCAATATTCGTACCACGTGTCAAATATTACCACTAATAAAGTTACTTTTTTTTTTTCTTTGAACATCTAGAAGGATATAATATATTCTGATGTATGGCTGGCTGAGCTCTGATTGTGTTCAAGACCTCGCTGGAAGGATTATATACATCTATGTTATAAGCTCAGTGTTGGCTGGTTTCCAGCGATATTTGAGGTAATCAGAGTCGGGTCGGCCATACATTTGACAGTTGAATTCAGGGTCGATGATAGAACAAGAAGAAGAATATATAGGATAAGTTTCATCACGAACCCAAGAGCCCATAAACAGAGAGCATGAGCTCTGGTTGGCTTGAAGGATTGGCTTTTTATGGTAAGAATGGCGACCATGCTGATTTTTCAAACCAACTAACAAGACAGCCGAGGCATTTATCAAATTGTAACATAACTAAACATAGAACTGTAAAGAACAAGAAGATATAATTCAATAAAGATGCAGATTTTGAGTAATGAAAAGCCATTGCAGAAGCTTTAGCTAGAAAGCTAGGAAAAGAGTAGTAAGCAATAAAAAAACAGCGAAAGGTGGGAGAGGATAAGGAGGGAATTTTTGGGGTGTTTCTTTACAACTTGTAGTTGTATGTTTTCTTGAAATATTTGAATGTAAAGGAGGTGGTGTCGACAAGGGTTCATATCATCTAAGCTTCGACGTTTGACTAATGTTATCTTCACTTGTTTTTTGGTGGACGATTTATAATTTATAAGTATCATCGTAAATATAAGTTATTATAAATAAAAAGAATATGAGATTAATATTATAACTATTAATATAATTGATAAGTAAATAAATTTTATTATTTTTTAATTATTTAAAATTGTGAATTGAATATAAAAGACTTTTTTTCTCTATCTAAACTTTGTTCCAACTCAAAAATAAAAAAAAAAAAAAAATGGGGTTGTGGTGGGGAAGTTGTTGGTTGTATGCATGTGATGGTTGGATATGATGGTTCACGTGTGATAATATGTAGATTAATCACTCTGGCTGGCCATGACGGTGGCTGGCTAACAAAGAATTTAATGAACTTTACTCTGATTTTGCTTCTCTAGCGGTGGACTGACAAAAAATTTTAGCCAGATTGTGTGATCTTATGAACTGGGACTACATTTTTGATTTAATTGATTTTTTTTTTTCTAGTTAATTGAACTGGCATCACTAGTTCATGTGGCTTTTCTCATTATTGGCACGTCACACTTGACTGACTGGATTTGTAATCTTAGTCTTTGTAGATGTTGACAAATTAGCTAGGGAGTTTTATAGAGTAAACGTGCTAGCTAGCTGCTAAGTTTTCTAATCATCTAATAATTTAGGTAGACTCGTGATTATAATTACATATTACATGCATTCAAGTCGAACATTTGACATAAGACATAAGACATATTAGTCAATTTATATTTTACAGTTGATGATACATAAAGCGATACACTTATGATAAATTGACATGTGATTGATATATGTAACATGTAACAGATCTATTAAAGATAATTATATAAATTAGAGAATAGAGTTCGTCACTTTAGAATTTATGCCGATTCAAAAGCCTGAAACACCATCAAATGTCTTGATCTCCAAAAGGTTGATTAACCAGATCATATTGATCAGAGTCTCGAGAACCGGGTCGAATTACCCAATCGAGTTCGTTGGTCAGGACATTGGTGTACCCCTATAAACAAACCCAGTGTATAATAATAATTAAAAAAAGACTTGAGACACATTCATTCTCTCTAATTGAAATTTTTTTTTACGTAGATTCGATTCATAGTAGGTGTATCTGTTATCTTTTAATCTAGATTAGCCCATCTCACCATAAAAATAATTATTTTAATAAAATAGAGTGATGTAATTAAATGTGAATCAAGAGATACATATCACTTATCATGAATCAAATCCATCCAAAAAATTTTCCTCTCTAACCAATCCAAAAACTTTATTCATCAACTGTAACAAATACTATGTCAATGAATTAATTAATTTCCTGAAAAATAAATTAATTAATTAATGAAAAACAGACAACCAGAAAAGTACTCGTGTATACTGAAAGGGATGTAAAAAGGAGTGCTTAATTGCTGTAGGAGCAAAGCCAGAGGTGTTTATGGGGTCAAGAAAGTTAATCTCCATTCTCGTCAGTGCTTTTATACATTTATTTATTTATTTAACGTTTTGCTAGGTGTCAGTGCTTCTATTTAAGTCAGAGATTAGACACCACCAGAAAAGCTGAAGGACAGGAGTGGTTGAGGCTATCCGAACGTCACCCATTTTTCCCAAGTTGCAGTATGGGCCCAATTGATAGTGTGTTGTGTTCTGCTTAATTGGTAGCAGCCTCCAATCTATTTTTGCCTAATCCGAACTCATAACATAAATTATAATACGAATATGATTAAGTTATACTTTGTTGTTGTTGATTTCCCTCTTTATGTAGTGAACATTATTAGAAGCAAGACACAATGGAATACTTGGGAGGTTAAGAAAAGTCAAGTATCAAGAGCCTTATTGTCCAACAAGGGAATTCAGCATAAGAAACTTAGGTAATAAAAGCGTTTGGAGGAGCTAATTATTCTAAAGGAAAAATGACATTAATAATCATTCACATTTTATGATACTCTTTTAGTTTTTCACGTTCAATAATCATTCACATTTCATGATACTTTTTAAGTTTTTCACGTTCAAAATAATATATTTAGTCTCTTACAAATTCATAATTAGTAAACTCAAACCAATAATATAAATTACAAAATAAAAATAATCTTACTATTTAACTTACACTTTCTTATCCCTCCCTCTTTATATCTTGAACACTATTAGAAGCAAGGCACAATGGAATACTTGGGAGACGAAGAAAAGTCAAGTATCACGAGCCTTCTTGTCCAACAAGGGAATTCAGTAAAAGCATAGATTAATAAATAGTTTTATTCGTTTTGATAAAGAAACTTAGGCAACAAAAGAGTTGGGATTAGCTAATTATTCTAAAAATGTGCTAAAACCAAGTTAAGCTAATTCCCTTCCAAGTCCTTCACATGGGAACCAATTAACCATTTTGGACTTGTTTTTAGGACCTATTATTATTTTCATAGTTCTAAAATTGGGCAGACTACAATTCTCAAGTGATTGTCATTGTCGCGGTCCATTTTTGAAAAACTACTTATAAGATACGAAGAGAAACAGTTTTGGGCTAGTCCAATTTTAAGTTTATAGCCCGCCAAATAAATTGGAAAATGGGCTTTATTAAGGGTTCATGAAAGTATTATAAGACACAAAAAAGCCCAGTTTTTACTCTGTTCTGGGCTGTTCTTGCCGGTTGATTGTTCTGCTTTAAACGTTAAACTTTTACTAACGAAATTCCACCCGCTAATTTATTTATTTATTTAATTTTTTCTTCTAAAGTGTCGTCTAATTTAATTTAACTTATATTATAAAGCATAAAGGTTGGTGTAATGTCAAAATTAATGTACTTACAAAATTACCCCTCTAAAACCAATCATTTTACCTCTCCTCTCTTTCCTCTTTTTGAACCATCCACTTAGGTTGTAAAACGTTTTTTTATTTATGATTTATTGATCGTTACTAAAGAATAGAAGAAGAGGTGGGTTAAAAAATATATATATATATCTTCGACTTTTATTTTAACTCATCGTATCTCCTCCTTATCAGCACACTCATTGAGTGTCCTCGTTTCTAGTATAAGTAATCAGTAACTCATCCTATCTCCTCCTTATCAGCACACTCATTGAGTGTCCTCGTTTCTAGTATAAGTAATCAGTATGATCGAATTCGAATTCGGATTTAAGACTTGTTTTCGGAGCTGGCGGCGGCGCTGATTCAGGTCAACTAAAATTCTTGTCAAACAAGTTACGTATCCTTAAAATATTGCAAATAATTAACGTTTTTCTCTGGTAGCAATAGTATTGATTTGGAATTTTTAGGTAATGTTTCTTGCAATCCAAGTTTCCAATTTGTGGCTGCACACTATAAAGACCAACTAATTATATTATTAATTATTGTGAAAACATGGCAAAGCACCATCCTGATTTGATTATGTGCAGGAAGCAGCCAGGGATAGCAATTGGACGACTGTGTGAAAAATGCGATGGAAAGTGCGTAATATGTGATTCTCTCGTGCGCCCGTGCGTGTTTGTGATGAGTGCAACTACGGGTCATTTCAGGGGCGCTGTGTCGTTTGTGGAGGGGTCGGAATTTCTGACGCCTATTACTGTAAAGAATGCACCCAACAAGAGAAAGATCGGGATGGGTGTCCTAAAATTGTTAATCTCGGAAGTGCTAAAACAGATTTGTTCTATGAACGTAAGAAATATGGCTTCAAGAAAAGATAAGAAGGTCTATAGAGTTGTTATTGCTTCAGAAATTGTGAGTAATAGAATGCTACTTGATGATATGGAAATTATATAACTAATTATATTAAACTATCTAGACGACGTGATATGTAATTTAATTTTTCTACTAGATAAAATCGGTTCAATCTAGATATTTATCAGACGACCTACGAGATCTAATTGAACAAGATTTGATCGATCTTTTGGATCAGTTGGATGTTTGGAAATCTGTTATCTAGAAATGAGGACTATTCCTTCCATATAAAAAGTAATAAATTACAAAATTGCATTACATCTTTCTATTTTGTCTCTCTCTCTGGAAACTTTATTCATCACTAGTATTATAATGGAGAAGTTTCAACCATGTTTTTTTGTCTAATGCTGTTGGAAAGGGACGATTTTTCACTCTAATGCTGGTAATCCTGTAAAGTTTATAACTGCTAGTGTAATTTACTAATTTGGTTCTTTCTTGTGTACAGCAATTTGTGCTTACTTTAGTAAAGATGTTTGATTTATTAGTACGAGATAAAAGAATAAAAAATAAAGTTAGTGATACTTATAAATATTGTTTGGTTAACCATTATAATTAGAAGATCATTATAAAAAAATAAAAGTGTTAGAAATACATAATTACTATCATTTCCCACTTATGAATATAATAAAATTCATTCCGGTTCAAACTAAATAAATAATATGAGAGAAACAATACAAGTTCATACCGATGTAAGGTTTATTATTATTTTCATTCCGATTATAATTTCTGAATACAAATTAAACACCTCATAAATTGTATGTACAAGTGGATTATAAACAAAGGATAATTTAGTTTTTGCATGTTGCTATGTAGAACAAACTAAAGAAGCATTAGTGAAGCTGAAGTTTTGCGATAATTTTGTGTATCTGGAAAGCCATAATCCATAAACAAGTTCCTTTAGCTGGAGAGACTTGTGATAGACGATGATGCTAAACTACGTTTAATTGTTAGTTCTCTCTACTTCAAGCTGCGGCAAAAGGAGAAAAAATAAATAGTTAAATTATAATAAATCCCTTTGTAGTTCAGTTAATGTTTACATTATCCTCTAATGGTTTTTAAATTTTATAATCTGATCCCTTAGAGTTTGGATTTTTTTTCTTTTAATACACATCTAAAATGTGTATAAGAGACAGTGCATGTTCAGCAGAGCACAAAACACATTAGATTGACTGTAATTTAATACTTCTACCTACAAAAAAAGTCATCGGCCAAAAGGGAAAAGTTGTGTTTTATATTAAAAAATATAATTAACCTTGGTTAGAGCTTTTAAATGACTAAAATAATTATTTGAATAAAAAAAATTCAACCTCCTAACGATTAGTTAATAGAATATTTAACAGTTTTACTTTAAACCAAACCACAAAAAAATAAATTATAAATTTAAAAACGATATATAAATAACGTAAACATTCATCAAACTATAAGAGGGTATCTTGTAATTTATTAAAAAAAATATGGCTGACACATCCATATTACTACGGTACTTGTTTGGCTTGGCTTGTTGATTAAATTTTATTCACATAATGGTTGAATCTTGATTGACTCTCACGGAAATAGCTGAGAAACCCAATTGGAATTGCTCCATTAATATATCGTGCTACCAACACGAACAATAATTATATTGGAAGGTATACAAATGGCAGCGAAAACTATTTATAAAAAATAAAAATAAAAATAAAAAGCTGAACTGGTAAATTAAAATTAAAATTGCAACAATCGATCTTTCAGGTTAGTGTTAGTCAAAACTTTTTTATATAAATCAGATTGATTAACCTGTCTCTGTGAAAATTAGATGTGTATACATTCATTTTTCACATCATCCAATTAAGTGATGTGACACAACATAAATTAAAATATTCATGACACTATATCATAAACCAAATTTATATTAAAATTTTTTTTTAATTTGTAAAGGAAAAATATCCTCCTGCAAATTTCGTCGAATTCGCTAGTCCACGAATTGTACATCTCAATCCTGTGCAACATTTATGATTGCAAAAACGTCAGCTGAGCTACCTATTAAGATAAGCAACAGCAATCCGTTGAACCATAATGAGCGGCTCAGATACACCCACAAAACTCATTTATCACATCATGCCACTAACTATTTGCAAATTTCAACTCTCTTTTTTTTTTCTTTTTCTTTTTTTTTTCAACTCCAATTCTCTGTTATGTGATCAAGAATTAACCACATAGCTTATTATTTTATAAAAATTTTACGTTAATCTTCTTATGTGAGTTACGTGACTAATTTTTGACTACAAAGTGTATGGATCTTAATTTACTTAAAAATCTATTTACATTATTATCTTATTGAAGAACCCCAATTATGTTAATCATGTTTTGATAATAAGAGACAGATATTCTTTATCTCATTCTTATTTGTTCTTTAAGCTTAAACTGTTGAATATCTATTATATTCATTTGTTTAAGTATTCATTTGTTGCATAAAGTTTTGAATTTCTATTACTTAAAAGGTTTGTCTTTAGAGATAACCTCTTTTAACACTTCTAGTGACATGTATAAGAGAATATAAAAAAATATTAAATAAAAAATAAGTATTGTCCTATTATATGATATAATATAATTATAATATCAAAAAATATAATAAAGAATAAAATAAAATAAAAACCATTATCGCTAGAATAAATAGTTAGATAGTACGTATGTGTTACTTACTTCTTAAAGTGAGAAAAGTATTACAAATTAAGATGAAAAATTAAAATTTTATTATTTTTTAATCAATAAATACCACTAACACCCCGGTGTCCAAGACTTTTGTTTTGTAAATAACAGCCATTAGAGGGCATTCACCACACACAGCAGCCATCAGAACACCGTCTTCATGCTAGAAAGATGGCTGTAGGAGGAGGAGCTCGACTGTGTATAAGAGTCTCTTGCATGTCTGTTCTCGTTGTTTGCTCCGCTAGAAACACCAAGTTTCTTTCAGGTATTTTAACACAAATATTTCCCGTTAATGTCATCTCTAAATAAACACTTTAAAAAAAGAAATCACGAAAAAAATTTATATCAACGGGCTTTATTTCAATCCACAAGATTTAATTTACAAAAAAAGGTGAAGTTCGCCCTAAATTAATCTGTTATATTAAAATACCTTTTTTTATCTTCTACAAATCTAGATGATGTCAAGTGTCACATTTAATGTGTTTTGTGCTGGGCTGAACATGCATGCATATCTTATTTCTTGAATATTAATTAATTGGATATTGCTTCTGAAATCTGAACTTGGAATATTTGATTTTTTTTTTTGGTAATGGAATGCTGAATTTCGCAGAAGAAGAGACGTTTGTTTCGGGGATCGAAGAAAGGTCTCTGAAAATCAAGCTTGATGATTACCGAACCCAGCCTCGGCTAACACCGGCCATGATCTTTGGAGCGGTGGCCGGAGAGGATCATAAAGGAAGAAGAATTGATAGTATTTATGATACTAGTCCGTAAATTTGATCAGTTTTTCTGCATGTGGCTAAATTATGAACGAAATCTAAAAGTGTAGCATTACATTAAATTAAATTTGTATTGTAAAATTAATGAAGAGCTCGATCCGTTATAAGTTTATTTGCGTTCTAAGTTTACATGACATGATCTAGTTGGGTGTTTTTTTTTTTTTTTAATTTGTGATTGTAACTGATGGATATACATTTTTGTTTCTAATTATAGTAGATATAGAGGAAAGAAAATATTAAAGTAAATTTAGTTTATGTATAACGGTAGACTTTGTATTTATAATTTAATTTTATAAAATTTTATTTATATCAGTTGATATTATATATTATATATGATTTAATCCACACTATAAGATATGATATCTGTCTAAGTATTTGCCATAAAAGAATTATTTGGTATGACCAATAATTTTGACACCCTATGTTAAAGTTTAGGCACCCCAATTCTAAGACAATGATCTAAACGCCCCTATTACATTTTAGGTAATTACAAACTTTGAATTATATATTTAGGAGATATTTGGTTCGCATTCGGAATCGAAATAGAAATCTTATTATCGGTATGGGTTTATATCATTATCCCTTGTTTGTTTGGTTCAAACAATGAATCTAATTTCATTATGGTTGATAAAATAATCAATTTGAAATAAAAGTTGTCTGAGAAATAAAAGTATGCATTTTTTAACACTTTCATTCCCATATAATGATTTCCAAAGTAATTAATTAAATAAAATCCATAGATATTATTAATCTTGATTCTCATTTCTTACCTTCATACTCATAAACCAAATATCTCCTTAGTGCTATCAAAGAATTTCTTTTTTATTTTATCTTTTTATACGATTCACCTGATTTCTCTTATTCACATTGAGATGTGTATAAGAGACATTTTATCTGTAATTAATTATACAATCTAGATGTGTATTTTGGTTTAGAATAAATACTGCCTGTTATGAATTATGCAAGAAATTTCTATATGGTGAAATGTTGACTTTTCTTTGCCTAATTATTTTAATATATTTAATGTTTTTTTTCTCTAAATTTTAACACTTTTTATTTGTGATTATAGTATATGTTTTAAAACATCTTCATGAAGTTTATTTACTGTGACTTTGTTAATTTTGATAATTATATCAAATGAATATGAGTACTTAGGTCATTTTAATACTAATAAAAATAGATGGAATTCACAATCTAATTATAAAGTGTAAAATCAACTGCCCTTCACTATTTATCTTTCTTTAATATCATTAATTGAGAAACATACAAGAGTTTTTACTTTGCTTTTTCTTTGGGTGTCCATCTAGCTGGAGATTTGGGGGTGAAGGTTGCAGAAATCAAATTTTGTTTGATCTAATTGAACATATCTATTTGACCCAAAAAAAAAAAAAAAAAGTGAACATATCCATTTTCGCGGGTCATATAAAGAACATTGTTTGCAGAGAACATTACGTTGATGGATATCGTTGATATTATATAATTTAAGCCCAATGTTTTTTCAAAGGTGGGCCGTTCTTAGCCCAAAGCCAGATGTACCCGTCCAAAAGATCCCCAATGCATCAAAAGTAGAAGGGAATCCTCTGAAATCGGGATGGAAAGAAATGAAAGAAAGAGGAGAGAAAGGAAGGAAAAGTCAAAGTTTTGTCTTCATCCAGGAGTTTTAAGTGGAGGTAAGAATTTTTAAATTTTTTTTTAAAAAATTATTTTTATAATTTACAGGAACAAATAAAGAAAAAATTAAATTACTGTATAATTAATTATAAAATGTCATAATATTTATTTTTTAAATATAATATAAAAATATTATAATAAAAACCAATATTAATAAAAAATTTCTTCCAAAACTGGTAAATAATTTAAAAGAAAAATTCCCTCCTGTTTTTTTTCTTCTCAATAAAAATTTTCCCTTATTTTTTGCTCTTCCTTAAGGGATTATTGCCAAACTCAACCTCGGTGGTGGGGCAACACTTCTGTGTCCCATTCCCCAGAGACACGTCGCTGAGATTCTTAAAAGGCCATTCGAACATCTGTCCTTCGGCTTAATCAAGATCCAAATCCAGGATTTGGATCTCTGATTTCTCAATAGAAAAGTAAACTCTTTGAAGATATTTTATTCATCCACTCTTTGTATATTGTTACTAGATTTAGAAAGAAAAAAAACAAAAAACAAAATTTAATTAAGTATTTAATTAGAATTGATAATTTATTATAATTTTACAATATTGAGTGATTTTAACAAATAATTTTAAAATTGTGACTTATCTTATTTAGATGTTTACAATTAATTTGTTTCTTGATTTTAAACATATCTATTTTGTAACGAACCACACCAAGTATTTTTGTATGCCAACATTTATTAAAAGTCTTGATCAATATTTTTATGGGAGTAATGTTTTTGGAATCTGAAAGAAACCAGTTAGTACTATTTTGTCTGGGGTGTAGATATAATCATTTTCCGGATTAAATTAGTCACAGAATTAGCAGTTGCAAACAGATAATGTCGGTCTTATTTTAGATAATTTTTTTTTAAAAAAAAAATCATTTACTGTGTCTAACTTTTTTCTTTCGTTCAAATAATTATTCCACACAGAAAAACTAATATAACAGTTATTTTATCATAAATACTATCTTATCTAATATTATATGTCATTTTAAAAAATCACCGAAAATAAGATCTTAGATTTTTTTTAATTTTTACCCTTACTATCACGTTAATAAAGAAATAATTATATAATTAAAATATTAATATAAAAGATAATTTATTTATTTTAATTTTTTTTTACAGCTCCTGATATAATTTTATAATTTTTTTTATTTATAATTATTTTGAAAAGGAATGAAATACTTAAATGTGTACGGGGCTGCCTCATTACGGAATCGTCAGATAATTAAAGTTTTAATGGACATGGTGCGGGGATATGGGAGAATGTGATTACTAATTATCCCCTCATTAAAAATGTCAATTAAGCAAACGAGTACTCTAAGCACAGAAAAGATTTAGGTAGATTTGATTTTTGGTTTCATTTACAAACCTTGTAACGTGAATTAAATGTTATGAAATTTATAATATAAGTTGATATAAGTAAAATTTTATAAAATTTAATTTTGACTGTATGATCTACGGATAGAATCAAAAATCGAATTTATATAAATTTTTTCCCTGGAAGCACTAAAATAAGCAATAGAGAAGGTAACAATAACAAGGAACCTGTTTGGTCAACTTTAAAGTCATTTCATAAATATATTTTTAAAATTATTTTTTTATCTAACGCATTACTGCAATAATTATTTCAATAAAGTTTAAAATAATATTTAAAGTAATAGCCGCCAAACAGAGCCATTTCTTCTGTTTGAAGTTTTGCAGGACAATGAAAAAGAGGAGAAAAGGGGAAAAGGATGGAAAACGGAAAACCTGAACAATGCTTAACGATTTTGTATTGCGTGATTGGCACAAACTTTGGTTCTTGTCAGGTAAGAGAAAAATTACAGAGAGGATTAGTAGATTACCGATATTATCATTAGCAATGTAATATTTTTGACAATGCTAGTTTTGACCCCAAAATTTTATAAAAATAACATCCTATTGACTATACTTGCAAAATCAACCAAATTACTTATTTACTTCCTAACCTCGCAAATGGTGAGATCACAAGAATAAGTCAAATTTTATTTTCTCATCTTTCCTCCCACAATCATAATTTTAGAATTTTTTATTTTCTTTGATCCCACCTGGCAAACTTTGCGAAAATTTTCATCACGAAATTCAACAGGAAAAGCACCGTGCCATTGGCTTTTGTAGCCTATTGACAAACTTACAAAAAGAACTATATAATACTAATAAATCGAATTATAAAAAAATTAAAAATATCCAACACCATAAACGGTTCCTTATTAAGTTAATGAAAATTTTTACAACTTCTCTAAGTAATCATTTTATCGTGTTTGAAATATATTACTTCCTTCATTTTAAAATAATTGGTTGTGTTTACTTTAAATATTTTGTTTTGTTTAATGATATTTATCATTTTAGAAAATCAAAAGGTATTAAATGATACTTTTCAAATTTTTACCATTAGTGTTACATTTTTTTTTTTTTACAATTCTCTCATACTGTGTTTGGATCAATAGATTTGGGAAAAGATTTAAAATCTATCCATTTATTGACAAAGATCTGTAAATTCAAAAGGAATAAATTTCAAATTTACTCAAATTAAAAAATTATTTAAAATTCTTAATTTTACGAGTGAATTTAAAATTCATTTATTTCATTCTTGAAATTTCTCTAACAAATGAGAAGATTTCAAATTTTTCTCCAAATTCATTAATGTAAACACAACCTATGAAGGCAGTATTACGTAGTTCTAAATATTAATATAAAAGAATAATTTCTGTCTCTTATACACATCTAGATGTGTATAAGAGATTAATATATAATTTAATAATTTATTTTAAAAGATATATACTAAATAAAAGTGATAGTTATTTTAAAATAGAGGGTACACTTTTTTTGAAGTACCACCCAAGGATGGTTTATATCCTGATTGTAGAATTTTAATTGGGCTCAAAGCATAAGACATTACTATTAGGCAAAAACAGGCACTTGTGTCAAAGTCTTCCCTATAGTCAACCTTTGATTCTTTCTTCTTCTCCCACAAACCAACCGGAAAAGGAATCAGTACGCAGTATGATATGAATCTCAACCAAAAGCGTCACCGTTTCACCCTCACATGCATGAAAACGTATACTACTACTTCTACCTACATAAAGATACTCATGCCGGACTACGTATTTTGACAGTGAAGTATTTTTTTTCGATTATAAAGTTATAGTCATCGTGAAATGACGTCATCATCCTCACAAGCGGCGCTGCCGGTGGATGCTATCAACCGAGCATTGTCCGATATCGCAGTCGCCGACGACCACCAGTACGCTTGGGAAAACGCTACACGATTCTCAGGATACGCCAAGAGACTGCAGAAGATACAGCAGCTACCAGAATCTCCGGTCGTCGCCTCGCCGAGAGAAACTCCCGGCTTCCGTTCAGACTGCTCTCAAAGGTATCTCCGGTGATTTGACTCAAGTATCGGGGACTTTAGCTGCGTACAAACGCAAGAGTAAGATCTTTGTGCTGATCAAGTGTCGGGAGCTGTGCGCATCTCTCCTGGAGCGCACGTTAGCTATCGGCGCATGGTTAGCGCTCCTCGCCTCCGCTGTGCAAGACGACGACGTTTCCGATCTTCAAAAGAAAATCGCTGATCTTTCTAGAGATATGAAACAAGCTCAATTCAGAGTAAACTTTTCATTTTAAGAGTCTCATACTATTAGATGTCACAGTAGACAGCATTTTTTTAACTTTTAAATTTCCGTTAAGGATTTGAAATTTTCCTCTTTATTTATTTTTTTGTTTTTTTAATTGTTGTTGTTATTCTTATATTGTCTTTGTGAGTGTGAATCCATGTGCATTTTTGGCTAATGTTTTATTGTTTTGTCATTTGTCAATTTTTTTTCTTTTACATTTATTGCTTGTGTATGCGAACTTTGTCTGGTAAAATTTGTAATAAATTTTAAACATTTTTTTAAATTATACACATCTAGATGTGTATAAGTGACAGTTGGACTGTGATTTGTATGACAGAGCATGAAGAAAGAGTTTATTCCACTTTGCAAAAGGAAGGGCAAGGAAGGCAAAGCAGCAAGGCAGTGCAGATGCAATGGTATTGGATTTAGCTAGGGCTTTAGGAATAGATTCTAATAACCACATGGCATAGGACTGAGGGGATATGAAGCTTCTTATATATGATATAGGCAACTCAACTTCTGTATCAGATAGGCGAATTCTGATAACGTTGGAGAGGATTATTGATAATTGGGCAACTAAGCCGGATATTCTAACACAGAAGTTGGATTTCGATTCTGAAGAGGAAGGAGCACAAATATTGCCCTTTAAGAATTTTTTGTGTCCCTTAACTAAGGAGGTAATGAAGGATCCTGTAGTGTTGGAATCAGCTCAGACGTACGAGAGAAACGCTGCCATTAATTATTGGTTTGAGAGGTGCTTGGAGGATGGTCGTGAGCCGACTTGTCCTCTTACTGGGATGGTGCTGAAGTCATTGGAGCTCAAGCCTAATATTGGACTGGCTGGTTCTATTGATGAGTGGGTCAATAGGAATATTGAGGTTCAAATTAAGAGAGCTGTTGAGTGTCTGAGTGAGGATTCTTCATCCGTGGACTCAATCGAGAGGGTTTTGGATAACTTATATAGGGTTTCTGAAGAGCATCCTATGAGCAGATACAGAGTCAGGAATGCAGGCATTATTTTTCTCATTCTCAAGCTCCTTAAGAATTCTTTGAAGGGTGTAGGATCACTTTTGAGAAGTAAAGCTCTTATGGTATTGTTTAGCATGGCCCAGGATCATGAAAGCAAGGTGAGTGAGTTCAATCTCATATTAAAATCATAAAGTTTGTACTCCACTCTATATTTGTCGTGCCATGAACCTAGAATCTCTAGATGATTATAAACATCCGCAATCCACGTAATGTAGACAAATATATCTGGTGCTTTTTGCTCTTGTTTTCTTAATGTTGCCATCTGAAAATGCTGTTGACATATGACTGTTGAGAAGTTCAGATGTTTTCTGAGAAACTAAAGATAAATTTATTTTGGCAGCATTTAGTAGTAGTTTAAGTTCCCAAGTTCCGGACTACATGGTCATCAGAATAAGTAAATCCTAGCCTATAAACTTCGTGATTTGAATTTTGTCACCATTGAAAAGGCATGGTTCTGTCAATATAAAGCTTATAGTAGGTAGATCGGCCAGCTATTGTACATTTTTTCTGAAATTCATTTTTGTAGTAACATTCTTGTATGTCAATTTTTTGGCAATCCTGCTTGATCTTACGAGGGAGAAAGTGTAAGGGAGAGGCTTTCGTCTCCTTACTAGAGTCAAGGAACATGGTGTGACATTGATACTACCAATTTTCTCCTTCCACTCTAAAGATTGGGTAATGGTGGGTGTCAAGGGATGTGTTACATGGGCACTTATGCATTATTTTATTGTTCTTCAATTGACCAGTTTTTAATGAAGTTCTTTAATGCATGTCATGGACCTCATGTTAAAGTCTTTTCCTATTGTTTACCTGTGTTAGCATAGTTGAAATTTGTAATCATACCTTTCTGAAATAGTAATGTATGAAAATCTTGCCCACCTTACGACCCTTATGATAATACATTTTCAACAATTTCCAGATAATAATGCTTGATGAGGGGATAACTAGGTCGGCTATCCATGGTCTAATTGGAAGCTCAGAGAAAGAGAGAGAATTTGCTGTGAGGTTGTTACTTTACTTCTCAAATGAGGAAGATTTTTGCATCAAAATGGCTTCAGAAAAAGGAGCGTTAGTACTTCTTTCAAGTATGGCAGATAATCTGGAGAATCCTTCCTTGTCTCATCTAGCTGAGGAGGTCCTGAAGCGCATGGAGAAGCTGGAGCAAAATGTTGAGCATCTAGCAGTTGCTGGAAGATTTGAACCTTTACGTTATGAAACGGTTACGTGAAGGTAAGACGTCAATTGTAGTTTTTGAAACCGTTGTAATGCATTGACAAGAATATGTGGTCGAGCTATTGCTGCTTAATTATATAACTCCAGTTTTTGTTAATAAGAAAACTTTATTGTTCAAAATCAGTTGTCAGGCTTGTAAAGATACAAAATCTAACTCCGAATTTATGCGTGCTTGGGTGATATTAATACTAGGATGGGTGACCTGCTTGGAAGTCCTCGTGTTGTACCCCTCCTTTAAAATACACACACACACTAAATCTGAAATTTTGTATGGGTGTCCAGATTCCACTTTCCCTGACCATTCATAAATTGTTTCAGGAGATATTTCAGCACATCCAATATGTATGACTAGCAGTCCTGCACCTAAAAGTTTTTCTTTTTCTCTTTATGGTTGTTTTGAACTAAGATTCAAATTTAATAGCGGATCTGAAATCATTTAGTAAGGACCCTTTATTAGTGATAGGCCCTCCATTACTGTTTAGCTAGTACAAGTACAACCACTAGACATTATTCTGTAAGTGGATTCTTGTACTAAATAAGAGAAACAAAATATGCACGGATGGTAGCGGAGCAAGAAAGTTGAGCTCACGTGGGCAAAATAAAAAATTTTAAATTTTCTATATACAATTTTTAAATTTTCAAAAAATGTAAGGGGGCAGTCAGCCCTGCCTGTCCCCATTCCATCCACCAGTGTTCACAGAAGTTTGAATCATCACATAAATACTCAGAGGTCAGCAAAGTTCATTCACATTTCTACTTGTTGATCCCTAAAGTAAAAAACTTGCTTCTAAATCATCCAAGTACAACTGCGTAAGATGAAAGGCATGATTGAGAGGTTTATTTCTTATTTTATGTTTAAAGCGCTAGTGCTTATATATTGAGTTGGGGATTTGTCTAAGAAGTATAAGCACGGAACCGACAATTTGATATGTTTCAATACTCGATCCCAATATTCTATATTGGAAAAGGGGCATATCCCCTATTGTCCTATATCTGCCCATTTCCAAAAGGAAACGAAGCAAAACCTGTATTTATTGCCTATTATTCTCTATTGAACAGGTCCTGATGATGTCAAAATACAGATGGCATATGTTGTGGGGAGAATGACCTTGACAAATACCGGTAAAGAACAAATTGCTTGTCAGGGGGCTAAAACTTTTGTTGAGTTGCTATCCAAGCCTGATGGAAAAGCAGCAAGCCTGCAAGCTTTGTATAATCTTTCATGCTTTGATGATAATGCTACCATCCTTGTTGATTCTGCAGTACTTCCGGCTCTAACAGACATTCTTTTTGAGAATGTTTTATCAATAGAATCGAAGGCATTAGCTGCAGGAATTATTGCTAACATTGTCAAAAATCCTGGACATTGGGAATTAGCTTCTGTCGATAAGGCAGGACATAAACTACAGTCAGAATCAATTGTTACTAATTTGTTGGGGCTTCTGTCACTTTCATCACCTCAATGTCAACTATCCATTCTCCAGATTCTATATCTGGCCGTGTCCGCATTGCATCCTCACCCCAAGTGTCAGGTATTACTTGTTTACTGCTTTTTTGGCATCTGATTTCTCATTGTCATTTATCTTTTACTGCACCAAAAAAATGGTGCACATTTAGTTTGTGGTCATTTTCTGATTTCTGCATTCCTATTCATTTCCCTTGAAAATATACTTATGTAGGATGGGAACTATCTAAATGATGATTTTGGTTTTGTTAGAGCAAAAGTTATGTGGATATTGCAACCTGCCAGTGCAATTTCTAAAGATACACAACGAGATTTTATATCATTATTGTCAAATCAAGTTTTACATGGATTGTATGTTATGAATGTGATTGTTACAATAACATAAGTTGGGGATAATTAAGTGAAATGGACCAAAACGGTTTTATCAATTCTGCTTTTTGACCATTTACACTTTTAAAGAAAAATGACTCGTATCTGCTTTAAAGAAAAAAAATTTGATATTTTACATGAAGCTGCAAACAAAGTATATTAATGTAAACCACCCATCAACTGGAATACAGCATTAATGTGGGGGTTTGAGAACAAGATACGTAGTTGAATTTCCAAATTATTCATAATGTTGGAGACCAGTTGCGTATTAATGTAGCATTCCTATATTAGTGTTCGAAAAGTAGTCTGAACTCATGTTTCCACATATTTTTAACCAGATGTACTTTCCTGTCAATAAAGAAAGTACTTTAAGAAGCCACGAACTAACACAGCTAGTTTTGCAGAACTTGCTTAATGGTGAAACATACCTCATTATCAGTGTGTGCAACATAAAGAGTTGCTCCAAAATCACTTATGGAAATGAACTGTTACTGCTTTTCTGCAGAATCTGTCACTGATCTTATTAGATCTGGAGATGGTATCAAAACAATTATTGTATTTCTTGAGGACCCAGAAGTTGAACTCCGAATCGCTGCTTTCAGGCTGACAAGGGTCCTTTCTGAGAGGCTTGGTGATCTTATCGCCAATGCACTTAGAACTTCCGACAAGCAGTTGTCATGCTTGATCTTTAAAATACTTGACAATCAATCAAAAGATGGTGAGCGATCTGATGCTGCTTGCATTCTTGCAAATCTTAGCCTCTCAGGAAATGAAGTGAAAGCAATTGTAGGAACTAGTTTTGTTAGGTGGACTGTTTCTACCTTAAAGGACCAGCATCTTTTCTACAAATGGAAGAACTTCCAGGTCCAATTTTGGCATGGCAGAAGGACTCCTTGGCATATTACTGCACTTATGCAGGAGCTCTGATCCACAATCTGTTGGTATAATCAAAGAGCATTGCCTTATGACCATTTTCCGAGACCAACTAGTTTTTACATCAAAAGCAAAGGTGAAACGACTCGCTGCCTTGGGTTTAAGATACTTGTCAGAATCTGGAATGTCCCTTGTTGCTGCTGGTGACTCTGATCCGAATCCTCCTCAAGGATTCTGCTCTTCCTTCTTCTTCATGTGTAGTAGGCCACCTCCAGCACCTTCTTTATGTCCCATTCACGCAACCCCTTGCGAAGAAGGTAGCCAACTTTGTCTTTTAAAGACTGACTCCATCAAACCTTTGATTGATATCCTCTCAGATAAAGATACAACTGTCCAAGTTGCTGCATTAGAAGCACTTTCCACTTTGTTACTGGAGAAGTCTACTGGTTTGCAGCTAGCCGTAGTGGAACTTGAACACCTTGGAATGGTGGATGCAGTGGTTGACCTCTTTATAGAAGCCCGGCCTGGGGAGCTTCAGGATAAGGCCATTGTCATGGTGAATAAGATGTTGAGAGTGGAGAGCTTAGTCAATCGACTTTCGCTTAATCAGTCTCTTGTTCGGGCCTTGGTGGAGGCCTTTAAGTATGGAAGTGCCATCACCAAAAGCCATGCTCAGGTTGCCCTCACTGATTTGAAACAAATATCAGGAATTAGTACGCATGCATCTAGTCAAAACCGGGGACAAAGATAGCTGCTAGGAGTAGCTTGAAACCAGAAGCTGATTTTAAACTTCCATATTATCTTGGAATAAGTTACCAAAATAGTTGTATAGTGATAGAAGAAACTCATGGCAAACTACAGATTTTGGAATTTTGTAATAGTAGGAATTACTTCATCCGTTTTAGGATAACTGTCATATTAGTTAATTTGTTTTGTTTTAAAATATTAGGACATCAATAAAGTACTAAATCATGTTTTTTTAACTTTTACCCTTAATGGAATGATGATTATATAATTAAGATATTAATGTAAAAAGATATTTTAGTCATTTTGAATTATTTCATTTTGTAATATTAATATAATTTAATGATTTTCTTAATTTGTATACACTAATTAAACATCATGATTATTTTGAAATGGAGGAGGTAATTTGTATTGAGGTGTTCCATTTCTATGGGTAATTACACGATCGACATGGTCTTTACTCATTATTTACATTATTTACAATGGTCCTTTGTAAAGGGAGCTAAATGGGCATGCTGATAAATCTTTGTACACATGCTAGATTTACAACATAGACTAATATCACACAAATAATGAGTGACAACATATATTTTGATTCAGTACCACAAAAATACTGTTATTTTCAATTAAATTTCTGAAAATTTTGAAATCTGGTTAATTAATGGTGGACACCTATCATATATGAACCTTTAATGAAATCCACAGCAAGGAAACCAATTGTATCTCAAAGATGGTTAGAGTAAATATCATTAATTTCGCCTAAAATAGAAAATAGAATACTAATATAGTAATATGTCATGAATAGTGGAATGTGAACCAGAAATGCAAATTACATGTATGGCTTGGATCTGCCAAGCCAAAAGTAATTTCAATTTCGTGCACGAAATTGGGTTGCTTCTGACAGGAGTATTCCATGTTTTCTACAAATTTATTTTTCATCCTTTTGAAAGTTTATGCCCATGTTTCCTTATAAATCATTTGGTGCACCACAAGTAGAAACAAGAACACAGAGTTCTTAACAAGTGTTTAGAAGTTGTTTTCGTTTTATTTTTCAAATGTCCAAATCATTTGAGATATTTCTATTTCGATCTTTTAGGATTTTTCTTAAAACTCTTGTATCTTTTTCATATAGTGATACAATGTTCTCCTTGGCTCATGGACGTAGGTTTAATTGACCGAACTACGTAAATCTTTGTGTCTCTTTCCATTTATATTTTTTTCGCATATTTGATTATTATTTTTGTTATCGTCGTTAAAGGTCTCACTAAAATTAATTTTAGAGCATTCTCGAGGTATGGATTCTAACAAACTGGTATCAGAGTTCTGATATTCTGAATTAATTTCTAGCAGTCAATATGACAGTAACAAAGTCATATGTTGAGAAATTTGACCGAAGTGCCAACTACGGTATGTGGCAATTCAAAATGGAAGCTATCCTAATTCACACAGCATTGATATTGCCTTACCATGGGAAGGAGAATAAACCGGAGAAAATGTCAGACGAGAATTTTGTCAATTTAGATAAAAAGGCTAAGTTGGGTATCGTCTTAAATTTCTTCGATGAGGTTTATCTGCGAGATGTTGCCTCCGAACCACGGCCAAAGGCATGTGGGACAAGTTGAAGATTCTGTATATGAAAAAGACAGTAGTAAAGACTTTATTTCAAACAAAGTTTGTACATTCTCCGTATGACCGAAGGTACTTCTATACTCTCACATCTTGATAAATTTGATTCCATTCTTATGGATTTGAGTAATATAGAAGTTAAAATTGAAAATGAAGATCAGACTCTATTATTGTTGTGTTCCTAACCCTATTCATTTAAGCATTTTAGAGATACAATACTTTACGAAAAAGAAACTATTTCTTATAAAGAAATGAAATCTATTCTGAAATCAAAAGATCAGATAAATAAAAATATTACTGGAGAAACTAGTGAAAATCAGGGGAAAGATTTATTCATTAGGGGCACATTTGAAAAAGAGATACATACAATAAAAACCAAAATCAAGATCCAAATTCAAATATAAAAATTTGGTGTGTAATTTTTGTCATAAAAAAGGCCATATTAAATCTGAATGACTTAAAATTAGAAAATAAGAAAAACATAAGGAGAAAAATGAGTAAGAAAATAATGACACCGCTGAAACTAGTGTTGCAACTGATGAGAATGATGGAACTATATTTTTAGCCATTAAATATAATTTCAGATCTAACAATGAGTAGATTTTAGATTCCGGTTGTTCATATCATGAGTCTCAATCGGGACAGATTTTTAACCTATGAATCAATTTAAGGTGGAGTTGTCCTAATGGGAAACAACCTATTGGTAAAAGTACTGTCCGAATTAAAATGCATGATGGTGTGGTGAGGATGCTTACCAATGTTAGATATGTTCCAAATTTAAAGAAAAATCTCATCTCTTTGGGCACCATAGAAGCTCTAGGCTGCAAATGCACAGGTGAATGTGGAGTAATAAAAATCACTCACAGTGCTCTTGTGGTCATAAAGGCACACAGGTCTGATACATTATATATTTTGCAGGGATCTACTATGACAGGTACTGTTGAGAATTTCTACTGCAGATCTGATCAATCTGATGTCAAACATCACCAAATTATGACATGTGTTTGAAGAAGATGAGTAAGAAATGTCTGTTCATGCTCAGTAAAATAGGTCATCTTTACAGACAAAGTAACGAAAAAAATAAATTTTTGGAAACATTGTGTCTTCGGGAAATAGAAAAAAGTCAGATTCAAATCTCCAGCAATCCACAGAATAAAAGGTATTTTGGATTACATTCATTCTAGATCTTTGGGGGCCTTCTCGTATGTCTAAAGGTGAATTATAGGTACATGTTGACTTTTATTGATAATTATTCAAGAAAAGTTTGGGTGTATTTCTCTTATACAAAAATGATCTTTTCCTAATTTTCAAATAATGTAAAAGATTTGTTTAGACTATTCTCTTATAAAATCTCCAATCAAGCATTTTAGAACATAAAATGGCTTAAGAATTATGTGAAGGCGGATTCAATAAATTATGTAAAAATGAAGAAATTGTTCGACATTATACCGTGAGATCTTTTCTCAAGCAAAACGGTGCAGTGGAACGGATAAATAGGACTCTTTTGGAAAGAGTTTGTTGCATGATCTCAAATGTTGGATTGATAAATGATTTCAGAGCAGAGACAATCTTTACCGCTTGTTATGTTGTCAACCATGCTCCTTTTGCACCTCTGAACTTTAAAACACCAGAGGAAATTTGCTCAAGTACTCTTGCTGATTATTCTGACTTAAGAATATTTGGGTATCCTACTTACATGCATGTAAATGATGAAAAATTGAAAATAAGAACTAAAAAGTGTATATTTACTTGGGTATTCATATGAGGTGAAAGGATATTGTCTATGGTGTACTGATTCCAAATCACCTAAATTCATAATTAGTAGAGACGTAACTTTTAATGAATCATCTATGTTACATAAAAAATAAAAAAAAAAGGCTTCTAATTCCTGTAACACAGATGAAAACAAGAGTATGCAGAAACAGGTGGAGGTCGAAATTGGCAACACTAGTTTTCTCAACCAAGTTCTTCTACAGTTCAACTAGAAGTACAGATGAGACACTTGAAACTGAACTAAAAGAAGAAGAATATTTCATAGTAAGAGATAAACCAAGAACAGAAATTCGACTATCACAAAGGTATGAAAATTTGGTTGCATATGCTTTGTCAATTGCATAGAAAACTAAAAAAATTGTTGAACTATCTACATATTCGGAGGTAGTTTCACGTGCTGATTCATCCAAATGGCTGATTAAAATGAATGAAGAAATTGAGTCTTTCTACAAAAATGGTACGTGAGTTCTTATGAAGCTGCCTTCAGGAAAGAAAATTGTTGGTTGCAAGTGGGTTTTCAAGAAAAATGAAAGAATTCCAAGGGTTGAAAATGTAAGGTACAAGACACGTTTAGTTGCAAAGAGCTGTGTTAGGTACAAGTTGTTGATTTTAATGATGTTTTCTCACCTGTTGTCAAATATAACTCTATACGTGTTTTACTTTCTTTAATTGCCATGCATGATTTAGAATTAAAGCAACTTGACATTAAGATAGCTTTCTTACATGTCGAACTTGAAGAACAAATATATATGAAACAAAGCGAAGGATTTGAAATTGAAGGAAAAGAAAACTATGTTTGCCTATTGAAGAAATCCTTGTACGGATTAAAGCAATCTCCAAGACAGTGCTCTAAGAGATTTGATTCTTTTATGTTAGGTTATGATTATTCACAGAGCATGTATGAATTATGATAGGTGTGTTTACTTTCGGAAGTTAAATGATGGTTCTTTCAGTTATTTGTTATTATATGTTGATGACATACTCATTATTACCAAGAATGTGATAGAAATTAACACTTTGAAATCTCAGTTAAATAGTGAATTTGATATAAAAGATTTAGGAGTAATTAAGAAAATTCTTGGCATAGAGATCAAAAGAGATCGAGGATTCGGAAAGCTATTCTTGACTGAGAAAAATTACCTAAAAAAGGTCTTGAAGAGATTGGGCATGAAAGATGTTATACCTGTAAGCACTCCTCTTGCTGCTTATTTCAAACTGTTAGCTGATCAATCACCACAATCAGATGAAGAGGAGCGGTATATGGCAAGTATACCTTATTCCAGTGCATTCAGCAGTATTATGTATGCAATGGTTTGCACACGTCCAGACATTTCACAAACAGTTAGTGTGGTAAACAGATACATGTCTTACCTAGGTAAAAAACATTGGTAGGTTGTAAAGTGGATTATCATATACTTGAAAGGAACTTCAGATACATGTTTGGAGTTCAGAAGGAATATAAACACTTTGGTTAGCTTTGTGGATTCCGACTACGTTGAAAATCTTGACTAAAGAAGATCACTTACAGATTATGTATTTTGCATTAGCAGTTGTGTAGTTAGTTAGAAAGTAGCCTTACAACATGTAGCAGCCTTGTCTACTACTGAGGCAGAGTACATGGCTATACACATCTAGATGTGTATCAGAGACAGCCTTATGATTGAAACAATAGTGCCTCATACTCTTCTACATTAATGTGTAATTACTATTTACTGTGATAGTTAAAGTGTCATTCACTTAGACTAAACACCAAATGTATCATAAGCGGATAAAACATATTGATGTGAAGTATCACTTCATTCGGAATACCATTACTGAAAAGAAAGTCTCTATCTAGAAAATCAATACAAGAGACAATCCTATCGATATATTCATGAAACCTCTTCTAGTTGCTAAGTCAAGCACTGCTTTGACTTGATTGGTATTCTGTGATGATTAGGCCCTTTTGGGCTTATTTGAAAAAGATGAAGCAAATTTACTATTTTTTTGTCAGATACAAAGTCAAGGTGGAGATTTTTCATGAATAGTGAAATGTGAGCCACAAATGCAAATTGCGGTATGGCTTGGATCTGCCAAACCAAAAGCAATTTCAATTTCGTGTACGAAATTGGCTTGCTTCTAACAGGAGTATTCTATATTTTCTACAAAATTATTTTCCATCATTCTGGAAGTTTATGCCAATGTTTCCTTATAAATAGGATGCCGAGGCAATTCATTCGGTGCACCATAACTCGAAATAAGAACAATCACCACAAATCAATATCAGAGACAATCCTACCGAGATGTTCATAAAACCTCTTCTAGTTGCTAAATCAATAACTATTTGACTTGATTGATATTCGTGGTGATGATTAGGCACCGTTAATCCTGCTTATTTGGAGAAGGTGCAATAAATGGAACTATTGAATTGTTAGATACAAAATCAAGGTGGACATTTTTTCATAAATAGAATAATCAATGTGACCCACAGAGCAAATTTCGGTATGGATTGGAAAGCCAAATCAAAAGCAATTTCAATTTTGTGTACGCAATTTGGCTTTGCTTCGACAAGAGTATTCTATATTTTCTACACAATTATTTTCCATCATTTTGGAAGTTTATGCCAATGTTTCCTTATAAGTAGGATGCCAAGGCAATTCATTCGGTGCACCACAAATCGAAACAAGAACACAGAGTTCTTAACAAGTGTTTAAGATTTAGTTTTAGTCTATTTCACAAGTGTTCATTAGGAATATTTCTCTTTTGATTTTTTGAAACTTTTTTCTAAGACTTTTGTATCTTTTTTATATAGTGAAATATTGCTCTCCTCCACCCATGGATGTAGGTTTATTTGACCAAATCACGTAAATTTTTGTGTCTCTTTTTATTTATATTTTCTCTGCATATTTCATTTTTATCTTTGTTATTATCGTTAAAGGTTTCGATAAAATTAATTTAACTAAATTCGCGAGATACGGATCCTAACATAATACAGTAAAATACAAAATAGTTCGAAATAACTTGAATATTGTACAAGTTCAATGGTCGTCCGGAGAATAACTTGTCTAAAATTGTTTAAGATATTTAAGATAAGTGGGCAGGAAGAGGAAGCAACGCAAGTCCAGAATTCAAGGATTAATGAATTAATGTTTATAGCAAATCTTAGGTTATTAGGAAAACAAAACAAATTTCTATTACCAGATTGTTTTGAATCATCCTTTTCTTAACGGCGTACTTAATTTCCCAAAAAAAAAAAGTATTTCAAAGATTTTAACATAACAAAGTCAGGGTCAAAACGATAGCAAATGATAAAAGGAATTTAAATAATAACCCAGAAAAAGAAAAGATAAAAGAAAAAACCAAATTCTACACGTAAACCATTGGTAGTTAGACCTGCAGAACAGCAAAAGCACAACCCCACACGGAGCCCTCCAAAAATGGAATGTCCATAATCATGCACCAAACAATTGCAAGCAAAATGTCCCAATTTACTTTTACCAACGATTGCAAATTAATATTGCAATAATACAAATATTTAAACACATAATATTTTAACAGTATAAATATTTTAAATATAACAATATAATACCCAAACAACGTAATAAAAATTTTCTACAATGTGTTTATGTAGGATGTAGAACAGCCCAAATATTTGACTCACAAGAAAAACAAACAAGATAAGAGACGACAGCCAAGGCCCAAAGAAGAAAAAATTTAGCACAAGCCTTTAAGAGGCAAGAAACTATTTTTGTTTCCCTAGGGTTCACACACACGATGGCGCAGCACAAACTCCATCATCAATATATACAGCCTGACGACAATGAAACTAAACTGCTAACAGAAAAACTCGTACGCTAAAATAATCACATGTACCCATTTTGACTAATAAAGATTTGACACTTGGGATTCTTACAATTTATTTTGTATTCCTTTATTAGAAAATTTTTTGGCTATGCGGAGTCTTGCCAAAATTGTGGTATACTAAAAATAGAGAAATCTTATTTTCCATAAATCAATCAACTAATCCGCTTGCAAAATGAACAGTACAAAACGACTCCAGCCATAAAAATCTCTCTCATAAATTAAACCATCTATTATTATATGAAAGATATATAAAATAAAATTGTCTCTCTTTTGCTGAGACCGAGGACAAGTCCTTTTCCCCTCTCTCTCACACACACCAGAACGTGACAGTGCATCCTCACAAAGGAGGTAAAGAGAATGTGAATCAAGGTAACGCGCACATAACTTACATATCGTTTCTTATATTTTCTATTCTATTTCCCTGAGAATTCAGAAATTTTTCTGCATTAATTAAGGGTGTGACACTTTAGCATAAAACAGTGCTTGCCACTTCCAATCTATTCTATTAATTAATTATTCCAGAATCAAGTTACAAATGTAATCAGAACTTTTTATGTAAATTCTTCATGATTTTTATCTATTATGTTGAGGAAGACTTCAAGATGCATTGCCCTGTGGGAATTAGCACATGCATTTGTCTTTTATTCGTTGTCCTATATATGTTAAGTCATTCAAGAAAGTGATTTTTTTTTTTTTTTAATTTCAAAACCAGCCTGGAAACTCACTCCGCATTAATATTTTACACGGTTAAATAATTAAAAAATAATAAAATCTTTTTATTTTTCAATCATTTCATCAACTCTAGTAACACTTACTCCTTTTTAAGAAATATTCCCACTTCATAATCGTTTAGCATGGACACCGCCATGTTCCTTCCACTTAATTCTGGAGATTTGAGTCCCCTAACCTGTATGCTTATAATTAGGGCACCTCGAACAACATTGGATGTAATCTATTTCGTCGCCCCAGATCGATAGGATTACACATCTAGACAAAATGTAATTAGTGACCCTCCTATTCTTTAAAGTATACCTTAAAAACCTTAGAAAAACGAGATACTCTAATATAAAATTTGAAACCTAGTATAGACTTTCACTCACGAGAGTTAAGGTAGTTTTTTTTTTTTTGTTTTTTGGAAAAACAAACAAAACCAGAATGTGACGTTTGAGACAATAATTTTATAAATAATCAGCTTTAGTTGTTGGAAATTCTCTTTGCATTTGAAATTAACCACATGCATCCAAACCCTAATCAGCTTTTGTTATTGGCTGTGCATAAAATCCACGGAACATGTGGTGCAATTCAGAATGATCATCCCACTGCTGGCAGTATTAATAATTAGTACATTGTATAATTCTCAACTTTGCATTATAAAATGCCAAACACTGCTTCATGCAGAGGCGGATGTAGGCGGGAGCCGGCAGGAGTAGTCGCCCCCGAAGATTTTAAAATTTTTACTCGATTTTACTCATAAAAATTTTAATATCTTTATTTATATTTTTATAAATTTTATTTTTAGCCCCTTAAAACTTTAAAAGAAATGTAAGTAGAGATATATAAAGACCAATTAGATCTTGTCCCCTCTAGTAGAAGTTCTGCGACTTCATGGTCCCTTGTCATACCATAATTACTTTTGGTTGATCTGTGAGTAGAAGGGATTTAAAGAATCTCTTTGGTTCTCAATTTTTTCCATTGCCTTTCCGACCTTCATACAGATATGGATCATTCCCTTTCGCCACTTTCGGCAGACAAAAAAGGAGAAGTTGAAAATACTACTAAACCAAGAATGCCATTAGTACCAGTAGAGGGGAAGGAGACAGCAAGAATGAACACTAATATTAACGGCATTAGCAAGACAATGGATGAAGAAGTTGATTTTGATCCAAGTGCACCACCTCCTTTTAAGATTGCTGATATTCGAGCAGCCATTCCTGAGCATTGCTGGTTGAAAAACCCGTGGAAATGATCTCTCAGTTATGTTGCTCGAGACATTTTCGTAGTCATTGGTTTAATAGCATTGGCAGTTCACTTCAACATTTGGATGGTCTGGCCATTTTATTGGGCTGCTCAGGGCACAATGTTTTGGGCAATATTTGTTCTTGGTCATGATTGGTAACTACTACTATCACCTAATCCTCCAATTCAGCAATCAGCATCAACTTTTGTGTATGTCTCCAACTTTTATATGATGTTTTCTACTTAATTGTTAATTGCAGTGGTCATGGAAGTTTTTCCAACAATCAAACGTTGAATAGTGTTGTCGGACACATCCTGCATTCTGCTATTCTTGTACCTTACCATGGATGGTTAGTTCCTGAAATTGAACTCTTTCCTTGAATGTCCAAATAATGCACACTATTTCTACATTTATAAGATATGGTTTCTGAATCAACAACTATCTGCAGGAGAATCAGCCACAGAACTCACCATCAGAACCATGGAAATGTTGAAAAAGATGAGTCATTGTCGGGTACCGGTAATTTTGCTAAACCTCTTACTTTATAGCTTTTTTTCTTCGAATACATGGTTTTAGCTCTATTCCTATCATTTATCTGAACCACAGAGGGACTATTTTTCTTGTCTCAGTTGCCAGAGGAAATGTACAAGAATCTGGATTACTTTACCAAGTTCACACGATACAAAATCCCTTTTCCAATGTTTGCATATCCACTATATCTGGTTAGAGTAACACTTCCTGTATACACATTTTATGCGTTGATTGTAAGAGTTGAGCATTGTTAAATTTAGTTTTTACATTGCTTAATTTTGTAACAGTGGAGGAGAAGTCCAGGGAAAACGGGATCTCACTTCAATCCGTATAGTGATTTGTTTAAACCAAATGAAAGAAAATACGTGGTGTACATCAACTATCTGTTGGACTGTGATGGTTGCTTTCCTCCTTTATCTGTCAACCATTTTTGGTCCCACGGAAATGCTCAAGTTTTATGGTATTCCATACTTGGTCAGTATTCCATAGCTAAAAAAAAGTTCTCTTACAATATCCCTTTTTTATGATTAACATTCTTCATCAATTTCCACATTTTCAAGTCCCTGGAATTCAATTGAAGTTATATTCAATTTCAGATATTTGTCATGTGGTTGGATGTTGTTACATATTTGCATCACCACGGCTATGAACAGAAACTCCCTTGGTACCGTGGCAAGGTACAAACTGAGAAATTTTTCCAAATTTACGACCAAATTAAAGTCCCCAACATGGATATTAATATCTTTTCTCCACCTTGAACAGGAATGGAGCTACCTGAGAGGGGGACTTACCACGGTTGATCGTGATTATGGATGGTTTAACAACATTCATCATGATATTGGCACCCACATTATACATCATCTCTTTCCTCAAATCCCACATTATCATTTAGTAGAGGCGGTAATAACTCAAAGCACGAAGAAATACACATTACTATTTTTTACCTCTTTAATTTAGTCAGTTCATATGACTGTAATCCTTAATAACTCAATGACGTCACATTCTGGTTTTGTTTGTTTTTCTGGGATGCAGACAAGGGCAGCTAAACCTGTCCTAAGAGAACATTATAGAGAGCCCAGAAAATCTGGACCAATTCCATACCACTTAATTGATAATTTGGTGAGAAGCATCAATCAAGATCATTATGTTAGTGACACAGGAGACATTGTGTATTACAAGACTGACTCAAAGCTGAAGGGATCCAACAACAGAAAGGATGAGTAATTCCATGAATTCTACATGTAGCAGAACAGAGAAATAATAAACAAAATTGTAGCCACATCTACATTTCCACAAGAGAAAACTAGCTGTTTTAGGAGTTAGAAGTACGGTTAATTGCCTATGGTGTTTTTCACAGAAGATGTAATACTAATGCATTTTTGAGACACTGAATTGGAATAAAAATTAAGCTAAAGAAATCTGTAAGACTCAAAATTTCTTTTTAGACTGAAAACAAATATTTGGCCTGAAAATGCTATCTCTTGCTTTGAATAAATGATTAATCTCTGCAAAAGAATGAGGAACTTTTGAATTCTGCAATAGGAGAAGGTAACTGATGGAAACAATTTGAGGGTCAACAATGTTAGGTAGAACATCTTTTCATAGGCTAAATTGTATTAAACCATGTTTAAATCTATTTCAAAACTGAAAAGTATTAGATAAATTTGATTTTAAACCCTATATATAGATTTTGTGATACAATTTCATTTATTCAATAAATCACAATTTATACAACAAAATTTTAAATGGGATTAAAAATCGAATGTATTTAAATATTTTTCTTCAGAATTTAGTAGAACTTTGTAGCTTAATTTTGAATAACGTACAGATCCAATTCAAATTCCATTCTGGTAGTAAATAAACCAAAGCCGTATTCATTAGTCTTTTTCATTGACATGGGATGACACATTTAACGTTGAAAGGTTCTATATAGTCTTGTAAGTTAAAGAAAAGGAAACCCAATTAATGATTCAAACAAACAATCTTTTCGGACTTCTCCCAATATGCAAATTCTGAAGCTAAGAATTCTAGAATCTAGAAGGGGCAGTGTACCAGTAGTATGCAACAGGAAAACAAGATCAACCAAGATCCAAGTCTCTTATACACATCTCGGTGTAAAGATTTTAAGAACCATTATTGGCATCTAAATCAGTTTTGTGTCGTCCAAAATTGTTAGCTTATTATTGCTTCAGGGACCACAAGTATAACAAGGGGTACACAAAAGTACAATAATGTTTTAGGTAAGTGTGTACATGCAGACTTGAAAGTCCAAGCAAAGTCAGTTTCTTCGGCTGCAAACCCATCTCCCTTCTCCCAAAAAGAATTTTCCTCACTTATATCTTCCGTCCTCTCTCTGACAATTTGACCAGTCCGTCCATCCTTCATCTCACACCACCTTTACTCCGCCCTCCACAGTAATCTCCATTGTCACACAATGAAGAATCGTGTCCATCCCACAATTTTAAACGTACAACAAGGAAAAGATAAACATATTTGTCCGTTTTAATGAAATCACATATTTGATTCTTGCTGTTTTAGATATCTTGTTAGTAGATCTCTTTATATAACAATGTTACTTTCAAAATATGTTGATGGTTTGTCATTGCTTTGATTTAAGTGAGGATAAGCTCATAAACTTTTTCTTATCAAAAACATAAAAATAAAATAAAAAATCTGTATTAAACTATTTTTCAAACCAGAAAAAAAAAAAAAGGGAAAACCATGAATCTTTTAAATGCTAGCAATAAATTACATTAATCATTTCATTCCATCAGACTTTATTTTCTCTCTCTCCTAGACAAGCCTAATTCTAATCATGGACTAATACTACTAGCATGATCTCTTCTTGTGGAATAGATTCTGTAACTCAACCTTTCATAAACCAACACATGCACTTTATTCTGCCTATGATAGATGCTATGATTACCAATCTACGCGAACAGAAGGCGTGCCTGGTAGTAGCACCATTTGAGCCAATTCCACAACCAAAAATTCTTATGTGAATACCGGTTGTGTATTTATGAATTATTTGATCTACAATATCTTAATTTATTAAAACAAAATTTGTTTATATAATGTAAATAAATATAAATTAAAAAATTCATAACATTTATTATAAATTCAATCCATTTAAAAGTTCCCTTCCACATGGACAAATTGTTTAAATTGACTGCTCGTAGCGCGTTGGAACATCACCCCCTTTCCTTTCTCCATCAACCTCCGCATGACTCAAGATTCAAATGTAAAGCCCGCCACCACGTCACTTCACTTCACCATCTCCCACCCCTCCAAACATTCAAATCTATCAAACTTTTCCTTAGATTCACTCTTCTTTTTGCCAGTTTAACTCCAAATTATTCAACTCTCAATTGACCTTTTTTTTTCTTTCCACTTTTTTCTCACATACTCGTCATTCACAATTCACAATTTCACACACACAGTGGTGTGTGGGAAAAACCATTCCACTTTATCAAGCTATATAAGTCTTGTAAAAACTTCATCCACATAGGATCTGGACCGCCACTTATCTGGCTTTCGACGGCAATGCCCACAATTCCAAGAGCACCCCGGCAGGCTGCATTGCCGGGGTGTTCCGTAGACTTCTTTGCATTAGCACTCTTCCCACACACCACTCCGACTGTGTCTCTGTTGAGCTTGATAAACTACAACAATCTATTGCACCAACAAAGGCGGATGAGAGAGTTGAGCCTTCCGCCACGCCTAGCATTGTTGCAAGGCTAATGGGGTTAGAATCATTACCCCAGATTGATTTTTCAGCCATGGAAAAAGTCCAAATTCGATTGCACGTAGCCTTTCGATGAATTCCGTGGATTTGATGAAAGAGCTTGTGAAAATACAGGGGAGGCAGCATCTGCGTGTCAAGAGCTTCAGGGAGACTGCTCCGACATTTCTTGAGCTAGAAGATGAGGATTTTTTCGTTCTTAGCTTTGAGAATGCGGATGAGAGTAGGAAATCGGAGACGGGTTGGAAGAAAATGCAGCAAAGAAGAATCAAGAATAGTAGTAATACAAGAAGGGAGAGTGTTTATGAAAAGAACAAAGAAAATCAAGATCCCATTAACGTTGTTTTAGATCTAGAAGGTAGAGTGTTCGATGGATTCTAGAAAGGCTTCTCAAAGTGATACTTGTGATGGAAAGCTTAGAGATTCAAGTAACATTTTTGTTAGTCCAACAAAGAATGCTTGCCAAAACTCTGTTGAGGTAAAGGAAGTTGTGAAGTTGGCAAAAAAGACCAAAAACCACAAACCTGAGAGTGAATTTATGGGAAGGAGAGGAAGGATGAAGAAGAGAAAAGATGATTGCTTGCCAGTAAAGAAAAATGAAACAGATCCTCAATCTGATTCTGAAAATTCAAGTCCAAATTCTGTTTTGGATATTATGAAATTCCCAGGTGATCCTGAAGTTACAAGTTCAGGTTTGCTTCTTACATCTTGCTTCACATTTTTTTTTTCCTTTTAAATCAATTTAGGTTAAAAAATGTGTCGTTACTCAATTTGTTATACTTTAAATACTTATATAATAGACATAAAAAAAATTAAATCAAACCACGTTATATTGTAATTTCATTCAAAATACAACCGAATGACTCATTAAAATAATCGTAGAGTTTTGCTTTAGTTTAATTGTACTAATAAGTATTGCTGTCTGGCTGAGTTGTTGGTTTTGGATATTTTGTAACAGAAGAGTTTGCAAGGTTGAGTAATTCAAAATCAAGGAGGACTTTAACAGAAGAACTAGAGAATTATAAAGTTCTTCTAGTTAAAGCTCCTCCTTGATTTTTAAGTGGATGTAAATATGCTGAATTGAGCAAGAATGGTCATGGGAGGGATAGAAATAATAATAATAATGTGGAGATGTTATGTGAAATTTGCAAAATTGCACAAAGAGACACAATTCAATCGAACTGGATATTACTCAACAAGGAGATCCAGAAGTTTGAAGACTACAAAGAGATTGGTGGAGAATTCGAGATACAAATTTTTGAGGAATTATTGGGGGAGCTGGTGGATCAGCTTGTTGGGATCATTGTCACCAAATTTTTGACTTGTAGCATCAACTCAATATTTATTTTTCCTTTTTTTTTTTTGTTGTTGTTGTTTATAAAAATATCTCTACTGTGTACACTAAGTTTACTGGTTTCATGATGTACGAAGTAGAATGTAATTAAAATTAGAGATCTCCAATCACTTCTTATTCTCAGGATGTACAAGTTTTTCTTCTGTAAAATAATTGGTTTTTTCCTCTCTTTTTTTCCAAATTGGCCCACTATTAATTCCTATTTTGAGTGGACAAATCCAATTGTTTCTTTCAATTCGATATCCCTCAACGAAAAATAACTAACGAGAAATCTATGCTACAGTGTCCAGCGGGAAAACTAGAAATTTTATCTTTGTCAACTTTACCACCTCAATTACAGTGACAAATACGTATTTCTGAAAAATAAAAAATTATATTATTTAGAAAAATGAACCATTCATTTTAAATAAAAGGTTACCATTAATTGAATAGCAGCAATTGAGTAATATCCTAGCAATAAATTTTTTACCAAAACAAAAATTCCGTGGAAAAACAAATTAGCAAGTTGTACTATGTAGAGTTGCTAAGTAAATTATGACCTAAGATTAAGGTAATTTTACAACTTTGATGTGATAAAATTAGAAGACTTGTTCAAGTTTAAGCCTGTTTGTACTTAGATGGGTTTATGGTATTGGGCCTAACCACTACAAGAGTCCAATGTCTATGTATTTTCAGTAAAATCATCCCTAAAAAGAACAAGTATGCTAAATAAATTGCTATTTACTCTGTTCGGAATCCTAGCTTTATAGTCTATACTGTAGCAAAATTTTAACTTTCTCATTATACTTTAATATTTTGTATTATATAATATTAAGTAATCATGATTATGTTTTTAAATGCAATTATACGTTTAAAATATTTAATATTATACTATATGTATATGATCCGAGATGATTTCGTACTTGGACTCTAAAATTTCCCTTCCCTTTTATGCCCAAAAGGGTACGTTACATTATTTATAATTTTACTTTGCATACTCGACTTTTGTTGTATCCAATGTGGGATGTTTAAAGGTTTCAAAATTGTGAAAGAAATGCAAAAGCAGCCATGGGCTACCAGGCATGGCATGTTACTGTTGACTTATCCACTCAATCAGCCGTCCAACATTGACTTAGTTACATGCTGACTACAATCTCTTTCAAACTAGGTATTAATTTTCATTGAACAAATTGTACTACTAAATTCAAAATTTCTAATAGTAAAGAAATGTCCTAAATCTAGACAGAAGACAACTATCAAATAGGCCGAAGGCCGGCAATGTTTACCATATGACTCAGTATGATTTCGTAAATGCTTTTATTCGGCAAGTGAAATTCAGTTTTGTATCCTTGCGTATGTTCATCGAAGTGTATTCTTGGGATTAGGCATGGTATCTCAGTCCGATATGTAAAAAGTGATTTTGCTGCTTCCAAATATAAATCGATAGTTTGTATTAATTTTACTAAGAGAGATAACCTATTTTCTTTTTAATTTTTTTTTTTTTATAAAAAGATAATAATAATTATATGACCAATTCACCTGGTAGTTATTGATAATTCTCGAGTCTATAATAAACCAATATAAGCAAAATTCGTTTCTTCTGGGCTATTCTTTGATGCCAAAAGCCGCCTTCTATTCAGAAAAGGAAATTGCAATAAATTGAATGACGATCGGCACCAGGAAAAAAAATAATTGAGGGATTATCCAGTACTACTATTCTTTATATCTAGATGACAGGCTTGTGCTATTCCCTTTTGCTTTTTCTTGCTAATAGTGCGAGATTAGGACAAGCAATTCACATACGGCAGTACAGAGTTGATCCCAATGGAATAAATAAGGTTATGAAAGCAACCCTGTCTAGTGCTCATCTGCCTTCTTCACTTCCAACAAAAAGACAAGAAACTTCACCTTTAACCCTTTTGGAAATGGAGAGCATACCATTTCACCCTACTTTCAAAAGGTGAAAAGCGAAAGGAAAGTGGATTGGAACAGCCACATTTTTCACCTTGAATTCATGGAAAACATGGATATGTTGCAATTATGATACAAGTTGCTGATTCGTGAATTCATCCAATAAACCAGGGCATATCTTTTTACTCTTGAGAATGTAATCTTATAATATAACGTAACTGCTGATGTATAGGCACATATATGTATCATCGAATAAACCCCCTGTTCACAGACCTCCTTAGTCTTATACCATTAAGGTCTGAGATTTCGATCATGAGGACCGAAAACTAGTCGATAACATGCAAACATCATGGAATCACCAGTCATCAGTTGATCAACCAATACTCGTTACGTAGACGATAACATGCAAACATCATGGAATCACCGTCATCAGTTGATCGACCAATACTCATTGATAATAACGACATATACCACATTTATATACATCTCTCTCTACGTTGCACCTGATGCAGCTTCACAAGTCAAAAAACTCAATTCGTGATGGCACCAGTATTGATTAATACTACTAATGTTTCATGGATGATCAAAGGACATTTCACAATGACTGAAACTGCTCAGGATATCGTCAATACACCTTTTATGTAGAAATCATTGATAATACACAACATATATATAACTTAAGCGACCAGAAAACAAAAACATTTCAGCAGAGGGTTGAACCATCTTCAATACATTTCGTCAGGTAAAACGGTCATCACTTCATCACGGAACGCATGCGAAACAACTAAAAAGACAGACGAGGAACCTTAACTTCCTGGTGTTATGTAACTGAGGGAACTGTTCCATTCACCCATCAAACAGTAACATTTCAGCAATGAAGTTTAAGTATTAGGAAACAAACCTTTAGATAAAAACTTGTATGGATTGACAAAAATCAATAGAAAGGCAAGAATGATTCTCTATGCTCTTTTATCCTTCCACACTTTCTTTCTCTTTATCCGTTCACCGATATATGATGAACATAAATGTAAATCAAAAAATGACAATAGAATTTGCTTATATTGAATTGACAAAGAATATGGTAGTTAAGATCAGTTTTACGCCAAAATCTGCTCCTGCTCCATGTATAACTGATCTAGCCAAGACGGAAGCTTCTCAGACCCAGCACTGTTTAAAAGGTATTGCTGATGCTCCTTATCATCAAAATCAACTTGATCAGGTGTTGCATTTGCAGAAGGGACATCCTTCACCAAAGATTGAACCCAAGACGCGTCAGGCTTAGCAGCTGTTGGCCTTGAGGCTGCAGTCGACCCAAAATTGCCGCTACTATTCCTGAACCCAAAAGAAGCAGATTTCCTTATAGCTTGTTGATCTCTTCTTTCTGGATACCCCAGTCCAATTTTCCATCAGGGGAGCTCCAGTCTGAAAGGGGGGAGGGCATAACAGCTGCAGAAGAGATGGGTGAAGAAATCCCAGAGTGCCGGCTTACTGCACTACGGTCAATGAAACTCTGACTCCGCTTTGCAAATGCAGCAGACCGTGGGATTCAGAACTGCAGCGTTAGACCCGGATGGATCGATTCCATATGCAGATGATGTCCTTACAGGGGATGAAGACAGGTTAGCTGGGTAGCTTGACCGCAGCTGCTGATTAATATTTTGCCGCATCTGATGACCGGTTGGAGAAAGCAGCTGATTTGATCCAGCATCCACGGATAGCCCCTGCAACTGAGACAAAATTGTGGAATCAAGAGTTCCAAAGATATCATCAAGGTTAGTCGGTTTAAAGCCACCATGCCTAATCCCTTCACCGTTTCGATCAACATAGGAAGCAGCAAAAGCTCCAGGCGTGCCTAATCCAGGGTTCCAGCTAGACGGTGAAGAAAGGCTAGACAAGTCATCCAATAATTGCTGGGACCACTGACGGTTACTATCTAGTCCGAGTAGTTCAGCATCTAAATCCATATATCTAGCATTTACTGCAGTTTTCAACCTGCTACCAGGCAACTGCAATGTTGGAGGTGCAAGAGTGGACTGGTTTGGCCACATAGATCCACCAATAGAGGAAGAGGCTCCAGAAGGAGTCATAGGCGATGTCCAATCTCTAGGAGGCATCATGATAGAAGGAGACCCAAGGGTAAGGGGGCTGATTGATGCAATATCCAATGAAAAAGCGCCGGAAGAGAATGATCTAGGGGAAGGCACTGCTGAACCCGTGGAAGCATACAAGGGGCGTAGCTCTTATACAGTTTTGATGGGCAAAGAAACACACTCTTCGTGCACAATTAGTCTCATCCTTGCATATGCATTGTACGATATTGGGCAGGGTGAAGCCAGCACTCAAAAATCCCATGTGCATATTCGCACGCATCTCCCCGTTGGCATGCACCCTTGCGAAAATCAGGGCAAGGAACGCAGCTATAATGATACCTTCTTGGATCACGCCGCCTAGCATTTTCACCAGGGTGGACAAAGGGACACTCCGTCCAGTCATGAGAGTAAGCCCTTGAGCAAGGCTTGACCTTAAAGGTATACATTCTAAACTCATCCGTACACCCCAAATATACTATTCTTTATGTCAGGAAGAGAGGGATCGACAGGATACTCCTTCCTCTCAGTTCCATCTTTAGAGGGCACAGGTGAAGATACCCGCCCTTCTACTTGTTCAGCGGGTTGATCTTCCAACTCTGATGCTCCATCAGTATAATTTTCACCATTCAACATCACCTCCAGAGTCTTCCTCCTCGAATTAAAGGAAGAATTCTGAACTGGAGCAATCAAGTCAACAGGCCGCTTCCCATTAGCATCAACAGAATTTACATCAGCAGAAGCATCAATCAAAGCCTTGACAATCTCATGTGAAGCAGCAGAACCGCCCGCAACAGCACAATGGAGGGCAGTAGCACCATCAGAACCACAAGCTTTATTGACATCAATTCCACCTTTCTCAAGTATATAACTCACAACCCTTTTGCTCCCAAACATAGAAGCAATCATGAGAGGTGTCCTCTCCTCAAACCCCATCTCCTTCGAACCGATTCTTCGACTATACCATATACAGCCAACTCATCAATACCATGTCCCTCCTTTTCCACAGCAACCATAAAGGCAGAAATATCATCAGATGCCGAAAACTCAAGCAAATCTGAAGAATCAGTGGCATAACCTCCCATGGATAATTCAGCAGCACAATCTTTCCTCTTGGAACCGTTGCACATGTTTATTACTCAACTCTCCCCTCTCTACAAAACAGTCAAAGAGCAAAAATTAACACACAAACCTCAAATTTTTCACTACACAAAAACAATCCCTTCAAGAAGGTAAAGTATTTCCTATTCAATCCTTTAAAAAAAAATCAAATTAAACCCAGAAAAAATCATGCATCAAAATCAGCTCAAAGGGTCGATTATAAGTTATAACATTTCTTGAGTGACAAAGTTGCAATCTTTACACCCCAAAAGCCTAACTTTACAGAACTACAAGTACAATTACTGTGCAAAATCCATGCAGATAACACCAAAGAAAAGAAAAATACACATAAAGATCATGTTACAACCAAAAGGTTCCCAGAAAAAGGGGACAAAGAAATGGACTTTTTTCATGCTTTTAAACCAATAGAAAATAGAAAATACACACGAAAAAGACAACATACCTCAAAATTTGCAGAGAAAATAGAAGGTGGTTGAAAACCCAGGGTTCCCTTGGGAGAAAAAAAAACTCCAATAACAAAAAATTGTGGAAGGTAAACTAGTACAACTTGGTCTTTGCTATTAACGCAAGAAGACTTGCACTCGCAGCCCCCCCCCTTTTAACTGCGCAGCATTGAGAGGGAAAGGTGGAGAGAGAAGGAATAGACTAAAATAATAATAATATAAGAAAAATTGGGTTAATTGTAATATGCATCCTGAGTTATTACTTTTTTTGCACTTTATTTCTTAAATTATTAATTTTGGCAATTTTATGCTTTAAACTAATCAATTTTTGGCACATTACTCCAATATTTGAGAATGAGTGAATTTTTTTATTTATTTTTTAGTTATTTTTATGAAAAAGCTTTAATTAGTCAATTTTAAATTTTAGTTATTGAAAAACACTTATTCATATATCGATAATTAAAGTTTGTTCATTAAAAGAAGTTATCAAAACTCACTAACTTGAGGAATTAAAAGCATAAAGTATTAAAATACAAAAATAAATAATTTGAGGGGTAAAGCGTAAAAAAGTGATTATTTAGGGGTTCGTATTACAATTAACCCCTAAAATAAATAAGGAATAGAAAATATTTGATTGAGAGATGCAAATGGCGAGAAAAGACTTTTCTTTCCTTTGTTTTTCCACACACACTCTCTAGTCTTTTTTGTTTTGGAGTAAAAAAAGACGAGCCTACCAATGTACTACATTAATCTTCCATTTCATTTCAAATCAAAATGCAAATTCAAATGTAAATTTAAACTCATGCATTTGAAGATCTAGATGTAGAGAAAATGATCAACATAATAATAATAATTGAAATTAAAAATAATTTTATTAATTAAAGTTAACAATAATTAATATTTAGACATTTTTCTTTTCTTTATGAACTAATTTTTTTTCATACAATTAAAAATGTCTCTTATACACATCTAAATTACGCTAACAAGAAAAACTAGAGAAGGGGAAGCGAATCCCAAAAAAAATTCTAAAAATATTTTTTAGGAAATATTTTCACACCAACCAAGTTGATAATTAGCTGAAAATTATGATAGGAAAAACACTCATCAATTATTAAATTTTTTTTTTTTAAAAAAAATAAACATCGGACACCAATTATTGAAACTGATTTTTTTTTTTTTTTTTTTTTTAAAAAACACGAATATGGTGTGGTATTCCTACTAGTATATACAATTCCTAGCCCGCAAAAAAAATAAAAAATAAAAAATAAAAAATAAAAAATAAAGGGCTATTGATTGGTGTAGTTTACCATTCAAACCGTGTTTGAGGTGCCATCGTGTAATAATTCGTCTCAAATAAAACCGGCTTGATTGATTTTCTTTCGGGTCATGCTTTGTGTGTTCGTACTCGGTTTTCTTCAATGACGTGGACGTATTTGTTATATTTGAACTTAATTCTTCTAGGTTTACATGTGTGTTTCCTGGACTTATGTTACAAGTTTTGACGTGGAAAGCATTCATTTGTCTGTCTTCATTAAGGTCATCCACGACGAGTTACTTTAGTCTGTGGATAGGATGTTGTTTGTTTTTTTGAAAATAATTAAATGCTCAGTTCAACAACGTTGAAGCTATCGACAACTGTTGACAACATGACACCCGGTGTTTATATTACAATATATTCGGAAATTCTTTATTTCAATTTCTTCCATTTCTTTTTCTTGTAAATTGTTTTACAAGTATCTTTGTATCCTTTTTTGTTTTTAATTTTATTTATTAAACTATTCTTTTTTAATTAAAAGGATGTTTTCTAACATTAAATATGTGAGTTTATTTCAATAATATGGAACGTGTCACCTCGGATGTGTAATAATCTAGTTGACAATTCTAGGATATTTGGCAATTTAAGACAAATTAAATAAGGCGATTTTTATCGACGTTTAAGCCCATCTATTCCTTAAAGTAGCTGTATTCATTTTGACACACAAATGGAAATTTTTGTTAAACTAATTCATTTTCAAATGTAAAAATAAAAGTATCAAAATATATTAATATTTGAGGGTTGAGGGTCAAGAGTTAAGTACTAATACGGGTGGGTCGTAAATATGCGATAGAACATATCAACTCGCTCCACATATAAATGTAAGTGGGTGTTTGTTAATATTAATACTGAATTTTGAATTCTGAAATTTGAATTGTAAGTTTTGAAAGTATTAATTGTTGAATTAATAAATTTATTTTTATTTGATAATCAACTGAATTTAATTTCTGAATTAAATATGTCACTTCATGAATTTTTTATAAATAATTATCATATATATGTAGAAAAGAAAATGAATAATTAAGCATGGTATAAATGTGTATGAGAGAGAATGTGTGTGTGAGAGAATCTGTATGTGAGTTAGACAGAATATGTGTGTGTGTGAGTGTGTATGAGTGTGTGTAAATATGAGTATGAAAAAGTTGAGATATAAGAGAGAATGTGTGAGAGATTAAGTGTATGTGTGTGAGAGAGACAATGTATATATGTGAGTGAGTGTCTGTTTCTGTGTATGAGAAAGTATGTGTTTGTGTGAGAAAGTGTGTGTGCAAGCAAGAGAAAGTGTGTGTGTGAATATGTGTGAGAGGGAGTATGTGTGTGTTAGACTATGTGTTTGTATATTTATTTAAAATTTAGCAGATTAAGGGTGTGTTCGTTTGGATTGAAAATATTTTCCTTCGAAAATATTTTATATGAAAAAGTTCATTTTTCATACAATTTTTCGGTGTTCGGTTGACAAAATGAAAAATATTTTGAAATAAAAATTTTTAACGGTTTCATCTTCAAGTTTACGAATACAAGTTTAAAAACTGTATAACAATAGTAATAAATACCTTACAAGCAATTGTGGTTAATAAAGATTGATTTTGTTCAAAATTAAATAATAGTTATATTAGTGTGGAACCCATGATTAAGAGAAAAACAAATGAAAAATAATTAGAAAACAAAAATAAGTTTAACAAATGAAATTATAAAAGTAAGTATTTGATATTTAATGTCACTCTTGAATTATTTGGAAAATAACTTACGTTCAAAAATTTCGTAAGTTATTTTCAGCCAAAGGAAGGAAAATTGGAAAACATTTTATATTGAAAAATATTTTCCGGTGTTTGGTACCAAAAATATTTTTGGAAAATATTTAGAATCCAAGTGCAAAAAAAGTAATAAGTGAAAATGTTTTTACTTAACCCATTTTGAATACAAATTAAGTAGTGCTTAATGTATTAAGTGATAAGAGAATTCTGTTATCAAACATGCTGAATTTAAAAAAAATTTAACCAATTAATTTTCATCGTTAAGTTGAGTTATCAAACAGACCTATATAACTTGATATCAATGAATTTTTTCACTTCTTCTTCCCATTTGCATGGGTATGTCTAATTTTTAGTTAATTTTTTATTTTTTAAAACTCAAACCATCACAAATAAATTGGGTCGGATACTCGATTATCCACAGCATACCTACTTTTAACGGATATTGAAATGATCGGGTATCCTATATATGTAGACCGGATATCAAGTCAATTTTTTCTTCAAGTAGACCAAGCATCTAAGTTTTAGATGAAAAAACCGCATCTATATTATTTTTAAAATCATGGAATTAAAATTAGCTCCATTTGGATGATTATTTTTAGGAAAAAAAAAAAAAAAATTTATTCAAGCACTTGTTCTGGAAAAATATTATTCAAGCACTTCATTGGTTAAACGAAAGTTTTCTAGTAAAATTCTACGAACAGGGGAGTTCTAAATCAATTTAAAATATAAAAATTGGATCTTTTTGGCACGTGGTTTCTTGGTCTTCGGCCGGTACTTGTGAATTCAAGGGTAGAGAAGAGGGACACCATTTGCAGCTCAAACCACAGCAAATGCTATTCCTGTGGTAGTAGATCAAGATATGCAACGAGCCGAAATGGTTAGGGGTAAAATGCGTTAAGAATCTTTTATTTTATATTGTATGTTATTTTTTATCACATTACTAAATGAATTATTAAAATTATTTTATTAAAATTACTTTACAAAATTTTAACGATTCATAAAGTGACGAGATACAAGGAACAAACAAAATGTTTGACAAAAGTTCTTATACACATAAGATGTGTATAAACCAGAGCTAGATAGTTAATTTTCATAATTGTGTAGTCCTGTGTGATAGAAGAGCGATCCCAGCAGTTAAGTCCTGTTTGGTTCCATTAGAACATTGGGCAATCCTATATTGGTTCATTGGGTAACTTAACCAACTATCCCACTTGGCAAGCCTGTATACATTCAAGTCAAGTAACCACCTCTACTCCAAGAATCCTCCGATTAGTGTGGCAAGTCTCTAAGACACAAAGAGCGTTTAATCAAAGAATTCAGTGAGGCCAAGCCGATGGAGACTGTCATGAAGAATGAGGTAGCCCAGCTATATTTGGATCAAATACATGTGTACTTTTAACAAATGGGCTAACTAGGCCTAGAGGAACCTAAATGGCCTAGTTCCAGTGCTGCAATTACAATTGCTTGTATTAGTTCTAGATAGGGGTGTTTATGGGTCGGATTTTCAAGTTCGGATTTTTAGGCAAAAAATTAAAAATCAACCCAACCCAACTCAACTCAAACCAAGTATTAGTCGGATTGGTTTTTCGGTTAACCCGAAACCTTAAACTTAAAAAAAAAAAAAAAAAAAAACAAATACATGAAAGAAATTCAAATACTAGTAGCACATTTAAAAATAACAAAATCCCATTAATCGGGTATTCGAGTTTATTCAGCTTGGATTGGGTTTTAAAAATAAAATCCAACCCAACCCTATAAAAATCGGATAACCAAAAACCCAATTCATTTAACCCCAAATTCATTCAGGTTGGATCAGATTTTCGGCTTAGGTCAAGTTTGAACACCCTTAGTTCTAGACAACCTCCCCCTAGAAAAAACAAATTCTGTGTTTTTAAGACTGAAAAATTTGTGTTAAAAAAATCACATTCATAAATGGAGTATAGTTTCTATAGATGAACTATCTGATTGGTACACTAGACAGAGGAAAGGGGGCTTAAAAATTACATTGTACCTACCAAAACAAGGCCAGGATACTAACTACATTACAAAACATACATATTCATTAATTACATGCAAACCTACTCAATAGAAGGGAAGAAATCAACTTATAGTCAGTCTCCTTGGAAGGCAGATTCCAGGACTATGGTCTTCCACAAGGACGTCTCCACATGCAATTAACTTCATTACATTAACACTATCAGGAGGAAGGTTGCACCTATTTAAGGCTCCCTCAAAGCTCTTACAGAGAACCTCTTCGATCCAATCCTCCACTTGAGATTTATTTCCGATAACCAATAGTGGTACAATATCTGTACCACTATTTCTCTTATTCAATCTCCAGTGGTAATGCTGGATCCAACTATCTTCTGGAATCCTAGGCTGATTGTGTTCAAAACTTTCAGAGCAAGAGCATCAAAATCAAACGGCTTGAAGGCCACATTACCTATCCACTTGATCCAAGAAATCTTCCAACCACGCCTTCGAACTCTCAGAGCCAGAGTCACTGTCACTGTTATTGCAATCACCATCTTATTCACATCTCCTCGACAGGCAAATTTAAATCAAAAGATGATCCTGTAGCACACAGATGCGTTTTGACATTTGTGACATGAATCTTTCAGCATATTCAAGATCGTCAATCAACTTTCTTTTACCTGAAGATAAAGGGGCTGATTCTTTTCTTGAAGTAATCATTATGTTTGTACTTTTAATTCTAACCCCATCTCCAGAATTGCATCCAACTCGAATTTGCATCTGTGCATCTTTGGCTGCTAGAATTCTTTCCTCTGAATATTCAGTGGACTTGTTCGCAGAGAGGAAATCTTTACAGCCTTTTGAAACACTTGAAGTAAACACAAAAATCATGTTGTTCAAACTAATTTCTCTCCCGTGCGAGTTTGGAAACTTACCAGTTCTGATAGCTTGACACAAGCTATTCTGAAGAAGGGAAATCAGCCTTATCTATATTTATCCACAGTACAATTGAATGAGATTTCTTGCTCAGCTCATCAGCAATGTAGTCAACCATGGTCTTTCCCCTAAAGCTTATATCATAATTTTTCAGATCTTGACGATCAACAATAGTTTTTGAACATCTAACCTTATCTATGGATCCAAGGTCAACGTGAAGCAAGCTTTCTCAGACTGGCAAAAATTGCCAATCTTGAGTGCATAAGCTATTCTCCTCTTACCGACTTTGTCAGGTCCAAGAAAGCTCATCCAAATATTTCCTTTGTTTGAACGAAGCCTTCTTCCATGCCCATTTCTACAAGAAGCCACAGTTTGACAAATGGTATAGACAGCCTCGTCTTGCCAACCAACTTTTTCAGAAAGAACCCTCCAAATGTGCTTAAAATCATTGCCATCTGATGGAGGTACAGAGCAGAGAGAAGATTGGGCAAGAGATTTGAGTTGTTCAATTGTTCTAGATGTATCAGCAGAAACTGAACCCGATGTTCGGGAGGCGATCTTTGTAATCTTGAGATATTGGATTACTAGGTTCTTCCCAAGTAGATGCGTAAAAGGTTCCAAGCCCCAAATCTGTTGCAACAGAGGTTATAGAGGATGACGTTCTTTGATCCGGCGGAATGCTTAAATTGCAAAAAGCATTGGATTGTTCCGAAAATTTCCCATCTTTAGTCCCTGCACTGGCGGTTCAGCTAGGGAATCAGCACAAGCTTCATGAGAAATTGGTTTTAGAATGTCTATGTTTGGCAGAGAGGTGGGTTGTGAGTTCGAGGGCACGCAAAAACTTGGGTTTGCAAGTTTTTTTCCATCGAGTACTGAATCTGTAATGCTGCTTTCACTCCTGGCAGAAACAAACTGAAAGGCATCAGATTCTGGAACTTGCAACTTAACCTCTGAACTATTTTGCTGGAATGACAACTTGTGATGAAGATGCTGGCATGTATTATTCCACTTTGTTTCGAGGGCCATTAGTCTAGCATTCAATATAGTTGCTATCATCTTTGGCCTGCACTGAAATAACAGGAACATGTTTATGAAATATTTCATCGATGAACTATTGGAATTACACGTTGAATTAAGAGGAGGGATTTGAAGGAGTATCACACCTCTTCTATACCCAATCTCTTGTTTTTGTCACACTCCATAGCTTGCAGCCAAGGAGATAAATTTGCTGAGCACTGGTCAGCAACTGAAACTGCGGATCCTCCTTTCAGGATGATAGAAGCTTCTTGTTCATACTTTCGATTGCATATGTTGCACCGAGCTGTGGATTGATTCTTGTTGCTCCATGGATTTTCAAAATCAGATGGTGCAGAGAAGAACCCACCAAATGGAACAAATGACCCCATCAAGCTGCAAGTATGTGAGCAGCCAACTGTCAGATCCAATGGTAGTTAAAGTCAGAAGCCAAGATGGACATATTGCACAACACATTCTTTTGTCTCAATTTATCTTTCTTCATTGAAGTAAGTTGCAGAATCTTGAGTTGTCTTACGCCTATACAGAAACGTCATTTAACCAGAGGGAATAAAAGGAGGGCAAGGAAACCAACAAGGTCTGACAATCAGTTTCAGGTTGTGCTCATTAGGAATCACTGACGAGCACAACCAATAAAAGAAAAAAAAAAAATTCCATCCCTAAAACCTTTCCTCATAGCTCTACAGCTGACACTCTGACAACAAGATGACATGCCAAAATTTGAAACATTCTTAGTTCCCAAGCACTTGCAGGAATAACTCCTACCTATGATAGAAATCTGTTACGACAATCTAATTCTTAATCAGCCCTTCTCTTTATGTTAGGCTTGAAGAGTATATGATCGTGCCACTTCACAAGCTAGAGATTTATTGAAACTACCAAAAAAACTCATCAAGGATTTCACATGAACTCTTGCATCTTGTAATGTGGAAATTCTCAGCCTCAATGAACAGAGGACAGAGATCACAAAACCAATCAGAGAGTATTTGTTGGATTTCAATAGGATCATCTCTTTGAAAAGTTGGTCATATACTAGTCCATATGTATAACCTTTCTGATGCATGTGCTTTTCACTTGTGAAATCAAAGACAGCTCTTATTACTCCAAGTAGAAGCTACCAGTACCTGCAGTTTTATGTTTACTGGGGATTCCTTGCTTTTTATCCTGTGCTGCTCTTTTTAAATGGATATTTAGATATTTGACCTATTAAATAAATACAATTTAAGCATCAATCTCACATTACTTTCCTTGCTATAATTAGATGCTAAGATTTACAATTTGCATTCAAAATTCCCAAGGTTTGAAAGAACTAGACCACAAGAAGAACATTAACACTTATCAACAAAGATAAGACGTAGGCTTCTAGTTGTATATCCTCCCACAATTGTTACTTTCTAGATGTAATAAGAGACATTTTTAGAAATTCTAAATCACGATGTGTATAATTTAAATTTCATATAAGGGATTGCTCGTTAAGGATCTCAGTAGCTAATTTCAGCCTTCAAGTAACAAGATTACTTACAAATTTAAGAAAAGTTACAAAAGAAAAGAACGATATGGCACAATGAGCATAAAAAGTTCTATCTCATATCCATCGGAAAAGAAAGCGGACGAACATGAAGAAATCCTGTCAACTACAAAATATAGTCTTTTGTATTTTGTCAGATTGAATAATCCCCATACTAGGTCAAAAAATAAAGATTCTACATGTGACGACAAATGATCAAAAATAATACTTGTTAAGCCAATCAATTGCCAGTTAAGGCACTTGCCAGGTCCTTTAAACCAATACCACAAACAAATACCACTTTAAAAGGTAAATCCTGTTCCAACCTATATAATAGTGTAGATTGCTCATACAGAACCAGTTAGTTTAATCAACTATCTTATACAATCCCAATAGTGACCGTCCATATTAAAATATTTTGCACTGATAAACTAATCGAACAATTTGAGGCCTTATCCATGTGAAATATAAAACAATAACACATCCAACACTAAGAACATAGTAATACCAAACAAATATCTCTAACCTGACAACAAAAATCAGAACACGAAAAGAACGGAACACTGACCAGGATCTCGAGTTTGCTCCTCCCACCGGCGGCCTAGATGAAGTAATGGGCATCAAATGCAAATCCCAATCTTTCTCAATAGATGGAAACCGATCTAAAAGCTTCATAAAAGTATCATAAGTAGCTGCAGAACCAATTAACCACAACTTCCCACAATGAACCCCCACCAATCTACTTAACTGAGAAACAACATACTTCACTGCCTCCCCTGATTCCTCATCATCCAAAAAAACCTTCAACTCACCATAGCTAACAACCACTCCATCCCCTTTACAATCATTAACTAAATCATCAACTTCCTTAAACTTAAACCTCATCATTTCCTCATTCCCACCTCTCCCCAAAAACTCAGATATTTCTTTTTCCAAACAAATGACTCCCAACCCATGAATCTCTCTAGGCAAGATTCCAACTTTACCCTTCTTCACAACATCTGTGAAATCATTAAGTGCATCATTTGCACAAACTCCAACTAATAACGGATTTTTCCCAGTCTTTTTCACAAGAACCTCACTAATTCTTCTAGAATTCTCATCCAAACTCTCATCCCCCAAAGCCCCCGAAAAAGGGAAGTTAAACCCACGTTTATTTAGCTCTAAATCGCTCAAATTACACAAAAAAAGAGGTGGGCTTCGAGTTTTCGAATACCTCGAAATGGTTGGCGGGTTCAAAACTGCTATCTTTATATCAAAACTCCGAAAACCCGCATCCCCAAAGACCCGACTGACAATCGGGTCATCAAGAATTGATAGTATAAAATGCTTTAATTCCACTTTCACGGTCGAAATTGACGGCGGAGATGACGAACTACTGTTACTAAGACTATTCTGATGCTGAAATTGCTGATATAAATGGAAAGTTTCGGGGTGTCTTCGTTGATTGGCTTGCGATCTTTTGACGGCGGCCATTAACGAGTTCGATATCGGAGGCTCCTCTTGAGCTTTAGTCGTCGGCAGCCGATCGAGGGAAATCTGCGCCGACGGAGAGCTCCAGAGCTCGGAACTGCAAGCGCGGGGAGTACGCGCTGCTCCTGGCACGGGCGCACGCTTCCCGGAGAGTGGATGACGGGAGAACTAAAAGTGCTGAGACTGCGTGAAGGGAAGTCGTTTGCGCGTGGCTCCGTCGCCTCGCTACCGCCACAGCATCGTCCAACGCCCGCGCTGCCTCCTCCGTCAAGCATTGCCTCGCTGTGCTAACCGGCGTTGGCATCACCCGCCAAAAGCTGTTAATTAACAAATCCCAACAAAAAAAAATTAAATAAATTTTAAATTTTTTGAGATGTGGGATTTCTTTTTTATTATTATTATTGTTTAAATTTTTTTTTTTTAAATGAAGGAAACTTGGGAGGAAATTAAAAAAATTTGGCAAGAATGTAAAATTCAAGGGGGTTTTGAATTATTTATTGATGAGGACCATATCTGATTAGCATGATGCTTTAGCTGAATTGAGAAATTGGAAAGATAAAAAGAAATTTTTGTTGAGAGTTGGGGTGTGGGGTCCAAGATTTGGGGTGGACAAGTGAGTATAGATTCTTTTTCTTTCCTTTTTTTATTTTTTATTTTTTGAAAAGAAAGATCTTTTCTAAGTATTTATTTTGGGTAATAAAAGGGTCAACATAACAAGACAACAACCTCTTTTTTTTTTATTCTTATTTAATTATTCATTTGAGTTTTATGGGCATACACCTTTTGTTTGGTAGCAAAAAATGGGGTAGGGAGTCAACAATAATTGCTACTCTATTTGGATGGTTTGTTGTTATTCATTATTCACTAATAATACTACTATTTTTAAACAATTTTAAATTATTTTCATTTTATATATGTATATATATTACATAAAAAATTATTAAAATACTTATTTTAATTAATATTTTAATACTATTTTAAAAAATAAATGTTCAATCGAAGATAGTATATATTATTTACGTAATTTTAAAGGTTAGAAATAATAATAAAATGACATCAATAAATTTAATTCTTAATTTAAATAAATCTCTAATAAGTGCTATTCATTTAAAAAAATAAATAAATAATTTCTTATTTATCGATAAATAAAAAAAATCCTTATACTAAGAAATACGTTAGACAGCTCATGGCTCGATCAATCAATTTGAAAATCAGCAACTTTGAACTTTACATAAATTATTTTCCACAACGTATTGGTGAAGATGGAAAAATTTTTATATGAATCAATTTATAATATAGTGTCATAAATTTCTTAATTCACAAATTTTTATATTATTGAGTGATATAAAAATTTATAATATTATATTATAAATCTAGTCCACACAAAAATTTTTCAATAAAGATATACACGGTATTTATGTAAATATAGATAGGGAGCATTTGGCATGCGAGCCGCGAGGTTTCTTACTATTACTATTGCAAGTTCATGGTTTCAAATTGAATTGTTGAGTTGGATTGAAAATATTTTTTTTAAAAAAAATTTATATTAAATATTAGAAAATATTTTTTTGTGTAAAATATTTTTTAATTTTTTTTCCTTTCCCAATTGAAAATAACTTAAGGAATCTTTGAAAGTTAGTTATTTATTGGATAATTTAAAAGTAACATTAAATCTTAAATACTTATTTTTATAATTTCATTTCCTACATTTATTTTTGTTTTCAATTCTTGTCCATTCATTTTTTCTTTTGATCATGGGTTTCACACTAATATAACTATCATTATGCATATTTTATTACTATATTATACTATTATTTAATTTTGAGCAAAATCAATTTTATTAACCACAATTACTTATAAGTTTTTTAACTTGCATTCATAAAATTAAATTTGAAACCATAAATATTTTTTTTTTATCAACCGAATACCAATTGTTTTAAATTATATAAAAAAAAATAATTTTTGATACAAAATATTTTTCAAAAAATATATATTTTTCTGAGGTTATTTTCAATCTAACCAAACACACCCTTAAGCTCGTATAATTTCGCATAAGCATCCATCAAAATATGCTGGGAATGAACTGAACAATGTATTTTATAGAAGTATGGTGTTACCAACCCACGCAACATTTTGTGTATATCAAAATTAGTAAGATTCTGAATCAAACGGTACAATTCAAATTAGTGATTGTAAAAGGAGACAATAAAAAATTAAAAAATTGAGAATGTAGATACAGAAAATATTAATATAAATTTAATTTTACTTACTTTAATTAATGTCATAAATATTATAATATTTAATTTTTATCCTAAATGAGATCAAACATCATATTTATTTAAATATTTTTTTATCAAATACTCCTTATAAATAAATAAAAAAAAAAAAAAAAAGTGTGTGATAGAGAAAGAGAGATGCCGTGTCCACTGACCGCATGTCTCAAATGGTACAAAATGTACACCATTAATTGATATCTCAGTGTGTAGCATTTTAAGGAGATAGGGAGAGATGAGATACACAGGAAAAGGAAGAGGAAGAGGAAAGGGGCGGTCAATTCGCCAAAGATTGCATGTGATAAGGTGGCAAAGAATTGGAAAGAAGAAATTAAGCAATTCTAACACTTTTGTCCATCCTCCGCCACACATACATTTCTTCCATCTCCCAATCAATTCTGTACAAATCATTTCAAAAAGATTGAATTTATATAAAATAATAAATAAAAATTACTGATATATCATTAAATTAAAAAAAAAAAGAATAAAATTCGATCAATAATTTAAAATCAGAAGTTGTACATTTAATCAAATTTTGACACATAAATTAATTTTAAAATGTGATTTTCTAAAATATTTTTCTTGTGCCATGTGATTTCACAATATTAAAAAATTTTACGTAAAGGTCACAGTTTTATATGTATATGGTTAGCTAGAGATGCACCGTGATTCATAAAAGAATTTTTGATATTACTTCACTGCTGATTGAAATTATTGTAAGATTCCCATTCGCCAGATCTCATTATCAACCTCCTTTAGGCTTTAGGATGCATGAAATATTTCTCTTCTCTGTTCTCCTGTTTCATACACATTCATGTTTATTTGCACGTCTAGTCCTTATCCTTTTTATATTTAACATGCATGAAGAAATTATTGGGATAGATGACTGAGTTGTGCAATTCAGTTTTTTGAGGGATCGCAGTGTGAAGCTTGAGATGTTTCCATGTACTAAAACTAGCAAAGTGTCCGAGATGTTACAATCAAGGATTCTTGGGCTTAATTTAATATCGATCTTTGTCTAATAAATGTATGAGTAGGGGTGTTTAATTCCAATCCAACCAAAAATTTAACTCAGTTCAAATGAATTTGAGATTAAATGAGTTGAAGTTTAGGGTTTCGAGTTACTTGAATCAGGTTATCTGACTTTAGTAGGGTTGGGTCAGATTTTAAAAGTAAAACCCATCCCAACCCGAATAACCGAAAAATTCAATTATATTTTTTAATTATTAATTATTTCATCTAATTTATATTATTTTTCCTTTTTATTTTTGAAATAACATCTAATTTATCATATTTTTTTTTCCTTTTTATTCTTAACCTAACTATTTTATTTTTGGCCAAACATATATTTTTAATTAATGATCTTCAGTACGATCATAGATTTTTTTAACTTTTTTTATTAGTTTGAATTTTTAACCCAAATAACTCGAAAACTCATGTAACCTGCCCGATTAATATTTAGGTTAAGTTTATTTAAGTTGTTATATTAGTTGATTTAGTTAGATTTTATTTTTTTAATCTAAAAATTCAAGAATTAGAAAATTCGACCCATAACATACTATGTATGAGTATGAAACGAATTGCTCGAATCAGGGTTTCAGCCTCATACATGTTAACAACGTGGGGGGAGGGGAGGGGGGGGGGGGGGCAATCAAAAAATCAATCATGGTAGTTTAACGGGTTAATTTATGTATACAAGTTATAACATTTCAAATTTTCTCTATTTTGTATTTTCCTAAGCGCTTGTACTAATATAGGGATTGCATGGGACTAATAGTATTTAATGTTAGTAACAGCTGTAGTTTTTTCAAATATTAAAGTATATTTTGACATTTGAATAATTATTAACATACTTTATATTTTGTTCCATGTATAAAGAATTAGAATTCCACATACATGAAGCAGGGTTATTTCTCTTGAAAAATAATTTATAAAATTACAAATTTATGATCACTTTTTAAAATTATTTCACGTGATAAGGTTCTTTTAATTACCAATTTCTGATTTTAGATATTCAATTAAATTATGTTCTTTTTTTTAATTTAATGATATTTCAATAATTTTGTCATTTTATATAATTAAACTCTATTCTCTTTAAAATTGAGAAATCTAGCGAGATTTGCAACGACAAATGGAGAGACGGATTTTAGGATGACTTCCATTTCTCCCCTTGTCGAATTGGCATAAAGGTGTGATTATGAGATCTCATAAGAGACAGGTTAATATATGCCCTTTCTTTGATACCTTCTCTTTATTCCACTTATATATGCCTAAAATTTTGAGGCGAGGAAAGTCACTATTTTGCTTTTTTATTTCGGTAGGAGAAATAAAGGTCCCTTTCTAATGTGCACAAATTGCTGAATTATGCAACAACCAACAAATTTCTCTATGAATAAGATCTAGATTATGGCTAAAAGACTCTACGAACTCAATTCATACATGTGGTATATATTCTTTCAAGATTTGGAGAGATCATGTCCCTAAGCAGCCAATTTGGTGGACTTTTTATATATCATCAATAATGTGAGATTCAAGGCAAAGAAAATGAAAAATAAGTCGCTCACAAAATTCAGGTTGCGAAATATATATTTCAGTTCCTTAGACAATATTATTTTATGTCAAATTATATATCATTTTAGAATTTCAAGAAAACATTATATGAGTTTTTCTGTCGACTTTGTCCTTAGGGCCATATTAATGGGAGACGATCTATTAATATAGTAGCGTAATTTAGTAACTTGCTTTGTGCAAAATTGATGTAATTTATTAATTTATTAATTTTTGTGCATCAACAATAATAACAATTAAAATGAAATAGAAGGAGTATATGATATCCCCCCACATCAAACGTAAGAGGAAATATTGTTTTATTTATAACATATAGGATCATGAACTATTAATAATTTGGTTTAAATATATTGAATTCGTTGTTTATACTCAAAAGTTATTGAGTCAGCTCAGGTTCCGGGTGTTACAGTTGGTATCATAACAAATTTCGTTTGATTTTTATATTTTGTACAGGGTGAGACTGACCCAGTGGTATTGGGTCGTGCTATGCAATGTATATGACATGTTATTAGGCTCCGACTTGAGTTTTGCGAGGATATAAAGTAGGGACGAATGTAATGTCCTATCCCAAATCAAATGTAGGAATGAATATTGTATTGTTTATTATAAAATTTTGACTCATAGATTACTAATAATTTGGTTTAAACATTTTGAACCCTTTATTTCGTTCAAAAGTTATTGAACTAATCCAATCACGGGTGTTTTGAACTAATCCAATCACGGGTGTTTCAATCTTTTGATGTACGTTAGTTGACAAGACACTTCTTTAATAACTTATAAGTTTGAATCACCAAGACGTGTAAAAATTCACTACAAATACTCTTCTTTTTTTTTAAAATAAAATAATAATTACTACTCTAATTCGACTAGGAAGAGAACGACAAGGTATGCTGATTTATTGATACACATTTGTTTTGTTGACAATGACTTATAAAACTTGAAAGAGTTTCACAAAGAAAAAAACAAATTAACTAGATAAATACAGTACTAGTCATGTTAATCCTCAAGTAAACTTACGTTTAATGAAAGGAATGGGAGTAACACATGATGTTAAACATCCTAATTGACGTCGACAAATCATGATCGTGATAAAGTAGTATACCATTTGATGATGAATAATAAATGTTGAATGGTTCAAATACTTACATTTCTTTTCTACCATTATGGTTTGATGTGCCAAATGATCCAATTGGTGAACGACGTGAGGGGTTTACCTTATATTTCCTTGTTTTCTTTAGGGAAAATATCAAAATGAATCAACTCCTTTGTTGAGAACATATTTTCGCTGTCAAGAAGAGGAAGATACGTGTTTTACTTTTACATTGTCATTTGTCACCTTTACATATTATATACCCAGTTAATTTATAAAGCAAATGATATACTCAAGAATACAGATAATTAATAAAATTTAAGTAAACAAAAAATATTTCACAACTTTAGTATTTTGTAGGAGGAGGGGGTGGGGTTACAAAGTTTAAAGTAATTTTACTTTGAAAAAATTAATGCTGGATGATGGCATTTTTTTTTTTCAAATTAATAGTAGGAAAAAAAAAGATTTATTTATTATTATTATTTTTTTGGTGTAAAAGATTCCGATGGTTGAAATTGTAAAATGAACCACGTTGTTATCATTTCATGTTTACCCTCTCAGGAAGCAAAGGGCCAAAGCTTCCCACAAAAAGCTCAGCAACGTGATATCTTTCTTTGGATTTACATGCAACCAATGTGGGCAACTTGCAAGCTCCCTAAGCTACAATTGAGGTAGGAATAAATTGATAATACATTTTTGAGCCCCGTCCAAAATATATCAAACATTTGATATATTTTGGATAGGGTGTTAAATGGATTCAAATTATTTGGTATTTGAACTGAATTTGTATTTAAATTTGATTTAATAAATTAAAAATTTTAAGTATACATATAAAAATTTTGAATTATTCGAGTTCGATTTGAGTTTGACTCGAAATAAATTTATTTGACACATCAATTCAAAAAATAAACAAGTTAAATTTAAACACTAGAGTGTCCAATTTATTTATATTTATTTATCCCTAATTTTGGGTTGCCATATTGGTTGTATAAATTGACTAAGCATAAGTAAATTTAATATTTTTATTTAAGGAAATAGAATTTATTAGTTCAATAAAGTTTACAAAAGTCTTAAAGAATAGATGTTGTGTATCTAGTATAAAAAAAATTTTACATCATCAAATTTGCATACATACTACATAATTATTATTTAATTTTCAAATATTAACTTCATATACGACATGCATCTAAAGTTGATAATGTAAAAATTTTCTACATCAAGTTGATAATGTAAAAGTTTTCTACATCATCAACATAAGAAGGATTAATCCTTAGTTATGGAACTTATAATATAACATTTAACACGTAAAAATTAAGTGAAAAATTAGGTGTGCAGCTTGCTGCAGCTGCTAATAAAGACAGTGATTAGGGACAAGTTGGTTGTATTTGTGTTTAAATTAGCATATAATTAATTATACATGCATCATATATCTATATAGAAAAAAAAAAAATCCCTTTATGGATGTATATATAGGGTATTGATTTTGAAACAATTGGTTTCTTTTCAAAGCCGTTATTGGTGGAATAATAAGATTTAAAAGCATGTAGGGATGTGTGTATCTAAGTGATAATGGCCTCATGGAAAATATTTATATGTATCGACATATGATATAGTGTTATGTATTCTTTGATTCATAAGTTTTTACATTATTTTATATTATTCTATTTTACTCTAATAAAATGATATAAAAATTTATAAACAAAAAAACTTATAACATCATACTATAAATTCAATTCATATAAAAATTTCTTATCGCCTTTGTATACATTCCACTTTCTGCTAAAAAAAATATGCGTTTAATAGGCTTTAACTGTCATACACTATGAGCATGTGCAATTCCCCATCCAAGTATGTGTAGGCATTTTTAGTCTTCCCCCCACTAGAAAACCAAGTTGGAGAGTGTAGGACAAATCCTTCCCATGCCATTTGCCAGCCCAATTCCACATATGATATGCACTAAAAAGGTACGAAGGGAAGCATAGATCATGATGACCTTCTATAATATGGAAAATATTTAAATATATTTGATTTTTGATTCTATCTGTAAATTTTGTAGTCAAAATTAAATCTTCATAGATTCTCTAAGGTACGTTTAATCCACACCACAAGATCTACAAATAGGATTAAAGATCGGATTTATCTAAATATTTACCCTAAAATATTATTGGACGAAATTTTCAAAAGAAAGCGTAAAGAAGAAATCCAATTTTTGTCAAACACACAAAAAGGCACAAACAATAGAAAATTTCTTTATTATTCACTCTGTATAAATTATTATATGATTGAAAAATAATGATTTTATTTAATTATCAAATAATGATAATTATTTGTCAAATATTATTTACTCAACATTAAATATTGTTTAGTCAAATGATGATTATTCTTCAAATAATATTATACACTATTTATATTTTGTCTTATTCATTATTTGCACTATTCATCTAATGTGATTTATCAATTATCTATATTAAAAAAAAAATCAACAATTAATTATGGGTTTCAGATTGGCGAAATATTTTTTGTTGTTAAAATCAATGAGTGAAAGACAAGTCGAAGAAGTGGTTATAGGCAATAATTTAAAATTAGAAGTTCAGACCTCCGATCTTCTACTAACTTTCTATATAATTATTAAAAAGTCTGACATATTTCCTATATTAAAGGCTTTAGACAATTTAATACTCTATTCAACTTAAACTTCACGAGTTGAATAATAAATATTCCTTCAAACGGCACTATTTTAGTCAAAAAATTTAGTCGATTTGAGCTCCTAAGAGACGAAAATCCACTCAATTAAAAGTCCATAAATTGTGATGGTGGTAAAGTATCAAGACAAACCAAGAGTACTTCTTCTCCTATTTTTCCTCTCTCTTCAACCCATTTTGCCCTTTAATTATTCGTAACAAATCTACCATTTTAGATGTTCTATTATTCAATTTTTTTTATTTGCCGTATGTTAGATCATGCCCGTATTGGTTAGTTTATCCGAATATGTTGAATTTTCTTCACAATCTAGATGGAATTGGGGTTTTGCATAAGGTTTCATATCATTTTGTTATTAAATTTTGAAAAATGATTAAAACTTGTGCAATTAATTAGAGTAATTATAGCATTTTACTAATTTATTTTTTGATTTTATTAACTTCCAAGGTTTGGTGTTGAATTTATGCATCAGTGATGCATTTCTTTTGGAACGCGGAAGAAGTTGAACCTACACAATTTAGACTTCTTTTAAACCAAATTCACAGATATTGGTTAGTATGCAAAGGAAGATTGTCGACTAAAGCTGAATTGAAGAAATTATAGAATCATAGAAGATGATTCTAGACAGCATATGTGTTGTTTTTAACAATGTTGTTTAGGATTTTAGCATCTTCTGTTCTTATGTCCTTTTTTATTTGCTATGTGGTCTATAAATATGAACTAAATCAAATTTATAAGAAGTTTGTGGTTGGAATTAGGAACTACTTTTGCAATGGTTACGTTTGCTATGTTGTTAAATTTTTTCCAATTGCATTCATCATAGGTAATTCTTTTTTGTTATTGAAGAAATGGAGTGTATTTAAAAAAAATCTCATATATAAACTGTCAAATGTTAATTTTATCTTGTTCATTAGTAGTTACATTTGTATAATTTTTTTTTTTTATGTTAAACATTTTGATAACAGATGAATTAGTTACACTATATATGTTGGCAATGTGTACGAAATTTAGAGTTCCATTCTCTAAACCCAACTGTCGAAAACAATCAATTGAATTGTTACCAGTAAGGTTTCGACTTTCTGAACTTTTCAAATCTAGCAAAGCAAAATAATTGAACCGTAATGTCTAATTACTATAGTTTATAATTTTTTTTGTAGTTAAAAAAATGAAAAGCAAGTAATAGGCATTCATTATTTGTAATTCAAGCAATTATTTCGAAATATTATTTCGTATCTAAAAAAATATTTCATTATTTTAAAAGTCAACATTACTTTCAAATACCATTCAAGTCAAAAATTAAATAATATTTGTTACAGCAATAAGCAATTATTTGCTATCCAAATGAAACTAATAAAATTTCTTCTATTTTTTAGTCTTTCAACGATTAGCATAACTACTTTATATGGTAAGTAGTTTAGAACAAAAATAAGTTTGTGGTAATGCTCGATCCTTTATTGACTAAACATTTTTTTTGTTAAATCTATATTAGGCATGGGAATTTTTTTGTTCCATTCATTCTATCAAATACGTAATTAATGATACAATTGATAACTATACACTTAAAGGCTTTAACCAATACACATCTATATTTAAAATAACTCTCACGTGTTACCCTGCACTGGGACGAATCCACATCCACGGTCAGATTAAAAGTCCGACGTCCAGAAATGTCATTTTCCATTTGCTATTTGCATCGATCCTAAACTAGTATCTTCCGAACAATCTGAAACAGAAATTTCTTGTGTCTTTGGTAAATATCGGAACCTGATGTTTACACAGCCAATTTTTTAGTAGCCAACAGGGGTAGATTCAAATAGGAGTATTAGGTGTATTCCTGAACCGTTTGTAAATAACTTGGTCAAAAATTTTATTTGATCTCAAATTCATCGAATTTGAGTCGAATTTCTTAACGAATCAATCTCGAATATAGGTATATTCTGAATGTTGGTCGATCTTTTTAAACACATTTATAATTTTTTTAAATTTTTTATTATATGTAAAATTACTAAAATATTTATATTCTTTAAAAAATTTACATCTTTTTATCTACATAAAAATTGAACTACTCGAGCTCCACCTTCTCTATTTTTAAAACTCATATGATCTCGAACTCGAACTCAAACTCAAACTCAAACTCAAACTTGAGGCTCATGAAAATTTTTGAATTTAAAATCTGAGTAGGGTACCATTCATTACATTTTTAGCAGGGGATGCAAGTATTGTTACAAGTTATAAGCCACTAATATTATGCAGTGGAAATTTGCTGTTACCCTAGTTTTGAAGGAAGGTCTTCCAAGGAAACCTTGACAACTGTGTGATATTTTTCCTCCTACGAAGCAACAGGCCCACGCACCAATATCCCACACTTGTAGGTTGATTCGGTTGATTTCTATTTTCTAGAGTATTATCTGGCCAGGTTGTATCCATATATATATCTCGACTAAAAGCATTTCACTAAGCGCTGGAAATTTGCTCCTGTATCAGTGATCCAGGTCCAATAAATAATGATGACCACTCAAATCTAATCACATTTGTCGTAAGAATATACATTATCAATTTTTCCCAAATAAATAATAAAAAAAGAACAATAAGAATTAAATATTACTATCTCTGTCTTAATGTATTTGTCATATTTAATTTTTTTTAGTCAATGAATCAAGTTTTTGAGATTCAATCTTCATTATAGATTTTTTTAATTTTTTTATAAATTTTAAATTTTTTGTCATAATACTTCATATAAATTTTACTTTTCTAGATAATTTTTTTAGAAAAAATATAAGAGACAGATATAATTTCTTATGTCATTTCAAATCCACCATTATCATGTCTTTCAAGTAAACGGAAGGAGTAATATATATATATATATATATATGTACTTAATTTTTTTCATTTTTCTTAGCTATGAATAACACCAATGCATAGTCATATACCAAATTTGAAGTTCGAAGTCATTTCCCTTATTTAATTACGAGTTTAAAAGCTTTTCTCCTAGGTATTGTTCGTTAATACTTGCGCAGCAATTCTTTTTTTCTTTTGAGTTTCAAATCCTAACTTGTTGCATGGCCCCTCGCAACAAGAAAATTGGATTCAACGAGTTATATCAATTATTATTGACTCATACAATAAGTAAAATAATATGCACACGTTAACTCAATAAAAGATATACGTTTAATTCTCACGCTCATCAATCTTTTTGTTTTAATAAGTCTTGTAATGTGTTAAAAACTGATACGCCAAAAACAACAGCGTGCGTAGTCTTTATCCTTCCAAATCACACAAGCAAAAAGCTATACAAATTTGGCAACGAGAACATGTATAAACGAATAAGATCAGGATTAAGATTTTGATGTGACATTGGCTTGCCAAAAGGGGATTTGAATAGTAAGAAGGAGTTTTGCAATTTTGCATTGAGAAAGAGAGAACACGATTATTATTGTGATGATGGAAGAATGGATGGTCGGCTTGTGGAGGTAACTATCATAATTCATGCAAGTCCACCATGATGAAGTGTTTCATAGCTAGATTGATAAAAATGGCCACTTCAATGGAAGATTCTTTTTGAACATATTCCCAGTTTCCCACTAACCTTTGTTTCGATCTTATGAAATTTAAAGAATATTAAAAGACTTAATTTGATGCAATATTTGTGAACACACTTGAGTTTGATGCTAAAAGTCAATAGGTTTGCCTAAAATCTAAACTTTAGTGTAACAACTAACAAGTGTTCCACTAAATGAGATCAAAGCAATGCCTAATGGACCCAGAAAAATGAAATACAATTACAAATAGGAATATCATTGTCATGCTTCCATCAAATTAGACAAATTGGTTATTATAAATATAATTATTCTATAATCAATTTTTGAATATTTTTTATGTGTATTCTGTTATAATAAATATTGATAAATTAAAATACACGAAAGCATTAAAATCGGGTCAGATATTAATACAGTACAAAAGGTATCTGCATCACTTTTTCCCTCCTCAACCCAAACCCAAAGTAAAAATATAGGGTAAATACTTAGGTAGACCCGATTCTTTGCCCCACTTGTAATCCCTGTGGCGTGGATTAAATATTAGAGAATCTATGATATCAGCTGATGTAAGTAAAAATTTTTAAGATTTAATCTTGACCACATGATCTACAGGTGGAGTTAAAGACCGGTCTACCTAAGTATTTTTCAAAATATAGAAGTAGCATATATAGAAACAATTTCCCCTAATTCTAATAAAACTAAACATTCCGACAAGGCCCACCAATTTTAATAGCTATATGGTAATATCAATACAGGCCCAACAAAGTACCGGATCCACCCAGAACATACATTTTCACGCTAGCAGTGTTGGGTTTTAAATGGGCCTCATCCAAATATAGCCCACTAATTTTAACACGCCAATTAAAACAATAAACGCCATCCCCTCAGTCCTCAGAATTCTGCAGTGCTTTTACAGTTCTGCTGACTGCGCCAACCATCGAAGGTGAGAGGTCTTCACTATTTATTCGAGTGGAAAAGCCATCTGGGCTTCTTTTTTCTTACAATTAGCAAAAGGGTTTGTTTTAATTCTTTGAAAAAATTTTGATTTTGATATGGGTTTTGCAAATTTTGAATTTTTTTTTTTTGGGTTATGAAATTCAGGTGAGAGATGAGAATGATAACGAGGATTTTGCAGTCTGGAAATATTCAACCATCTCAAGTATTGAGAAGTTTCTCTACTCAAAGTAGGCTTCCAAATAAATACATTTTTTTTAATGTATTTATTTACTTAGCATTTCTGGAAATTTGAACGATTTTAGGAATGTTTGTTTGACACATTAGACTGTGTTTTTTTGAGAAAAAAAAATGTGAACTTGTTGTGGAACATTTTCCCTTTTTATGATGAACTAAAGTTGATTTATTTAAACATGCTTTAATTAACAGGATTATGTATTTCTAGATGTTTGTTGATTTGCACCATTTCAATCTAGGTGTGTAAAGGGCGAGTCTTGGTGTAAGTAATGGTGGTTGCTTTAGTCTGATTTCGGGGTCGTAGTATGGGTGAATGTTGACCTTAATTTTGATTTTATACAGTTGAATATGTATACTGATTTGAGAGTACGAATTCGTGTTTATTTGTGTGTTTGTATCTATATGTTTATATGTGAGCAATCTGAATTGTTTTTACTTTTTAGTTATACGGGGATGGGTATTTTTAAAAGAAAAATACACCTAAAACAGTGCGCAAAATGTGAGAATTCTTAGACGTTGTGTTTGGATGGGTGGATTTGAATTGAATGAAGGATTTGAAATGAAAGAATTTGAATTTGGTGGATTTGAAATGACATGAAATTTGAGTGAATTTCAAATCCATTCATGTAACCATTAAAATCACACTCCCACTTCTTGTTGGATTTCAAATCCACAACTAAATTAATTAATTTGTTTAGATAACTTATTATAGATTTGGATTTCAAATCAAATCCACCCAAATCCTTTCATCCAAACACAATGAGAGAGTATTTGGAACTTGAGATGTTATGCAATTAACGGATCCACAGGTTTTTTAAGGATATTTTACGGAAAAAAGCATTGAGCCCTAGACAATTGCCAATCCTAGAAACCAGGAAAGATAAGGAAAACCATAATTTTTTATGAGGCTTTTTATGTATCGGTATTTAATTGTCAGTCCTGGCTTTGAATCTTGGAAAATGTATTTCTTTTCTTGGCTTCTTTTGATGTGGCCTGAACTCTTTGAGTCGCTTCATTTTTCTGTTATTGTGCGTGTGTGTGTTTTATTTCTAACGCAGGTACTGGTAATAAGAGCAACTCTAACTCTGTTGAATATGCTGATGATTTTGAGCGTCGAATTCTTATACATAATACTGGTATACGAGGAAAATTCTAGTTCATTTTTCAAAAAACTAGATAGAGTAGAGAAGGCTTACAACAGTTCGGGACTGAGCTCCAAGTTCAACCCTGGAAATAGATCTGAACATTTTGATGGTTTCGATTATAGTATTAACACACTGGCAGATGGGATAAATGGGAAGTTAAAGGAAGCTGCTAAATATTTTGAGGTTGATCCTGATGAAATAGATAAAGATGGTTATTCCTTCAGACCGGATGTGGACCATCAGTTGGGAGTGACTTATGATATTAAAGTACGTACTCTGAACTAATGCTTCTCCCATTTATTATTGCTGTTTTTGGTACCGTCCCTAACTATTTGTGTTCATAGACAATTTACCTTTGCCGTTTTCTTTTGGTGTTTCCTCATCTAGAATTCAAGGGCCGGTTCTTTTTGTACATTTTGCTTGGTTGTGTTAAGATCTCCAATTTTGGTTAGTCTAGCTAGTTAGGCTGGACAGCTCATGATTGTCTAGCATGTGACCTAACTGAAAAGATAATTAATACTATTCCACATTCCATTTTTGATGTTGTTGTGGTTGTTTTTACCTAATAAAAAAGTCATTTTTTTTCTGAGAAAATGGATCTTGATGTACCTCATGCACTTTGATTTCATGTTGGAGTCCCAGTTTAATTGCTAAGATTTACAAGTGAAAGATGATAACTTGTTTAACAGAATATAAGCTAAAGCATTTGTTGGTGGCGTTGGATTTTCATCCTTTAAAACGTTTAAATAGATGACTCTTCTCAAACTAATAAATGGGCATAAATACGCTTGTGTTGATTACATATCTTAAAGCATACAAAGCTAACCTTTTTAAACAAGTAGGATGTGAAGTTAACGAGGTAAGATCGAGATTTGTAAGTATTTGGCTCTTTCTACATTGTCGTGTTTGGATGGATTTGATTTGAAATCCAAATCTATAATAAGTTATCCAAACAAGGTAATTGATTTAGTTGTGTATTTGAAATCCAACAAGTGGGAGTGTGATTTTAATGGTTAAATGAGTGGATTTGAAATTCACCCAAATTTCATGTCATTTCAAATCCATCCAAGTACAATCCATTCATTTCAAATCCTTCCTTCAATTCAAATCCACCCATCCAAACACAACCCGTATGCTTTGTCCATGTGGCAACTATATCCATTTTAAACAGGATCAAAGTTGGAAACCAATCAGAACCTTAAAATGAATTTGTACTACAAGAGCAGCCTCCTATTTTCTGCTGCTATACTGTTTTCTCAGCTTCATATATCATATGCTCGAGTTAAGTTCAATATCGTAAGACACCATTTAATCCCTCTGAGTCTTGTTTGGGACTATATTCCCAATCACTAAAAGATTTCAAACCGAAGCACTGTTTCAACAAATCTAATGAAACTCTTGAGTGTAGAGATTGAACACTATGTTTTGGTACCATTTTTTAACTTGCAGCCTAATTTATTTCTTTTTTTTTATTATTTCCTTGAAGTATTTATACATCTACAGATGGCAGATGATCTATACAATCTTGTATAACCCTTCAATTTTATCTGTTTCTTTGCTGTCAATTGTTTTTGGAACTCTCATATTACTCATCTATGGCACCGTGAAGTGCAGGATCTCGATCTTAAAAAAGCAGGCGTGCAAAAGCCTTTCAAGAGGTACGAGTTTGAAACTACAACAGCGGAAGTTCTACAAAAAGCTGATTTCAGGGTGCGTATTTCATTGATCTGCTTCAGTACGTTTGTCAAATTCTGTTCTCATATGGGACACAGTCTCACAGCTTGAGCAAATTAAGATATACCGAAATATCAGTTCTTTTACTTTCCATCACAAATTGGTCATAGCTTATTGTTTTGCATTTAAGTTGTCAACCGAATATAATGTACTTGGTTTGATGCTGATATTTTTCTTTATCTTGCTTTTTATATTACTGCTGGTACTGTTTATATTTTAGGACAGTTTCTCATGGCTAGGATTAAGCTTCACATAGTGTTGTCTTCCTCCAGGTACACTTCTGGTTTAGTTACCTATGTAAATTTAAGGTGGATTCTTTAGGTTCACTGTGTTAGACCTACTGTGGAATCTGTGCACATCATCAAATTGCAAAAAGCATAATGTTGAGGATTTTTGATTGGTCAATTTTATGCAAGTGTTCAAGTGAGGCATTGACTGATCTCCACTTCTTACTACTACTTCCTTCCGTTAACATCTAATAGTAGTTATTGCACAGTAAAGTGCAAATTCCTTTACAATGTTGTTATGGTGTGAAAACAATTTTGAACATTTTGCAAAAAATAGGTAATAACTATGGCCATATTGTGTAATAATTAATTTTCTCTTGATTAGCTTTAACTGTATGTAGGCTGTTGAAAATGTTGGGTAATTGATTTACAAAATTTAGACCATTGTTTCTAAGAACAAAAAAAGCAGAGATTTCTTCAGGGTACTGTCCATGGTATCCTCCGGTAAACATAGGCATTCTCTTGCTTAGTATTGACTCTATGTAGGTAGTTGAAAATGTTGGTATTGTTTTACAATTTTAGACCGTCTTTAGTAATACAAAAAGGAGTAAAAAAGCATCCATGAGGGTGCTGTCCGTGATGTGCTCTAGCAAACATGTTCTTCATGAAAAAAAGTTGCTTATATGCACTAAGATGTGTCGAGCATTAATCACGTAAAGAGGCAAGTAATGTCATTAATTGAAAGATAGTGTAGGTGAATTCTTTTTCTGCACTTTTTCCCTTTGATGAAACAAAAACTTTTTAAACCCTTGGAAGGTTTTGTACGGCTTGTTTTTTTAGTCAAGTCATCAGTCTAAGCTAGTTGCAAAGATGTAAAGGTCAAATGCCTTCTTAAAAGTGAATTTCTTCTTCACAGCTTAAATCTGCTTAAGCTGCAGCAGTTTGCTATGGACTGATTATTGTGGAATTTTTCTCCACAGAATGTGAGATTCCTTGCCAACTTCATCACTGAGGGTGGAATCATCATCAAGCGGAGCAAGGTAAACATAACACTGCATAAATGATTTTGAATGCAGTAGAAGCTGGAATATAGGGACTGGACTTGATAGCATAAAGTTTTTTTTTTTTTTCTAGACTCGAATTAGCGCCAAGGCCCAGAGAAAGGTTGCTAGAGCAATCAAGACTGCCCGAGCCTTTGGTCTAATGCCTTTCACACACAATGTGGATAAGAGATTTGTATTTGGGAGAACCATGGAGAATCTTGATAAAGACTATGAATTCCAGACTTACCATCCTCAGAGTTTTGTTGACGAGGAAGCCTCTTAAGATCCTCTACAAGCCTGAGTTCTCATCTTTTTTGTTGTATTTTTGCGTTGTCTGAATTAGTGCTTTTGGTAGTTTGCACAATTGGTGCTTAAAAATGCAGTACAGTGGCTTTTAGTGAACATGTTTTTTTGGGAGCCACTGTATTAGGGGTCTGATACCTTTCTTTCTTCTTCTTCTTTATTCCCCTCCCTCTCTTCATAAGTATACGTGCATACTTCTAAGGTTTTCCAATTGGGAATACATATCTTGATGGTGCAAATGATAAACTGTCTTCAAGAATTTCATAACAAAATTTTTCAGCTGCTTTTGTCTTTGCTCACTTCTTTCCAATACACATGGGATTTAAAGAAAGCTTTGCTAATGATGCCATTGTTTACACTAGATGTATTCTTGTTTTCGTTCTAATCCTCCAACCTAGATGCTTTAAAGTCTTTTGGTTCGTCAGTTGGACCCAATTGTATAAGTTACTTCTGTTCCCATTTATATTTAGCTACTAAGCTGGATTGTTGCTCTTCGCTTTTTGTCAGATTTGTCAAATGATAGTAGCTTCGTTCAAGCAAAAGTTAGTTTATTCACATAGCGGATAGAAAAGAAAAGAAAAGAAAAGAAAAATATTTGCCCTTTATTAACACATGTAATGCACCCAAAAAAGATCATGGAAATAACAGACAATGGAAGTAGAACAAATGAAATCATGTGGAGATTTTTATAGAAGTCAAGATTTTATTTATTGAAGTAGTTTAGTGCTTCATATATATTGCAGATATTAAATATTTATTAGGCGTGAAATTATTTAATTAAGAGTATATTAGGTGTAATAAAAATTATGTGGTAGTATTATTAAAAATAGGTAATTAAATAGATGAGTAATTTTAAGGAAATTTTACAATTTCTTTTAGGAAATCATTCTCTCTAATTTTAAAGACTTGTAAGTATAAACTTTTAAAATACATGACATTGTACTGTACAAGCATTTAAAGTACAAGAGAATAGTTTCCTGAAAGGGACGGTAGAATTTTTCGTAATTTTATTATATTTTCCTATCACAATTTGTATTTTATTAAGCGCCAATATTTTAGTTATCACAAAAAATGAAAAAACACATTAAAGAGAGAAACACTTTGAGGAGCTGAGAAACAAAAATAAAGATAAACAACTCACATATATATAATTTTGGAAAATTTCATGGTCCCTCTTAGGGAACCATTCTATTGTCTTTAAATAGTTATACTGTATAATACCATGTGTTTTAAAAACTTATATTGTACAAATTTTTAAAGTTAAGAGAATGATTTACTAATAAAGATAGTAAAATTCTCCTATTATCTTACATATAAAGTCTAAACCCAACTTGCTGATCAAAATTAATGTTTACACTATTTTGCCCTCACAAAAATATATTATTTTCTCAATAATTTTTGTATATGATGGGATGGAGATAGCTGATGTTTTCTTCAATTTTATGGACAAATTAGAATCTGACAGTGGGAGAATTGTCTCTCAAGGTGGATAATTATCACTATATGATATCAGACTGCTTCTCCACCCAAATATTTTGCTTGATATACCAAAAAGTGGGAACAAACTCATGTTTGTTTCCTTTAAATTGCAGACATTAATTAAAAACTTCAACCCAAACTATCAAAAATATTTTTTCTAAACCATTAATAAATTACAAGTACAAAATAAATTTCATTCCATCACCCAATTGTAAAGTCTTAAAATGTTTTGACAAGTAAAAAGTTTTATATAGTTCGGTTTCTTAATTTGTGTAAGAAATATTATAATGACTACTCCATCTACATAATTATTTTTGTAACTTTATTTTTGACATTTACGTGATGCATTCCAAGGTCACAAATGATTATGAGATAAATGCAATTTTTCTTCATTTTATTTTTAAATAAATATGATCAAATTAAATTTCCAAGGTCACAAATGATTATGAGATAAATACAATTTTTAAATAAGTATGATCAAATTAAATTATTGACGCCTAAAAATGATTATACTCAGCAATTTTCTCTTCCTTTCTTTCTTATAGCACACATATCAAGTATTGCCCCAATGAATAATGTGTAAAAGAATACAGGCAACATACTCAAAATTGGAAGGCCCTCAATTTTTTTACTTTAGCCAAAATTTGTAAAGTTCATCAACCTTTTTTTAGTCAGAATAGTCCTTCAACTTTTATTTTTTATCTAAGACGGTCCTTTTATGGTGGAGCCAACACAAAAGTCTTTTTCTTTTTTTTGATAAATTTCACAAACACCCCCTGAGGTTTACTTATTTTTCACATAACCTCCCTATAGTTTTAAAAATGGGAAAAATAAGAAAGAAATTAATTTGAAGGGGTGAAAAAGGAAAAAAACTTTCAAAACAATTTTTAAAAAAAAGCATTTATTTTTTACAAATAAAAATTAAAATCCTATGGCTGTCTCTTATACACATCTAGATGTGTATAAGAGACAGGGAGCCGAATGGGTGGGGGGAGGCCAACTCCAGAACAGGGGTTAGCCACCCAAGAGATCCCCCCACCCACTAGCCCTACCGCCAGATCCCCTTAGTCAATCACTAGATTTTCTTTTTTAAAAGTTGGCCATGTAAAATTTTAAATTAGACTAATGTGAAAAAATAATTAAATCATAGGGGTTGTATGTGGAATTTATCAAAAAAGAAAATGGTTTAAATCCCTGCTTTGTGGTGCTTCCACCACAAAAGGACTATCTTGGCTAAAAAATAAAAGTTGAATGGCTGTCCTGGCTAAAAAAAAATGGTTAAGGGACTATTTCGACTAAAATAAAAAAATTGAGTGACTATTTCAGCCATTTTCCCCTCAAAATTAATAAATGTTATTTTAATAATATTGATCCCATAATATAATAATTTTTTGTCTCTCAAAATCGTTCAAATTATACAAAATTTTTGTTTTCGTATACACATTAAGTGTGCCCCGAGTACTAATAATATATAAACAAATAGACAGATAGATATGTTCCCGCCACCAGCACCAGGGGCTCCAGCTACGAGAAAATTCAGAATATCTACCACCTTCGTAGGCAAATATACAAGTAACAAAGAGATCAAAATCTTATACATTGTATTTGGACGGAGGGTTTTGGATAGATTTGATTTGAAATTCTAATCTATAATAAATTATTCAAACAAGTTAATTGATTTAGTTGTGGATTTGAAATCCACCAACAGATAGAGAATGTGATTTTAATAGTTAAATGAGTGGATTTAAAATTCACCTAAATTTCATGTCATTTCAAATACATTAAATTTAAATTTATTTATTTCAATTCCTTACTTCAATTCAAATCCACCCATCCAAACACATAATGTTTCCTTAGAACTATGATGAACATAGGCCCTCAATTTTGCTCAAACCATCATGTGTCACCACCAAATAGGCATCAGGAGGAGGAAGTTGATCAAGTGGGATTGTTAGCTAGGATACAGACAATGAATCCTTTTACCTTTTGCAATCCACCTTATACATCTCTACAGTGTATGCTATCTTCATTTGTCCCCATTATTGGCAATCCCAGTAAAAACTTTTTAAGAAGTGAAAGGATGAAACTTGATTAGGTGCAAGAATTCTCTCGTCTGTAGATCAAATCAACCCCACTTTCAAGGGACCACAATCCCTCCAAACTGTCTGGTTTCTTTCATCTTATTCTCTGTCAAGAGTTTGTTTCCACCATATATTATTCCCCATCCAGCTTTCACCTTTTATCATCCCCCAACCAATCTCTCTATCTCTTCTCTTTTCACAATGAAGAAGAACAACAGAAGAGACATATATTTCAAATCGCATACTCATCATCTGCTCACATGAATTCACCAGCTTTTCCTTCCACCACCATCACCCTCATCATCATAATTATCATTCTTACAATCTTCTCATGTCCACAACATGTTATCAGCCTTGGTTCAGGCTCCACCATTGCAGTCAGCTACACACCTGATTCCACACACACAGTCTGCGGCATTATAGCCAGTAAGCTCACACAGAGAATCCAATGCTACAAGAATGGCCTAATCATTTCAATCCAACCTGACATCTCCTACGAGTCCATATCTGGAGGTGTTGGCTATTTCTGCGGTCTACAGTCCGGTGGCTTGAGCGTCATATGCTGGGATACAAGAAGCTTTCAAGCCAAACGAATATATTATAGTAAGGATAACCCTTTAAAGCGCTAGCTTAACTGTTGGAAACTATCAGGTCTGTGCACTTCACTTCACATCTGGTGTGGCCTTATGCTGGCGGTTTCCTGCATCCGGGGAGGGATGGAAATTCCAGGGAATAACTTCAGGTGCAGGATTCTCTTGTGGAATACTGAAGAATAATAGTAGAGTACACTGTTGGGGTGGTAGTGAAATTGGAGCAGAGATTGAAAGACAGTTTGGAAGTTTGCCAATGCTTAGCTTAATTGCTGGTGAGTCTCATGCATGTGGAGTGACTAAAACTGGAAATTTGATTTGCAAAGGTAGTAACGTTGCTGGACAACTTAATGTTCCTTCTCATTATGCTTTTGAATTTTCAAGACTGGCTTTGGGTGCCAATCATAGTTGTGGAATTCGCAGGAAAAATGGAGTGATAGTTTGTTGGGGAGGAGGTTCAAGAAAATCAGAGTTTTCCAGTAATGTAGTAAATGAAGTTTCTTTTGAAAACATTGTTGCAGGTTTGGATTTTACATGTGGATTGACAACCAAGGATTTATCCATTGTCTGTTGGGGGCCGGGATGGTCTAAAGATATTAATGTAGGAAATATGATTCCACTGAAACCTGTAATTCCTGGCCCTTGTGTGCAAATGTCATGCAGTGTTTGTGGGGTGTATCTGAATTCTGGTAGTCTTTGCGCTGGTTCTGGCAATATATGCAAGTTATGTGAAGTTGAGCTCCCAATTCCAGTAATCCTACCACCAATAATACCATCAATACCAGCATCAAACGTTCCAAGGTTAGCATCTCCACCTTCAAGAACTCGAAACAGGCTCTTTCGGGCCTTTGGCATTGTGGGTTCCGTTGGCGCTTTTGCAGGGATTTGTACCATTGCCTACTGTTTATGCACTGGATTTTGTGGGAATGTACACACGAATGTTTATAAATCAGTGATGCTGCAGCCCGTAAGTGCTAGATCAAATCTTGAAGATTATTTAGCTGCTTCAAATTCTTCCATTCTACCTCCTTCAGGATCATTTGAACATCCATCAAGCACAATGATTCTTGGATATTAAGGCGTCAGAAGAGTGGTACCTCATCCAGACAGACTGAGAAAACACAGAACTTTACCCTGTCAGAGCTTGCATCTATCACTAACAATTTTGCATTACAAAACAAGATTGGTGGAGGTAGCTTTGGCAGAGTTTACAAAGGCAAGCTAGCTGATGGCCGCGAAGTGGCTATCAAGAGAGGAGAGAGCATTTCCAGAACAAACAAGTTTCAGGAGAAAGAGAGCTCCTTCATCTCTGAAATAGCTTTATTATCCTGCCTTAACCACAAGCACTTAGTTGGATTTGTGGGATTCTGCCACGAAAACGACGAGAGACTTATAGTTTACGAGTACATGAGGAATGGATCATTACATGATCATCTGCATAGCCAAAGAAACACTGATTGCAGCATGCTGAATTCTTGGAGACTGAGGATCAGAATTGCACTAGATTGTGCAAGGGGAATTGAGTACCTGCATAGCTACTCGATTCATACCGCCGATAGTTCACAGGGACATTAAGTCCTCAAATATACTTCTTGATGAAAATTGGACAGCAAGAGTTTCTGATTTTGGATTATCCTTAATGTGGCCTGAGTTTGAAGATGAGCCAATGTATACAAAAGCAGTTGGAACTGTTGGCTATATTGATCCTGAGTACTATGTGCTCAACATTCTTACTGTAAAGAGTGATGTGTATGGATTTGGGGTGGTGTTATTAGAACTTTTGACAGGAAAAAAAGCAGTATTCAAGAATGAAGGTGGTGGTCCTCTGGGAGTTGTTGAATATGCAAGGCCATGGATATTAGCAGGAGAAGTAGAAAAGATTCTGGACAAGAGGGCAGGACTGCCAGAAATGAATGAGATTGAGGCTGTTGAGCTTGTTGCATACACAGCTTTGAAATGCACAAACTTACAGGGCAAAGATAGACCTACAATGAGTGAAGTTGTGGCGCAATTGGAGAAGTCACTTGCTCTTTGCGAGGACGGTCCTGCCATATTGTGATTGCATCTCCAGTATGAAACTGTAATGAGAAGTGACCCCGTGAAAATTTTCTTTTCTATCCTCTTCTTTTATCCTTCATGAATGGAACTTTCTGTTCTTTGTAAATTTAGTTTTTCTAAAGCCATTGTAAGTCCAACTCCTAATTCTTTCAGTTTAATGAGACAATTCTTTTCCATCACTAATTCTCTTAGGCTAGGACAAAAAATGTCTCTGACTTTGGGGATAAACAAGCAGTCTTTACAAGGTATAAGATTTTCATCCACTTATTATTAGTACACGAGTTTTCTACGAATCTATATACAAGTCGCCACAAACAAGGATACAGCACTAACATTTGACACCTAAGACGTCTGAACCACCAGAAATAAATAGGAAAGTACAAGCAAAAGAACTCCTGAAAGCAGCTCAGAAAAATGAAAACAAAAAAGGCTATAGCACACAATAACATCAGACGCAATAAACTGAAAAAGAAGCTTAAAACACTATACAAACTCCAAGCGCATCAAAAGCCTCACAGAGTTATACTTCTCTCCTTTGTGATCACATAGTGGAATTGCATGTATCCCAGGCCTCAATTCAGACACAGGTAGACATATTTGGCCTGCAAAATCATCCTTCTCAGACATGTCATATTCGTGCTTATCAATTCTAGATGTGCTAGCTCAGGAACAGTCAATGGGAAGGTGAATTCTTCTTCCCAGATTGGTGTCCAGTTATCCTCCTTTTTCTTGGTTTTCTTCATTATGGCATCCGCAGGCACTCCAGCTATGCCAACCTGATTTTATACAACAATGCAAAACAGACATAAGTATATCTATCATAATGCTTTTTCTCTAGAGGAATTAACACGAGCACTGTATTCTAGGTGGTTGATGATCAACTAGTTCATCACCCAAGAATTTTGCCTAAAAATGTCCAACATATACAAGGGCATATGGAAAAAGGAGACTCATTGACGGCTATTGTAGCTCTAGCATTTTACATACAAATCATTTCAATAATTGCCATATATGTGAATGTCTCCCAACAGAGGTCGAACCTTGATGACATGATATAACATTTTGGACTTGTATTAATTGTGAATCTTAGAACTATATATTTTGTACAGCAACTGCCCCAAGTGATTTTATAAATCAAATGGTGACAAAGAACTTACCCTAGTGTAGAAATCAGGTGGAGAATACAAATCAAAGTGAGTTTGCTTAAAATCCAAATGCCATCCATCTCCCATGTAAACTTTTGCCTGTGTAAACATTACTTAGTAACAAATAATCTTTTAACTGCTAAACAAACTCCTTCAGCTTCCCTCACCTTCAGAGTTTTCTTCACAGGCTGATTTTCTTTAGGATAAAAAACCTGCCCATTTGGACCAATTTTCATCAAGAAATCAGGCTTTTTAACATAGCCACAACCTCCATTGGCTCTAAACATCCCTTGCATCAACCAAAGAGATCTACCATAGCCCTGGACCAAGTTGAGTGTCATTTTATTAATTATACCTTTGTCATGCATACGATTTGAAAAACCTAAGAATAGATTTCAAAAGAAAAGGGACATGCAGACTGAGTATAAGAAAATAAACAGAATACGACATGAAATATTAATATAAGGTGCTTCAAATACCTGCATATTAAATGCAACCATCTGAGCTCCGTGCATCCAACCAATAAGAGGATTGTAATTGGAGGAGTTAAATCGAGTACCTTTAGGGTACACCCTGAGAATATTTTTCTGGGTGAATCTATTACAGTACAAAGTATCCATCAGAACGCAAATATACAAAAGATGGTCATGTCAATAAATTGCGAACTTAAACCCAGCAGATTTGATCTTCAGGTGTTGAACTGTACCTCACAACATCCATCCCATGAGACTCAGCAGCCTTTTCAAGAGCCTGTTCACTCAAACTCAGCCGTCTCACTTTATCTGGTTCTACTCTTAGTGCCTCCACTAATCCACCTTTGGGTTTGCCAGCATGAATAGCAATGAGGCTCTTGTAAAACCGCACAATTTCGCCTCTGCACTGGCGCATGGTGCGGTTTTTCATCAGAGTCTTCGTCATCTTCATCTTTATCATCCTGGTTGTAATCACCCCTTCCATTGTCAATCTGCAAGAGGATATAAATCTCAAATACTTGAGCTATTGTCTTTAGATGACAATAAATTCAAGAACAAACACGCTCGTGTTCCAGACAACCTTGTCATCTTCTTCTTCATCAGCTGCAGTTTTTGAAGGCTCTTCACCCCATACATCTTCACCAGAATCCTTTTCTTTTTGAGAATTTTGCTTGTCATTAAGACTTTTTGATTCAAGGTACTCTTTTGGAGGTTTGGTTGAAATAATAATGCGATATTTCAGTTCTTCTGGTGAAGGAAATTCTTTTAGGCATTCTGATGAAGGGCAAAAGAGTACTTCTCCAAACGTTTCGGTAAGCATCTATATGAAAATGAAGAGATTAAACTGATAACCCAATCAAAAAGGGCAAGATATGAATTACGAAAATGGATACTCACCTGAGCTTTCAGAGCACTTTGGCTTGAAGGTTAGCTGGAAGGTGATCTTCAAGCGTTATTACTAAGGGGTATGGAGAAGTCGAGAAGGCATGCTCTTTTATTGATTTTAAACATTTTATGAGTAAAAGAGGAGCCGTAACAGTCCTATGTTAGTAGCACAAAAAATCAACATAATTGATCAAAAACAATGAAGCAAATGAGAAAGAGAGGAAATATGAAAAGCTGATTGCCAAATACTGAATATCTGCAGTACAATTTCAAGGGTGGGCGTTGAGAGGGGGTCAATACTGTACCTTAACACAAAAGCCAAATTGAGAGAAAGGCTATATCAAAGCAGAGATTCTAATAATGACTACATAGCATCATGAAAAACGTAAATGTTGGATACATTCAACTTATGATCTAGAACAGTCTCAAGCAGATCAAGACGACCAGAACTTCTGAGAGAATTTGAAGAGAGGTAGGTTCAATAAAAGATATTTTCAAGTGAAAACCTTTTACTGGTTAAATAGTCTGGCAACCAAAATAGATGTCATCAATAGTAAATTGCAAGTCAGAGTCTCTAGATCGTAGTAGTCGAATAAAAATAAAAAGGCATTGAGGCAAGAACACCAATCACATATAGGATTTTCATAAGCTTGTTTGTTATTTAACAAATAAACTTCACAAAAGAGAGATGTGTAGTAACTGTCTAGAATAGATGACATCTAGAAGTGAACTATTAAGAGACAGGGGTATCTCACAAGACACAAACACTTGATCAGCAACAACATTTCCAGGCAAACTGAAGACAGAGTCTGGTCACATTAAAAAGCTATCAATAGATGAGTAAAGGATTCAGAGTGAATTCAAAACAATTATCCAGAATTAATCCAATTCCAGTCATCAGGCAGGCTCATTCCATGTATCCTACGTTATCTGGGGTGGGGCTGTAAAAAAAAAAATTCTGGCATCTTGCAAAAGATAGAGCTACGAGTCACCAATATCTGATAGGAGCTCTCACCTTCCATGAAGAACGTTTATAGAGCACATCATCCTTTGAAGAATTGGGCCATATATCAAGTTCTATTACCCTCACACCTTTTTTTAGTGCCTTAATAATTGGGACATCACTGCAATCACTAGTGAGCTGATTTCCAGTCAAGTACGAATTATGGCCAGTGAATATAAAATAATGGGACAACGGAGCAGTCATATCATGGTGAACCTGAATTAGAAAAGGAAATTGCTTTCAGCAATAGTAACACCAATCCTGTACATGCTTATAATACCATCTTAATTATTCTTAAGTGTATGCAGAGAATTAGGGAATGAAATTGTATAGTAATTAATATGAATAAATCGAATGATCTCAAGTGATTATATTGTACAACACAATATTTTTTTTCTATAGTGGCATTCCAATGGCTTCTTTACAAATCACTAAGAGGATGGAGTGTCATTAGCAAAAATTGGAGTACCAATATTCATTACCCCAATCAGAAACCTGTACTAAATCTGACAATTAAACTTTACTCCCAAGATTAGATACTTTAACCACTTTAAGGAAAAACCCGTATCAGGTAACCGTAAATCAACACAAGAAAGTATAGAAAACACCAAAAATCCTCACTGAATCAATTGAAATCTAGGCCAAGATCCTTACTTTATCCAACTACTAAATTTCCAAAACAGGACTAGAATCTTTACATTAAAGCCTAAAATACATGCAACCCATATTCTAAAAAAGGAAAAACTGATTAAAAAATATAGTATTAGAAAACTCAAGAATGAACAAGACCTTGGAGTGCATTGGAGGGTTGAGGTCAGCGTTAAAGAGGAAATGAAAGAAATCATCAAGAGTGAGAGTGTGTCGAGTGAACTTAGAAATGTGGTGTCTTTTCTGAAGGATCTGCTGCACAATCGCTTCAGCATCACCCAAGGTAGCCTCGGCTTCGCCCTGTTCCTCCACCAAGAACCGCCGGAGCTGGTCGGCGTTCATGTGGGTCCCTCCTTGTGCATACTTCTTGAAAGCCTCCTTTACGTCAGTCGTCGGTGGCTGCACCTCCGCCACCTTGAATTTCCGCGTGAAGCATACGCATATTCTGTAAGTGGAGCTCCCCATTCTGATGACTTCTCAGTTCTCTCCTTGATGATCTGTGTAATTAAATAATATAGGTTGGCAGGGGTCACGATATCGATCAACAAATATTCAGGGAGAAGATGGTCTGTTTGGATTCCTTTACAATGCCAAGAGCGTAGACTTTTATTCTGGTTGACAAACTCTAGATGTTCCCACCTCTATATTTTACTGGACCAAATGAATAAAGAATAATTAATTATTACACAGTGCTTTGCAGCTTTCTCATGGATCTGGATAGTTATACAAACTAATGCTTTTCCACCTGTCTTCTCGCTCTATCGCGATCTTGATGAAATTTAGTACGTTGGCTATATTGGTTGGTGGAGTGTATAATTTAATGAAGCGTGAGACCCTCGTGTTATAATTAAGGGTTAATAACACTTTGCCTCCTAACTAAGTAGATAATAACACTTTATCTCCTTGAACTATAAAAATACATACTTTGCCCCTCATTCACAATATTCATCCTTTAAACATTTTAAAATATCAACAAATTTTGGTTAAAATATTGAAATACCCTTAGTATTTTATTTTAATTTTTTAAATATTTAATTGATTTTGATAGTTATAAAAGAATTAAAAATAAATAAAATATAATAAGATATTGATATATTTGATTTTAGGGAGTGAAATTGTGAAAAAAATAATAATATTGAATTATATCATATTTGACAGCGAAATTTGCACATATTAAGCTAAATATTAAAAGTGTAAAATACTAAGAGATATAAAAAAAAATCACAAAATTTAATAAAAAATATATATTTTCATACAATACTTTTAAAGAAAATCTTTCAATTAAAAAAAATATAATTTGGGAATTGTTCTGTCTCTTATAACATTCAAATTCGAAATAATATAAAATGAGATTCAAAAATTTTAAAAATTTGTATCATGAAATATATTGTTATGGATTAAATTGAAATTGAGATTATATAGTTCATTTTTGCTTATTTTTAAATCACTATCAAAATTTAAAATATAGTACCAAGGGTATTTTAGTCATTTAAATATATTATCTTAATAATTTTAATATTAGTAATAGATGAATAATATCAATGGGAGGTAAAATATATATTTTATAATTTGATAGGACAAAGTATAAATACTCACATAGTTCAAGGGGCAAAATTTTATTAACCCTGTAATTAATTAGCACTGGGATCATGTCATGTCAATTCACGGATTGACCCGACAATCCGTTATTTTATCGAGTAAGACAACACAATCCATTTAACTCAGAAAATATCTTAGTAATCCGATTGACTCGTTAATTTTTTAGGATATTTATGAAAACTTGACACAATAATACAAATTTTTTAATAAATATTACCCGTTAATAATACACTCTTTAATGGCATATCGTGTCATTCGGGTCAATGGGTTAATTATTGGTTATATGTCATTCGGGAAAAACTAAGTAACTTTTGTATTAGTGTTTAAAGTTTAACGGGTTAACAATTTCGGATTGGGTCAACCTGCTTAATAAATGGTCACGACACGACACATTACGACACGAATGTTATTATGAGTTGTGTCCGGATTGAGATTTTTGACACGAACCAATAAAGGGAACCGACCACGACCCATTAACACCCTAGTTGTAATCAAATGATAAGAGACATAAGATGACTAAATTTTATTTATGATAATAGAGTACACTATCTCGTAATTTCTCTTGGATCCTCCTAATGGAATGGGGCTCCTATTATACAATACACATTTTTTGTCAATGGACCCTAAATACGAACAATCTGAACAACTTATTAAAGTTTATAATAATTGAGTCATGAACAACTAATGTTTATCCGATCCGTCGAACACCCGATTAATTTCATACAAGCAAGTTGAGCGTACATGATCATCTTGAAAGAAAGCTTAGCCAAAAGTCTACCTCTTCAGCAATTCGTAGTTCGTTATATTGTGTTTTCGGACTTGAGTTGTAATACTCGCTAAGGGTGTCGTCAAGCGGTCTGGTGAGGTGTTGTGCGCAGTGGTTTTGAAAGTAGAATCAGACCGCTACTGCATCGACCAGTAGGATCGTTAGGAACCTAATGAACCATGGTCCGGTCAATTCTATTCAATTACATATCCGGTTTGTCAAAAAATCTGATGAATGAACCAGTAGTAAAAATCGATTTTTAAATTTTAAAATAAAAAATGATTTAAATAAAGAAAAAAATTAAAAAATCGTGAAAATAAACTCCAAAATAGCAAAATATTGAATACACCAAAGCCTAAACTATTAAGTTATTATTTTTTTCATCTTTTTTATACTTATTTTTGTATAAATTTCACTTTTCTTATTAAAAATTTGATTAATATTTTTGTATATTAAGACTATAATTATCCAAAAATAGTGTTTCACTTATATTTTAGATTTTATATAAATATATTTTAGGTCATTTTCACACTTTGGTAATAAAAAAAAAACCTACAAATTTTGTGATCATAATTAAATTTTAAAATTTTTACTTACATTAGTGATGTCATGTGGGTCTCTAAATTTTAATCCCATCATCATGGGATCATTTTAAGTGGGGCAAAGACCCGATCTACTTAAGTATTTACCTTTGAACTATAAGAGACAGAGTATTAAGAAAATTGCTTGAAACCCACTTTGTTAAAAAATCTTATACACATCTAGATGTGTATAAGAGACAGGTATTTATCAATGTTTTTATTTAGAGTTTTCACTGATATGATATAAATGTTTAAATGCATGACTATTGTGGTAGGGGCAAAGTATGTATAAAATTCTTCTATAATCTACTTTTTTATCCGATTCCTTTTAAGAAAATAATATAAACTTTACCGATAATAAGTCTGTCTCTTATACACATCTAGATGTGTATAAGAGACAGCATCTAATGAATATGGTAAGAATGAACATAAAAATTCTTCTATAATTTACTCACAAAAATTATAAATTAAAGATTAAATTTACTATAAAATATATGAATCTGTTATTTTACATTATGAAGATATGGCAATTCTAACCCTGTCTCTTATACACATCTAGATGTGTATAAGAGACAGCCTCGCTATCCCATCATTCTTTTACTCACAATTCGTATTAGTGCGGAATGAGTATTATAGGTGTCGAATGATTAAAGCTATTATAATTTTTATAATTTTTCAGACAATGACAATGCATAATCATAGTTTTAATTTCAAGTATTAATTTAGTATAAGGTAGTACAGTATGTTTCTATAATTTTTACATCGTTGGTATACTAAATTCAAGACTCAGGTTTTTGGTGCAAATAAGGCTAGTATTTTCAGGCAATGCACAACTTAACTCTTTAAATACATTCTAAAAACTATGCAAACAAATAATTAAATAGTTGAACTTATTCATGAATATCTAAAATAAATAAAAATTAATTCCCCTTAATGTTCAGGTCTCGCTTATGTTATAGTCTAGCTTTTTACGTTTTTCCGAATTAGATGAGCCTATTTTATAAGCAATAAATTCTAATATTTACTATAGTTGTTTGAAACATTTAGTAATTCAATAATTATTTTACCCAAAAATTACCACACTTCAACCTCTGGCCCATGCATTGATATGGGGACACACAAATAGAGAATTCTAACCGTGTACGTGTATGTATTAATGTGGAGAAATAAATTTTATTTATTTATCCCATAGATTTTGAAAAATTCTATAATTTCGGTTAGAGAATTATTTTGTTAGTTATAAAAATTTGTATAATATAAATTTTTAATAATATTTATAATTTTGTAATATCAAATAAAATTTACCAATAATTAACCCATTGGGTACGTGTCGATTTAGAATCTGAATCCAGGACACAACTTGTGAATAAATTATTCAACCCGGCGTAACTCAATTCTCTTATAAACATCTAGATGTGTATAAGAGACAGTCCATAATTATCAATGTTTTGATGCATCTATGTATATGTCATATATATTAACACTGTGCCTCCTGCTTAAGGAATAATAACACTTTATCTCCTTAAACTATAAAAATACATACTTTGCCCCTCATTCACAATAGTCATCATTTAAACATTTTAAAATATCAAGAAATTTTCGGTTAAAAGATTGAAATACCCTTAGTATTTTATTTTAATTTTTTAAATATTTAATTAATTTTGATAGTTATAAAAGAATTAGAAAAAATAAAATATAATAAGATATTGATATCTTTAATTTTACGGAGTGAAAATGTGAAGGAAAAATATTGAATTATATCATATCCGTATGAAATTTGCACATATTAAACCAAATATTAAAAGTGTAAAATACTAAGAGATATAAAAAAATACAAAATTTGATAAAATATTTTTAGATATAAAAAAATACAAAATTTGATAAAAAATATTTTTTATCTTATACACATCTAGATGTGTATAAGAGACAGCCATTTACGGCTCGTCTACTTGGTACTCATCTAATGTTTAAAAGAGACAGTTTTTGCTCTATAGTTTGTGATTGCAAAAATTTTAAAAATTTGATTATGAAATATATTGATATAGATTAAATTGAAATATTATATAGTTTATTTTTACTTATTTTTAAATCACTATCAAAATTTAAATACATAAAAAATTAAAATATAGTAACAAGGATATTTTAGTCATTTAAATATATTATCTTAATAATTTTAATATTGGTAATAGATGAATAGTATCAATAAGAGGCAAAATGTATATTTGCATCATCTAGATGTGTATAAGAGACAGATATAATCTCTGTGAACTTTAAAGAGACAAAATTTTACCAACCCTGTCTTAATTACACTTCTCCTGTCTTTTTTTAAGTGTGGTTGATCCCTTCCCGGAGATTAGATTTGTTATTAAATAACCTAAACTCTAGATAAAATTGTTTTTATATGACTACTAAAACTTAAAAGAGTTCCAAGTTAAACCTTTTCTCACACTATTTTCTCTCATTCCCTTTCCCCCTTTTAGTAATTAATAGAGTGAGAAAGAGATAAAGACAAAATTAGATTAAAAAAATTAATACTTCATTGAATTTCTAGTAGGAAATACTTAAAATGAAACAAATCCTAAAGTAATGTTAAAAAAGGAACGGATAAAAATGTATATTATAGAAGAATTTTGTGTCTATATACCGTATTATTGTGCATTAAATATTTATACATACAGTAAAATGCAATCATATAATACTATAATGAGACTATAATATTTTCTTATAGACTATGATATGGCTTTAAAGATGATAAAATGGGTTTATATTAAAATTAATACTAGTAGTGTTTAGTGTCAGCATCTGTCTTTAAAAAAAAAAAAAAAAATACAAGACAATATGATGAAACTCGTACAGAAAAAGATGTGTAATAAGAGAAAATTTATAAAATTACCATGTAATTTTTTGTTAGTGCCTTGAACAAGCATCCTTTGACAGAATAAAGACGAGATGCTATTATTCTAAGTTACTTCTTTTCACTTTAGATTCCATTTTTATATTTTGGAGTGTAAATTAAATTTTATAAAATTTTATTTATTTTCTAATATCATTTATTTAATAAAATTTAATTTATATTATAAAAATATGTTTCTGTGCAAGTACTTTCCATTGGTATTGCAAAGTATTGAAAAATTCTTACATAGATCGGATCTATAGTGTTATGGATCTATTGATCCGAAATATTCCATATCAACAATATAACATCACTGTCTCTTATACACAAATTTTGAATTAAAATTCATTATATTATATTATAAACTCGATCTATACAAAAATTTTCCGTGTTACTAGCACGTAAATACGAACCATTTGAGTTGTTGAGCAATAACACACGCATCAATAAAAAAGTTCCAGCCTTCACACCTATGACCAGCACGATGCACGTGAATCATGAGGTTGCTTGGCTGCAAGTCAATGTTCACACCGCTCCCATCAATGTTCTACTTAACTTCAGGATTTTTTTTTTTTTTTTGGGACAAATTTTTATTGTCTAGCTTAAAATAGACAACCGGAAAATTAGAGGTTTGGACCTTGGCTTATATGTTAATCTTGGTTTACACCTTCATGGTGCAATATAGTGACATATCTAAGTTGACTAATTCCTTTTTAAAATTGATAATGCACGGAACAATTCCTCAATAATAAACTGACACATAACTAATATATATGACATATAATAGATGCATTAAAAACATTCATAATTAGACTGTAAAATTTTGCTAACCAGAGACCATATCAAATACTAATTTTGCTAACCAGAGACCATATCAATACTGAGGCTCAAGGGATCAATCAAGTATCTCAATCCCCGAGAAGTCAGCCAACCAAGACGGTTGGTCGAAGGCCCAAAGACCTACTCGAACATCTGACCAGGTTCAAAGGTCAGGACACTGATAAATCTCTATAAATAAAGATACGTCTTTATGGTATAGGATCAAACAGTATTATCTAGCAATATATAACAATAAACAAAAACGACCCTCACTTTATTCTCCCTCTAACTTAGCAAAAACTTTATTCACCAAAAACCCTTATTATTAATGTAATGTTCATTTTCAACCTGTCCTAAAAAATTCAGAAACAGTTTTTGAAATCAAATGGGTTAAAATTAAAATACAAGGGCCTAAGTTGAAACTTGTACAATAGTACAAATGAAAAAAACCAAATGTGTTTGATTGAAACTTAAAGACCAAATCGATATTAGTCCAAAAGATAATGGACCAGAAATGTTTACTCTCCAATGCCCAGGAATACACACATACTATTCTTGGCAAAGTTGTATACACTACGAGTCTTGGAAGCCCAAAACCTTCTATGCCACTGGACTTACTGGAAATAACATCAGAGGCCCATGTTTCCTTTTCATCCACGGTCGCGAAAGTTGGTGGTTTGTTGTTCGGACTAAACCAAAAAGATTAATATGGGAAGGACAGGTGGAAAAAAAATTATTTAAAAATAAATAATAAAAATTGCAATATGAGAAAGATAAAAGTAGAGGGAAAGCAAATCGAGAATGTTTGATTGTATATTTGTGTTGAGTTGGTCACAAGATAAGAAATGAGGGATAGGACTCTATTTACAAAATTCGTCATTTTAAATTCGTCACAATTTAAAGGACAAATTCTTTCTGGACGTATAGGTGTAAATACGTCCAGAGGCATGGGGCGATGAGACCTTCAATGCACGCATGCCAGTCTATGCAAATACACATCTAGTATTTGTAGCCGAGAAAGGAGTTATTATTGAAGGAGTCACCAAGTACCGAAGCATAAATGGTTGGGTTCTGTTGCAAACTTCAGCAACTCGATCTTTATTCTTAGCACATTTTTGGCACACATCCCAACTCTAAAGTCTAAAGGCCTATATACGTGCTGAAACTTTTGGTGGTAAATTCCCATTACCGGTGGGATGCTCACAACCAGTTTACATTTAATACAATAACCTCAAAACATGTTACATCTACTCATCATCTTGATATTATTGGTACGAGTTCATTTATACAAATTTACAAAATTATTAAATGTCGTTAAATTCAGATCAGATAAGGATGAATATCTAAAATCAGAAATTAGTAATTGAATATAATATCTTATCATATTGAGTGGTTTTGAAAAGTGTTCCTGAATTTATGGTTGAGCGCGTCTGAGGCTGAAGTTTAAAGCCTAAAGAAAAAGAAAATGGAGGTAATAATATAATTAATATAGGTCATAAAAGCAAATTTATCCTGAGATGGTTTCAGAAATCAGAAATACATGAAACCAAACAATACAAGCGAGCATGACCAAACATTAACTAACGCAACTAGACCTACAAAAGCCCACCCCAGATGACCAGAAGCATACTGAACATGAGGACAAAGCATGCAAATTTTGTTTAACATTCGAGGCCCAGGTATTAATTGTTTGAAAAAGTGAAGATTAAATCAAAAAGTAACTAAATGCAAGGAGGCAATAAGATCCCAACCCCAGGCTTGCAACAGCAGGGACTCGAGAAAGGGATTCTTGGTAACTATTTTCTTCTTCTTCTTCTGCGTGAAAGGACCATCTACATGCTAAGCAAGATTCTTATATTCTAATCTCTATTAGAAGACTAAGGCAGAATTGTTACAAGAACAACTGACAAAGTACACTCTGTGTAACTGAACAGGCCAAGAAACGGTAACAATGCAGGCATTTTGCTCCTATATGATACAATAAAGAGGGTGTTCCCTAGAGGAACTCCTCTTTCGCCCAGTTCCTCGAGAATCTAAAGAATCGTTTGAATGCTAAACATTAGTAAGAATCATCTGAAACTGGAATTCTACAATTCCGGCCATCTCATCTTCACGTTTTCTAGGATCTGAAGGAAGAGCTATAATGATAACCGGATACTACAACACATTCAAGGAAAAATGAATTCAAAAATTAACCAAATTTGCCCGACGTAGAGGCAAATTATGATTCAATAAGAAAGAATAAACCTATTGAAAAATTGTACAATACAAAACTTCAACAATACATAATTTTATTATAGTGTACAAACATTCAAGACATAACAGAATTGTTCTATTAAGGATGACAATGTAAAATTCCCAAAGGGAAAGTAGAAATTTCCTATGTCGTATGCAGTTTAAGTGAAAATTCACACAATACTATGCAAACAGAGACAACTACGAAAACATGCAGCGCTTAAATTCTACCTAACTGATCCACCCAAACCCCCAAATTCCAAAAGACAAATATAAAAGACATCCGTCTCAAAACAAATAAAACAGGGGAGCCAATATAACGAGATGCTCACTTCACACAAATTATAAGCCCCAATTACCATTTGAAGAAAACATTTCAGATTCCTAAAAGCCATAAAAGCATCACAAATCCATTTCACAGCTTCAAAAGGAAATCAAATAAACGACTACTACTACTTCTACGAAACATGGATAATATGTAGATTCAATTTATGGCAACCATCCCACATGTTTCCAATTGTACGAAACATCATCAAAATCCAACAACAACAATAGTAGCAACAAAACAAAACAAAGCTAAAAAGTCTTAATAGTAGTAAACTAATTGTCTACGCAATAAAAGAGAATCTATTTGTTCATCTATATAGGCTTTTAAAGTAACTTATAACTATCACCAAATTGCAATGCAATCAGTTCCTTTTTTTTTGGCCATTTCTCACATCGGAGCGATTGGCATACCTCTCAACCTTAGATGTGTCAGATTAAGACCCACCATAGATTCGTTCAAGAGACAGGCTCACGTATGGCAGAGACTGGGGTTTGATTGCTGTCTCAGCCTACACAATCGCCCTGCCCGCCTCGCTGGATCCCCGCTCTTGAATACCCCTGACCCCACGATTACCCCGTCGCATGAGGACTGCATCATAAAATTTGCAAAACACCGTGCGTCGCCACTCCTCCGGCTGCAAAGTGGACCACCGGAAGCCTCCCCAATTGCTTGGTCTGCATCACGAGGTCATAGGGGGATTGGATTTTCTTCGCGAAAGTGAAGACCTCGTCGTCGTCCATGTTGCGGAGTACTCTGATATCGCCCATCACGGAGCGGACGTGGCGGACGGCCTCGATTATGTTACCGGTGCCGGCCTCCCCTTTCGTACGGATCATGGCGGCGCCTTCTCTGATGCGGCGGAGGGCTTCGCCGAGGTTACGGCAGCCACAGACAAAAGGGATGCGGAAATTGTGCTTATTAATGTGGTTTACGTCGTCGGCGGGTGTGAGGACCTCCGACTCGTCGACGTAATCGATTCCGATGGCTTCGAGGATTTGGGCCTCGACGAAATGGCCAATTCGGGCCTTGGCCATGACGGGGATGGTCACAGCTTGCTTGACCTCTTTGATGCTGAGGGTCGGTGTGTCGGGCCACGCCGCCTTCTGCATTGCTGACTCGGCGGGGACACGCTCGAGGGCCATGACGGCGCATGCACCGGCCTCTTCAGCTATACGGGCCTGTTCGGCGTTGACGACGTCCATGATAACGCCGCCACGGAGCATTTGGGCCAGGCCCACTTTGACGGAGAAAGGAGATTGCTTCGCTGTCTCGGTGATTGCACCGTTTCCATAGACCGTTACGACACCGCTTCCGGCCATTATATTTTTTTCTAAAAAAAGTGTGTGTTTGTGTGTGTGAAAATGGGATGAAGAAGGGAGTCAAAAGAAGAAGGGAGAAGGGTGGTGGAGGAGAATGGGACTCAAGTGGCTGGGGAGTTTGTATCTGTGGATTGCTTTTTTGTAAGTTGGGAAATTTTAGTAATTTTTGGATACAAATATTTTTTTCTTCTTCTTCGTCATTAAGAATATTGAAACATTATCGTTTCTAATTTACAGTCCCTCGCAATTTCGAATAAGCATTACAAAAAAAAAAACTTACTTAAATATTTGTCTATTTGATACTAACTAGCTGCATCCATATTTTTTTTTTTTTTTTGTAATGCTTAAACAAATTTGTAGTGAACAATAATTCTATAATTTTGGATATTTATACTGTATAATTACTAAAATAACATAAAATATTAAAATTTGAATTTTCTATATTTATACATATTTAAAAAACGTATACTTTAAAATGTTCGTATAAGTTTTGAAAGGTGTAAAATTTTAAAATTTAAGCATAATACTAAATGCATCTTGATTGGTAAGTTAATATGTATTGTTATGCTTAAAGAACATTTTGTACAGAAAATTGATAGAACTCTTAATAAAAATGCCTCATCAAATGATGAATATGTGATTTTTTTTAATTCGTTTTTGTGTTCTACTTGGACCAATAACGAATAAAAAAGTTTTAATTTTATTATTATTATTATTATTATTGTTACTGAGTAAACAAATACCTGACATGTCCAAAGAATGGACTGGAAAGTTTAGAAATATTGGATTATTATTATTATTATAGATTTGTTTTAGCCTTCACTTTCTTGTCGAATATAATTTAAAAAAATTCTACACTTCTTTTTTAGAGAATCATCATCTTATACTTTAATATTTATATAATACAATATTATGTATTTTAAAAATTTATACGATAGAATCTTTTAAAATCAAAAAATACTCTAAAAAGATTGTAAAATCTCCAATAATTTATTATCTTCTGAATAATGACCCTGCAAGCCTAAAAATCCTAGAAAGATCCTTCACTAAAAATTGAGCTGTGTATATTGCTCCTCAACATATGGATAACATCGATATTGACCAGAAAAAACATGAGATGTTTCTTTTAGCTCTCTCTACAAAAAATAAATAAATAGGGAAAAGAAAACTTAGTCTGTTTGTATTGAAATTTTATTATTTTTTAAATAATATTTTATAATTATTTATACTTTTATATAGATATATTTAAAAAAATTACAATAATCATTTAAAATAATAAATATACAAACAGAGCCTTATAATTATGCGAAGTTACAAGTCTTATTGTTATGTTTGTGAAATAAAATTACGTCAAAGAAGAGTCAGATTAGGCAAAGGTACCAAAGTACCTATGATTTGTATCATAACAATAAATAAATTATACACAAAATTGTTTACCAGATTTTATTCTTCAACGAATCTCAATTTGGCCTTTCTGGAATTAGAAGAAGACAAACAGTGGCTTGTTGAGATCCAATCTTTACAATTTGCCACTCACATCGTTTTCTGATTGGTCTCATAACTCAATTTCTAAATACCTCTTGGCATTTCTCATGGGCTGATTTTGAACCCATGAAAAGCAGCAACTGACATGGATTTGTATCAAATCCTCATTTTTTTTTGGGTACAGGCACAAAATTTTTTTTTTTTTCTGTTTACATAATGGCCTTTCTGCCAAGTAAGAAAGTTTTGTAGTGATCCTCTAAGCACAAATCTCTCTAAACTAGAAAATAGAATCCAAAATAATCATACCATTATACTTTGTATATTTATGCAATAATATTATATGTGTTTTAAAAAATTTTATGATACAAGTTTTCAAAATACAACGTAATAGATCAGAATTTTCCAAAAAAAGGAAAAGGAATCACACAAGTAAAAACATACAGTATATTTTAACAAAATTTCAGTTGAGCTTCAGCCATTTTCCTGTTTCATTCTCCTAACATTTCAACACATTAAATATCTCTACTCAAAACTGGGAAAAGGGGCTGGGACTAGCCTGAGACTACTAATAGATCTCTTTACTCCTTGTATCATTTCCCTCTGATCAACTATAAACTTACACAAGTTTGCATGACCCAAGAAAAGAGCAACTGTGCATCTTGACTACACCTACTCTCTGTGTTAATGAAACATTGTGCATTGTTATCCCATTCAACGGTGATGGAATCGCTAAGTCGAAGGCTGAAACGAGCAAGGGGGTGATGGAGAAGGAAAAGATAACGACTTCTTGAGGAATCGTCTTTGGTTTTCATCAGCAATGCAGAGGACTGAATCCACACACACCTCCTTAGCAGAAGGAGGTTTAGCAGGTCTGAAGTCCTGCAGCTTTGAGTATTCCACTATGAGATGATACATGTAATCATAGATCCTATCCATGCTCAAACTTCCCACGTAATCTTGGGCAGCTCTACCTATTGCTTCGGCCTGTTTAATAAAAGATGTTGTGGGGATTTAGATATGCACATTAAAGTACGTAGAGGGATGCATTTGATGTCTTACCAACATTTAGACATTGAGTGGTTGGGAAGGAGAGAGATGTAGGAAAGGCAAATGGAAACAGTGAGAATGGAACATTCGTTCTAAGACAAGGGATAAATCTTCGACTCTAGGCTACATTCGTTCTAAAAGAATTACCTCTGAGTTAAATGCAAATGCAGAAACAACCATTTTTTACCATAACCACCACTATGAACCTGCTGATACATTGTATACTTTTCGTACTCTTAAGGATTACATTTTTTTTTTTTTTTTCATTTCAGATAAGTTGTACGCGAATATTAACTTAAAAACAGGTTTTTCTATTAAAATTCCAATTTCAAACTAAACTAAGATGTCACTCAGCAACCTAAACTAACCTCTCACGACAATTCTGGTTGAGGAACAAAACAGAGCAATGTTATGGAAGGTAAGAAAGAAATGGTACCGCTGAGAGATGTCCATATCCCCACTCAACAGCAAGTTTTATAGACTGGCACATATCAGTTGAACTTATAGGCAAAAAATCTTTCTGGGGAGTCAGCCCACGACTAAAATAATACCTTGATATTCTGGTGATATTATCAGTGGAACTGAACCACATGCAAGTATGTATTTCAAGCTCACTGACCAAGCGTATCCTTCAGCATAGATCTTGTACCTGTATATTGAAGAAAATGCATAAACAGTCAAATAACTGGAGAAAAGCCTCTCTTAATGATGGAAGCTGGAAGAATATGCTAGATATTAGTCTAAGATGACATTAAGCTAAGAGTGAAGTTGAAATAAAAACACTTCGTAAGCACAATTGACACTCTTAAATTCAGTATGTAAAGATGTCAACACTTATTTCATCCAAATATTTATACAAATCTATCAAATTGATAAGAATATTCATTTTAAAGGATTGCTCATAGAGAGCTTATTAATTTACATGATGAAATATATGACTGCTGACTCCAAATTCTATACGTTTTTTGTCAAGTCCCAATCTTGCTAGTTTGGCAGGCTGATCAGAATTGTGTAAAGACAACCTAAATTAGCCACAAAACTATCATTAACTTTTAAAGTTTCAGCTTTCATTTCCGCCTCAACAACTGGAGAAAAGAATCTATAAATGAAGCTTTCACTCAATGCTTTTGAAAAAGGTTGCAACCATACATATTCAGAATCAGCATGTCCCAATTTGGAACTCCCAATGGTTCTCAAAGTCACGATATTGCAAGATTTGTAAATCAACTTACTGATGGTTACACTGATCTGATAGTTTGGACTGCTTAAAACCTCCTCTCGCCGCTTCTCCCCAGTCCTGGGATCAGAAAAGGGAAGGGAACAAATTAAGACAAGTAACTTAGAAAATCCTGCCTTGATGACTTAGGAAATACTAGATTTGAAGCATATACAAGAAACACTAAAAGTGGTGACCAAAATTCCAATCCATCAACCTGTCGCATTATTTGCGCTCTCCACTTCTTAGTGTCATTGCAATCCAGCAATGCTGTCCTAATTGGAGAAGCAACATCAGGATTTCCTTTCCAGTATGCGAAAGGCAACTTCTTTTGCCAACTCTGAGGCTTGTGAACCTTGTTTAATGTTTCTAAATTCTTCTTCCCATGGTTGTATGTTGATTTCTGACCTGTCAAAGAAAACTTATTAATTATGAATATCAAACAAAAGTTGTCAAACAACAATCACTGAACAGCACAGTCTTAACACTAATCAAACCAGAGAAAAGAGTAACTAGAAAAGGACTTTTAACCAGTACAATTCTGTATAGTATTACAAGTTTACAACCCAAGAAAGACTGGATTTGGTGCTTCAAATAACTCAACATTCATATCAGATTATATGATCATTCAAGGCATCGACATGCTCACTTTTCAACATACTCTCCATATGCTTAGAACTTAAGTAAATGCTAGTAATTTTATTTAGCTCTAAACAGGAAAAGTAAAACACAAATGGATGTGAATTGTTAAAAACTATTATTTTTCTTATAAAACATAACCAACAATATATAGAGTATTAAATTAAAGTTCAAGAATCTTACCAACCCCAGAAAGACCAATCAGGGGAAAGGAATATCTAAGTGCTGTGGAGTAGTGCAATACCGAAACAAGGGTAAAGGCATCGAAGCATACTCAGTACGACTAATTTGGGGCTTATCCATACAATCAAACATCAAATCCACATCAGGAATCTTTCCAGGATACCTCCTGAGGAGCTGCAAGAAACTCCAAATTGTGAACATTGTCCTACTCTGTACACATGCATAGTACAAGTCCGCGTACAATTTCCCACCAATTATCAGAACCCTCAAAGCCGCAAACCTTTTGGCCTCCGTTAGATGCCTCATTGAAATCCTAGACGTTTTCCATGGCTCCAAATCCCTGTTTATATATTTAAAAAAATCCGGACAATTTTCGTTCTTGGTTTTTTCGTTATCATTTTGTGGGATCATCATGCTATTATTTGTGGTGGTGCTGCCGCCGCATGCGAGAAAAGAACATTGTAGGATTTTGGAAGCAATTGAGTACTTCGATTCTTGATCGAATGAGAATCTTTTTGATGGGAAAATGGATAAATGCCATGGGGTGGGCTCTAAATTGTGCCCCAAGATTGTTTTACTGCCTGATACGAAACTCTCCACGAAACTATCCACCTGTTATCCAATTTAATTAAAAACACACACAAGAAACACCATGATCAAGACAACAACATTGTAGCCCAGAAACAAAAATCAAATGAATGGGAGAGAAAAATGTATTATACCTCAAAGAATATGAGAATGGCGAGGGAAAGCGCGGCAACGATGAGGAAGAAGCGGGGGATGATGTTGAAGGGGTGAGCGAGAAGAGGAAGAAGAAGGGGGCCTTGAAATCTTGGAAAGAAGTCCCATTTCGTTGGTTGTTTTGGCGTCGGTCGGTCGGTCGGTCGGTCGGTCGGTCGGTCGGTCGGTCGGTCGGTCGGTCGGTCGATCGATGGACAAAGTTGGCTGGTTTATTTGAGAGGTCTCCTAGTACCAGAGCCAACTAGGTCTCTTCAGCTTTTTCTGTCAATCTTTCTTTCCACGTGGATTCCCCTCCTTGGGACTTGTACTTTTCCTATTCCCGTTCCGTCTCCACTGATTATTATTATTATTTGTTTCCTTTTTTGGTCTAATTAGTAGTAAGACTTTTGATACTATAGTTAATTTCTATATTTATTTAGTAATAATTAAAGTTTGGTAATAAAGAATATATACTAATGAAATTCTGTATTTTGTGGTTACGGTAATCTTGTTGGTTTGGTTTGATTTTCTTTCATATAAGTGATGATACCAAAAGTTGTTCGTGATCGGACAAGTGGATGCGTAACAATATTTACCGACCTTCTTAATGAAATAATATCGACTAAATATGGGACCTGAACCAGTGAGTCTACTCATCTAGGGTTCGGCCCCACATTTATACAATAGCTCTATCATTACACGTTGTTCAGTATAAATAGGTCGGCATTCTAGTAGTTCGATAATTTGATAGATCGGACATATAATAGTAAAATATCAATACCCATTATGGGACTACTGTCCCCTGGATACTATAAATAGTTCACTTTCTCGTATTTATAAAGGATATCATGTAATCTACATCTAATACTACAATCAATACAAAAATCAATAATACTGATCGTTTTCTCTCACGTACTTGTCTAATTATTTGTTTTTTGGTACTTTGTTTCTTAATTTATGTTCTTTCAATTTCCTTTGATCGATACCGATTAATTTCAGTATCGTCAATAAGGAATCTCAATTTAGTCAGATATTAATGTGTTCATTAAAGTTCAATTATTTCCTTACCAAAATAACAGCTACTTAATCACTTTCTATAAATACATACATATGATTAGGGGACCATATTATACATATGTTTCATCAAGAGTTTCGAATTCGAGCAAACTCGACTCGAGTTCGATCAAACTTGAGTCAAGTTTTTAACTGCAACTACTATACTAAAGCTTTACAGATTCATTTACAACCCTACATTGATTCGATTCGTTTACAACTGTACGTACAACACATCTAGAGCAATATAAGATACAGGTCTTGATTTAAACCATGACAAATGGTTGTTCAGCCCACAAATGACTAAACTTTGACCAGTCACACTATGTTTTCAGTTCAAATCTAGATTCTGAACCAAAGAAGAGTTCAAAGTGGAAACAGGGACTTTGCTCACCTGGTTACTCAAATACAAAAGGTGATTCAAATACATAAAGATTGTGTTTGGATGAGTGAATTTGAATTTAAAGAAGGATTTGAAATTAATAAATTTGAATTGGGTAGTTTTAAAATGATATAAAATTTGGATGAATTTCAAATTCAGTCATTTAATTACGTTAAATTCACAACTAAATCAAATAACTTTCCTTTGGATAACTTATCATAAATTTGAATTCAAATCAAATTCACCCAAATTCCTCAATCCAAACAACACAAAAAAGAAAAAGGATTTATATGGTATGCATTTCCAAGCCAATAAGTAAGGAACTAAGAAAAAAAAAATCATTGACATTCTCATCTTAAATCTGCTCTAGCTAGTTTGTCATATATACTGATTTGGGAACATTAAGGAAGAAGTTGTGCTTCAAGTGTCAAATTTCTGTTTTGATCCTTCATTAATTGAAAATGGAATATCTTCAAGACTCCTAATGTAAAAGTGCAGCCAGGCCATGCATTTCCAGTCTAGAAGTAGTATGCATCTTCTTGGACTTGTGGTGCAGGAGTGGAATTTTTGAGGTAAAATTTCCACCTCATTCTTTCAGTCAAGCAGTTTCACTTCACTTCCAGTGGAAGCCTAAAGTCCATTCCCCAACTGGAGACTCAATACTAACGTGCCACTTGCTACCTATGCACTAAAAATCTTCCTCACCTTGTACTTCATTGTCCTATGACAAATTGGACATATACCGGTCTCCTCCATGGCCCTGCTTGAAGACATGGAATTATGGATATTAGGTTTTGAAACACAATTTTCTTATTTAGAAAACAAAACCACTAAAATGCCATTGATGTATTTAGGTTTAAACTTTCACTATTCCAAGATTTCCTAGGTAGATTTGATGAAAAAGCAATAGAGCAGTCAGCCGACCTTGTCCCACAAGCAAAACAGGCAGCGCAATGCCCACAAGGAAGGAAGAAACAGTCGCGAAGTGCATCCAGGCAAAGGATGCAATGACGCTTGTGATCTTTAAGGCCATCTCCCTCCTTTGATTGCTTTCCATTAAGGGTGGCCAATGCTTCGTTCCACTCTTCCTCATCTTGAGACAATGAATCAAAAGAGCCCCAACTAGAAAGATCATCATCCTTCTGAGAAAGCAGAGGAGCCCTTTCAGGTGCTGTCCTCACAGCTTGGAATCCTGTCTCATATTCTCTAGTGAAATCTGAAACATGAAGCAAATCTTTGTTGCTACTATAAAGAGGACGGTCATCGAGGCTGCAAGTAGAGCAAGTCCAACTGTCAACATCAGACATTTTTTTCTTGATGTCACACCAATAATATCAAAGTTGAAAACTACAAACCTGATCCAACAAAATATGAAATCCATCGGTGACCATAAGACAGTTGGACATGCCATATATAGTTTGTCATACCCTGAGAACACTGAGGTACAGATTAGCATGTGGAGACACTAGAACTATCAAACACGGAAGCTGGAGGTTTAGTTTAAGAGTAAGAGCAAGCCAATAGTTTTGGTTCCACAATACATTCTTGTGGATCCAAGCAGATCAATCTTTACACAGACAAGTGAGTATACTTCCAGATTCTAACTGATCAATCCTTAGTTCAGTTGGGGACACTCCAAGTAGCAGAACAACTAAACTTCGATGAAACTGTTTCTGATAAAAATCCCCACAATACATTCTAATTAATTAAAAAAATGGGTTTGTTTGTTTCCATGGACTTTTAGTCATAATTGTCAGGGATGAAAGCATCTAACTTGCATAATTCAAGCTGAAAAAAAGAAGATAATTTGATATCCACATTGCTGACTGTCACAAATTAAATTATGTTTTAGAGTAATACTATGGCATACACTGAATAATAAGAAAGTGTTGCCTTACCGGCTCCGGGCCAGGAGAAGTTAGGACAGCAGCATTTTCCATGAAAAATAGTTTCAAAATGCAATTCTGATGACTTAGTGAGCACTTATAATTGGCTTGAGTTGCATTGTACGTCAGAGCCTCTATTGTGAAATTCAACTGAACCTATAAGAATGGTAACTGAAATTATCAAAAGATATCATGTTAAACAATAGGTAGCTTTTAGCTCTTTAAAAGATACAACTAACAATAGCCTTATTTCCCTATAAAGCCCCCCACCTACTGGCTCAATTGACCTTTGACTGATACCATTGCATCATTGAACTTTCAAGATACCCTCAAAAAAAAAAAAAAAAAAAAAAATGAGAGATGAACTTTCAAGATTCAGATGAGATAAATTTTAACTGATCAAATGTTCTGCCAGTGTTAAACTCGAAGTGCAGTGCACATACTTTATATCTTTTAAAAATGCAGCATATTTTCTTTTATCATCCTTGATAATTTTGTACATGGATCTAATCAGACTGTCACATTCCAGCAAAGCATTTCAAGCGTTGATTCCTACCAAAGTACAATATATTAATTTCCAAAATTTTAGTATACTCTATTGCAGTTAATCTGATTGCATTTCCAACATTGAAAATTAATCTATGGAACTTTAAAACAAGAAGATTGATTTCATCTCAAGATATGAATAAGAGTCGAGATGTTGTGGTTACTTGCACTTCCTCAAAGTTGAAGTTCCCCAATACAATATAATATGTTTTGGAGCTCCAAATTTCCTGCTCAATTGTTCCAGTTCCTGCAATTATTGTCAAATAAAGAATAAACGGACTGTGACAAAAGGTATAGATGAAACCATACTACAATCATGTTATCACACATACACTCAACAGACAGACACATTTAGAGAGAAAGAGAGAGATATTTGTCTGTTTACCTTGAATAATATTCGAGGATGAAGTTGTATTAGGATAGGATGGGTCCGCAATCCAATCAACAAGGTTTGCTTTTCCTTCACAATAAATTACAGAAAAAGTAAGATCAGAAAATGAAATTTAGAAGAAAAGCAAATTTATAAAGGCAAAATTCCAAGTAGTGCAGAGATTAAAAAAAAAAAAAATCTCTAGATGGTTTTTAGAGGAACACTTTTCAACCCGGAGCTCAAGCTCATCAGATGGGAATACCAAACAATCAATTTGTAAATTGACCATCTGTCTTCCTGCCCCAAAAGAAATTTTTTCTTACAAAATTATCTTTACGCATGTAGATGGCAAAGATTCCCAAATAGGATAAGTCAGTGAAATTTATCTTTGAATCTATTCTTACACAAAAATCATATTCTTGTAAGCTCATGCCTCTTGGTGCATCATATCAGAAAGCTCTAGTGCCACGAGTCGTGAATTTTCTAGAGGAGACTGACCCTGTGGATCTTTATCACCCAGCCTTACTAGTATCAAGGCACTTAATGTAACAAGATCACAGGGTTTTATGGACTGAAACCCAAAAAAAAAATGCAAATACTACCACAAGCACAAACATGATAGATTCAGAGCTTTCACCTTCAGCAATTAAAAGTGACAAAGCAGAACCACTTGGGCTGTTCACACTGTACGAAACGCATATTATCGACCCTTTGTTCAGAAAGTACTGCCACTCCTGTAAAACCAAGATTTCTTCAACTACATTCTTGATTGAAAAGAAAGAAAGAAAGAAAAACACATAAATACTCAAGAAACCATTGAATTCTGAAAGTCCAGAGATAAGCTCAAGAAATTTTACCCTGTGGTTTCTGGGTTCAATAAAGGCAACATGTGCCTCCGACCAGGTAATTTTAACATCCAAAGGGGGCAATTCTTCAAATCCATATTTCTCAACACTGGTCTGTGTTTTGACTCATGTAATTCCTTGACCTGTACACAAAACAACAAACAGAAGACTTTTCTAATTTTGCGGCAGAGGAAAAACAACATGAAGAAGTGTATAGAATATCATTATTTAAAAAAAAAAAAAAAACAACTAACTTTGATTGACTGTACAAAGAATGGATTGGCAACTAAAAGGCGTGAACTGTAGGGTCCCAACTCTATCTTTGAAGATCCATAAAATCCCAGATAGGACAGTTAAACATGCATTTTCTTCCCTAGATTTGTAAAACTCAAAATTCCCACATATTTACAGATAAACATATCATCAAGATTTGCAAAAAAATTACGAATTTGGATTTTCACTGTTCAGAATAATTAATATACTGAAAACCCATTCTTGAATTGTTAAGCCCAACTAAAAGAAGAGAAGAAAATAGTACCAAAAACCCAAAAAGTGATGAAGACAATGAATGCAGCAAAGGCCTCATCTTTGATACTTGTTGAAACCACCTGATACTATGGAGAAGTTTAGATGATAAGACATTGGCAGGTACGGTTGTCCGTGGGCAAGAACTTGATTTTCCTCTTCTTGTTCTTGAACATGTGCTGAAGAAGAAGGAAGAGAAGAGGAGGATGGTGGGTTAAACACATACTGTCTCTTAAGCAGCAACTGTAAGTCCATCTCTAGATAGGTGTCTTCAGGTGGTTTCAACAAGTATCAAAGATGACTATTTTTCATGGAAAATGCTGCCTGTCTTAATAACACATCTGGATTGTGTTTAATAAGGTTCTTCAGTCTCCACAAGCTGTCTCTTATACACATCTACTTTGATAAAGTGACATAAAATCTTATAGTTTTTTATTAGGTTAAAAAATTACTGCACTGCAAAGAAAGAACGAGGGAAGGGTTAACCCAATTGGAAATTTTATAACGTAACCTAATCACCTTTTTGGTCTATAAGATTTTATGTCACTTTATTAAAGTGATGTAAAAATTTATAAATTATACTATCTTAGTTTATAAGATTTTTTTTTTAAATTATCAAATTATTATATTTAAGTCATAATATGAAATGAGTATAAATATCCTACCGAAAAGATGAGTATAAGAATCGTGATTAAAAAAATAAATTTTTTTTAATTATCTAATATAACAAATATCCAATGTTCTGTAATACTCAATACGAATTGAGTATCAAAAAATGTTTTACTTTAGTCAAAGCAACAAAAATTTTATAATATAAAACGTTGGTGATCGCGATAGAAATTTTTTTACATAAATTTAATTTAATTTATGATATTGTGTCTTTGATTATATAAGTCTAGATCACACTATAAAATAAATTATGATAATGTGATATCATACAAATCAAAAAATATATAATATTATGTCATAAATTGAATTCATATAAAAATTTACGGAGTACGTGATGATCAACACCGCCAGTCGCGGGTCTGGCTGTTGGGCTGAGTCATTTGACTTTTGTTCCTGACGGCCACTAATAGTGGTTGGAAGTTGGGGCCGGCCTTGTGTTGTGTCGCGGGAGACCGTGAGTTGTTTAATTCACTGTCGTGATGAAATTTTTTTTTTGAATTAATATATATTTAAATAAATTTAATTTTTGATTTTACTTGTAAATTTTATAGTTAGACTTTAATTTTATATAATTTTACTTATAGCAGATAATATCATATATTTCATAAAATTTAATTCAAATAATAAGATTTACAATTAAATCTAATTATTTGCTGTATAATATAGCCAAATTATACCCTTGTTTCAACATTTGGAATTATTGTGGATGGCTGGCTGGCTTGTAATTCAAATAATTATAACTATGTAAACCCGTCCTCTTTTTTTATATATTGTCATTTGACAATGAAATGTAACTTCAATGATAATACAATTCTCTTATGTCATAAATTCTAGTTATCTTATAGCTATGTAAACCCGTCCTCTTTTTTTATATATTGTCAATTGACAATGAAATGTAACTTAAATGATAATACAATTTTCTTATGTTATAAATTCTTAGTTACTAGAGGTAAATAGAGAAGTGAATTTTAAAAAAGGGTAAGCAAAGAAGTTAATTTAAAAAAATAATAATAATAAGATTAGACATGTTTACTGAGAGTTCAATTAAGTGATTGACTGTTTGGTAGATTATGAATTTAAAAAATAATAATAATAAGATTAGACATGTTTACTGAGAGTTCAATTAAGTGATTGACTGTTTGGCAGATTATGAGGTAGATAGATGCTTCTTTATTCAGTTTTTTTGGTGGATTTTTTGGATTTCCACTCCATGGTGTGTGGGTCTTTTGTAAGTTCTAGTTGTGCCTCCACTACGTAGATTTTTAAATAATTATAATTTTTGACCTAATTTATAAAATCTGTGATATGAATTAAATATTATAAAATTTATTAAATGAACTGAGATAAGTAATATTTTATAAAATTTAATTTTAATCACAATATCTATATGTGAAATTCAAAATAGAATCTATGTTAATTTTCTAATAAAAGGGTTTTTTTTTTTTTTCACCTAAAGGCTATTGAAGGTTAGAAGGTAGAAAAAAATATACAAGATATACTCTTGTTATTGAAGGTTAGAAAGTAGAAAAAAGACTATTTTTTTTATTAGAATAAAAAACATTCCATTGAGTAGAAGGTATTTTTTATTTGAAGGTACATTTGTTTATTTGTTGCAATCTTTACTAAATACAATTCAATAGTCAAAACTTGAATTTGTCTAAATTTTTTCTAAAATAACAAGAGTATATCCTTGTGTTGTGTTGGCCGGAAATAACCAATTAATTAACGGTTGTGCCTTTCTGCCAAAAAAATAAATAAATTCTTTTATGGTCTGGTGAGTTTATATTCAACATAAAAAGTGGTTCATCGCACATTAATCGACTGCAAATACATAAGTAAAAGTGTTCATGTGATTGTCATTGGGCCGGCCCATAACTTGTAAGAAATAATTTTGGTTACGCGTCCTTAGGCCCAGTTTAAACTTTCGTCAACAGCCGAGAATTCAGGTGGACCGGTGGACAAAGGTTTTGGACAGGGGGACCATGGTCCCTGGACCCTTTTTGCTTTTTCTAGTGAACTTCTTTCTTTTGCTCCTGGACTACAAGGCTGGAATTGGATTGTTTGGGCCACTTCTTTTACACAAAAGTTACCAAGTAATTTTTCTTTTTAATTTTCTCTTTTTAACTCAGCCTTTCTTCTAACCCGTTAGTGACTTTAAATTCATAATTAATAAAACATAAAAAAAAGTGTCTTACTACTTACATTGCACCTCGTTGTCAAGTTAGCAAGTACTATAACCTTTCACATCAAAATTGCTTTTAAAGAACAAGAAACAGAATTTGTGAAATAATATATCATTAAAATTTGTTTATCTAGCTACCACTAACCGTCCCAGTGGTCTCTTGCAAAATTACCATGTATGTTGCTCTCACTTCTAACTTGTAAATTCCAAGATAGTTGATTTTTTTTTTTTTTTTGTCAAAGCAACAACATTCTAACACAACTTATTCATCAAGGAAATATAAAGAGAAACCCAATTAGGCACTATTAAGGGACAGAAAAGAAAGAGAATCCTTCAAATCAGGCAAGAATATTTTGACACCTATCTAGATTTCTATAAGACTTAGTGTTTGAACTCAAATTTTACAATAAAAAATACCTTATAAAGTATTTCCTGATCAACCCCGTTAAATGGAGTTGGTTTCCAAGGTAGATGATTAAGGGGGCTGGTTACTTGGTATTTCTAGGCCAATGGCCAGATTCGGCCAAAAAATTTGGGACCAGTCAAATTGTTAGGCCTAGTAAATTTCCGTTGAGATAGCATCCCAAACATTTGCATTACAAGTAAGGGTTCAAAATGGGGATTGGGGACTCGTGAACGCAAAGTAAATTTAGTATGGCCTTAGTATTCAAGTACACCTATTTTTGAAGAATGATATAGATTTATTAAAAATATATATAATTTAATTATTTATATTTATACTATATAAAAGGAGAGTCAAATTAGTATGGTGGTCTCTTCCTTTAATTCTTTTTTATATTATTTTTAAATTGTGAAATTAAAATTTGAAAAAAAAATACCACTAATTCACTATCACATGAATTCTACTAATTCACACAATTTAACTCTCAACTCTAACAATAAAATCACACTACAGAAGCAACTCTGTTTTCGTGTCTCACTAAACATTTTACATTTTATTATATATTTTTCATTCCAAAACATGCCTTTTTTCTTTGAAAGAAACTTTGAACAATAAAATAATTTGGGGAATTCTACAATCCCTTTTAGGGAATCATTCTATTGACTTTGAAAACTTAAGATATTATTTATTATTCTCTAGATAATATTTTATAAATTATTTTTTAATACATCTTCTCACCATTTTTTTATTTTATATAAATTATGTGATATTTTAAATAATATATTAAACAATAACTGTTAGAACAGAGTCTCTGTTACGCACTAATTATTCTATTCATCGAAAAGGTCAAATAGAGGTATCCACAATGGATATATGGACATAAAGCATAGTGAGGATCGATATCAAGGGATCAAATAATTAAAATATGAACAAAATTACCTCATATGGATTTGGATATAAAGATAAAAATGACTTAGCATAAGTCCAGTAAAAGGAATATGCTAAGCCCTCAAGAAATTCTCTCTTGTTGTTTCCTTTTTTTGGTAAAGTCTTCTTACTGTTGAAGTGACTTTCAATTCTTCTCTATTGCAGAAACTCTCAATGAGTTTTGAAGAGCAAAGCGGAAGAAAAGTTCTGGTTCCTCTGGAAGTAGTTGAATGCCCCCCAAATTCCCCAGGTATTTGATTGATCTTCTCTCTTTTTCTTGATCAGAAAGATTAGTAAGAAATTGGTAGTTTTGTACTCAGAAGGAGCTGGAAATGATTGGTTTATTTGACACTGAAACATTAATTATGATTGGTCTGCAATTCTTTATTCTTATATAATTATGTTTTTGTAGTATGCAATGGAGCAGAGTTTATTACATCAAAAAACGCATCTGGAAGTGTAATATGCTTCAACATAATATGGTGAGAGTTCTGAAGACCTTGTTGGGTTCAGAATTCAAGAAATACTACATAGTTTTCATAAACAGAATATAAAAGAAGCATGCAATTCTCGAGAGTACTTCAAGAGAGAAACACTTCAGAGTCTGCTGATATCAGTTCAAAGGCCATGGGAAAAATCTTGAGCAAATATAACAAGGTATTGTAAAGAAAAGTATAGCATCTGCTGATAACAAGGAAATAAAATAGTAGTAATTAGCAAGATTTATCTATCTTGTTGCTTGCAGGTGCATGACTCGATAAGCGGCCTGAAGTGTAGCAGAGAAAGCGAAAATGTGCAGCTTGAGGACCTTAAATCCCCTTGCCTATGTGAATTGATGGCATTCCACATAAATGTCAAGGAAAGAAAGAACAAAACTACTATTCCTGGATTGTTGGAGGACTGTAAGTTGCAAATAAGTGAAGGAAGAGCTTCCATCTCAGTCACTCTTTCCAATTCGAGGGCTCTTGCAGTTGATCTAACTTGTGCAATCTGTTTGGTGAGTTAACAGAAATTCTAGATTTTTCGCTTTTAACTTTATAAGATAACAATTTGAGACTGCTAAATATCTTTGAAATTGACAAACAGGAAACTTTCTTTGATCCAGTTTCTCTCACATGTAGTCATATGTTCTGTTACATGTGTGCTTGTTCTGCTGGATCAGTGTCCACTGTTGATGGAATAAAGGCTGCTGATTCAAAATCAAAATGCCCCTTGTGCAGAAAAGTTGGTAACTTTATTCTTTTGTGACCTTAATTTTAGCAGACCTAGTATTATTATTATTATTATTATTTTTTGATAAGAATATATAAGTGATTATCAAGAAAACAAAAAGAGTTTCTGATTTTGGGATTCATTTCATCAGAAAGGGGTGTTCGACGGTGCTGTGCGCATGTCCCAACTAAACGTATTATTGAGAAGAAAGTAAGTTGGGTTTAGTCGTCTACTGTTTCTCTTGAAAATATTTAGGTAGGCTAACTTGTTTTATAACCTACTTGTAAATTTTGTTGTTATTCAAAAAGTTACTTGGATAATATATGATATCAAATGATATTATTCATGTGGAGTAATGTTGATGTTGCCAAATAATTTTTTCAATAACCGTAACCTATTTGAGTGAACTTGTAGACTCACGTCTATCCAAGTATTTTCTCTCTCTTAATAATACAAATCTAAATATTGCAATAACTACCCAGTACTTATTCCTTCGTGAAAAAGCTAAAAGCATTTTAATTAGGCCTTCCTGATGAAATGTGGATATGGATAGATTTCCAGGCTTTTAGTACTGGATAGAACGCCGGCAGAAGGAGAGGCAAGATCGGCTTAAAGAAGCTAAAGAATACTGGCAGTTTCAGTGTCGTACATTTGTTGGAATCAGTTGAGTTAAAAGACTGAAGACGATTCCCTTTTCCCTGTACTCATGAGAACTGGAAAGGGAACCAAGATGTAGAGGCCTTATTTTGCTTTGATTGAATTTTTCTTCTTAATTGTCGAGTGTAATATGTGGAGTTACAATGGCCTCATGCTTCCTAGTCTTTAAACAGAGGGTGCCTGTATTGTATAGTATGGTTTTTGATGAATTATCAAACTTAATGATTTTCTCTAAAACTACTTTATTTACAGTCAAAAGTAAAATAAAATGGTTTAATGATAAGACTATATATTTAACGCATGGTGCACCATTCAAAAAAAAAAGAAAAAAGAGTATAATAAAAATTCTTGGTTCAATTAGTGTGTCAAACATGAAATATCAAGTCGAGCTCGTTAAAAAATTTTAAAATAGATAGCGTGTAGTGAAAATTCTCATCACTCACACGAATAACGTGTATCATGGATCGAATATATCTAACAATGATCCGAATTTGATGTATCGTGAGTAACCAACCATTGCTAATAAGTAATAAAGCGTGCAGAATATGGGCTTTTCTAGTCTCCATCTCAGTCCATGCATCCTAGCCTTTCAGTATCTATACTATGTGTAAAGTATAAGAAGAAATTTAGTGTGATGTCATTATTTGTACGTACTAATAATAGACCATTTTCTTGTGTCCTTATTTCGAACTGGGAACTTTTGTATCAAAGAAACTTTGATAGATGGAGCAGTGATTATTTTCAGTTTAAATTATATACCATTTTTGGGGGCACCATAAACCACGAGAAGGGAGGAGAATGAGATTCACGACTTTTAGACCGATTCGGGAGAAAAGGACAAGAAAACAGGCATCATAATAAACCAACCAATCAAACCAACCCGTATGCATTACAGTCTACAGTATCTGGAGGTATAATAACGACCTAGTATAGAGATTTTCTAGACTCATCATACGGGCATTTCCCCTTGAGCGGCTTCAACATTTGCCTTAACGGGTACTCTCGAGACCCTAGCCTTTTGTCCATAAATTCTATACAAATTTTATTTTATCCCAAATTTTAACCATAGAAAGGAAATTTCATCCAGAGAATGCTAACATACCTCATGGTGCCTGAAATCCTGTTATTGTCTGAGTTTGTCCTTGAAAGTTCCTTGTTGAAAGAGATGGATTTGAGACCTTTCGGTCTCTCCCCCTAGACTTCTTCTTTTTAAATAAAAAAAAAACTAATATAAAGAACTAAAATTAAAAGAGAATATTATATGACACTTTGATAGAGAAAAATTATGAAATTGATTGTTTTTAGAAAATTTACAAAAGAGGGAGCAAGAAGAGAAAGCTTTCTGATGATTTTTTCCTCATCGATGATCTATACAAGTGAGGAATGAATCTATTTATAATGAATTCCGGAATTCAAAATCGGACTTTAACTATCCTAATTCTATAAAGTAAAGTAAAAAAGATTCCTTACATTATTCTTACTTTTCTAAAAGCTATCTTTATAGTACAATAATGAAAAAATTTCTAATAGCTGTCTAACATTTTCTTCATAATGCTATAATGTGGTCTCCACATTTTGGCATCCAATGCTGTCTACACCATCAGTGGATGACATTTGGTCTTCCAGATCACATGGCTCCTGTTGGTTGTCTTGAGTAGAATTTGTGTCAGTCTTTGAGTCTTCAATTGTCTTGTCTTCTTCTGTTTGTTTTCTTGTCTGAGTCATGATTCCACTAAGTGAAATTTTTGGGAGATTTTTGAATTTTCCAAGTAGTTGACTTAGAATAGTCTTGGTAATGTCATTTATTTAAGAGACTTTTTATTTTTTCTTAATTTTATTGTGTTTAAGTTTCTGAGGAATAAATATGACTCCTCTTTTTCAGAAGTTTTTGGCAAACTTTCAGCCATCAACGGATTATTGATTTTGTCTTTACCCTTATCCGTTTGTAAGGGACTAGATACATCAACGGCTTATACCCTATATTGGTCTGTGTGATTTTTAGTAAATCACCAACTATAAACGAACTTGTTTTGTCTTTACCGGCTGCCGTTTGAATCGGACTAGGTCTCTTATACACATCTAGATTGGTATAATTTTTTGTGTTTAAGTACTTATTTTTTCAGTTTTCTTTTTCTAAAGTTAAAACTTGAACTTTTTGTTCTAATTCAAATAATTTGGTCTTATTATCATAAAATTCTTGTTCTAAATTTCTATACTTTTCATTTATTATTTTAAAATTTTTTACAAAGGTTTCACAGTGATCACAAAAATTAATCTGGTTACTTTTATCTGTCTGAATAATGGGCCTGGTATTAATTTGATCTGAAATATGAAACTGATTTTCTAAGTAAAATCTACAAGCAAGGACTTGAAGCTTGTAGAAAATCCTTATATTTTGGGTTTTTTACTCCTTTTATTGCAGTGAGAACTTACAACCCATGTCTTGTATAATCCTGCCTTGCCTGGAGTTATACGCCATGGAAAACTGCATAACACTCAAACTTAAAGAGATCATTTAGTCTATGAAAATAAGCAGATAAAGCATTTAAAGAATTAGTAAAGTGTCCACTATTTTTTCTTTGATATGAAATCCATAAATTATCTAAAATTACCTTTTGTTGTTCATTTATATATTTCTATAAAAGTCTAATATTCTGAATCTATTATAAGGTGGCATGGCACATAAACTATGTCCATTAAAATCGAATCTTATTTCTGTGCCACTAGGAGTCTGTTTTAATATATTAGGAAAATGAAAAGGATTGTCTAAACTTATAAATGTCTGTTGAGCTTGCTGACTGGATTCAGCAACAGCGGGTCTTGAAACTGGATAAGAAATAACTTGGTCTGGGAGCCACATCTGATCTTATAAGAGACATTTTAGATGTAAAAAAGAACAAATATTAGATCTGTGAATTATTAAAACTATAAATTTTTCTAGATAATTCATCTGCTAATTTATTATCTTTTCCTTTTATATGTTCAAAATTGAAATATTATATTCAGCCATTTTTAAAGAGAATTTTTGCCATCTTTTATATCTACTTTTTTCTTTCATATTCTGTGAATATTTAACTATAGCTTCACAATCTGTTCTAATTGTAAATTCTTTTTTAGAAATTTTAAATAGCTTAAAAGTGTCTAATGTATAAATAATAGCTAATATTTCACAATCTAAACTAGTCTTATAACCTTTTTCTCTAAATGTTCCACTGGCATATCTATATAATTTCTCTGAATCTTTTGGTGAATACTTATGGGGTTTTGATTTTAGAATTCCTCCCCATCCTAAATCGCAACCCTCTGTTTCTAGGATTAAATATTATGATTCTAAAGGTAATTGCAAAGATGGTTAGTTCTGTATCATTTGTTTTATCTTTTACTAAATTTACATCTTCTATGTTAAAAAATCTTTGTCCATTTTTTCCCGTCTTGGAATATAATGGTCCTGCAATTTTGCCTATATCTTTAAGAAATGGACTAGCATAATTTATAAGTCCTAAGGAATTTTTGTAATTCTTTTAAATTTTCTAATTTATCAGGCATTTCAAATACTTTCTTGGCTATATGATCCTGTAATTTTATCTGACCATTTCCTATTTCTACTCCTAAAAATTTTGCATGTGTTTTAAATAATTCCACTTTCTTTTTGCTTATTATTATGCCATGTTGATAAAAAATTCTAAAAACTGTGTTAAGGTGTCATACATGTTCTTGTTCATTTTTTGAAAAAACTAGTATATCATCTATATATACTAATACAAATTGGGAATATTCTAAGAAAATTTTATCCATTTTTCTCTGGAAAATACTGGGTGTATTCTTTAATCCAAACGGCATTACTAACCACTCAAATAATCCTAATGGGCATGTAGAGGCAGTCCAGTTTATACAGAAGTAGTACAGTATATGAACCTAGTATAATAGAATCAAATTTATTAAAATCTTTTACCTTGTATTCTATTTATCAAAAATGTTTTGTCCGAATATCATAACTATCATCTAGATGTGTTATAATTTAGTCTTTTAGAGGATATCAAGACTTTGCTTTTTTCCCTGATTATTTCACAGACCAATATAGGGCTGTCTCTTGCTGACCTATGAGGGGATTCTGATGGCCTTATTACTTTTAAATTTAATAATTCTTTAATGTGCATCTTAAATTCTTCTATGTCTTGGGAACTAGCTTCTATTTTTGCAGTTTTATTATATAATCTGGATTTTTAACTTTTATTTCACAATAAATTTTATTTTTATCCCATAATTTTATAGGGTCTTCTCCTATAAATGGTAAAGTGTCTATTTGTGATTCTATTTCTGTTTTTGTCTTTAAATGTAATATATTTTTAAGATTAATTCTATCTATTAAATATTCATTTAATTCATCGGCTTCTAAATAATCTTGTTCTAAAACTTTATATTATTACAACAACCTTCTTTTCCTTTTTGACATTCTATACATTTTTCTTTTATTTTGTTACTTGATTTTTTATTCTCTATTTGTCTTATTAAGTCTGGATGGAGATAGGTGGAAGTGATGTTGGATTACAAGGACTTGTAGTTACATTTTTAAAAATTTGTACATATTCTTTTGTCAAAATAATTCCTCCATCTAAATCTAATAAAAATTTTAATCTTATAATTATACCTACTCCATGTGTTTCTAAAATATCTCTTATTAATACATAAGGCATGATATAGTATTGGCTATAACTATTACAATTATTTAAAAATGCTATATTACAATTTTTTGGATAAAAATTATATTCATTTACACTACCGTCCATTTGTGTGGCTTTTACTGATTCTTTAAACTTAAGGATTTTTGTATTTTCTACAAGTTTTGAGTCTACTATTATGGTTGTACATCCTGTATCTATGATTGCACTTGTTCCTGTTATTTTATTACAATGTTTAAATGTAAAGTCTAATTTTATAGAACTTAATTTTTTGTCTTGGTTACAAAATCTTATTTGTTGTTCTAAATTGGCTAAATTTATATTTTCTTCTGTATTTTCTTTTATTTTTCGACTTTGTTTTTATAAAAAATTTCTTTTTCTAAGTTAGCTACTCTTTGTTCTAGTTGAGTTATTCTGTCAAAAGCATTTTCATCTATAGAGGAACTATTTGTATTTTGTATTTGAGAATTTAAAATCTGTATAGAAAAACACAACTTATACAAGTTCTTCATTAAAACATGAATTACATTTAGAAATTTTATTCCTAGTTGGGTACCAGTCACAGAATAAACAAGGTTTAGAATCTAATCCTTTATTCTTTTGCCAATTATGGTCAGAACCTATATCTGGTATTTTAATTTTTGCTTTGAACATAAAATTAATTCCTTTCAACTCATGTATAAATTTTTCTAAATCTGGTTCTTCTGGGTCTAAGAATTGGTCTGTTATTTCATTTTTCTCTCCTAAATTTTGTTCTTCTAATAATTCTTCAAAACTAACAATGGAATAAATAGATTCTGTGATCACTAAGATAAGATCAACATCTAGATAATCTTGATAGGATTGTATTATTTACTAATATGGCCTTTTTATTTGTCATATTTATTCTTCTAGAAAATGCTAAGCTTAGATGATCTGGACCTAGAGCATGGATAACAATAAAGCTTTTTCCTATATGTTCTATCAGGGTCATATTTTCTGACGTGTCTATCTTTGTTTAAGTAAAGTTTACTAGCTTGGGATTTTTTTGTGTTATAATTTTTTAAATTTAGTGTTTGTTTTGGATATTTCCTATTTTTATATCTAGGTTTTTCTTATTTATCATAATGTTGAGGAGTGTAAATTTGACTACAAAAACTTGTTTCATTCTTTAATTGTCTACTTATTTGTATATTAGTACATTTTTCTACTAATATTTTTATTATGAACATTACTCGTTGGCCTAAAGATATTCCTATTCATGTTTCCATTCTCTTATCTACTATTTCTTCTTTAAACCTTTTACTTATTTCCAATCCTAAAGCTCCTGGTAATTTATTAAAAAGTTTATTACCTATGTCTGTATTCATTTATATTAAATATAATGAGGCAGATAATATATATATTCTGCTAAAAAGGGTTTTATGTAATACCAATTTTTAGCTATTTAATTGTTCTAATTTGATTAATGCATTCTTTTGTTGTTCTGTGTTTCCAAAATTTGGATCTAGATCTGTTATAATTTGATATATTGTATTTCCAAAATTAAAAGTATTTGGTCCTAAGGAAATTAATTCAGCTAATTCCATTGGATTTATATCCTTCCATTCTTGCCACATAGCCTTGGCTGATTCCCCTAAATATTGTTCTAAATATCTTAACATTTCTTCTGCATCTTTAGGGTCAAAATATTTTATATAATCACTAGCTATAGCATTTTTCCAAGAGTCTAAATAATTATTCCATCTTTGAGGATCTATATTAGTTATATTTAATATAAATGGTTGTCCTCTATACTAATGAGTGTAAGGGGCTTCCATAGGATCTCTACGTCCTATAGGTTTATATGGAATTATATGTAAAGGTGGTGTGTAAATATTTTCTATTTATGTTGGGTCTATCCCTTTTGCTAGGCATATTTCCAGTAGAATATGTAGGTCTATTTCTAGAAAAATTTGAGGGTGTTTCTGTTCTTAATCTACTTCCTCCTAAGTCTGGTATCTGTTGTTGAGGATTACTACTGCTACTTGCTTCCATTAATTCTAAAATTCCTTCTCTTTTTTCTATTATACTGGTTCATATACTGTACTACTTGTATCTTCTTTTGAAATTAAACTAATTATTTCTTCATCTTTTAATTCATATGCTTCTAAATTTATATCATCTTCTATTTCTAAAATTTCCATTATTTTTGTTTTTTTGTCTTATCATTAAATTATCATTTCTTTCATAACAATTAATTGCATGTTTAAATATTATATTAATGTTATCAAATTCTTCTTTACATCCTGCACAATTAATTTCTCTATTTTCTTTGTTTTTTATTTTTAAAATATTAACTAATTTTTCCCAAATTATATCATCTTGTGTTTCTAAATAAAAGTTTGTATCTTTTTCTAAAATTTTTAAGATTTCGTAATATTTCTCTATTCATCTTCTTCATTATTGGTACTTGTGCTGGCTTCTATTTAATAGGTGAATCTTATATATTTAGATGAATAATATCTTCATAATAAATGGTTTCTTATGGTACTATTATTCTTTCTGGTCTATTTACTAACCTATCTAATTCTCATGGTAATCCTGATTAATCTATATTATCTACTGTTAATGGTGGTAAAAATTTTATTCCTCTCTTTTCTAACATTTCTACAGTATTTTTTATATTTACTTTGTATCTAGGAGTATTACCTTGGGTTAATTTTCCTAAGAATGCTGTACATAATAATAAATTTTTACCTTCAAAGTCTTTATATCCTTTAGTCATTAATAATAAATTTGTATCTATTTCTGTTCCTCCTATTATTGCTTTATGTGCATCATTTATTCTAGTATCCATTATTAATAATAACACTTTTCCTCCTAAATTGGTTCTATGTAAAGCTTTTATTCCTATTACAATTAATCCTAAATGGGTTAAGAATTATCTAAAATTTCCTTCTAATAATCTTTGTCTATGAGATGGGATTACTAAATGTAGTTGAACTATATCTCCTTCTAAACATCTTACTTGGACTTCTCTATAATGTCTGCAAAGTCTAGTTTGGTCTGATGCTTCATATAATGCGTTAGAATTAATTATATTAATCCTATTATTTCTAAATGTTTCTATATCTCTAGATGATGTCAATTATTTCTCCTAAATTTATTAAAGAATTAATAAATTTAGCCAGAATTCAAAGATTAGAATTCAGAATACTAACTGTGATTACTGTACTATTTTATTCCCTATTTCTTCTAGTTTCTGCAGCTATTGTCTCAATCCTTTCTCTATCTTCTGAATTTTCTGTTCCTAATCTAGGCATTATTATTTAGATTGTAAGAATGTCCAAACAGGTTGTTGTCTAATCTTTTTCTTTCCTTTTGTTCCTAAGTCCATTTTATTAATTGCTTCTGCTAATTCATCTACTTCTCTATGTGAGGCTAATTCGCTTTTAAATATTCTTCTATTTTTACTACTTTTTGTTCTAACTTATCCATTTTAATTTGTGTTGCTATTAATAATGCTATTATAGTATTATTTTGTCTTACTATTTGTTTATCTGCTGGTGTGCCTGGTTCAAATGTTGAAAATCCTATTGGATCTTGTAAATATTTTTTAGTTTGCGATGAAATCAAGAATAGAACAATTAAATTTAGAAAATTGGTATTACATAAAACCAATTTTAGAATTCTAAAAACAATTTAGAAAACAAACTAAAAAGAAAAAATTAGACAAAATAGGAATTTTATTTGTCTCTTATACACATCTAGATGTGTATAAGAGACAGACTCTTACTCATATCTAAGATGTGTTTATCTTAAAACTTTTTAAGAAAATTTATTCTGATTTTTTAAAGTCTCATATATGACTGTTATCATGCTTTTTATATTTCTATCTATTGCTTAGGAAGTTCTGTTTTATATTGTCTAATATAATCTAACATACTAATTATCAATCCTTTTTTAAATTTTATTTCTAGGTTGGGCTTTTGGGATTCTTGCCTTTGAAGTTAATCTTAGATATCTATGTATACGACATTCTTCTAAATGTGTAATAGTCTGTTCTAAAGATTTTTTGTGTAAAATTCAGTTCTTGTGTAAAAGATATTTAATCTGTATCAGGATATTCATCTGAATCAAAATAATCTAAAGCATTATAACCAGTGTAATTACTATTATCTTCAGGTACTGATGTAAATATCACAAAATCATTTGTTGTTGTAAAAAATTCTATATTATAATTTTTATCTATTACTTCTGATGTGACTGATAATAAAAATTCTCTAAGTGGCTTACTCCATTTTTCTATTTTTTCTAGAATTATCATCTTAGCTTCTTGGTCTAAGGAATTAATAATTCTAAGTATTTCTTTCTTATGTTGAATACTTAAGTCTATGCATTTTCTTATTTCTCTTGCTAAAATTTTATTATAATTTGTTTGGTGTGGCAATGTTAAAAATAAATATGTTAAGTCTGTTAAATGAATCTCATAAATATATCCATATTTCTGATTTTTAATTATATAAAAAGTTTCATACAAAGAACAACTAATTAAATTACCATCATTTTTATCATAGTATAAAATTCTTATGTAAGTCTAGACCACCATAAGAGACAGGTCATAGGTATACTAGTTCCTCCTCCTAAAATAGCTTTGGGAATTATCCTTCTTTCTCTATCTGTCATTTATATGGTTTTGTTCTTAATACTTTCTTTAATGCTTGTTTATAATATTTTATTTCTAAATTAAAAACATCTAAAGCATAAGCTAATCTAACTGGAAATCTGTCTTTCAAATATTGTATTTCTCTTATGCAATAAGTTTAATAAAAAGTCTGGTCTTTAACACTTACTATCATATTTCTCAATATTAAATTCTTTATCTGTTGTTTCTTACTGTAATTTCTATTTAACCAAAGATGCTGTCTAGCAAATTCTTGTTCGGAATTCATGGAGGTTGTATTGGGGAACCTATTTGATCTCTAATTCACCCATAAAATTTTCAACAAGGAACTTTCAAAGGACAAACTCAGACAAGAACAGACTAGAGGAGATTAATCTTTACAGGTAAAGTCACAAATGATAGTCTAAGAGACAGCTATACGACCTTTATTCTATTTCAACAAGAAAAATTCAAAGTCATGGCTCTGATACCATTTTTGGGGCACCATAAATCCGTTAAGGCAAATGTTGAAGCCGCTCAAGGGGAAATGCCTGTATGATGAATCTAGAAAATCTCTATACTAGGGTTATTATACCTCCAGATATTGTAGATTGTCATGCATACGGGTTGGTTTGATTGGTTGGTTTATTATGCCTGTTTTCTTGTCCTTTTCTCCCGAGTCGGTCTAAGAATCGAGAATCTCATCCTCCTCCCTTCTCGTGATTTATGGTGCCCCAAAAATGGTATCAGAGCCATGACTTTGAATTTTTCTTGTTGAAATAGAATAAAGGTCGTATAGAATCTGATTCACTCAAATTTTGCGGGTTTACTCGTTATACTGCTCCTGTTATCAGTTTCCTACCTGGGAACAAATTTCTTGCACAATTGCCATTTATTGTTTCCTCGACTCATATAACTATATTTGAATTGGTTTTCTCCATTACAGGTTAAAAGAGCTGGCATTTGGCTTCAAGGGTAAATACCATAAAATTTCAGTGTCCATAACCTGCACAAAAACAGTAAGGATAGGAACATTATTTACTTGCGCAGTGTCTTTGCGGATTTGCTCTTTTGATTACCCCATCTCCCAATTTGCACTCTTAGGCCTGTGGTTTTCGGAATTCGATGTTAATAGAGGAAAACATAATAGAATTTATCAGTTATCAATCTATTTTTGTTTCTCTTACTTTCGAATTGCATTTTCATTAGAAGTTAACTTGAGATGAAAATGAGTAATTTCTTTACTTTATTGTACTCTTGCTCGTACATCTCCTTTCTCCGTCACTAAATCATGAGTCGGACACGAGAGCAGTGGTGATTGATTTTAAGGATCAAGAACGTAAGAAAATTTTTATACTCTACTGACAGACGGCCGTGAGGGTTTTTTGTTTTTCCTTTCGAGCCACCGTGAGAAACTTTTTATTACACTAGAGTGTATTATTTTTTGCCCGCCGCCCTTGAGACCATAACTCCTGAAAATTTGGAGCAATATAAAATTTCAAAAATAAAATGCAAATGTATAGGTGCAAGAACAAAAAGACTTACTGACGCAGAGCCAACAAGTTTCAAAGGCAGAGCAGGAACCGCAGTTGCTTGTTTCCTTGTTAAAAAAATTCGTGTTTGCAGTTATCGAACAATCTAGCTAAACGCATTAGATCATCCCAAAGAGATGTGAAACAGTGCTAGAGGGTAAGAAACTAAATGTAAAAAGACATCTTCTTCTTCTAACTAAATCACGAATTTCCACTTCATAAGTTACAAATTTACAACCAGATTGAAATCACGTGGCTAAAATTGCCGACATGAATTCGTAACAAAAGATAAAATTCATATTGTACACTGAAGTTTAAGCTCGCAACATTATGCTAGAATATGCTGTTAATCTTGCTCAAACTTCGTGTACAGGTCTAATATTAGATTACACGAAGTCTGAATCTAAACTAGTGACTAGATGTCATCTGTAGATTTAGTTCATGTACAAGCTTCAGCATCTAAACAGCAAAAGCTAATCAGTACATACTAACAACATCTGGGTACCCATCTTTTGCAACACCTCCAAAAATGAGCAACCAAACCAATGGAAGATTACTCACCCTCACTGTCAGAATCTAGAAAGGTGAACTGTGTCTGCTGATCAAGCCTGATGAGCAGCGTTCCACTGTTTTCTTCACTCCATTCAATACCTTCCCTCTCCAAAAGATTAATGACCTGTATACACGACGAGGAAACCTTAAGCCATGATGACCAAAGCAACAGAAGTGTTCAAAACTTCCGTTACATAAACGATATCTAATCTTCAAAGTTCCTCTCCACGCATCCATAGATGGTTTAAATCTGTCCTTTTAAAGTGATGCTCTCAAAAACAAGTTTAAGAAATCTGTCCTTTTAAAGAAATGCCCATAAATATAAGTATTCGTGTTAGAACAAAATTAGACTATTATTTGTGACTTTAGTGCTAAAGATTAATCTGCGCTAACATTTTCTTTCAACATTTTTCCGAATCCCAGTACATGAGGAGAGTAAGGTTTTTAACCCATACCGACTGTTTCAGCTTTGATTTCCCTACCCCGTGCCTCCCACATCCGGTGATAACCCTGAATGACCGCAAAAATACAGCACAGGGAAACAAGAGCATACATAAAATTGTTCAATTGGTCTGACAAGAGAAATCCCAAAGACTTGTGAAATATTAGGAGTAAAAGTCTAGGAGAAATGTTGTAAGTTTACATATACAACATGTCACAGATGCTTACAGCGTACATATGCTCCAAAAAGAAGATGAAGTTTCAAAAGCCTCATTGCTTGTTTGACATGTTGCCCATGCAAATCAATCGTTATCATATAACTATGGCCTTGTTTCTGCAGAATGAGGCTTTTATCCCAGATACAGCTCGCTTAAGCAATATGAGTACAGCAGATAGATGCTGAAATAGGAGTAAGTTCACAAAAATTGCAGATAGGCAAACCTTGCTTTGAAGATATCCTGGCTAGCCTTTTCTTCTGCCTCCCGAGCCATCTTATTGTGTGTCCTCCCCTGAAGCAATAAAAGAAGGGTCAAAACTTTTTGTCCAGACTTGTACAGAAATAAAATACGTCAATCTTATTGAAGTTTTCTAGCATTCGGAATACTTCCCCCCTCGTTCCCGCCCTCCCCCCTCCCGCCCGCCCTCCCTCCCTCCCTTAGCCTATATCAATCATTAACAGGATGATCACACCAGCATCTTGTGAGGGTGAAAATTAAACGAGAAACAGAAGAAACCATATAAGATCTGCGCATTATCTCAATTTATATTCTCTACCTTGCCATAGAATTGTAACAAGTTGATTGTGAAACATAATCTAATCCCACATTTGTTCACATCTCAGTTAAACAAATTTTCTTGCAACACATAAAATGTACCTATGGAAAAGCACCGACTCAATCTACCAGACACATACCTGCTCAGACAAAACAGCTGCATAATCTCGTTCTCCATTAGAAAATGCAGTCGCAGCCTATAGGAAAGTGCACATTTCCATCCTTACAAATATCCTCAGATAATAAAAGTAAGAAATACACCAAGATAAGGCACTCAGAAAATTACAAAAAGAAGAAAGAATTATGATACCTTTTGATAGCAGAACTTCATTGACTCCCAGTGTTGCTTTGCAGATTGTCTGAACACCTGATAGTCATCTCCTTTAGCTACAATTACAGACATGTCAAATGTAGTAGTTCAATACATAATTTATCAAATGCAAAGAAATCTGCCTGTCGGTTAGTCCGTCCGTCCGTCCGTCTCTCTCTCTCTCTCTCTCTCTCATATTTGTTCTGCAGGTGATAGACAAAAGCCAACCATTCTTAGGAACTAGTACACACTCAGTCATCATCAAACGTACACGTGTACAAAATCTAAAGAGATGAGGAGGTTGAGGGCGGGAAAGTAAGACAACCTCAAGATTTTACCCATAAGTCAACATTATTCTCTAAGTTGCGGCAATCTTCACATGCCGATGCCAGAGTAATAACAAATATGCAAACAGTAAGTATTGGCAGAAATGCACAACTTGTGGAACTTATTACTCTTAAATGAATCACCTATATGTATCAAAATTGTCCAATCTGATCTATGTATTAGGGAGATCCAATAGACAAAGGCCTTAAGAAATATGACCACTATTACATCGAACTATACTTGAACAGTATAAACTGTTTATACATACACATTTATTCAGTAAAAATTATACAACATCTTAAGATCATATCAATAACTTGATGCAATAACATGGCGAATGATGGCATGGAAAAAATGTGTAAAAAACAAAAAACAAATGGGAGTTAGCAAGTAAAATGGAAAAAGTAAGCAGAAGATTCAGTTCTAGTTAATGGCGATCTAATGTGTTTGGGAGTTAACTACATTGGTCGAACCCCTATAGTTAATCCATCCAGCATAATAGCACATGAATTAGAAATGCAGACATACCAGGGGAATACTGCATTGATGCAGCCTCTCCAGGATGAGTCCCCTGCCCCAAAGATGTCAGTTTCTTAACAATATTCCTCCAGTTCATTGTGTTAGGTTCATGTTCAGCACTCTTGGGTGTTGGCATATTAAACAAAGATTCCAAAACTTGTTGAGAGAGTTCTGGCTCTGAATGTGCATGACTTTTTGAAAAGTGACTGTCAATACCAGTAAGAACTTGGAAATGACTCCTGATACATAACAACTAAATGGTGAACTGCTGAAAGACAGATGGAACAAAATCTATTGTATTTGAAACACAAACTTGGTAAATCCTCAATGGCAAGCGAAAACATTACTATCGATGTCCAACAGCAAGAAGGCATACACAGGACACCCATCACTATAAGGGGAAAGGGAAAGCTGTGGAATGACCGGGTAAAACTATTCCACCAGGAAAGAGGAATTGCCAAAAAAGCTGCAAGCCTAAGATCGAACAAATTACCTGCCAACATGCTCAATGTACCCTGCATTTTCTGGGTATTCACTTTCAGATGAATAAGAAGTTGAGTCAGATGTCCTATCTGTGAGCTGCTCAGAAAAAAATAAGCATTTTAAACTCAAAAACCAGATAAGAAACTTAAATACTTTAAGAGCATGTACAATCATGAAGGTTTGTAGATTCTAACAAACACCAAGACCACAGGTTGTTATTTAAGGACACAATGTTCTGCACATACAAGTAAAAATGCAGAAACACTTGAAGAATAGAAATGATAGCATAAAATTTAAATAAAAACCTCAGAAATGTTGCACTTGTTCTTGTACCATAGCATTGAGAAAACAAATAACATGAAGTGAGGGGCAAAAAACAATATAAATAGGGAAGATATTAACCTCTCTCATACACCTCAACCCCAACAAGGAAAGAAGGACAAAAATAGGGGGAAAAGAATTTTTAACCCCACCCTTCCATATCCCACAATACCAACAGATGACATGCATAGACTGCACCAACAAAATGGCAGTCAGGATCTTGCTAAAAGTTATTACGACATGACATACAAAACTGAATAAATTATTAATTTCCAGCCATTCTAATTTTTTGCTTCAGAAGCTCTATTTACTAAAAAGTTCCAATTCTGGTCAACATGCACATACATGGCGAAAGTGGGATGATTCAGAAACTCCATTTCTTCTGCTGATGAAACTTAGAACAGACCAAAAAGCATCAAAGTTGCAAGACAAACAAGTCAATAACAAACCAAGATAACAATGAGATATCAAATATCAAACTTTGTTGCTGTTCCCTTCAAGATTGGAGCAAGCATCTTCTCTGATGTTAGCATTCGAGTTGCCAATGTGGGATTGCTCAGCCAAAGAAGAAGACAATTCAAGCAAAACATTTAGAGCCTGGAAAAGAATAAAGCAAAACCAATTGTTTCTTCAACAGTGTGTGCCTTGAAATACCACAATTTATAATTCAACAGTCATGTCTCAGAATCTTGAGGCAATCATGATGATAATAGCACTATAAATACAGTAAATGATGCAAAGTTTTTTGCCAAAGATATTAATTAGGCTAATTTTTAGTTTGACACTGTCATAAAACTGTCACAAGTTAGGAGGAGACTTCAATTGACACAATTCATGCTAAAATAAGTACCCAGACAACATCTGAGCAAAAGTACAAATAAATCTAATGATCAAAGCACCATCAGTTTCTAGAAGAAACTATGTATTAACCAAGCTGTCGCAGGCTCAGAGCACAAAATGAGAGCTTCAGAAAAAAGAAATTATGATTTCAACAATCTTGAGAAAGAAGTACAGTAAAAATGCTCACCTTCTCAACATCATATCCACACCCACCTGCCAGAGAAAACTCTAAGTCATATAATAATCCACTAAACTACACATCACATGTGTCAAGAGACATGTATCATACTCTCTCAATAAAGCATCATCACCAAACGCCCACACAAGTTTTTATTTAGGTACTTCCAAAGCATTCCTTTGGCTAACTGCGCTAAAGATATCACAATACAATAGTATCAATGTCACCATTCTATGCTTTTGACATGCTCAAACAGGGGCGGATGCATAAGGGGGGCAGGGGGGCCACCCCCCCTACATTTTTAAAAGCTTATACTTTGTAGTTATAATTTTATAAAATTTTCGTTTTGCACAAAAATAGTTTGCAATCTTACACTCTAGCTCCCAAGTCCTAAAGTTCTGGCTACACCACTGTGCTCAAACACATAAAAACAAACAATTCCCCCAAGAATATCAGTCCCATAACCAAAATTTACATGAAAAAAACAAAAATCTAAAACTCACAGAGCACATCGCTAACCACCGGCATGCCCAATTCGCAGTCATCCCCGAGTATAGAATACACAAACTCCTCCGCCTCTTCCTTACTCCAACTTCCCTTGGATTTGGACGAACTCTTCTTCGGAACCGACCTCACATAATCCTTTCCCAACATCGTCGAAACAATCCCAGCAGTTGCCACAACCTTCTTCTGTCTACCTTTCTGATTCCTAACCCCATTTCGACCAACACTAGCCTCAGCAAAGACCTCAGAAGCAAACGACGAGCCCGACGAACCCGAACCCGTTCCCGAGGCCGAAACAAAATTCCCACTGGAGCTAGAAGAACAAGTTTCGGCCTCGTGCTATGATCCTCAGACGGACTCTCCTCCACAAACAAATTCATTAAAATCTCCACCGCCTTGTTCGCATCTCCTTTAGCTTCCTTATAAGCCACTTCAGCTTCTTCGAAAGACACCGAACCAAAAGCCGCCACAAGAGTTTCTATAACCTTCTTCTCTCCTTCAAGATGCAGCTACCCCGTCGCAATCTACGAGCACCGTCAAGGTATAAGGAGACGGGTCTCCGGCGGCGGTACCCTTTTTAGAAACTCGCGATCTCTTCTTCTTCTTCATCTCCCGTAAAATAAAAACAGACACTACATACAAAAATCTATACGTATATATATATATATAAATACAGGGCGAAATTTACAAATAGATCGATCAACGATTAAATTAGAAATTAGATCGAGGGTTTTGGAGAGGCAGAAATTGAGGTTAACTAAACCTTAATAATAATTAACATAAGAGACGGAAAAATTAATAATAATAATAATAATTGGGTTTTCTAAAGATTTTAAAATGGGAGGGGTTATATGATCCATGGTGTTTGAGAATAATTAGGATTCTGGAATTGGAAGGAAAAATCGAAAGGGGGAAAAGTAGTAAACATTAAAGAAGAAGAGGGAGAAAGAAAATGGCGACCGACAAAACTTGTGGATGTGGAAGCTGGAGGGTGAGTCGTTAGACGTCATTTTGAGATTCTTTATTTTTTATAAATTTTTTTTTGGAGAGATTATAATACTCCGATGAATCGTGGAGGGGCTAGGAATGGCTGGGGAAGGTGGGCCTGGCGCCGTGAAAGTAATTAGTCAATACTCGAATCAAACCTGCCCGTATTGATTAGTTAATAATATTAAGATAATTTTAAATAAAATTAAAATTTTAATTTAAATATAATTTTACAATCGTAAAAATTTTAAATAAATTTGAACGCTGTAAGGTGGTTAAACTAAGTTTTGTTATTGACCTAGGAAATTGCCTTTTGTTCCTCCTAAACACCTCACTTCACCCTGTAATTTGATTCCTAAATCCTCACTGCATGTATTCTGGAATAAATAAAAATTTTAGAATGAGACCCCATTCCACAAGTAGTTAAAAGTTGTTGGTTCGAATTTAGATTTGTTCGATTGATTGAGGCGTGATTGCACTTTTCCAGCCACTTGCGGCCGAATCTTGTTTACTTTTGACATGCATGTTTTTCTTTTCTTTTCTTTTCTTTTTTTCCAGCAATTTGATTTTCATTTATTATGTTCATATTCTATGGCAGCTTATACACATCTAGATGTGTTTATTTGACAGTTTTGAGATATTAGTTTTGTATTTGGATTGAATTTTAATAATACAATAGTTAGCATGATGCACACATCATATATGTGATTTTAAAAAAAAATTAATAAGAAAAAAATAGAAAATAATTATTTTAAATGAAAACTGCATGGTAGTTTTTTTTTCAAATTTTAAAAATAAAAAAGAGAAAAAAAAAATTTAAAGAGAGACACTATCTGATCAAAGTGGTGCTCTACTTTCCCTATAAATAATTGTTGGGATCACCTTCAATACTAGCATGCATCGTGGCATTTACAGTGTTTTGGGCCACTTGAGTGTCAAAATTGTTATTGCTTGTATACCTTTATATTTATTTTATTTTCATCAATTCGAATTTCACTTTTTGCAGTTCATGTAGTTGTTTTTGAGGATCTCTGTTTGTTCTTCTTCTATTGTTTACTGTCATCACAAACCAGTAGATGCCATCTTAATCTTCGATTGCTTGGGTTGTTGGGGGGGGTTTCCTTAAGCTATGAAGGATGCACAAGAGGCTAAGTAAGATTAAAGGAACATGATTATATAGGCACTCCGACAAATGATTATAATATAGAGCAACATGTTTTTATGTTACAATGTTCATGGCCTCAAATATCCATTTGGAAGGTATATACAGTAGTATTTCACAAACAGAATGGTTCCAATAGGAAAAACCTGCCAGTTCTTCTTTCAGCATGATAATGAAAAACCAAAATCAAATACTTAAATGAAATCTGAACAAAAACTATTCTTGTTTCAAAGGGTACATCTCACACTAAATATAAATGGTCGAGAGGTCTAGCCAAAAACGTAGAATCCTAAGCCTCAATTATGAAGGCAAAGTGGTCATGCATTTGTTCTGACAGAAATATTAGCAAGAAAGTGCTAATATAGTAAAAATAATGGAAGCATTGTCTTCCCGTTTGTTATATTGCAAAATATGTGCTGGCTTAACTGAATTCAGTGGTACACAAGTATTCTACATGCAAAATAGACATCTAATACTGTGCAATACTATATTATGTTGTGATAAAACTGCAAACCGTCACAATCAAGAAGTTCTCACGGTTGTCATTTGTGGAATGAGCAAACCTTTCTATCGTAATTGATAATCCAAAAGTTAAGGCAAAACAATGACACCCCACTCAAACTTCACTTTACTCTACCAAATAGGTCACATTCCTATGGGCATTTTAATGCTTTGACATACAAACATCAGTAAGAAAGTAAGAAACTGACGTACAACTACAACCCTGCAACAAACAGTTCCTAGACCTCTAATGATGCAAAGACAAACTGCCCTCAAGGATTTTGTTTGCGACTTATTTAATGGTGGCAATTAACTAAGAAGAGTGTATAAGAGCCTCATATTACCACAGCATCACCACAAGAATCAGGTGTTTGAAGGAGGGACGCCGAAGTTTACTGCTTTCTCCTCACTTGCATTCGTTTTAAACAAGTGAACTAAGAGCCTCAATTCAAGTAGAGCTGCTTATGAATGAACTAATCGGAGAAAGCTCTTTAACTATTGCAATAGAGTGACCACCCTAAAAGAACCATGCAACTACACGTTACATTGGTTCATCTTATACACAAAATAGCCCCGAAATGTATTAGACAACTTGCAATTAACAAATAAACTGAACTACATCATAATTAACAAATTTCAGTAGTGGAAATGCATATCAGCAAGACAGCAACAGAACAAACCTGCAACAACCTCGAATCGAATACGGGAAGCCCCATCTGCCCAACAGTCAGTGACCCAAAGAAGTTCCCCAACAATGCGGCATCACGAACAGCCAAACCATGAAAAAGCCCAGTGACGAGGTACTGGATGAAAGTATAGAAGAACAAGAAAAAAAAAAAAAAAGATGAATATGACCCGTAGATTGTGTCTTGTAATGTATTAATGAATGGCCCCATATAGACCAGATATTACTTAACTCAGCTCTCTTGTTCTTCCTCATTTTTCCTATACCCTGTCAATGAACCTTTGGACGAGGCTCGCTGTATGGTGTTATCTATTACATGGTATTTATAAACACGAGTCTCTGCCTTTATGATTGGGATTTTGAGCCTAAAGAAAGGATTAGGATTAAATGATACGCTATCTATCATTCCCTCGATTACAGAATTACACTAATTACACTAGCCTTTAACCTGTACTACAAGATTACGCTTGTAGGGTTATAGGATATGTATCCAAGGACGGAGGCAGAATTTATTATCAATGGGGGCAATCCTCTCGAATAATTAATTTTTGTGTTTAATACCTTTTATAATAGTATTTTGAAAATTTGATTTCACAAAATTTTCTTTAATTATTATGTTATCTTTGTAAATATTAAAATCTAGTTAATATAGTGACAGAAGTTTGTCCAGTCACGAATATGATAAAATATTATGTATTGGCAAAGGTAGTTTACAGTTATTTATGTTGATTTAGGATTTCAAAGAAGTTTTGGAAGTTAAAAAGTTAGTATTTAATTTAATATGAAAAGAAAATTATTATTGACTTTTGAATTTTTATAAGTCTATTAAAGAAATTTATTATGGTTATTGAACAATTACGTGACATTTTAGTAATTATTCAAAAATCAATGAAATGAAGTTATGTGGACAAAACATGATCCTCTTGTTTGTTTGTAGTAGATTGGGTTGCTCAGTATAAATGACTTACGCCCATTAATTATTGAGTAACTATTAATATACCACTAATTATTCAATGGCCATCAGTCATGTATAATCTTCTTTCGTGTGGGCCTTCGGGAATTATTAACGGATGCTTACTTTTCGTTCTTTCTTGATTGGTGATTTATCCATTGCATACTATATTCCCAGCCCATTTGCTTCACTGGTCGGTTCATTTGGGCTCAAGAATTGATTTTCATTTTTTCAAGTTGCAAACCGAGGAAACCAGCCAACAATTGCTACCCCTAAAAGGGATTGGATTCTCTCCATATTGCTTCTTTTCATTTATTATCGATTTATCTATATTTAAATAATTAAAATTTAATAAAACATTCTAAATATATCATTAGTTTTATCTCTTTGATATTTCATTATATCCAAAAATCAATTTATTCATAAAAAATTTCACTGTTAAATTATATATCACATTTGAATGGTGTAAAAATTTTCAAATTTTGACGAAATATAAAATATCATAATAAAATGGTAAACGTCATTATTTTTTTTTAATAATTTTTTGCAAGACATTTATATAGAATATGATTTATATTATGAACGGTTTTAGATTTTTAAAAATATTTTTAAAAAAATATTTTTTAAGGGTAAATGAAGGTTTCTCTATTTACCCATAAACGGAGAGGGTTTTTATTCCTCTATAAGGAAAAAAAAAAAAGAAAATTAATTTGAAAAACAATGAATAAAAATTGGTGAATCATGATAGAACTGTTTGAACTAGTTAGAAATTTGATATTAGCTCACTGAAGTAGTGGTTTTGCTTGAATTGTTAATTTTTTATTTTTTAAATAATATTTTACTGTAATTTTTCAAACAATTATTTTTATTTTTTTATATCACATCTAAAAAAATTGTTACATCATTTATTCTAAATAATATTTTAAATAATATATTAAATGATGTTGTCGAAACGTATTAATTAGATAAGTGAAAAGCTAAATATTCACATGCACCCTTTTCATATGAGTTTATCTTAAAGCATATAATAATGTGTTTTATGAAAAACAGCCAAACAAGGTACAACCTCCAACCTTATCAAGTTTCAATAGTCCCATGATTCTTCCTTGATATATAAATCTGAACCTTAATAATGACATTTTCATCTCCGTGCAAAAAGTCGATAGATTTGTTGGCTGCTGAGTACAATATATTACGACTTAATCAAGAAAACATTATCAAGAGCCAAACATCAATCATACATTAATTTACTGATGCCAGCCGATGGCAACTCGATAACCACCTTAATTACTTGTTTTTGTACAAATATATTTCAAATTAATTTTGAGCTAAAACATAAACCAAAACCGAGTTACTCAAGTTTAATAGAGTATAACTCGACTCCTCGACAGCTCGTTGTAGATTAATAATATTTACTCCAACATTGTGTTTGGATAGAAAGATTTAGATGGATTTGATTTGAAATCTTAATATGTAATAAATTATCCAAACAAGTTAATTGATTTAGTTGTGGATTTGAAATTCTAAACTGTAATAAATTATCCAAACAAGTTAATTGATTTAGTTGTGGATTTGAAATCTTCCAACAAGTGAAAGTATGATTATAATGGTGAGATGAGTGGATTTGAAATTCACCCAAATTTCATATCATTTCAAATTCACTCAATTCAAATCTATTAATTTATTTCAAATAATTTTTTCAATTCAAATCCAACCATCCAAACACAATCCAAGTTTATTTGTTTACCCTTTCCTAATTCATAGTGAAAGATAATCGATTCAATTTTTTTTTTTTCAAATAAATAAATAAAATTTGCACTACTATTTGGGTAGTCTTTTTACACTAAGGATTTTCTATCAACACATCCTGTGTCATTCCTTATCAAATTACCTAATGAATTGTTAAGTTTATTTTATTGAAATTACTCTACAATATTTTGACAGGTCCTTGAGTGATACAGAATGTGAAATAGAAGATCATTTATTGTCTTTTTTCCCTTAAAATTCTATAATTACGTTAAAATATCAAATTGTATTTTAAAGCTTATAATGTATTCAAAACATAGTCATATGATACTCTAACAGAACTATAGAACTATTCTGTTAATTAAATATGATTGGTTCTAGATGTGTATAAGCCTTTTTTAAGCTTAAACATGGTATAATTCTTTCCAAATACTAAAATAAATTATACAATCGAATTATTTTTACCCTCGTCCGGTCTATAACAAATCAAGTTGCAAGGGTAAATCGGTAACTTGTGTTCCAAGCATTCGTTACTGGGGTGCCTCGATCTGTCTGATATACCGGAAAGAAACTCGTGTAGGAAATTTCGTCCAACCGTGGCAAATCTGACCAACGGTGGATATGAAAATTCCGGGAAGTTTCTTAAGAATTTCGAGTACGGTTGATTGATGCTCGTTATCTATGTTGTGTTTGAACTTTGAATCGAATAATTGGATGAATAATTTGAAATTTAATAAATTTGTTAGAGTAATTTTTAAATTTAACATTCAATTATAAATTTACACAAATTAAAAATTATGTAAGAAAAGATTTTAAATAATTTCAAATTATAATGGATTTGAAATTCTTTAATTTATATCTCTATAAATACTTTAAAAAAATGAATTAATTTTAAATTTTATTTTAGAAATTTATCAATCCAAATATAATAGTTTATATGTATGGCATTGGTTTTTTTTTTTGATTAATTTTCTTACTTCCATTATGTATTCTAACTTCGGTTGAGTTGTTTGTTAACATTTCTATTCTTATATAGGTGTTTAATTTATTTTTTTAGTGGAAAGAAAAGAATCAATCACAACTACTCAATTAATAATTTTCTAAAAATAAAAAGCGATAAGATATATATGCATGATAGCACATGTTGCTAATATCTATCTCCATCTTATAACTTTTAAGGAAGTATTGAAAATAAAAGTTCGAGCTAATTAAGAATTAGCTAAAACATAATGTAATATGTTGTTTTTGAATTAAATATTTAAATTACAACGGGATAATTTTTAAATTAACTCAGATTGTTTCCACAAAAGACCAAAATGACCCCAACATGCCACTCCCTCAGCATGAGGTTTGCAAGGTGCATACATTAATTATTAAAATCCAACAAAAATATGCGTGAATGCAGAAATCATGTATTTTTTTTTTTTTTAAAGGACAATGTATTTCTACGAATAGTTTTGGGTCATTTTAATTACTATTAAATTTCTGTTTCATATTTCATCTTTTAAATCAATTTGTTAATTTCGCAAGATCATTAACTGATCTGAAAAGTAATACTCAATATATAAGATGGGTTTTTTTTTTTTAGTCATGTAACGGTAAGTTAATTAAGATGGGTATTTATTACAGGTAATTGAATATTCTTTATATTTATAGTGAATAAACGACTTTCTGTTACGCATTAATGTTACAATTCGACAAAGTTCATAACTCATTTTTTGGTTTACGTAATTGATGTTCAAAAATTGGAATTACTAAATTTCACAATTTGAATAACAGATTAACGTTTGTGATAACTCACATTGCTACCATACTCAGATTTGATGGTAAAACAATCTAAGATGAATTAAAATGATCTTTTTATAATTAACATGTACAACAAATACCATAATCCCCGAATTAGATTATGGGATATTTCAATATATAATTAAATGTAATTAAATGGAAGAATAAAATAAAAATCGAAGACAGCGTCCTGGAGAGCCATTACTCCTGTAAGAGAACTAATTAAGAACAAAATCAGGTTTGAGTGGATTTTATAATTTAGAAAGTTGGGAAAAAGACGAATTTGATCCCTTATATTTATGGTATTGACCAATCTAGTTTAATTCGGTCTTCTATTTTTAAAAAATTAACTAACCCAACGCTTGTGATAGAAATTGTGAATAAATTAATGAAACCTCCATTAATTTATTCATTATTTTTATCACCAGTATTAAATTGATGAATTTTTTTTTAAGAAAATTGATTCACTAAATTAATTTATTGTGATAGATAAATAAATGACCAGATTAGTCTATACTAAAAATATAAAGGACTAAATTAATCATCTTTTCATAGAAAGTTTTATGTGTATATTTAGGTGGCAACACTAATGAATTACATTATAGAAAAATAAAAAGATTTCATAGAATAACATTCTATCAAATTACAAACTCTTATAAGTATTATTCGTCTTTTATTTGTAAATTTACGTATAACTCGAACCATTCTTAATTTTTGGACGTTAAAATAAAAACTCTTCTGATATTTGTAACTTTGAACCGTGTAATGCTATATTAAAAGTCCTCATATTTCATATTAATCCTTCTACAATATAGATTTAAATAAGAAGACAGGTCTAATTTACCTAACGTGGTATGATATTTGAACAATTGATGAATACTTGACAGTAAGTTTTTTCACAAGATGTAGGTAGGATGCCGATTCCCTAACTACATTTGAGCAAATCGATCCGTGACAGAACTCTCTATGCTATATTTGGTTCATTCTGTCTGTCAATCTGTCGTTCCTTTCGACCTACGTGTAAACCATGCAAGTAAAGAAACCAAAATCGCAGGCAAATTCCAGGAAACTTCCTTCCATCAACCCTCTAACATTTCCTTTTCTATCAAATGCTAATAGGAAAGATAAACCGTATTAGTCAGCTATATAAAAGAGTCCAAAAATAGTTTACTATACTTTTCCACCGAAACCGATTGATCCCAAAAAAATATCGATTCATTTTGTGACGAAAAAAATGGGTTCGACGCAAGAAGTTATCAACTGGGATTTGGAGAATAGAGATTGTATAATAAAAGAGATAAGCGGCGGCGGCGACGATGGCGGCGAGGAGACTCCACATCTTGCTAGTGATATTTTATCGACTTCCTTTTTGCGGAAAAGAACGAACCAAGAAAGGGGTTGTTCAGGGAAGTTCAGACAATTCTTGGGTAATTTGCGAATCGTTGTTCTTGGTACTAAGCTTTGTGTCCTCATACCAGCAATCCCTCTTGCCATTTTCGGTCAGTGCTATGGTTTTGCAAGTGTAAGTGTTTTTCAGGCCACCTCCACTATTTTCTTTTAGTATGTGCCACTTTGGTCTTTTTTTTAAAAAAAAATAAAATAAAATCAAGTACCATTCATATTTGTTGTGTGAAAGATTCTCATATGTGAAAAATCACATCTTCTTGTGGTTTGAGGAGAATTTATTTATACAACATCTTTATCTTATAAATCTGTAAATCTAACAAGATGATTTTTTAATAAAATTTGCATACCGAATGTTTCGAGTTGTATATTGCACTACACGTAAATGTATAGATATTCAAAATTCATGCATGGAATTTGTTTAATTGGTAGCAAGAAAACTCTAATGAATTGTAATGGCGATGAAATGTCGGAAAATAACGAATTTGCTAAACTCTGAATTAATAGCAAACTTGTTAAGCGATAAAAATTAAAATTGTAACTGACATTATATTTATTTTTTCCCTATGAGTCTTATAATTATCCTTATCCCATCTCAATCTCTCCCAATTTTTTATGTTTTCCAAAGTTCAAGTAAATTATCATGTATTATTTTGGTGAGATTAATTTATTTTTAATTTTCATAATAAACAGCCTTGGATATTTACTGTGTTGAGTTTACTAGGCCTTGCCCCACTTGCCGAACGTGTCAGCTTCCTAACTGAGTAAGTTTAGTTCGGCTTAGTGTACTTACTTCTATGTGATTTTACGTGGAATTTGACATTAATAAGCTGACCAAATTATTATTATTTTTTTTTTTTTTTTTTGGTGTGCCTAAACCCAACAAAATTGATTCGGAAGACAAATAGCATATTCTACTGGTCCAACAGGTATGCTTATCTCTATGAATGCTATAAAAAAAAAATATTAATGAACATGTCTATATTTTCTTTATCATTATTATTTGACATGTGTCTGAATACTTGCATGCATGCAGTGGGAGGTTTGTTGAATGCAACATGTGGCAATGCAACGGAGCTCATAATAGCATTGTTTGCTCTTAACCAAAGGAAAATACTTGTGTTAAAGTACTCTCTTTTAGGTTCAATTCTTTCAAATCTTCTTCTTGTTTTGGGATCCTCGCTTTTTTGTGGAGGCTTGGTCAATCTTAAGATGGAACTAGAAACATTTGACAGAGTAAGATAATATACACGTGAGATTATACATAGTCACTTTTATGTATATAGTGCTCTACGTACTAGCACTGTTCATACAAGTTTTTCAATATCATGTCAATTGCTAGATTACCATGTAATTATATTTTTAGATAGATTTAATTTTGATTGCTAGAGTAGCATATATTTATACATAATATTTAGTCATCATGTCTGAGTCTTCTCTATTTAACTAAATAAGGGGCATTTAATTTGGTATTTGCAGAAGCAAGCTGATGTCAACTCACTTCTTTTATTCTTGGGATTGCTTTGCCATGTGCTTCCTCTAATGTTTGAAAATTCAATAGAAGCACTCAACCATACGGACCAGTCAATTCTCTGGTTGTCGAGAACAAGCAGCATTTTTATGCTCGTAGCATATTTTGCGTACCTCTTCTTTCAATTGAGAAACCACACGCAGTTGTGCAAATCTGGAGAGGTAATTATTACTACATTTACTACTATAGTATATGCTGACGTTGTACACTTGTACTTACATAAATACCAAAATTGTAATTCCTTGTATAAGTTGAGAATCATATTCTCCAATTTGACTTATAGCTATTTGTGATTTCAAAAATCATTTTTTCTACGCGTATTTATAAAATATGTTCAATTGAGTCTGATAAGGATTCGAAATGTTCCAAAAATGTCATAATTAGTCTTTTCCCATCAATATATTTTATGGATGTCAATTTAAATCTTAGTTGACTTAATGTAATTCTGTATATAATACTCAGGAAGGCGAAGATGAACTATCTGAAAACGAGGCAGTAATAAGTTTTTGGAATGCATTTATTTGGTTAATCACGATGACAATGGCTATTTCTGTTCTGTCCGAGTATGTTGTCGGTACTATTGAGGTACATATTGTTCGCAAGCTATTTGCTATGATTTACTAGTATTAATGTTGTTACATTGAAAAAACGAAATTTGAATATTCATTTTTTTCATAAGAATAACTTTTGTCATGACTTACTGGTTTCTTAATTTATCAGGCTGCATCAGACACTTGGAAAATATCTGTAAGCTTCATAAGCTTAATTTTGCTTCCAATAGTCGGAAATGCAGCATTAGATGTGCTAAGATCAGTCATATTTGCTTTTAAAAATAAGTTGGTAAAATTTACTCACAATTAATTATGTTGTTCTTTTTGTTGATTCATACTGCACAGCTAATTTGGCATGCTTATAGATATACCTATTATGATGGTACATATGCAGGATATATCCTTGGGTGTTGCCTTGGGGTCTGCTACTCAAATTTCAATGTTCGTGGTAAGAAACAAGAAATTTATAGGGAGGAATATAAAAAATGATGTTAAAAGTACTTTTCATATTATATGGTAGATCGATTAATTTTCTCCACTTGACTATCGCAACTAGTTTAACATGTTAATTTATTAGCTTAACTACATCTTTATATGTTAATCCTTCAGGTTCCAATCAGTGTAATAGTGGCATGGATAATGAGAATCCCAATGGATCTCAATTTCAGCCTTCTTGAGACTTCTTGTCTCGGTTTTTCAATCATCCTCACAGCTTTCACTTTGCAGGTAATCTAATAAATCCATCTATATGTATGTATATATTCTCATGTTCATTTTGCTAATCATGCATAATTATGATTTTCTAGAGTATATTAGAAAAATTAATTCCAAAAAGGATTTATGCATGTCTTATTAATACTGTCGCGCTTAACCACATGTTGCGAGCTTTTTGCTCCTTTAATTGTTTTACCAATTAAATATTTTCAAATCCTAGTACTTTGGACCCTTAAAGGGCCCTCCTCTGGAGGGATATCATATCATATGCTAAAAATTTTAATATTTTTTTTTTCCTCTTATAAATTAAACTGGCTTGTTTGGACAGGATGGAAATTCACATTATATAAAAGGAGTGGTTCTTTGTCTTTCCTACGCTGTAATTGCTGCATGCTTCTTCTTTCACAGAATTCCAGACGGTAACTTAGACATCTCCACTATAAAGATTTCAACAAAAAAAAAATTTTTTCTTCTATTTATGAGTGATCGGATAACTATTTATTAATTTATTTTTTGTCTTTCATTGCTAGATCCAACCAGAGCCAGTTTAGGAGCAAAATCATTTGCAGTTTTGGATGCATAATCGATTTTATCCTCCCAAATGTATTTTAATATGTTGTTGATTTGCTAATTATGCATTTAATTTTTTTAATTATCAAAAAAATTTGTATTGGAGAATTAATTAATGTTTGGAACAATTTGTATTCATGCCAATTAGAGGCCTAAATAGAGAAATGGAAAAGGGCTTTGGGAGTTGGATAAGAAAGTCAAGAATCAAAGAACCAAGGGATAGGAGGTATCCACAATAGATAAAGAATATAACTTTGCCAGTAAGGATTTCTGTTAAAAGAAGAATTAAAAAGATTAATTTCTTTCAAAAAAAATATAAATGTCTTGTTATTGACTGATTTTCTCATGAAAATACTGGTGGCAATTGGACTTTCCCGAAGAAATTTAATATGGACTATCACATTCAATTATCTCTCGAGTGTAACAATCCTTCCCAAGAATTTCAAAGAGAGCAAAAAATTAGGCAAAATTTTAACATGCATTCAGTTCATGACACTAGGTGATGTGTCTTCCGAATTAAGGAACTTATAAGGAATCTATCGCACAATGTTATAATTGGGTTTAATCTATACTATTATAAAAGTCTGACTTGTGTTTTTCCCTCATGTGTTTCTTCCTTTTTTGATCTACCTATTATGCCCTTTAAATGTATTGGACAAAAATATTAATTTTTAGAAAGCTGCAATAAGAATGGAATTTCTATACCCTCACTATCTAAAAAATTATGAAGTTAGAGCTCCGTTGGAATTGATACTCTTTCCACCTAATCTACTAGATCCATATTCACCTAAAAGTCTGAATTGTGTTTTTTTCTCATGTGTTTCTTACTTTTTTGATCTCCTTGTTAAACCTTTAAATGTATTGGACAAAAATATAAAATTCTAGAAAGTTCCAAACAGAAATGAAATTTCTATACACTCCTACATGATAGATGTTTCCTCCTCATTATCTAAAAAATTATGAAGATAGAGGTCTGCTGGTATCGATACTCTTTCTCCCTTATCTAATAGGATCCATATTCACCTAAAATATTTAATCATGGACTGTACTGAAGAAGAAATGTCATATGAATACTATGATAACTCCAATCGCAACTCACAAATAACGAAGTAACACAAAGCGGGGTTGCACATTAACATAGCATCTCAATTTTACAAATATTAACAATAGTAGCCGAATTCTAATTTTTGTTTCAACATTGTAGTATAAGAAAAGCAAGAATAACAAGAAAAAAAAAAAAAACCACCTCAACAAAAAGGTCAAATTGTTAGACAAATTAAAGAGTCATATAAAATTTAGATTATTTCATATAAATTTAATTATTTACATATATCTCATAATTCCCATTAATATAAACCACTTAAAACACAGAATCCTAATCAAACTCTATTTAAACAGATAATAGTTGTTTTTGTTACGTAAGTAAAAAAACAAGAAATGAATGGCTAAGAGGACTATCCTCCTAAAAATATTTATATTAAAAAAAAAAAGAAATAACATATTGTCTACTGCAACATGAATGTCACTCTTGCCTTCTTTGCTTATTCAGCATAATTCATACCCTTTCAAAGTTTTAAAATAACTGTCATAGTGCCATGCACTGACATCACAAGTCACTGAAGGAGTTTTGTTTTGGTTATACAAGGTTGAGTGGAAGATGGAAGCAAATACTCTCTGAATAGAGCAAGGCAAAAAAAGGTTTAATTTTCCAGTAATATTTTTCAAGTTAGATAATCTAAAACACTTCTGTTACTATTGAATTTGTTCAAGACATGTTTTTTTGCAATATTTCTTCATTTGTGTTTAATATTCTATGAGAAATGATTTATTTATTCAATAAATGACTACTTACTTTTTGTATAATATTTGATTAATTTACTTTGGAAAAATGATTTATTTATTCACTATTTGACTTCTTGCTGATTTTTGAATAATATTTGATTAAATTACTTTTGATGATATGTGACAGGATTCTCTACCCTATCTTCACTTGCTTTTATTATCAATCTTGCTTAGGAATCTTGCATAGGACTATTAATTATGTGTCATAATTTGAAATGAAAACTACCTAAAAAAACTTGCCATGAAAACACACCTTTATGCTAGGTTAATAGAAGTAATCTGCAATTACATTAAGTTCATTATGGTCTCCATGAAAGATTGATTACAAGAGATGCACATGTAATATAAAATTGATTATTTGTTCATCTTAGGAGTCTTATATGGCATGATAAATAAGACTCCTGTAATAAGACTCACGTTTTGGTGAAGTAATGCAATTATAACTAGATTTTTGTAATTCAACACAATTATATATAAGTTAATCAAAATATTGGTATTAGTTCTACGAGATTTTGATTAACTTTATTGTCAAACAAACTGTATAACTAAATAGTGTAATCAATAAATGAATATCTTTTTTACATAATGTAACTGATTCTATAAATATTCGTTACTTCTTTAGGAATGATACTAGCTTATTCAATCACATTACGTAACAATAATTGGAGTACTGCAATATTAGGGGTAAATTAGATTTAGTAAGTGTCGTCTATTTTTATAACATAATGTCCAAATAAACTTGTAGTTCATAGTTATATAATTCTGTGTCTTACAACCTTACTACCACAAATGTTACTGCAAAATAACATATAGTTCATGATAACTTATGTGATATAGGAATAATAGGTTAGAAATAGAAATTGGTTTAGTATTAAAAATTTTCTAACAAAATTTAAAACTTTTTCTCTAATAAGGTTGAACAGAAACAAGAATATACAACGAAAAAAGACAAAACAAATGCTAGGAAAAAAGTTAATAATAAAGGTCCAAAATGTTAACAACGAACCATCAGAGAGATTAAAGAGACAGTAACAGTATACATACCATGGGTTTTGGTATTTGATTATTAGGTTTTTTCCTACATTTATTTTGTCTTTTTGTCGTTGAATAATGTCTTGTTTAGATTCTAAAATGTCTCATATAAACAATGTAGATGTGGCTGAAAAGACAATTTAAAAACCATATTCCTGTGTTTATACACAAAATTGTTAGATTTAATTTTACATTAAATTTGGAACTCAAGAGTCTACTTTAATTGCTTTCTACACCACCAACCTACTTGTAAAGAATAAAGAAAAACTTCGTGACAATGAGATAAAATGATTATGTACTATATAACATAAAAAATATGTTCACTAGCTGTTTTTATTTCATTCCGCCCTTTCTAAGGCAAAGGGAAACAAATTAAATATCAACTCTCTCACGCACATTAACAATATCAAATCATAAAACAAGAAAGAGAGTGAAAAACTATCATAGTTTCTCAGCTTCTCCTTTTAAAAATTATAGCAGTTTCTCAACTCTTTTTTTTTTTTTTTTTGTCTATTTTGAATTAAATATAATGGTAACTTCCTCATTATTGAAGCAAAAATCCAAGATCATGGTTTGCCACTATGTGTAAACTTGAAGTATGAAAAACTATCTAACAAAGAAAAACGCATAAGGGAACAAAAGATGCAAAACTAGAAAATTAAGGTGAGGAATCTCACTCTTTTTTTAAAAATAAAAATAAAAAAATTTCTCTTTGAAAAATTCATGCCTCAAAAACTGCATTAGGTCTAGATAGAAAATTCTTTTATTAAAGCTAATACAACTAACTATTTTAAATGCTTTGTCAAAAAGATGGTAATGATGATAATCACTCATAAACGATGCAAATTTGAAAAGTTAATTGTACAAATTTGGTAATATATGAAAAGATTTTATTTCATAAAAGAATTATAGAATAACACAAAAATCTTAAAAACAACGTAAGGATAGTATAATAAAAGATTTAACCTATAATTTGAAGACATACCATGGAGTATATTCTTATTATTATTACCATGATTCTAAATTTATCCTTTTGGTATAGTTAGAGTCCTTCTTTACTTTATGGCCTTATCATATCAAAACTTCTTCTTAAATAAACCCCCAACACACAACATTTTATGGAGCATTCAACTTATTCTTTCATGTTTACTGTTAAAAGCAATTTTAAGATAATAAAAAGGTCGAATAGCCTAAACCATTAAGTACAAGATCCACATAATTACATAAATCTAATTTAATTAGTAAATACTTGGTGCCAATTAAATATAATTCTTATAACATAAATTAAAAATATTATATTTCATCTGTCACGTGCAAAACACGTGCACTTTCCTAGTCTATTTAAGAATGTCTCATAATAATAAGTATGTGTAGTAATGTTTGTCCTCATGTGGCTTGATCCCTCATAAAACTGGCTTTGGTGTGCAAAATGGACAAGTTGATAATGAGTATGCATTGGGTATTAATTTGATCAATGGTTGAGAATGTGCCATGTCGTATATATCCATGAAATTTTTGTAAAGAATAATTTTGACAGATAACAGATTTATCCATGAAGCTCATATATATTTGCAACAACTTGCAATCATGCACCTTTGTTCTACTAGTACAAGATTATTTTTAATTGTGTAAATTTAATTAAGACAACATTTCAAAGTACTAATCTTTTACATGCAACTGACACCATAATTGTGAGATTATGACCATCAACTAAATAAGACCACTTGTTTTAATTAATGGGAGTTTAATTTTTCCAAAACAACATGGTCTAAACGAAACGCATGATAGTTGCTTTAGAAAGAATTAGAAGTCGTGTACTTAACTTAAAATCCTCTAATTTTAACTTAAGCATTGTTAAGATCTCTTAATTTGGCTGTTGTGAACCAAATTAACAAACAAAGTAGTGTACATGTTGACATGTGAGAGTGCATAATGCAGCAATCTGCATGATTCAGGTGGATATTATTTAACTCATTTTTTTAGAACTATGTTGATGTATCACAAAATATGGCGTCTAAATTGTTGTGCCACCAATTGATCAAATGCCACATAAGAGACAGTAAGTAGATTAACAAGAATAGTGGCCTACTATTATTAATTAATTAAGCCAATTTTCCAAGTTATGTGATTGTATGAATGGCATTTGAAGTTAAACAAATTTGTTGTCAACTTTATTGTCCTCATCATCATGCCCTTTACATAGCTGTGAAGAGTGTGCACAAAAAAAGGGCCAAAAAAAAAAAACTAACGAACACCATGCCTTAGAAAAATGATTGCACTGTATCACAATTTTAATACAAAACATCTACACAAAATAATAAAACGATAAAATTGTCAAAAGAAAGAAGAAATTCATTGTCAAAAGAAAGAAGAAATTCAATCAAATATTTAAAAAAATGTATTTATACAGAGTGTTAAAGTGATAAAGTCACTGAAGTGTTATTAGATCCGAAAAAAAAGGAACAAAATTCAACTGAATATTTAAAATTAGGAGTTGGTGATTTATTAAGATCTTGCCACGTAGAGTAGTTTTGGAAAGTGATCCTTAATTTGTAACTTTGTAAACTTATTTTCTTATTTAAAATATAATTTGATATAATATTATCATGTAAATTAATTTTGACAAATAATTTTGAATTAATTTATAATATTATAAATAATTTTCCATTTTAATAATAGATGTAACTGAAATGCCAAGGTAACGGCTGGTGTCACCATCCGCCTCCTATGAGCCATTCAATAAGGCTTATAAACAACTCGACCTTTACTTAATTCATTTTTGAATAAAATTAAGAACAACCAAAGCCTAGCTGATTGCAAATGGGTGACTAAATTATTCGTGTATACTTAAGGAGAAAGATTGAAATCATTCTAGAAACAAACCCTATCTTACAAGTAACAAGCTAGAGATTAATTAGGGGTTTGAATTAATTAATTAGGTGTTGAACCCTCTTAAGAGTTGTCAAGAAACCATCATTAATAACAAATGCCCTATATATATAAAGTTGATTAGAGTGGTAGTGAAGCCAAAACGCACCAATTACCTAAAATATGGCTGTCTAAGTCGTCCAAGAAAATGGAAAATGCCCCTACTAAATGTGTAGCAGCCATCTTTGGAGTAACCGGACTTGTGGGAAAAGAGCTTGCAAGAAGGCTTCTTTCTTCATCCAATTGCCAATGGAAGGTATATGGTATAGCTCGAGCATCCCAGATCATAGAAACTATCAAACGTCCAAATTACCATTTCATTTCTTGTAATCTCCAAAACCCTTCAGAAACACAACAAAAGCTATCTTCATTAGATGATGTAACACACATTTTTTGGGTCACTTGGGCTAGCCAATTTCCTCTAGATAGCCCAGAATGTTGTCAAGAAAACAAGGTTATGATGTCCAATGTCTTAAGCGTTATCCTCCCAAGAGCAAAGGCATTGAAGCATGTTTCTCTCCAGACGGGTACTAAGCATTACATTTCGTTACATGAACCGCCTGATGTAAGAGAAGTTCGCTACTACAACGAGCAATGTCCGAGGGCGAGGACCGGACTTAACTTTTACTATGTCCTCGAGGCGACTTGCTCCAGGAGAGACTTGAAGGGAAGATTCCGTGGTCGATTCACCGGCCAGGTTTCATCATGGGATGTTCCCATAGAACTTTGTACAATTTAGTTGGTAGTTTATGCGTTTATGGTACCATTTGCAAGAAAATGATACTACCATTTTGGTTTGGAGGGACTAAGGAGTGTTGGGAAGAGATGTGCATTGATGCCTCGGATGCCAGGCTTGTAGCTGAACAGCACATCTGGGCAGCCACCAATGAAACAATACAATCTCCTCGTGGCCAAGCCTTTAATGCGATAAATGGATCAGGTTTCACGTGGAAGGAGATATGGCCAGCGATAGGTTTGAAATTCGGGTTGGTGGAAGTTTTACCTGGCTCTAATACCATGTTAAACGAAGATTTCATGTTTTCTACAGCAATGGCAGATAAAGGAGGACTTTGGAAAGAAATAATAGTGCAAGAAGGGCTAATACAAACCGAGATGGAGGATTTAGCCAATTGGGGATTCTTGTACTAGTAGATACTTTGTTTCGATTCCAAAGTAAATTATTGGGAAATCGGGACAAAGTTGATGTACTTGGTTTCACGATGAGGTTCCAGACTTTGGATTCAATACTCTACTGGATAGACGTCATGAGAGAAGAGAAACTAGTTCCATGAAGGCCTATTTACTTCACTGCCTACCACTATGTGGCCGTTATAGAATATATGGGAAACTGATCTTTCAATATATTAGTAATTCTTTTGAGGGAGGGTAGAAATGCGAAATTTTTATTTTGGTCAGAAATTTTTATTTTGGTCAGGAGTAAATACTAGACATGTCTATCCAGTAGTTGTTTCTCAATCAGACCTATTTTTCTAAATAAGATGGCCCTTTTATTTTTAAAAAATATGACTCTCATTCCAAATGAAAGACTCCTATTAGTTAACTACTGAATATGCCTAATAATTGCTCTGACCGACCTATAAAATTTCTCGGTATAAATATAGAATATGCTGTTAATTTGCTCTATACTATTCCTGTATTTGTAATGTAAAAAATAGACCACGATTTAATCAAACTTGTTAAAAATATTGTTGATGCCTGCAGGCTATCTTAATCAGTGCCTCCTTGATTTACTAATCTGGTCTTTCACAACAACGAATGGAATAGTCGACTACGACCAGGTTTTAGCCCTACCTTCGAAAAACCTGCATTTCCTGTTAGAACTTAAAAGTGAGGAACACAACTATTCTTCCAAGTTCAAGCAAATGGATATAAAGTAGTTTTATAAGTGCGGCTTGAGTTCCTCTATTATACAATGCAAAAGGTTACAAATCAAAAGTCACAACTTACAAAATAGGAGGGCCAAACAAAAACTACTTACCTAACGCATTAGGCAAAAGTAAAGCCAGGAAAAAGTACAAAAACAGAAAAAGCAAAATGTTACATCCTGCTCAGGCGTAACTATGGATACATTAATAAACAAGAAGAACAAGGGGGAGAAATGGAAGCCTATACAAGATTAGCATACAAAATCAACACCAGTTGCTTCGTTCTGTTTTTTTTTTTTCACCAATAATTAAAGGTTCAATCCAGGAATTTGCCAAGCACCTAGTGCTTCTTGGATGACTTTGCTTTTGACTTAGAAGTTGATTCCAGATAAGGCTTCTTGGACTTGACATTCTTACCTTTGGTGTTGAATGCATCATCATCAGAATCACAATCTCCAGATTTCCTTTTGGATTTTTTCTCAGCCTTTCCACATATAACGATCTTCTTTTCATCTTTAGGCTTCTCAATTTCATACTTCTCCTTTGGTCTCCAAATGAAAAGAGACCTGCCGGATCAAATATGTAACATAAAATTTCATTCTAAACATAAAACAGAAAGTATAATTCTCTAACATAAACAAGTTATGAACTCCAGAAATCTACAAATTACTTGTAATAATCTATTATGCATAGCTATAACACTACAAAACCTACCTACCTAAAAATGCAACAACTAAAATTGAATCAAATGTAAAGAAAAGACCCACCAAATTTGTCTAATCCACAAAAGGAGTTGATGTCTTGAAACAAGAACAAGAAAGCACAGTGGATACGCAGTCATTAGATGTGTATTATAAACTTAATCCTTAATTTGGCAGATTAATCACAAATATAAAAGGGCGGTAATAAGTACACAAGTCAATAAGTGCGCACAATTATGTGCATGTACTTGCATATTGTAATAAGGGATAAACTCAAAAAGCATCCTATTATGAGCCATAACAATCTTAGAGGGAGTCTAAATGAAAATCTGTTACAATCTGTTATCTGTGCAAAGGGGAACCTTAGCTTAGATTATGGGAGGAAGCATATACTTATAGATAATCCTTGTAAATCAAAAACACATAAATGAAGACATAAAAGTAATCAACAAGTTCATAGAATCCCTAATTTTTTTTTAGAAAAAAAGAAAAGAAAAAGTTTCATAGAATCCCAACCTCGAACTACCAGATGCCAAAATATCATCACATGGATGTAGCTTGTTCACTGGACTGATAGTTGTAATGTTTGGATCCATGATTCTCAGCAACTAACTGCCCTGTGCTGATGTCTATAAAATCGATAGGATGCAAAGCAGCTCCATTATAATTTTCACTTATGTAACGCCCAATATGTAACAAGAGACTCAGACGGATCCTGCATAAAGTATTTAAAGTGTATAAGAATTTTGCTATATTTACTTCTTTAACATCATCTCAAGACGTACATATGCATTATGTAAATCTATGACCATTGTAGCTAACCTTTGGGTCCCATTCGGCCCGAAAAGCTGTCAGATGTCGATTAAAATCATGACTATGCACAATTTCTCGACTTGGGGAATCAAGGCTGCCGAAGATAGAATCCCATACGAAGCCGGTTATCCTGTGATGTTGTAAGTATTTTACTACCACTACGTGGCGAAAAATAGGCCGAGTTAACAACTCGTTTATGTGGCAGATCATGAAGAGAAGATCCAGTCTCCAACCGCCGCATGTCCCATATACGAGCCTGTGATGACAATTATTTAGCAACAAAGAACATGAGCTACCCCCAAAAGAATGCTACATGATAAAATACTATCCAACACCAACTCCAGTTTATTCACGTCAAACAAAAACAGACTTATTTTCCAAGCCCAAAGCAATAAGATAAAATATCACCCAAAGGAAACATCAAATGAATAAAAAGGTAAAGAACTTTACAAAGTGATCATTTCCGCAGCTCAAGAGAAGATCAGGCTGAAGGGGATTGCAGTGCATTTTGAACAACTTTAGCTTCCTTTCTTGTGAATGAGAATATGTTCTTCTGTTGCTAAATGTTGTCATCGCATATCAACCCTGTCTCAATTTCAATTCCAGAAAATAATAAGAGGCACGGCAAGTCTTGTCTATAGAAACTCAGTGTTAAAGAACAACACATGAATAGTTCGAAATATCAACAATTTTGAAAACAAAGTAAGGTGCAAAAAGATTCAAAGAGAAGAAACTGCCTTTTCCAGGACTTTCTGCTTAGACTTCTACCTAATACTTCAAGAAAGACCCCTTATAAATAGCCGAGTCGGAGCTTAAGAAATAGTAAAAAACAATCATAACAAGAAATAACTAATAAAAAAACCCAAAATCTTAAACGAGTAAGCTACTAAAGCTCAACTGAAATAAAATATCTACTTCTCACAAATTTGTATGTTTTCTCCTATTCACTAAATGGAGCTAGGTTCGACATCCCAACAAGAAATAATGAAGAAAACCCTTACTGAAATCATGAAACATTTGCAGACCTTCACAAAGCTACACAACTGACATTGTTTAATCAGTCAGCATTCATAATGCAAAATGGCAAAGTTTGACATCAAGAACTAACAAGTCATAAATAGGTAAGAATGCACTATGATGTTGAAGGACCTAAGCATCCTCCACTACTTATGTGGAAGATGCTAGTAATATTCCTAATGCACATCTTTGAAAAATGTATATAATTTTTTAGGACCTACTTTGGGTTTTCTCCACCCATATATGCTTTGGTGTGAGCTGATAACTTACTAAAGGTGTCATCGGAAACAAGAGCACTGTATAGATAAAATGTTAGAGCAAGCATACTATAACAATTCATTACATCTTTCAAATGCATGCCTGGCATTTCCACAAATAATCTGAACAACTTTTCATTATTGAACTCTTCAATGCATGGTTGCCAGAGATTAAAGTTGTAAGCACAAGGTGAAGACAGCACAAATACATACGTATAAAGATAGCCAAAGTTATCTGCAACAAGTACAACTCCTTTCTCCGAGTTTATATCCAGCCCATAAAGCATCCTCCAAGTGCTTGGACCCTAAAAGAGATCATACTCAAGAAACCAAATAAATAAAGGATAATAAAAGTAACTTGCCACTGTGTTAGCAAATGCATCAGCAATGAATGCTCAAACTAGAGTCATTCCCATCCCCTAAAATCAATTAACTTTGATTCGGACGACAGTAATTCTTTCGGGTTAAAAAGCATGTTGAGCATGATGAAATGCATCTGAATCAAGAAATGAAGAATAACCAGTTATTACTTTGTTATAATCTGCGTGTTATAACTCAGCTCAAAGCATTATGTCAAAAGTACAGTTGGGCAAATGCTAAAACAAATTACAGTTTGTCATACAAGAAAAACAACCCTAGTATTTAGCATATAAGTAGATTCAAAAATCTATAACCGAGTTCAGGGAACTTAAACAGTCCATGGGAAATCATCCAACCATATATGCAGTAGTAAAAGCAGTTTCTCAAATCAACATTATCCCCTGATAAAACTGTGAGCATTATGATGTCAAACAAAACACAAATTTGTCCCACAGTGAGCGAAAATAAAAACAACAAAAAGCACAATAGATATAGGAGAAAAAAAAATGAAGTTGAGGCTGGTTCAACAGCATTCAAGGGCATTTGGAGAACTATTCCAAATCAACAGTTGTTCATAATAAACAGTCTGTTTTGTCAATTGTAAACCAAAAACATTACCTGCCACCCATTAGGATTGAGGTTCATCAATGATGATGAAATTCCAGTCTCCAGATCAGTGCAACTAGCGGTCCCATCAGAAGATCCAGTATATACTGTTCCATCATTTCTTGGATTCAACCTACATATGTATCTTAAACAATCAAACGTTCCCCTAACAGACTGGCGCTTCACAATAAGGCGTTTTGTCAAGCAGTTAACATGCACAAGCAATCAAGCAGTTAACATGTATACTCACTTCATGTTGTTGAGTATGCAATCATGTATATCACCATAGACGGTCTTCTCATATACCTTGCCAAAATCCCAAACTCCAAGTTGTCCTTTCTTTAGAAAGAAAGATGAAATACATTACAAACTAATACTTAAGAGAATGATAGACAATGTACCATAGCTACCACTGACCTTATCACCAGATAGGAGAATATTGTTATTTGTAGGATGAAACTCCAAGCATTACTCTTCTACAGTATCTTATAACTGCTCAGTTTACTTGATCTGGAATTATGAATTCTGTCTTCATCTATTGCCAAAACCGTGAATAAGCAAAATGAGTAACTGATAAATCTCTTAGAGAAAAATCACATTCAGTTAAAGCTCAGTAAACACACCTGCTAACACAACTCATTTTGCTAATTCAAAATCCACAATCAACAAACTTTTAAGCATTCAAGAACATCTCTCCATCCACAAAACAAACTGAAATCCCACTGCATCATAGGACCAAAAAGAAAAATTCATAAACGAAGTGGTACTTTCAAGCAGACAAAGAAAAGAAAGCTTACTTTAGGAATTTGAGGCCTTAGCTGCCGTTCAAAAACATAATCCAACGAGTTATGGGTGTTTCTACGGGGTGCTGGGACAACCCCATACTCAGTAGCCACTCTGTGAGGACAAGTCATTGTTGTGTGCCCTTCAATCCCCCAAGAAAACATCACACAACAGTTTGTTAGTCATCACTAAACTAGAACTTCAAAACAAACAATAACACTACAAGGTACAAAGAAATTAATTGTCTGAAATGCAAGAAAAAAGTAGCCTCACTCCTTTTACTAGTTATCTCAAAGATCCCTTTGGAATCGAACTATCACTAATGTAAAAAACATCATAACACAACAACAAAGCTCCCTATTTTACAGTTTCATGGCCAAAAGGAAAGGAGGGAGGGGGGGTGTATTTCGAGTTTCAGTAATGCCAAAGCAGTCCATTAATAGCACAAGCAAAAAAAGTAATGAGTTTTCAAGTAAGCACAGAATCCTTTTCCCCAAAAATGTGAATGAGCTTTCTTTTTGAAGTGTGCAATTATTTTATCCAAAGTAAATTAGTATAAAAAAGTTGCGAAATTTATACTTTCAATAAAATTCCAAAAAAAAAAAAAAACTAAAAAATTTACCAGGCAATTTGCAGAGAAAACACGGCTTCATAGGACAATCAACATAAGTAGCGCCTTTAAACCCTGCTTCATGACCCGTTCTTTTGCAAACCTAATCAAAATTTGTATTAAAATAAAAGGAACAAAAAAAAAAATCAAATCCTAAAAATTGAATTAAAAAAAAAAAAAAAACTTTACCTTGCAAACTTTCTTAAGACTAATAGTAATAGGCGTTTTTTTCTTAACCACTAACTTCTTTTCCTCTTCATCATTAGCCGTCGCTTTAACTTCCTCATCCTCTACGACGTCGTCTTCTACTTCTTCTTCTTCTTCATCGATTTCTTCTTCCTCGTCCGACGAACTCTCTTCGGAGTCGGTCTCCCGCTCAATCACGACTTTCGGGAACGACGCTCGCCGGGTTTGTGGGGGCATTTTGGGGAATAAAGAAAACGGCGACGGACCGACGGAGCAAAGTAGAGAGTATTGGCCTCGGCGAAAATTATCACGGAAATCGAAATGGTGACGCTAGAATTTAATTACACAAAAAAGAGTCTAACGGCAGACTTTGATGAACAGTGGAGTGGAGGGGACGCCTTGAAAGTGAATTGCCGATCTTGTCCTTGGTGAATATGGCTACTGGCGGTTGTTTTCCGGGATTTTCTCGACATTGTTTCCTTAAGAAAGGGCGGGAGTATACGTGGCCTGTCATTAGCCCTTCGTGGTCGTGCTCTCTGTGGCCCCGTGTTTCTTAATATACCTGTACCGGACTAGCTAAGTATACTTGACCCCAGTCAGTAACTAGAGACCCAAACCATATGCTATCTGAGTGCAGAGTGCGTTTAAATGTGCCAAATTCAATTCATTTTAAGATAATATAGTTTAAATTTAGCTATGGTAACAAGACGTGTCGTATTATTATTAAATTCGTCTTAAAATATTTAAATTTAAACACAATTTATTAAGTATTCTTGTTGTGTCATATCGTGTCATAATTTTTAATAATTCAGTTGACACGACATGAGATAATTGATCTGTCAAAATTTTACATTAATATAACAAATTATAGTAATTTTATTCCGAATGACACAATAAACATACAAATAACCTACTAACCCCATAAACCTGCAACCCTATAATTCAAAACAAGCCCACTAATTTATTTTACCTATTTTAAACCCTCCAATCCAATAAGTTTGTGGAATTTGTTTGAACATGTTCTATATTTAATCACTCTAAAATATGCATAAAATTATAATTAATTACCAAAAAGACCTAACTATTAGTCAAGAATGATTAAATAATTAACGGATCAAATTGGTTAAACGGGTCGTGTCACTTATATTGGGTTATTCGATAACTTTAATCGGTTAACTTGTCAACTCATAGGTTGACACGACACAACCCATTAAATTTCGTATCATTAACGTGTTGACACGATAACGACCCAATTAATTTTGAATCATGTTTACTTATTAATTTCGAATTGTATTCATCTATTCGTGTAATTTCGAATTGTATTCTCGTATTCGTGTTGTGTGAAAAAGTGTCACCCCTATTTAAACCATGAAGGGTGATATTGATCAGCTAATAAAATATTCGAAGGTTTTGAATTGAAACCAGTCCAATTCAAATTTACATCATCTATTAAAAAACTAGAAAAATTCTATACATTTAAATATATATATATATATATAAATATATATATATATATTAGTTTAGAAATATCACCTAAAATTTTTATTTTCTGCTCATGGACTGAATATTCAGTCACAAGCCGAAAAGGGTATCAGATGTGTATCGACTAGATCAGGTCTTTGTGTGGATTCAAACCGTTTGTCTGATCCACACAAAGCAGGTACCCAATCGAAAAAAGGGTTGGGTAGACTAAGCATCCGACCCTATATACAATAAAACATAAAAAATAAAAATAATAGTAATCAATATAATTTCATACATTTTGCTTACATCCCAACAGACAAGCAACAATGAAATTAAGTTGTCAAATGTTAGACAAAATACATAAAAATATTTATATCCCAACAGATAGGCTTACATCCCAACAAGGGAAGACGAATAAGTGATTGAAAATTAGAAGAAAACGAAAAGGATGTAAGGAAGAGAATGAAAAAAAAGATATGAGACTTATTAGAGGTTGTCAAAATGTTACTAAGTGTAGTAATAACTTTATTAACTTTTAAATATGAGGAAATCGTATTAAGAAAATTTATAAATTTACCTTGAAATGGATCGGATCGAGTACTCAGTCAGGTCGGGTCACTACCTAATCCTCTATGTGAGCGACTCGATTCTCTACTCGATCCAGTTTCAGAATATAGTTTGAGTATCTTATTTTTTTAATTCGATAATGATCGATTTAATGGATTTTTCAAATCTATAGGTCAGGATGAATACCCCTAACTATAATCCTAATTTTAGTATTGGGGGTCAAAACTAAATAAATATAAAATTTGTTGTGTCGTAGTTTATAAGGAGAAACTATGAAAATCGCATATAAAAAAATAGAATAGGCCTTTCTATGTTACAAATTGAGAAAAGAAAAAAATATAATAAAATGGGAAGAGACATACCAGAACAACAACAAATCAAAGTAGTATACTGAATATATTAAGATATATTAATATAGTAATTTTTCTGTTTGATTAAAAGATGCTGTAAGAACATAGAAAAAGGCCATATCAAATCTATAAAAATCCTGAAATTATTACAGCAATCCAATGGATGTAACAGAAGAATAAGAAGAAGATACAATTTCAATTTGTAGTAAACCAAAAAAGCATTTATGACCAAATAATAAAAGTCTTTCAATGTAATAGAATTTAATCAAATGGGATTTAGCATTCAATACCAGGCCACAACATAAATGTACTTTTATTGGACTAATTATTAAATTGATTAAAAGAAGTCCAATAGGCAAAAATGTAAGAGAACGAAAATAACACAGTATAACGCTTCAATTGAATATGCATCTGATGTACTTGAGGAGGTAAAACTACTTAATACACATATAATAGTTCGATATGCCCATAGTATTCGGACTAATCTTTTTAGTGGGTTGAACTCCATACGAGCCAAACTCATCTCACAATCAAATTAGATCTTATTTCTATTTCCAAACTTAACTTATATCACGTTATTTATTACTTGAAACGCATCTCATTATTTTTATGATCGTGCAATTAATTTAAGAGTCGTAACTATCTTTTTAAAGTTATTTTGGTAAATTCCACATATCAATCGAGTATTTACTAACACAACATTAGAGAACAAAAGCAATCCTTGAATATAATGTTACTTTTCTTGTGCGTTTTGACCAAAAGATGACTTGTGCAGTCATATGCTAATGGCAAAACTACTATGCCTATTTACGAAAGGAAAGCAAGCATCAGAGAATTTTATGGTGAGCGATTGCTCAAAGACTTGTAGTTATTTGATATTGCACATTTGTGGCATATTAATTAATGACTATAAATTGTATGATTTTACCACATTATCTTCAACATGAAAACAGGTATAATTTTTCCTTCTTTATTGCAACTTCAAAGAGGGATTACAGATGTCGAAGACAAGAAACAGAAAAGGATATGTTCAGTAAGGTACTCAAGAAGGGATGAAAGGGATTGCGGCAAAGGTTCTGAAATTCATTTAGAAAGAGAAAAGCAATGTGAAATTTGCATGGAAGTTAATGGTAAGGCCGTGTTTATTGGGAAATATATGAAGATGGTATACAGAAATAATTATAAGAATCAAGATTTTGAAGCACAATAAATCTTGCTATTTTTAAAGAGTTATTTGCCCCCACACAAAGTTTGCTAACGGGTCTAGGCAATAACACTTCCAGGATACAACGAAACATTATGAGTACTACAACTAACATGTTGGAGAACTCCCTAACCTTTTTACTCCAAGTATTGAGAAAGTTTTTGGAATGAATAATTTCTGATAATTGGTCTATCTATTTATAGACCACCAATTGACACCATTCAAAGAATGTGTCACAAATAAAATACATGTTCCATAAAGTTTTGTTCTTGAACCAAATACACTATAGATGTATCTCAATTAATTAAGATACATTTCTATGGAAATACATGTACTTAGTATGGAAATGTATCCTTTAAAACTCATTGGTTCATGTATATATATGTTTCCAAGACACCATTAAAATCAATTGGTGCATGTACATACATTCACCTTAAATACCACTATAATCAAGACAATCCATTGGAAGTCAATTGGTGAATGAACATTACACCAAAAGAAACAAAGATATGATTCAGATGGATTCAATGATACATGAATAGTTATAAAATTTGTAAACTATCATGCATAACAATCCCCCGCTAGATTACAAATTTTCAGAAATACTTATAGAACACGTACAGTTATGCAAAAATAAAAGATATCGGTTAGATTTAAATATTTCATTAGTGTAAGTTTTCAAAGTTCCAATAAAGTAATTGGTGACTATTTGCTTAAACCATTACTCTTGAATTAGAACCGGAGAATTCACACACACAACCGTATCTAACTTGGAATAAAAGGATTTTAAATGCTTTAGCACTATTATGGCCATGCGCTGTCTCTTAGTTTCATGAATGTTTACAAGAGTAAACCTTTAGGGTGTTAAAAGCGGCACCACTTCTATATTTTATATAGGTGGAATCCAATGATAATAAAAATTATCAATATTAAGAGTTTAATTCATCCTCCTAAATATTCAACACTAAAACTATTTTTTTTAGTGTCTAGTCATTAAATGACTTGTTATTACCCCTTAAATAAACCTTGAAACTAACTTTCGCTAGAACAAGGTAGGGTTCCCATCACTAATGACAATCCAGATACAGGTTTTAGTCCCATTTTAGCAGTAGTATCTTTTACCAAATTCCTTGACAGATCTTTTGTCAATGGATCTGCTAAATTGTTACTTGACCTTACATAGATAATGGTAATAATACCATCTCCTATTAATTGCCTTACATACTCATGTCTGAAACTGATATGTCTAGACTTTCTATTATAAACCTTGCTATAGGCTCGAGACAAGGTAGATTCACTGTCACAATACATGGAAATGGTTGACATAAGTAGTGGCCACAATTTTATATCTAATAAAAGATTCCTTAGCCATTCCACTTCTTTTTCTGCGGCTGCCAAAGCTATAAATTCAGCCTCCATTGTTGAATGAGAAATGCAAGTTTGCTTTTTGGAAGCCCAACTAATAGCTCCACCTACAATCGTAAAAATCCAACCTGAAGTTGACTTATTGTCACTAAGACTAGTGATCAGCAACTTGCATATGAATAACCTTCTAGTACAGCGGGATAATCACTATAGAATAATCCCAAATTTATGGTTTTCTTCAAATAACCAAAAATTCTTGATATAGCTTTCCAATGGTCTATACTAGGTTTATTCGTAAACCTTGATAATTTGCACATAGCAAATGCAATATCAAGTCTTGTACAATGCATCGCATACATCAAATTCCCAATAGCAGTGGCATATTCTAATTGTGCTATTGCTCTTGACAGAATTTTCAAGTAACATGAAATTAGGATCAAGTGGAGTATTGGAATCCTTAAATTTGAGATATTCAAATTTCTCCAACAACTTCTTGAATAATGCGACTGATACACATACAAAAGATTTATAGTGCTTATGCACTTTGATTCCTAAAATAGTATCTACTTCATTAAAATCTTTCATCTTAAATTTTGTTGTAAGATACTCCTTAGTTTCACGAACACCTTCCAAGTTCGTTCCCAAGATTAACAAGTCGTCCACATAAAGTAAGACAAATAATTACTCCATAAATTTTTGTGAACTTGGAGTAAACACATTTATCCGCATTGTTATGTGAAAAACCATTTGACAAGATTACCGAGTCAAATTTCTCATGCTGTTTAGGCGTTTGTTTTAAATCATATAATGATTTAATTAGTTTACAAACTTTCTTTTCATTTCCTGGCACGAAACCTTTTGATTGCTCCATATAAACTTCTTCATTGAGTTCGCTATTTAGAAATGTCGTTTTAACGTTCATTTGATGCACGTGCAATTTATAAATGGACACTAAAGCCAAAAGAATTCTAATGGAAGTCATTCTAGCCACAGGTGTATAAGTATCAAAATAATATAAACCTTCTTTTTGTTTAAATCCCTTGACTACTAATCTAGCTTTAAATGTTTGTAAAGCTGTCTTAGTATTGTATTTAGATGTGTTTAAATACCCATTTGCACCCAATTGGCTTTGATCCTTGTGGCAAATCTACTAGAATCCAAGTATTGTTTGACAATATTGAAACATCCATTTCATCATTGATTGCCTCTTTCCAAAATGCTGAATCTCTAGAAGTCATAGCTTTACCATAGGTTTGTGGATCTCCCTCCACATTCAGCATTATAGGGATTTTATTAATTAGAGAATCTCTATTTCCTTCAACAAGTGTTATAGATTGCGAGAAAATGAAATCCGAAAAAAAATCCTTTTCTTTCCTCACCCTTTTACTTTTTCTTGGTTGCACAATAATTTCATCACGAAGACGTTTATTGTTTTGATCACTTAAAATTCTCTCAGAAGAATTTTGTAGATCCAATTGTGAATTGTCTAAAGTAGGGGTAGAATCATTGAAAATTTTATTTTCAATAAATTCTGCATCTCTAATTTCAACAATTGTATTAGACACTAAGTCTAATATTCTATATACTTTAGAATTTTGAGCATATCCCACGATTATACCCTTTATAGCTCTTGACCCTAATTTAATTCGCTTTTGATCAAGAACTCTATAAAAAGCCAAGCACCACCTACACTTTGAAATATTCCAAATTTGGTTTCCTTTCTTTCCATAACTCATATGGAGAACCTTCATTTTCCTAGACAGAATCCTATTATGTATATAACAAGCTTTAGGGCGTTCACCCCATAAATTATAGGGTAATTTTACATTTAAAATCATTGAATTAACCATATCCACTAAGGTACGGTTTTTTCTTTCCGCTAAACCATTTTGTTGCGGAGTATAAGGTGCAGAGCACTAATGTATTACACCATTTTCTTCACAGAAGGTATCAAAAATAGTAAAAAAATATTCTCCACCTCTATCACTACGAAGAATTTTAATTTTCCTCTCATGCAAATTTTCTACTTTAGATTTATAACGTTTAAACATTTCAAATGCTTCATCTTTATTTCTCATGAGATACATATAAGTAAATCTAGAGAAATCATCTATGAATGTTATAAAATATTTCTTACCACTTCTTGTGAGAATTTCATTTAATTCACAAATATCTGAATGAATTAGTTCAACAGAATTTGTGTATTTCTTTCCACTTTAGTATTGTTATACAGTAATTTTTGATTGAATACATATTTCACATTTATCATTGAAATTATTGTCACTAAGAGCAATATAATTGTTCTTTTGCATATATTTGATTTCAAATTTAGATGTGCTAATCTAACATGCCATAATGAGTAAGACTCAACAATATAAGTAGAATAAATTTTATTAATATTGGTACTAAATTTAAGCATACCCTCACTACAATATCCCTTTCCTACGTAAGCATCATTTTTAAGCAGAATAAATTTTATTAATATTGGTACTAAATTTAAGCATACCCTCACTACAATATCCCTTTCCTACATAAGCATCATTCTTAAGCAAAATAACCTTATCAGATTCAAAAATAACTTTGAATCCTTTCCTACAAAGTAAGCTACAAGACACTAAATTCTTCCTCAAATCCGGAACATGAAGAACATTAACCAAAGTTAATTTCTTTCCAGAAGTGAAACTCACTTCCACGCTATCCCTTGACCGAAAACCTTAGTTGCATTAAAGTTTCCCATAAGAACCTCATGGTTTGCAACTTCTTCATAACTTTTGAATTGTTCTCGATCATTGCAAACATGGACAGTAGCTCCTGAATAGAGCCACCACTCACAAGAATTAACAGGAGTAGTCATATTGCATTCAGTAATCATACCAATATGCAGACTCTTAACTCCTTGAGTGACCATTGCCACCAAGTCCAATTCCTCAACAATATTTGCCTTTGAATCAGACACCTCCTTAGAGTGATGAGTATTTTTTAGAAGTTTACTCTAGAAAGTCAGACTTTTTTGTTACAATGATAACATAATCTTTTCTTTTTCTTGTTTTATAAGATCCATCTTAGATGAGAACTTCTGATTGTGTTTCCAAACTTTCTTTTTCTCACATTCATCTACATAATTTACTTTAGAATTAGTAGAAAGATACACTGCATCACGCTTTCAAGTTTTCTCTTCAATACGCAAATGCCTACTAGTATCTTTTCAATAGTAAAGTCTTTTGCTGTATGTAGGAGTTTTTTTTCTATAATCATTCCAAGTCGAAGGCAATTTAGAGATAATCTAGATAACTTGTAGTGATTCAGGAATTAGAATGTGTATCAGAGACACTAGCAAAGAACTTGTAATTCATGAACTTGTATGAAGGGTATGTTATCAACCAATTTAAATTGTAATTATTTCATCATAAGAAATTTATCCGTACCTTGCCTTTCGGCGCTGTATTTTCTCTTCCAATGCCTTGTATAAATCTCAATTTTAGACTTGATCGACATGTATATATCATATAGGCAATCGAAGAGAGTATTAAAAATGTGTCCCCTACAAGCGAATTCATCATCTTCTACCTTCTTCTTTTGTTGATCTACTTTCTCCTTCTTCTCGGGACTGGCATCATTGGCAGGATCATCTATTGGCTTCAATTTTGGATCTAGAATATAAGTAATATTCAACACAGTAAGAAGGAACATCATCTTGAGATCTAGATTCTTTCCATCGGTTGAAATTTGTGCCATCAAACCGATCTAATTTCACGAATTCTTGATTCAACACTTTGAGAGTGGTGTTTGTCTCTGTGGCCATCTTAAATAACTCTCTAAAATTGTTGGGAAATTTATGAAGATGGTATACAGAACCAATTATAAGAATCAAGACTTCGAGGCACGATAAATCGTTATCTTTAGAGAGTTATTTGCCCCCACACAAAGTTTGCTAACGGGTCTAGGCAATAACACTCCCAAGATACAATGAAACCTTATGAGTACTACAACTAGCAATGTTGGAGAACTCCCTAACCTTTTTACTCCAAGTATTGAGAAAGTTTTTGGAATGAATAATTTCTGATAATTGGTCTACCTATTTATAAACCACTAATTGACACCATTCAAAGAGTGTGTCACAAATAAAATACATGTTCCATAAAGTCTTGTTCTTGAACCAAATACATTATAGATGTATCTCAATTAATTAAGATACATTTCTATGGGAATACATGTGAGTACTTAGTAGGAAATGTATCCTTTAAAATCCATTGGTTCATGTATATATATTCTTCCAAAACACCATTAATTAAAATCAATTGGTGCATGTACATACATTCACCTTAGATACCACTATAATCAAGACAATCCATTGGAAGTCAATTGGTGAATGAACATTACACCAAAACACACAAAGATATGAATGGATTCAATGATACATGGATAGTTTTAAAATTTGTAAATTATCATTCATAACAGTGTTACCTTACTGCAGCCATTCTTTGTGCTTAAGGTGTTATTGCGATTGGTAAGTCTGATTTTCTTTTCCTCATTTCTGGTGTAATTCTACTGCATTATCGATGTGCGTAAGAGAATAATGCATATTTGTGCTGGTGTATATTTTCCCATTAGAAGCTTAAAATTCTAGAAAGCTATAGCTGGTTTTTCCTGTCCAGTGAGATTAGGACCTTTTTGATCATTGTGAATTGCAGGGCAGTTATAGCTAATGAACTACTTCTAGTTGTGAACTATAAAAAATATTCAACTGGAAAAGTTGCTTGAATCAAGATGATCTACATATTATTTCTCAGGCGTTGCCGCTCTCACTCCTGTCCCTTTTGCTGGACCAGTCTCAAACGAGCGAATTCAGGTGACCTTTGGATCTGCATTGATAGCAATGAAATTGCTGACTTATCTATAATTCTGGAAGAGATCTTGCAGGGGCTGTTTATGTTCATTGAAAAGTTACCCCTTCTTCCAGATTCTGCGTTAAACCAACATGATTCCCCTTTTAGGCGAGTCAGTTGGTTTTTCCTTCATTTTGGTGGATCTTAGAACAAAATTGATTTTTGGAAGAATAGGAAAATAACTCGAACTATTGGTCTGTGAAGATGAAAATAATGGTGGTGAAACTTATAAATGGATCAAGAACTTCCATAACTTCTGAATAGAATTCATTATAGCTTTTTAACTCGAAGAATAAATCACATGAAAAGAGCACAGTAGGAAGAAGTTAACCGGACTAAATCACAATCATCCATTAATAATCAACGAAACACTGTAAATTAACTGTAATATCACGAAGATTTCCAACTAACACATGCATGCAAACATTCTTGATAGAATTTATACAATAATCCCATTGCTAGAGAATTATTATTATTATTTTTTTTCCCCTCATGGAGAAAGATAAGAATATTACTAGCATAAATAAAGGCAATAAAGGTTATTAGTACCACATTTTATTTGTCTGATCCCTCGTCATCATCAACACTCACGTAACGATCAACAAACCAAAACAAACCTTTAATAGTAAAATTCAAGGTCGTTCCAAAACCAATTAAAGTCATTAAGAAAAATGCGCAATGACGATCGCCCCAGTCCTCGTACTCCACCGACGACGACGTCGTTAACCTTTTTGCTTGTTTAAAAATATGTGCAGCATCATCCGGATCCGGATCCGAACCCTAATCTCAACAAAAAAAAAACGAAGAACAAAGTTACTCATTTTTTGTTTTTTTCCAAACAAACTGACTTAACGAGGAATACTAAAAAGTAGTAATTAAGAAAGAGATGTGAAGTGGAGTATAGTAGTAAGGAACCTTTGAGCGGATGAAAACGTAGTACTTGCCCTTGGGAACTTGTGGAGAAGTGAAAACTGATATATTACTAGGTTTTTTCTTGAGGATTTTCAGAAGACGACTACCGTGGGAGACTTTTGACATTGGTTTGACTTTTGATCAACGTTTTTAGATCAGAATAAATCCAATATCAAAAGCTTTTGAGCGATATTAATTAATTATTTAACTCGTCACTAATTGTATTATCATCATCATCATCATCCTTATCACTACGCTATACTACAATGTAAATAAACCAAATGTATATTATTGTGTTGGTAGATTGATACAGTAGCAGACGAATAAGTAATCCAAAGGTAAAAAAAACCCTAACAGAATAATAAATACTATTGAGTTTCCTTGTTCTCAGTAACTGTTGAGAAGCTTTTCAAGTCCTGTTAAAATTGTGGGATCTATGAGCTATTTTGACTGCTACCTAGGACTAGGACTAGGACTGTTTAGGCCCATATAATCTTTTAGATTATATTCCAGTAAGTAAATTCTTTTGTTATTTATTATTATTTTTTTTTTAAGGATCAACGGAATGGACAGTCGTCTACGTACCCTTTGAAGATTTGAACCCGTGAATTATAAATTACTGTATCGTAATCGTCTATACCTTTTTTAAAAATAAATCTCTTGAATGTTATTCCAATACAAGTTGGTTTAATTCAAAGGTCTCTGTATTATTTGGAAATTAAGTAGTTTAAAAAATTGCTAATATTGTTTCATTTCAAAAACTTTACTCTGATTTTGACCTCTTTTACTCCTAAAAAAAATTCAATCCATTTATATTAATAAAAAAAAAAACCATTGCAAAGCCGTGAATAACTTGCGTCGAATCAGAGCGTTGTCGAGAACGTACCCAGCGGATCAAACCCAAAAATATACGGTCTAGGCCCAGCGGACCCATCAGAACTAGATGATCTTGATGGATCCACCATGCTCATCACAAGTCATATGTTACATATCTTTCCAAGTTAAAACGTGGGCCTATTATCTATATCATTGTAGCTAAAACCAAATTGTTGGGAAGGGAGGGGTGATTGAAAAAGGAATCATTTCTTTCACCAACTATTTGCAGAGCTCAGGAATTGGATTGAAACAATCACTCATGCCATTTGATTATGTCCTGAGATTGTTGAACATGTTTTGTATTGTATGCAACACTTACATAGCAATCAATCAATTGCCTACAGCACATCGGCTAATTGTTGCCGTGCAATGTGAACTCCAAAAGGTAATATCCAGAAATAGTACCTTTTCATGTAGTATATACAAATAATATAGATTTTAAATATGTATATACAAGACATGGCTAATTAGTAGGCTTCAAGGTAACGAGCATTATCACTTGCAGTTCTGGTGGTGAGGGCAGGCCTCATGATCACGATAGCTGACTCATTTGCACCAGCTCTCAGAGCAGCCCTTCCAGTTTCCAAGAACCTCTCTACTGCATCCTCCGCATATCTATTAGCTTCACCAACGGTCATGCTTTTTCCAATATCTGGGTATGTGTTAAGAACATGATCACCATTTAGCTGTGACGCAAGCTGGATTAGCTCATTCTGAAATTCAGAGAGTTTGACGTCTGAATTGGACTCCATGGCCTCAAATTTCTCGTCACCTCTGGGAGTTTCTCTGAACAGCCATCAAAATTTTCACAAGAAATAAATATTTCCATTCCTATAGTGATAACATTACCATCATATTCACTAGGAACATAGACAAACAAGTAGAACAATTAAATTCCAAAAAACTCATCACATTTGCAGATGTTGTCCAAAATTAAGCGAGAACATAAACTCTTTATCTATTAGTCATTTTATTCTTTTTTGGTAGGCACAGCAGAAGGACATTTTTTTATTTGTTAAGGAGGGCTCAGACTTCAGACTTCTGAGACATACTGGAGCCATAAACCTCAAGACTCAAGGTCATTGACTTTTACCACTGACATCAGTCTCCATCATGGCATTTGCTGAGAAGGGAATGGACTCAGGTATAAGGTACATTTGCTTTTGACTCTAAACTTTCAACCAAATAGACATGTGCATGTCATATCATCACACCGCCCCCATTTCTCTATTTTAAACCAAATCATAGATCTATACTGTGCCTGCATTTGCTCCCAGGTTTTTTATCATCAAATAGTAGTATTATCTAACTTAAACCAATAATTCTGTGCATATGCCAAGCAGGGTTCATGACAGTCCAAAAGGATAGATTGAAAAATAGAACAAAACAAGCAAACCTGGACAATCATCCCGTGGAGTCTGACGGAGCTTGAATACATTTTCAAAACTTCCAGCCCGTGCATCCCTTTTGATCAAGAAGTTTGATTTTAAGTTGAAAAGTTTCTTTACAGTTGCAGGTATAGATGAGTGTTCAAACTGTGAATATGGAGTTGGACCATTGGGCTCATGTATTACTGCACCCAAACAAACAGACTAATAGTCAAGAAAAAATGAAAAAAAAAAAATAACATAAACACACATGGAGCTACACAGTACACATGAAACTGTTATTATCAACCTTGAAGCACAGCAGAACACTGATAAGAGTTCTAAAACTAGATGCAGTGTAACATTTTATTACCGGAAGATACATGGTCAATAAATTACTCGAGATCTCTTCATAGATAAACCGAACTCCAAAGAACATAATGGACAACAATTTCACATATCCAACGAAAGGAACCAAAAATTTGCACCACAAATTTTACTATAGTCTAGACCCAAAGCAACCGACCCCAAACCTAAGAAAGAAAAGGAAGAAAAAAGAAAAGAAATGAAAAGAACATAAGAAGTGGATTCAAATGGGGAGGGGCAGGTGTAGTGGATATTGATATAATTGGGGCCATTAAAACTAGGATGCTACAAGGATGTAGAATTCCCTAGGGCATAGGTACTGGAGGATTTTAAAGAGTCAAGGAACTCACAAGCATTTTGCAAATTTGTTTAACACTAGATTTTAATTGGTCATTATTTAGATTCGGTATAAACTTGCAATTATTCCTTGTTAAATCTTTATTGTTCATACCATCTAGTATGTGTACCCGAGTTTCTTGTTAATACACATTATAGTGCCCTTTTTCGAATATCCTAAAGCCATTAAGAATCCATCTACCTCTCACAAAACACTTAAAAACTCTCTGCTTTTGTTATACTCTTATCCGGCAACCAACCAACAATTCCAGTTTTGGTAACTGAATTTCCATCCTGGAACATAAGAATGCCACTATAACATTAAATTTAACCATGTTTCAATTGGCCGAAACTTTGAAGAACAAAAACATTACCCATTTTCCACAATTTTGGAAATGCTTATCAGATGTCCTCTGCTTAAATACGAAAAATCAAGCATTATTTCAAGCAATGAACTACAATTAGTTCTTACTCAAACATCGCACTTACATGCCTACATTTGCAGAATTCTCAACATATATGAGATCAATTGACAGCAAACTTACCAGTTCCCTTATTAATCCAGGGCGAGATCAACAATGTAGGAACACGAACGCCCAACCGATCAAACCCAAATTAAAACGGGTCAGGTCCAATAATCCCATCAGGATTAGGAACCCCTTCAACCGGGGTCGGCACATGATCATAAAAACCACCATTAGCATCATAAGTAATCAACAATGCCATTTCTTTCCATTGAGGACTAGCCCTCAATGTCTCGTACACTTCCTTAACAAACTTTTGCCCCAATACCACGTCATGCGACGGATGGTCATCATTCGCCGGCAAAAGATTAACATCAAAATATCTCTGCTCAATCACTACATAATTCGGAAGCCTCCCTAATCTCGCATGTAATTTAAACTTTAATGCGTAATTATGAAACTTAACTACATGTTTAAGCTTTCTCAAGCTCGTGAAGAAGAGTGTAGCTGGGATATTTTGGTAATAAATACCGAATGTGAGGTCATTTTCGTCCAACGAATCAAAAATTGTTTTTTGGGGAAACCCATGAATTAAATCTTTTCTTACGTTACTTGATGCACCGTGGGAGGTGGCCGAGTGGACATAGAACCGATTCGGCTGAGTCGACGCGGGCACCGACGCGAACCACCTGTCAAACACGGCGAACTCGTTTGCTAACTCAGTGTAAACCGGCAAAATCTCCGGCTTAAACCCGCTCATTACGGTTCGCGACATCCCATCCACGGCCATGCTTTCGGCTTGCTGGACAAACCCGTTCATTGGAGCCGGGTTGGCCGAGGAATCATTCGACCCGAATATTTGTTCCCGTATTGCTTGAATCGAGTGGCCCGGGTCAGAAGCCACAAAAACAGCTTCGTCGCTAACGTAGTACTTAGTAGAATTCGGGTCCGAAGCGTTGACGCGGTTGAACTCGGACCCAGTTAGCCCATCAATTTCGGGTCGGGTCTTCTTCAACCAGCCCAAAACGTGGTCGAAGGAACGGTTTTCCATGACCACAACGACGACGGTTTTAAGTATATGGGTCCATTAACGATCTGTTTTTTGTAGAAGGGGAAGGAGAGTGAGGGAGAAGGGATCATGACCAGATAGAGGAAGAAGAAGATTATACAGTTGAGTGGGCAAGAAATTTTCTTTTGACCATTTTTATCCGGTGGCCAGTCGACTATCGGTTTGACCGGCGCATCGGATAAAACTAGTAGACTATTACAGTGGGGTGGTTGTTGAGGGCCGTCGGCGGATGGAGTAACTCTTGAGGGAAGAAAAATAGGTGGATAATAAAAAAAGAACAGATAATGCGGTGGGTGGGTGAAGAAATTGACGTGGAAGACATGGGGTTTATTTATTCTTGAGGTAAATGCCAATGCGTGGCGTGGAGGTGGTGGTGGTGGAGGTGGAGGAGGCTTCTTGTTGTATATGGTTTTGTTGACAACCTAGTCATGTTCAAATTCTATTTCTTCATAGTCAATAATAAAGTTAATTTTAAATTAAATTTATTGTGGGTTAATGTTTTATATTAATTTTCTAATTTAATTCGATAAATTAAAATTTTAAATATATATATATAAAAAAATTATAAGTTATTCGACCTAAATTAAAGTTTGACTCAATAAATAAATTAAAATTGAATAAAATCTCAATTTTGTTTAATAATGAAACAACACTGGATACTAGTAACTATTTACATCTCTATTAATAGTTATTATTTTGAATAATATTGGGATATTAATTGACGTATGTATTGTAGTATTTTTTTTTAGATATAATATTTGTGGAATAAAAATATAATCCAAGGAGGTGTTAAAAATAATTAAAAATTATTATTTATAAAATAACGGATAATAAGTAGTATTTTATCCATAGTCGGTGCATATACCAAGTGTAAATAGCTTCAACTTTTTTTCTTTTTTTCTTGTTAAATAAGTAAATAACTTCAACTTTGAAGGCTTTATTTCATTTTTTATCTTTAAAGTTTTACAAGTTTGATAAATATAGTGTAAACTATAGGACTATGCTTGGATAGATATTATTTAACCTTATATTATTCAAAATATTATTGAAATAATTTTTTGATGTATTATTAAAATAATTACTGTAATTTTGAAATATGATATATGTAAAATATAAAGAAAACGTATTGAACAAATGATTACAAAATATATTTAAATAATAATGAAAAAAAAAAAAAAAACTTTCAACCAAATAAAGCCATGTGATTGTTGTGTCATCTAATCTTGTATAGATATTTCCACACATTCGTGTATTAGACCCCTTTGAAAAAAAAAATTAATTAAATTAAAAAGGTGTATTAGTCCTCGTTTATGTCTACAAGACGGCCAAAGCTACATGTAAATGGTGCAATTTAAGAAAAAAAAAAAAAAAAACATAGAAAATAAGAAATTAAAATCAATTGGAAAAAGTAGAGGATAAGAAGTTATAAAAAATTAAGGGCGTTAGGTACTTATTTATTAATTTGAGGATAGTTTTAGGAAATAAATTTTAAAAAAATCTTACACAATTGACATTATGGCATACTGATAATAATATCTCTCGAATGGGTAACATAACTAAAAATAAATAAATTTATTTAATATTTCATTCGTCTCATGTTTTGGTCACATTTTAAGAATTTAAGTTTTTAATGATAATTGTTTCATTGTAATGTTAGTGTTTTATTTTTCAATTTTGTCATTAAAATTTTAAATGAATTTGAATAAGTATAAGATTATAAAAAAGTAAAGGAAGAAAAATATTGAGAAAAGAGATAAAAGTTCCTTTGACTTGCTTGAGTAAGTTCAATTACTCACTATGCAATACACAGTGAATATTATGAGATGATTATATTACTTTTTAATTATGCAAATATATGTAATATTCAATAGTAAAGAATTTCTAAACTTTATTAACATGCCAAATATTGTTATATATTCAAAAATGGAAAGTAGAAGCTTTCGATGGACGGAGAGATTTATAATTTAAGAAAAATTCTTTATTATTCACCCTGAAATGAAAATTATAAATCGTTGAATAATTAAAAGTAATAAAATATTTTTTATTTTTAATCATTTCAACGATTATGATATTCACTGTTCCTGAGAATGAATATACAATTGTTACTCATATTTTAAATTCGTTTGGAACGAGCACCTACTTTGGTAACGTTTTTTTCCTTTCTACCTAAAAAAAAGACAGAAGTAAAATTTTTTCCATAAATTTTGATACCCAGAATTCAGAAATACCAAAGTAGGTGCTCGTTCCAAACGAATTTAAAATATGAGTAACAATTGTATATACACATCTCATGTCATATAATACACACCACTAAATTTGTATATTGAGATATACACTGATCTAGATGTGTATTTTTATTTTTTCATGTGTGTGAGTTTCCCCGCATTGATATGATAACTAATCCGGCCGCAGCTCTTTTTCGTGGTTAGGGCTTTCTTTTTGGCGTTGATGTTCAAAAAGAAACTTATACAATCCATTGACGTTAAAAGAAGCGTATCCAGAACATCAACGTATGAGAAGCAGCCCTAGGCATCTCCGACTTATCCTGGCACGCTAAATACAAAGACTCCGCTTACGTTTACGCCGGCGGCATCTCTTTCGACCTCACCGAAGGCGATCTCATCGCCGTCTTTGCTCAGTAATTCATATTTTCAGCTCCCAAGTTTAAAATAATAATGTTATTATCTTTTTAATTACTCGTATTTAATTAATTAATTAATTATAGGTATGGGGAGATAGTGGATATTAATCTTGTTAGAGATAAAGGCACTGGAAAATCTAAAGGCTTTGCTTTTATTGCTTATGAAGATCAACGAAGTACAATTCTTGCTGTAGGTCAGTTCCAAGTTCCAAGTTCTCAGCTGTTTCTGTTTTTTTTTTTTTTTTTTTTAAAATAAATATTTTGAGTTTGATTTTGGGATTTTGTAGATAATTTGAATGGTGCACAAATTCTTGGGAGAACGATTAGAGTAGATCATGTTACTAACTATAAAAAGAAAGAGGAAGAGGATGAAGAGACTGAGCAACGAAAGAGGGAGGAGCGGGGCATTTGCCGTGCTTTCCAGAGGGGTGAGTGCAACCGCGGAGCAGGGTGTAAATTCTCGCACGATGAACGAGTGAGTTCGATTATCTTTGCTTTCATATGTTTTTAGCCTTTTCTAGTGACTAGTTGCAGCTCTCTTTAGTTTGAATCAATCAATGTTTGTCAAGTGAAGTAATAATTTGGTAATTTAAATGGATCGCTTTTACTGCATCATCATGTATCATATTGATTTTGCAGGCATAATTGCTCTAAAATCGGTGACCCGTATGTTGTTTTACTTACTTTAAGAGTAAAAAATCTTCATTGTATATAATGAAAATCAAGTAGTACAAATATTTTGCCGAGTCTCTGTTCACCAGTCCTGTGAAATGTTGCACTACTTCAGTAGATGTCATGAAGGCACTTCCAGTTGCCGAACAACCCATATGATATGTTCATTCACAATAATCCTCCTTATTTATGCCTCTAGTTTTTTATTTACTACATTTTGCTATTGTGAATTGCAGCTTGTTTTTCACCTTCAACATCACCATAGGTTTTTTTTATAACACATGGGGCTTGTATTTTGCTGCTAATTATGTAGCTAGGATATCTCATACCATCTCTTACGGTGCTTGTGGTTTTTGTTTTTGTTTTTGTCTTGGTTTAGAGAGCTGCCAACACAGGTTGGGGTCATGAAGAAGATAGGCATTCAAGATGGGCTAACGACAAGTTTGAGGGTTCTATAAGGACTGGAAAACAATCTGGTGCATCAGGCCGTATTCGAATCTGGTAATCAGGAAGGCCATGGGTTCATGGATAAGGATTCACGAGGTTCCCGGTCAAAGATCAACAACATGGGCTCAGAGAGGCACTATGAGCATGATGAATTGGGTTCAAGAGATGTGGGAAACAGGGACCACGAGAAGAGATTGGAACGAAAGGAAAAGGATATGAGGCATAGGGATGACAGGGATGACTTGCATGATAGAGGGTCGAGGCGGCGTGATGACTCCAGAGAAGATCGTGATTTGAGAGATGAAAAAAGATCAAGAGCTAGGTATGAATCTGAATCTTATAATAGAGAGGATAGAAATAGTAGGGGGAAGGATGAAAAAAGATCAAGAAAGTATGAATCTGACTCCTATAGTAGAGAGGATAAAGACAGTAGGGTGAAGGACAAAAGTTTGGCTCGTGATAGGGACTCTTCTCCAAGCCATCTGAGAAACTCAGATGAAGATCATCGGCATAGATCTCACAGGTAGCAGGAATCTTCTAGTTTTGGGACTGAAATGGTTGGTTTCAAATGACTACGTACTTATGATTTTGGCGGCACAGTAATTTGTATCATACCTTACCATACATATTGGAGGTGGCTACCTAGATTTATAATGCACAAGATAAAATTTTCCGTGGGCAAGAATGACGTACTACATATGTTTCAAAATGACATTTGATCCCGATTGCAGGACATGGAATTAAGTTAGGTACTCTCTCCTGTTGTTGCATTATGAAATTGTTAATTGTGATTGCTGTGCGAGGGATAAACCTTCCGAACCATACTTGTTTGCAGGAAGGTAAAATGGTTCTATGACATACACTATCCTCAATTGTACTACTATTGTCAGATTATGTTTTATTTCGGACTTCACTTATCAATATCATTTTCTATTTCACATCTTCTGTGAACATTATTGTCATTTAGATGCATTGCAACCGTCAATATAATAGCTGTTAATGTGCAAACATTGTCATTCCACATAGCCAAAACTCTTGTACACACTACATTCAGTAATTCGTGTGTGCTAATGCACTTCCTCAACAGTCGACTCTCGTTTGAAATAGAAAAGCCTGCCGACAGGGTAGATCTGCAACTCTTCGTGCGGACGAACGTTTAGCAGAAAAGTAGGCAATGATTACTGAGGATTGCTTTGCAAGTGTCCGATGAAAGTCAAGGTCTAGTTCTACGCCAGAGGCAATCCAAATGCAAGCAATTAGTGATTCACGCCAATGCTACTTCCCCGTCCCCCCCCCCCCAAAAAAAAATACCCATCTCTTATCTCTCTATCCTCTAATTATAATAAGAAATATGAAAACGTATTAGTACTTAAATTATACCTCATTGTCCACGCTAATGCTACATTAGTGCTGTCTCGAATCTATGCACACAAAATGAGTTACTCGCAATCACAAGCTTTAGAATTTTGACTCTCCATAGTTTCGACGAAGTTGTACAGCTTTAATTGTGGCCAATGGCCGTTGACCAAATCAATAAGAGAGTGTGTACAGACAGTGAGCTATGATACATAAATTGTCAAGAGTCAACCATTCAATAAAGCTTCCGCTAAAATGCTGATAGACGCAACTTGCTTTTGTAACTTAATAAGAAAGTACAACTAAGATGTGATGGATATCAAATATGCAAGTCAATGTCCACGGTTTCCCAGTCAGTGCAGTAATCCGAAAATAAAGTCGAAGATGGTCCATTTTCTAGCTTGGTCTCCACGACTCTACTTTTACTAGTTACCCTATTCAGCGCTGTGTTTGATTTGCAAACTTTAAACGTCAACTTTTTTATAATTGTTCATAGATTCCATTTGCTTAAATAGTTAAGTGAAAACTACTTTTTTTTTTAAAAAAGTAGTCGAGTGGAAGTTTAGTGAGAGGAAATAGAAGTACTACTATATAAAAGGCTCCATAAGTTATTGCTTACATTGTCATCCTAGCTGCTTTTCTCCAGAAACTTTTAACCAATTCACTCCAAAATGGAATTCCATGTGTCTAGTTTAAGCCTGCTCTTCTCTCTGACCTTCCATGCAATCCTTTTGATGGTCATTATTAACTTCTCTTTTCCTAATTATAAGAGACAGCAGCCATTGTCAGAAATGGAGCTGATGAACTTGCTCTTCTGGCATTCAAATCAGAAATAACTGAAGATCCTGATGGTGTCTTAGATTCTTGGAATGCAACCCTCCATTTCTGCAACTGGACTGGAGTGGAATGTGGCCTCAAACACCAAAGGGTCAGCAGTTTGGATCTCAGAGGCCTGAACTTGGCTGGTTCTGTATCTCCCCATGTTGGAAAGTCTTTCATTTCTTCGTGTGCTCGACCTATCAGACAACTCATTCCATGGTGCAATTCCCTCAGAACTAGGCCATCTATTCAGGCTTCAAACCATGAACTTAAGTTATAATCTCTTAAGAGGTGAAATTCCAGCAAATCTCTCACATTGTCAAAGCCTCATTAATCTTATTCTAGATCACAATTTCCTTGAACAACACATTCCTCCTCAACTTGGTTCACTGACAAAGCTGGTCAAGCTCTATCTTAAGAATAACAATCTCACAGGAACAATCCCGGCTTCTATCGGCAATCTCACGTCTCTCCAACAGCTTTACATCTCATACAATGATTTGGAGGGGGAATTTCCAGATACAATGTCCCAACTCAGAAACTTGATATCCCTTGGGATGTCATGGAACTCCATTTCTGGAGAGTTTCCTCCTGCTCTTTACAATCTATCATCTCTTCAGCTCATGGGTTTGTCATTTAACAAATTTAGAGGTAGTCTTAGACCTGACATTGGACCTATACTTTCCTAACCTCCAAAGACTTTATTTGGCAAACAATTCTTTTACTGGATCCATACCAGCTTCACTGTCCAATTGTTCAGAGCTTCTGCAGCTAGATATTCCTGAGAACTATTTCACTGGAAATATACCATTGAGTTTTGGGAACCTTCAAAATCTGTTTTGGCTTAATGTCCTTACCAACCAGCTGGGAAGTGGTGCCCCTGGTGATTTGGATTTTATTACTTCTCTTACCAATTGCCAAAATCTGGAGTTTCTTGATATTGCTGAGAACCATTTTGGAGGTATGTTGCCTGATTCTATAACTAATCTGTCAACCTCGCTTACACGGTTACTTGTTGGACAAAACATGATACATGGAACCATACCTAAAAATATTTCTAATACTTGTCAATCTGACTGTTCTCAGCATAAAAGAAACTTATATAAGTGGTACCATTCCAGACTCCATAGGAAAGCTTTCAAATTTGAAAAACCTTCATTTTGAATCAAATAGATTGACAGGAGTGATACCCTCTTCCTTGGGAAACATCACAGGCCTTTTGTATATTTTTCTTCAAGATAACAACTTGGAAGGAAGTATTCCTGCGAGTCTCGGTAACTGTATGTTCCTCCAAAGATTAGAATTTTCAAAAAATAAGCTCACTGGTGCAATACCTAAGGAAATCATGAGTCTTTCATCCCTTTCAATAGTCCTTAATATGTCTCAGAACTTCTTGAGTGGTCCTCTGCCTGAGGAGGTTGGAAACTTGACAAATCTTGCAGTACTTGACCTTTCGGACAATAAACTGTCTGGTAGAATTCCAAGCACACTGGGGAATTGCTTGTCCCTGGAAACACTCTATATGCAAAGAAACAACTTTGAAGGAGAAATTCCAGCACTCACTAGTCTGAAAAACATTCAGTACTTAGATATTTCTAGCAACAACTTGTCAGGCCACATTCCAAAGAGCATTGCCGAGCTTTCAACTTTACGTTATCTGAATCTCTCATTCAACCTACACATCTTGAGGGAGAGGTACCTGTTGAAGGTGTCTTTGCAGATGCTACTGCTGTTCAAGTTTTAGGCAATGCAAAACTTTGTGGAGGCATCCAGGGGCTGCATTTACAACCATGTCCAAGGCAAGCACCTGGAGGATCAAAGAAGCACACTGCTCTAAAGGTGATACTTATTGTTGTTGTCTCTTCATGTTTAACTCTGTCGTTGCTGTTTCTTTTGCTTTATTGGATGAGAAAGATGAAGAAGAAAACTAGTTCAGCATCTTCTACAGATCAAATCAGTACCAAGGTTTCTTACAATGATCTTCTAACTACAACTGGAGGGTTCTCTTCACATAACTTGATAGGATCAGGAAATTTTGGAACTGTATATAAAGGAAGACTTGGTCCAGATGCCAAAACAGTTGCTATAAAGGTTATCAAGCTTCAAAAGAAAGGAGCTTCCAAGAGCTTTTTGGCCGAGTGTCGAGCCTTGAGGAACATAAGGCATCGGAATCTTGTGAAAGTCGATTCTTACTGCTTGCTCAAGTGTAGACTTTGATGGCAATGACTTTAAAGCATTGGTATACGAGTACATGCAGAATGGAAGCCTGGAGAAATGGCTGCATCCAGATGATGAACAGATACAGCAAAAGAGTCTGAGCATTTTCCAACGGATCAACGTAGCAATAGATGTGGCTTCTGCTTTGCATTATCTGCATAGCCAGTGCCAAACTCCTGTTGTTCAATGTGATCTTAAACCAAGCAATGTTCTTCTTGATAATGATTTGACTGCTCATGTAAGCGATTTTGGTTTGGCACGGCTCCTAATTTCCAACTCCGGAGGGGATGCTAATCTTAATCAGTTTAGTTCACTTGGGATCAAGGGCACCATTGGTTATGCTGCTCCAGGTAACTCTTTCTGTTGATCTTACAATTTGACAGTCCTGTAAAATCTTAGTTCAGGATTAAGTTAAATAAAGAAATGAACCAATAAATTTTTTGCAGAGTATGGCATGGGAGGTCAGGTGAAGTCTACTCAAGGAGATGTCTACAGCTTTGGTATTTTACTGCTGGAGATTTTCACAGGGAGACGGCCTACAGATGAACTCTTTTCAGGGAATGTAAATCTCCACAGCTTTGTCAAGCAGAGATTGCCAGATAGAGTAATGGATATTGTGGATCAATCAGCTCTGTTCGATGAAGAACCTGGAGATTTAATGGAAGTAATTGGATATGAAGGTCAATGCAGCAGAGTTGAACTGACTGAATTCTTGATTTCTGTTTTAAGGATTGGTGTTAAGTGTTCGGGGGAAGCTCCACAAGACAGAATGAACATGAGGCAAGTTGTCACGGATCTGGTTTCAGTCCGTGAAAAATTCAATGGAAAAAGTACACATAAAGGGAAACACCAAAAACCAGACAGAGAAGTGAATATTCTAATGGATTCAATAGTTTCCACTGAGCTGAATTCAAGAGTCCCTTAGGATAGTAACAGTGGAATCACTAGAGTCTAGCTGAGCTGAATTCAAGAGTCGTGCCATAGAGTCAAAAATGCACTCTTCTGCGGCACTTCTTGCATTGAATAAGCACCCATTCCTACTTTTGTAGTTTTGCTTGTTTATGTAATATAGCCTTCCATCTTAAAGTATCAGTACTTATTCACTAAACTACTTTCTGGAAGATGTCTGTCTGCGGCTCCACTAAGCTTTTTGGCTACCAAAAGTAAAAAACTAGTAAATGTCTCAAAATATTATAGAAGAAAAAGAGTCGTATAGCTGAAGTACATACTTCCAAGATCCAAAAAAAGAAAAAAAAAATTAAATCTATGCACATATAGAGCATATACATTTAGTTTAGTGGCCAACCTTATGATTGCCATTGATCAATGCCAATGGCCCTGCTTCAGATAGATACTTTTAGTCCCAATATCCAAATTATATTCCAAACACTCTACTACTCTATCCAAGTCTTCTTGTCTTCATATATGGGCACAAAGGCATATAATAGGGGAAAGCGCTGTGTCTTCATCTTTTCAAGCAAAATCTGGACATGAATTCCCATATTTCTAGCACAGTGAGTTTGCTTTTCCTTAGCTTCACTTGTAGATATAAAGACCTTAAAAGAATATTCATAGGAGTACAATGTATGAGATGGAAGACCTGAAAAAACATCACGAAAGAAATGTATGTGTAAAGTAATAAATCTCACATCCCTTCATATTAATTCTAATACCTACAAATTCTGAAAGAATCCCTAGACAGCAACAGGCATGATATGTTATAGGGCTAAGAGCTACCATTCCAATAGCAAAGTGAAAGGATAGCAGGGGACTATAACCTCGAACGCTTCTGTTGAATTAGGAATCACAAAAATCCATCTTCAATGACTTGAAGAAGAAATTAGAAGCCAAGTACTATTGAAAGGGATGTACACATATAGATGTGTATAAGAGACAGGCCATGATCTTTATGCTAGTTTGCTTCTCTATTCTAGAAGTGTTGGCCAAGCCCAACAGATTCCAGAATTCACCACTCACCACTCACCAGTAGATCCATACATGAGCAAGAGCCTTCTTTAAAGTGATGAAACCGGTAACAATCTCTCAACAGTATTTCTCTATTATAAAGCTTTGATATCTCTTAGCAACATCATGGATGTGTATAAGAGACAGGAGCAAGAGCACAATTCGTATTGGTTAAATGGGCTTGTACTAATAAGTCCAAATGCCATAGCCAACTTCTCGCTATGAAGATTTAGTGCCTGCTCTTGCACATCTTCTTCTTCAACAAGTTGCAGCAGCTGGGATTTCATTGGCACATAACCAATAGATTTCAGTCTAGATGCAATCTCATCCAATTTCAAGTAGATATTCTTTGATAGAGGGTGAGCATAATCTCCAACAAGAAACTCATAAACATTTCCGTTAACCTCGATTGAGCTACATCCAGGTTCCTTCTTGAGCCCATAATTTCTCATAAGCTTCCTTAATTCTGAAACTTTGTCCCATCTACCTGATTTAGCATAAATATTAGATAAAAGCACATATAGCTCCATCATTTTGAGGCTCTAACTCAAGCAAATTGCTACAAGCTCTTTCAGCAATGTCTACCCTCCCATGAAGCTTGCAGGCACCGAGCAGAGCTCCCCACACTGATGCCCCAGGGGAAATGGGCACATTCTCTATTACGTCAACTGCTTCTTCCAAGTTACCTGCCCGACCAAGAATATCAACCAGGCAAGCATAGTGCTTGATCCCAGGCACAACCCCAAAAACCGGCTCCATTTGATTGAAAAAATCCCTCCCAGAATCCACCAGCCCTGAGTGACTGCAAGCGCTTAATAAGTTGGTAAAGGTAACAGAATTAGGCCTGACCTTAGCTTCTTGCATTTTCAGGAAAAGATCTATTGCATCCCTCCCACACCCATGCATACCGTAACCAGCAATCATGGCACTCCAAACAAAAACATCTCTACTTTCCACTGAGTGAAACACTTCCAGTGCCTTCTCCAGAGCCCCACCCTTGGAATACATGTCAATCAATGCAGTAGTTTGAGATGACAATTTAATTTAATACCATGTTTCTTGATGTATACATGTACCCAGCCCCCTAAATCCATTGCACCCAATTGAGCACATGCTGACAGTGCACAAACAAGTGTAACTGCATCAGGCTTTGCCTTCTTTCTGAGCTGTGCAACTCGTTGAAAGTAGCCAATGCCTCCTTAGGATTACCATTCTGCACATGTGAGATAAGAGACCATGCAGCAATATCTTGGTAAGGCATTGTTCTGAAAACACTCCTAGCTGCATTAAAATCCCCCGCCCTTGTGTATCCGACAATAATGGTTGTCCATGAAGCATAATATCCTTCTCCTCCATTTCATCATACAATCTTTTTGCATCCTCCATACTCCCACACTTCGTATACATGTCAAGAATTGCATTGTTTAATATCAAAGTCTCCTTAATCCCATTCCTCCTAATATACAAATGCATTGATCTCCCAAGCTCCAAGTCCAACTTCTTTGCACAAGCTGACAAGACTCCTATCATCGTCACGTCATTAGGCTTCACATTTTCTCCTTCCATCCTACGAAACAAGTCTAATGACTCTTCAGCATAACCCCCTTGCGCAAACCCCATGATCATCGAATTCCAAGAAACAACGTCCCTTTTCGGCATACTCAAAAAAACCCTGTACGCCATATCGAAACACCCACATTCAGCATAGAAATGAATCAAAGAATTAAGAACAAACAAGTCAGACCCAAATTCCGACTTCAGCACCATCCCATGAAGGCCTTTCCCGACCGGCAAAGCCGAAAGCAATGCAGAGGCTTTGATCAGAAAAGGGTACGTGAATTTATTAGGCAATTCATCACTCTCACAAAGCATTTTCATAAAGATCAGAAGGGCATTTATGGGTTCTTGACTCTTCGTAGGAGCGAATGAGGGCGTTCCAAGAGTAAAGATTTGGGTGGGGAATTCGATCGAACACTTTCTGGGCATATTCGATGCTTGAGAAGTGCGAAAGAGCAGCGGCTTGAATGAGCGTTGCTGGCTGAATACGGGTCGTCGAAAAGCCCGATTCGGAGCATTCGTGCATGAATTTGCTTGAGCTGTGTAAAGTCGGAGCATTGGTCCAGCTGTAGGAGTAGTGAACGGTCGATATTGACGCACCGGAAACAGGTTTTTGGTGGTTATACAGAGACTAGATGTGTTATAACAGACAGCACGAAGTGGCCATGAATTATGCTGTGCCTGTGCTTATCCCACTCCTTTCCTGGCTTTATATGAACACCACAGCAAATGACTATTATCACATAATGATGTTCAGTGGCTCGTTATTTGTAAATCACCCTCCTCGATGGATTTGGGCTAACAACAATTGTCCTCCTTAATTAATATTAACTAGTTAACAATCTTTTTTTGTGCATGGAATCATTAATTAATTTTAAATTTTAAAGTTTATTCGGATGAGTCAAATATATATATTTAGAGTTTAAAATCTGTCGGGATGAAATTGACGCACATACGTATTGGTGATTAATTACGTGTCTTTCTGTCCAATATGTATTCCACTTAAATGTGTGAATTACACATGAAGCTCAATTCATATAATCACAACACCTCTATTACTCCACCAAAGCATTGTGGTTTCGGGGCTTTCGCCTATTGCTAAAGCCTAGTATGCAGCTCATAAGGCTCTTAAGATCAGGATATACCAATTAGCAATACCAAATAGATAAATTAGGGTAACAGAGAGATGGTTAGGAGCTAGGAAGTTAGCTCAAGATATCATTACTTTGTTTGCAATTTTAGTTTAGCATGTTCTTGGATACATAGACATCTAGTATTTGTTATGGTTGAGGAGGATATTTTTTCAGCTTTTTGGTGATTTCAGCAACATATTTTCCCTGATGAAAGGCTTGTTGAAGTTCTAGCTGAGTAGGTTGACGAGATCCATCTGCTGCATAGGTTCCAGCACCATAGGAAGATCCACCCTTCACCTGATTCATCTCAAACATTCCACTCCCAAATGTATACCCAAGAGGAACAAATATCATTCCATGGTGTGCCAATTGTGTTATGAATGTTAATCTGCAAAGAAGAGCAAATTTTATGGTAGGATTAGTAAGTGCCAATTCCAAACAAGAAATAAGGCCTAGCAAAAAGAATAGGGTCAGAAAAGGAACTCTATAGACATGTTCAACTTTTTATAGCAAAGACAAATATCCAAGCAATTCAACAAAAAAGCTCAAACAACACAGTAAATTAAAGACAATTGCATTCAATTTGATCATTTTTAACCCATCAAAGTACTAGTTATAACTCCCTCCATTTTATTTTATCATTCATTAGATAAATTAATTTGTGTCAAATTATTTATCGTTTTAAAAATTCAAGAAAATAATAAATGAGTTTTTTTTCTGTAACTTTAGCTTAATGTCATATTAATGAAAAGAGTATTATGTAGTTAAGCAATTCAGATTAATCAAGTACATTGACCACTACATTCTCAGTCCAATGCAATGCAGATTCTGAAGGAAAAATTAAAAAACAAAATGTGTATACATAAGAAGAAACTGACGCAGTAAGCTCCTGGCCACCACCATGAAAACCAGTACTCCAGAAAATGCCAGCAGGCCTGCCAGCAAGTGCTTGAGTAGCCCAAATCTCATGAGTAGCATCAAAGAAAGCCTTGACTTGGGCAGCCATCATTCCAAACCTAGAAGGGGAACCAAACAGAAAACCATCAGCCTCCACAAGTTGCTCAGGCCTAATCTCTGGCACATCATCTGCTCTTTCAGGAGCCTTCATCTTCTCCAATATTTTCTCCGGCAAAGTCTCCGGCACCTACATCTTCCAACCAACCAAAAACCATTTATCCCCTAATAAATTTTGTATCAAAATATCATGTTTCTGCAAAAAGGTCATCAAGAAAAGCAGTACCTGCCAAAGGGTTGCTTCAACTCCTTCCACTGAATTAGCCCCTTTCTGGATTTCTCTTGCCATACTGTCTACATGCCCGTACATCGAATAATATCTAGTATAACAAAATCAAAACTTTCTTAATCAGAAATCCTTAAAAAGTAGTACTAGATTAATCCTTAAAAGGGAATATGTGGGAATTTGGAAACACTTACACTATATAAACTCTAGTGATTGACATCGTTGGTATGATCTGAGGGTAAGCAGCAGCAACAAAATATTGAAGGGATTAATTGCTTGTGTAAAACAAAAAGAATTTTATATTCCTTTTTTTTTTCCTTGAGATCAACCGGAAACTGAAATTTCAATACTGCATTTACTTAGATTACAATCAAAATTAAACGTACTTGATAAGTTTAGCTACAAATAAATAGTACCACAATGAGGTTTTCATGACTCAAGAACATCACAATTTCTACTGGGAATGTGAAAACAACAAAAAATTGTTTGGCAGACAAAATGGTTGTGGATCACGAGGAGAAACTATGAGGAATTCGCCACGTTGGAGGAAGCCTTATCCTTAAGGTTTGGAACTTAGCGTAGTTCTCGACTTCTTGTAGTGTACTAGTACTTCTGTAAATTCGTCATACCATTTTAATAGAAGTTGGATAGGATTGGGTTAGTGGTGGTTGGGGAGAAGTCACCAAAATCAATTTGGCGTTTCCTCCGTCTTGTCTTAGAGGGCTCTTTGCTTTTTATTTTAAATTAAAAAAAAAAAAACCACCACCTTGAATGTGTTCAAAACCATGATAAATAAGTCATATCAAAGTGTTCTAACCAAATTAAACCAACATATTTGTAGGTCATACAAAAAACATATTTAACAAAACTAAATTGTACTTTGTTACTCGTGTATGCCTCTTTGTTGTTTGTGGTTACTCGGTCATTCTCATGACTTGCTTTCTCTTTGTTGTTTGTGGTTATTCGGTGATTCTCATGACTCGCTTTTTCAGCTTAATTATCGACATTATAAAATATCAAAATTTTACTTTCTATGTAAGTTTGCATCTAACTGCAACGATTCTTTCGGAATACTTCCATTAGAGATGGTGGAGGTTTCAAATCCGTAAAGGCATAACTCATACATACTCAATTTATCTAACAAGGACGAACACGAACACGATTGTCCACAACGAATGTAAACTAAACAACACACATTTACAGTACTAATCAACAATTTGTTGCTAAACTCTGATTCTGCAAGAGATTATAGTTGTTTTAAGAATCACTACAACTAACTACCGAGTATAGATGAAAAATGGATGGTGTTACAAGAGACAACAGTCGAGATTTTGCATGGGAGGAGCTCTCCAGGGGTATGGTTTCGGATCTTCAATGCTCTTGCTTTTCAAGAACATACAATTGTCTTGGACTCTCAGATCAGGGTATGGACCATCCAACTGGAAGGGGAGCAACTTCCATGGGAATTTTTCATATCATTTCTCAACAAATGATGATTCTGCCAGATCAATTGCACGAGCAAGAGCAGCAGCTTTGTTTTCACATTCTATCTGCTCGTCAGCAGGATCACTATCAGCCACTATACCTGCCCCAGACTGAAGATGGGCTATCCATTCTCTCCGTTTGCATTCATCCTTGTAGTAAGAGTACATGGTGTCATATCGTGTTCTAGTTGGAAATACAATTGTTCTCAAAGCTAGGGCAACATCCATATCACCAGAAAAAGAAATTCCTCCAAATCCACCACTATAAGGTCCACGCCTCGTGACTTCCAGCTGATCGATCAATTCCATGGCCTTTACCTATTTTAGAACAAAAGAAATCCAAAAAAATAATTTAAAAGTGCAACATAAGGTAGAATCATATAAAGAATGCATCGCTTCAATGATAAGACAGTTAACATAAAATAATAGTAAAGAATCTATATATTCAGGGCCTATGCTTTAATTAGAGGAACAATTAGGGGATTTCCAACTGAAGAAAAGCCCAACAAAATGACAGATCACATGCAAACCAGAAAGGAGATTGAAGAACCTTTGGGGCACCACTGACAGTTCCCACAGGCAGTGCTGCACGAAGAGCATCCCAGCTAGTTAAATGATCAAGTAATTCCCCAGTAACCTGCAATGTCAGATATAAACATTAAGGTCTATGTGATTGATCAGGAAAAGATAGAAACAGGATGAACATTTGACAACATCCATTTTCAGACTAATCTGAAAGTCTGCATGCATAAAGCTATAGCGAATAGCACCCGCAAAGAAAAATGACTGGGGCAACACATGAAGCAAAGCTCAAATCTTATCTCCTCCACTGGCTACAATATAGATGCAGCAAAACATATGCCCTGATGTCACTATGTGTATGTACTAGTGTCAAACTTTTCTTTCACCAAAAACTATACCTTTGGAGTAACATTAACTAAATTATGTCAAAAAAAAAATGCGGTCAAGAAAAGTAATCAAGACTTCCCCTTGGTACACCTGAGGTAATTGCCAGTGCTGACCTTTTGCTTGAATATCCTACCCAAAAGGATCTTATGACATATAGTTGTGTATATCCAGTAATGCCCTTCTGACATAGACATTTGTGTCCAATTGCAAACATCAATCTTTGATATATGCACATCAATTTTCTTGTTGAACGATAAACATATGACCACCAGAATAACTTACTGTGGAGCTGATGTGCATGACATGGGAATAGCGTTCAATGTTCATAAGTTTCTCGACATTCACAGAACCAGGTTTTGAGACCTGCATCTAAGAAGCTATCCTCATGAGAAGATCATTTCCACACATTTTCAGAGTTAAAAGTAATCCTGGGAAGAAACCAAATGCAGTGCATCATTGCAATTAATAAAGCATATCTCTTAATTTTATCAAAACAAATTTTCTTCTTTAATACACATTAAAAACACTTAATGCAAAGCAAGTCTACTGCCAACCGTATAGGTTTCATCACACAAGACTTCACTGTGTAAAAAACACCTACACAGGAATTGCACAATACAGTACACATACATTGAAATGCAGTTTCAGTCAGTTATAGCAGAGTATTAGTCCTAGCATGAGATTACATCTAGATCAACAAATTTTAATTCCCAACAACGTCGCAATGTAGAACCTTATAGAGAAGCATAAGAATTAAATATACAGTATATCCATTTAAATCCCACAAAACCCATATGCAGGAAAAAGTACATTTAAATCCTACACATCCCTTCCAAATACCAGAAACCTACCTTCACACAGGGAGAATGGGGATAGGGAAGGTGGTGGGGCAATAAGTTGTATGTCCCTTTATCAACCAAATGAAGAAAGATAATAGGACCAAGGGAAAACCTTTCCGACATCATTCCTAGAGGTCAACCAACATAATGTGTTCTGCACACTGTTTTTCAAATGAAGGAATCTAGATTTCTAAAGACGTAGTCTTCTTCCGGATGTGTTAAGAGAACCTGTCTCTTATGCACAACCTGTTAGTTATACGTTCTCTGCAACATAAGACAGATTTTGCGGCCAAAGTCAGTAAATAAGCCTGCTTCTGCATAAAGTAGATCAAAAGTGCAATTCTCGAGGAAAGATAGGTCAAAGACGAGACAAAATATAAAATGGTACAAACACCATTCTTTTATTTATTCATCTCCATAAGGAAACAGGAGTCATTAAAAGAAAACTGAATTGCATGGTAATAAACTGCATTGATTTACCTTCTTAACTCTAGTAAGAATTTCAGGACTTGAAGCAACTAGAATACATCCTCTTGCCTGATCATAAGATATATCCAATGAACGGTGAAAAACAAAATACAACATAGACCATAAGTTTGAGCTAAAAGCAGGCAAACCTGTAAATAAGTCATATATGGACTTGGATTGACAATTCTTAATGCTCTGTAAACTTCGAATGGATCTGCAAATGTTCGGCGCTCAAAACGCTGACTTAAAACAATTTGGAAAATGTCCCCAGCCAAGATATGCTCCTTAGCCTGTAATACAGCCTTCTCATAGTCTTCACTTGACATGGATGACTTCTTATAACATCTAGACCAACAAGGACAGTATACAAGTTGATTGAACCGGCAGGCATGTAGGTACTATTTTAGCAATCATATCGTACATAACAAAAATGAACAATGACAAAACACATAAATATCATTTACAAAGAGAATTTGAGTTTGGTAGCTCACGGGACTATATCATGCACTCTAGACACCAGAGCCTCCAACTGGTTCATTCCATCAGTGTAGGCCTCCTCCACAGAAGAAAATTCATCCAACCGCACCCAGTGAATCAAATAAGCTTTCTGAGAGTTTAAGAGGAGAAAGTAAAAAATAAATGAATAAATAAACCAGTACAGAAAACTAATCAGCTCCCATTTTACTTTACACCCAAGAAATTCAATTCAGAATCACATGGGCATCACTGCTAAAACACGCAGAGAAAATTATGAACACGCAAAGAGAAAAAAGACCATATTAATTTGCCATCCATTTTAAGAAAAATAATCACTATTGTGAAAGAACTTCCTTTTGTTCGTGTTAAAAAAGGAGTTTCTATGCTGTGCACCATGGTCATGAGGTATACATTTAAAAGATGTTAAGCAACAAATCATGGGAAGCCAAGATCCAAAAGCTAGTTCTTCAGTAAGAGCCAAATTCTCCACATGATCAAACACAATCACATCATCATAAAGGCCTAGATGAACATCAGGAAGGTTTCTATCATCCACAGGGGCATTTGAGAAAGGAAGCTTCTTCTTCTCCACATAGCGCACTGTGTCATATGAGAAATAACCAACCCAACCACCTAGTTAAGAAAGAAGAAGTCAGTTAAAGAAATGGGATTATTTCACATGATAAAGCCCACATGCAGTGAACCTTACCACCATCAAATGGTTAAACTAAACCTCAAGAAAGACTCACTTGAGAAGATCATCCAACAATATACTAATAGAAAAACTGTGAATGTACTTTTCCTACAAAAACTACAAAAATGTGCATCCTGTAATTATATCACCAAGATGCAAAGTCAAACCACAACAACCATTTAACTGCACAGTGTCTTTAAAGCATGTTCTTGTCAAGCTCCATATTAGCTGATCAAGAAAACAAGATATGGCTGAAGACTAACTGATATTATAAAACAGTTACACTCTACATAACCGACAGATCTCAATCAAAATGAGGTTATCTTGTATATTCTAAAAAATCATTCCTCCAATGTGGTTCGACTTTCCTCAAATGGATTGAAGACATTCATTTAGTTTATCAGTAACAGAAACCAATTCACTCACCGCAAAACGCATCAGGGAGCTCCTCAATGCGCTGAGACTTTTACAAAGTGAAAATTCTCCGATGAACAATATGTGTATAATCTCTTATATTGATCTAGATTCGTATAAGATGATCCATTATAGTCACCATATTCTCCTTTGCAACAATTTCCATCGTGGGCTGAGCTCCGATCACACTATAACGTCCCTATTACAATTAAATCCACATCAAACAGTTTCTGGACAGAATAAAACTTTCAACCCAAGTTCAGAAACCTCTTCTTTCTTGTTTATTTGATTTGATAATTACTACAATAATTGCAAAACAGCAGGAAAACAAAAGAAATGAAGCTTACAAGGCTGGAAGCTTTCAAGCCGGGCTCAACGGACTCGAAAAGTGCAAAGCTGGGAGCTTCTCTATCATCTTCCTTAACCAAACAGCGGTAAGCGAGAACAGGGGTCAGGTGATCGGAGAATATAGTCCTGTATAAAGGGATCAAATTCCCATGTTTAGCCGCCTCCTTGAACTTCACCAACTGGTTCACTGCATCCCACCACACCGTCCCATTTCCACCAAAAAAAAAAAAAATCAAAAATCAAATTGCATTAAATGAATCAATGAAGGTAAATGAAGTACCTTATGATGAAGGAGAAGCGGTGGAGCATTTGGGCGGGAGGAGGAGACGGGAGGTCTTGGAGGAGGAGGAGGTAGTAATTGAGATGGTTTTATAGTCGGACGGAATGGAGGAAAGGAAACCGGAGGCAGAGCCGGAGAGAAGTGGGCGGTGAGAAAGAGAAAGGAGGATTTCCATCTTTAGGTAAGAGTTGGACAGTGTCCTAGTACTGGAGTGGTGGAAGTGTTGTCGGCTGGGAGTGGGATGGTGGGTGCTTTTATTTATTGGCAATGATGATTGATTGATTGACTGATGAATGATGATCGAAGATTCAGGACTTGAATTTTCCTTAAATATTTGGCAAAAAGATTTATGTAAGGCCAGGTGCTGGCAGCCCGCCAGCCCAGACTAAACAGAATATACAGAATGGATGGCTGGTAATTCAATTTTTTATTTTATTTATAAATTTTGTAATTTATGAGATTAATTGATGTAAATAATATTTTTTAAAATTTAATTTTGTCTACAGGACTTACAGGGAGGGTCAAAAATCAAGTCTATCAAAATATTTTCCTATTACAATTCCACCCTCTAATCATATTCTGCCTTGTATGTATCCTTTATTTGTGTAATTTTGTAGGAAAATTTTATAAAGGATTCGTTATTTTGTCTTTAAAAATTTATACTGTATAAATTTTTAAAATATATAATATTATATTATACAAGGTTTTAAAATACAAAAAAAATAGTTCTATCAACGAAACTATAGAATTTCTCAATTTTTTAACATACCATTATTAAATATTTTGTCAAAATTACCCTTTTAAAATTACTACACAAAAATTTAACAATTTATTAAATAAATAAATATGAGGTAAGAAAACAGGATGTGACCCTACAATTCCAAACCTTTTTTTCTTTTTTTCTTTTTTTCCTTTTGGGATGATACATTACTTGAGATGATGGTATTACAGCTACTTACCGTCTAAACCTAGACACAAACACTGCTTATAATTTTAACAATAAAATTTTTAATTTAATGGATGAGTACTTAAATATAAGGTAGAGTCAATCTAAAATTTAAAAATGAAATATAAGCTTTTGAAGGAATTTGTAAGATTATAGTTTATAATCTTCTTATTTCCTAACAAAGAAATGATTATGTAATTAAGAATTGTTAATGATTATATAATTAGGAATTATCAAAGATTAATTTAATCACTTTCAACGGAATTTTTACCTATATGATGCAATTTAATGATAATTTTATTATTATTATTAGGTTTTTGGCACTAATCTAAAACGAGAGTTAGAAGGATAAAAAGATAGGAGTATTCATAACTAATTTAAGTTAGCATTAATTGGTGTATTTCGTGACTAGATTAAATTTTTTGTTGAAGACTAAATTGCTAAAAGGACGAGAATTTTGTCAACTTCAATCAACACCAAAATTTGTGACCAATCTCATACTACATCGGACCTGTAAGTTTAATTGTGGCCCAATCCGAGAAATTATTATATAGATCAAATTTATTCTTTAATTTACCTATTTAAGTAATGTGAAGTAATATAGAAAAATATAGATCAAGAAGTTTATACTACTATGCTATGAACATTGATTTATTTAAGAATTTCTCAACCCCTCCCTATTACATTAACATCAATAAGGTTCGTCGAGATACAAAGTATGTAGATCTTATAGTGGGAATTCACATTCTTTATAAGAGACAATATCTTTATACACATAAAAATTTATCAACTTTTTATAAAAAAAATTTAATAATTCCCTGATAAAACTATACCACCTTATTTTAAGAAAAAAATTATATATTATAATATTATATGTTTTAAAAATTTATAGGAAATTAAAATCACCTAAAATGATATATACCTCAACTAAGGGAAAATTTCTATATATGTGCAATTTCAATTAAATTGTCTAATAATTGTAGCCATTTGCAGTTCAAATTTAATTAAATTAAGTTGATGACCTCGCATTCGAGATGCGAGGTCGGTCATATCACTATTTTCGAAGGCCTCAGAAGATAAGTCCCAAATTCCCCAAATTTCCCAAATTAATAAATAGGAGAATGTTTGTAAAATATGTTCACAAAATTTTATAAAAATCGATAAATTAATAAATTAACATTTAATTTCATTCGCGTATATTTCGCATGTTATATTATGATTTAAAGATAATGGTTTACTATTCAAATATCCTACAACTTCTTTAATGTTATATACTTATAACGATTTTATTTAAATGATTTTATCTTATCATAAATCCTTCATTTTTCTATTTTTGTAATATTCCACAATTTTCATTCGCATATACATCAATTTCCGAAATCATTCATTTTCTATTTTTGTAATAGTAAACGATTTCTATTCGCAATATACATATAAATTTACTAAATTCTAAATATATATATATATATACATAGTCAAATTATATAAAAAAAAAAACAAAACAAATTCATTACGCATTTTTATAAATAAATAAAAATTAGATCTTAAGGAGGTCTTTGACACCTCGCATTTTTTTTTTTTTTTTAATATAAACTCTGCATTTCCTATGCGAGTTCCACTATTTCTAAACACCACTTTCAAATTGGCACACAAATAGAATGAATTTGAAAAACAGGCATATTGTTAGAATTTTCTCTCAACTAAGCGTTAAACTTCCCCTTTTTATACGTCTTTACATTAAACCCGCTGTAAAATCTCGTTTGTGTCAGTGTCCCAACAGTGAGAGTCAAGCCATGTAATAATCACACAGTGGCAATTTGAAAGTGGTGTTTAGAAATAGTGGAACTCACATTAGGAGCCATTAACTCGTGCAAGCAGCAGCAGCTGCTGCAAGACCAGTAAAGCAAGCAGTACGAGTCCAGCACACTGCAATCATAACCAACCTATCATTTTCCATTCTCACCCTTTTTCTGTTTTGCGTGTATATATATATAGCATACTATCTCTATCTTTCTTGGTTGCCAATTAATCTTTCTCCATAAGCCAAAAAAGTAGAAGAAGAAGAAGAAAAAGAAAAAAAAACCATGGCTTTGAAGAAAACTCGGAGAACCTCAAAAATCTCAAAAATGGAAAAGAAAACCCGTTACCATGAGAAACTTTGCAAGCTTCTCAGCACTTACTCCAAGATTCTGATAATTGGTAAGAGACAACGTTGGCTCATTCCAGCTCCAGACAGTTCGTCAAGCCATTCGCGGCCACTCTGTGATTCTGATGGGCAAAAATAGCATGATGAGGAGGTCCATCAAATTCCATGCTGAAAACACCCGCAACTCCGCCCTTCTTAGCCTCCTTCCTCTTCTTGTCGTGAGCTTTTTTTTTTTGAATGTTTCTGTATTTTGTGGTCATTTGGGTTTTGTTGGTGAGAAGAGAGATGGAAGGTACGGAAAGAAAGAGATTCTGAAGTTTACTTTGGACCCAAGAAACAAAAAATATTACATTATCCGTACTGTTTTGCCTTTCTGATGATTTACTGCTGTAATTTTTATCTCTCGGTGACTGAAGTTGAATGGTTTCTTTTTGCTGGTTTTTTGACATCAATTAATGTCTATTTACTGGGTTTAAAGAAGATTGTCTGGAAGTATCTTACATGTTCTCAAATTTTATTTTATTTTTCCTTTGGATTTGTCAGTTTCTGATGGAAGAAAATGCTGTATTTTTACCTATTTATTAGGTAACAGCTCTTGAAAACATATGTGGCTGCAGATAGAGTATTTTTTCTTTTTCTTTTTTTTTTAAAAAAAAATAAAATTGAGATCTATGTCAATTTCCTTTCTGATTGGAATAGATCTTAAAGATTTATAGTAAATGTTTGATGGTTTTTGACATGCAGTTGCTACTATATTAATTTAAGGATATTTTGTTAGTTACCGTGTTCATTTTTATATTACTGTAGTATTCTTTGTTCAAAAACAAAGGAAATTTTAGTTTAAATAAACCAAAATTTAGAAGGAAGTATTTCTTCTCCATGTTTTTTGTAGGGAAATGTGGGGTTTGTTTTCACAAATGGAGACCTAAAAGAAGTCAGAGATGAGGTCTCCAGGTACAAGGTTAGTTCCTGTGCCATAACTAGTTTCTTACAAAATCCCCAACCTTCTAGTGCATTATTCCCATAATAAACATGTTTGGTTTTTTTTTTTTTTTTTTTCCAATTTTTTGTTCTGCAAGCTAAAATGAATTAGTACCTCTATTTGTTCTGTTTTGTTTTCAGATGTGATATGAATCTTTCATGACTAAACTATCCTTCAGAATGTTTTAGATTCTATCCTCAAGATTTTGGGCTCTTTGAAGTCTTCATTTTGAGATTTCGAAAAAGCTCTGATAAACATAAGCATTTGCTGGCCTATTGTATCTTTATAACTAGTAGCTATATATGTAGTACAACTTATTTCTGCGCTCTTGCTGACTTCTTACAATTCTCAATCCCACCCATGCTGTTGGGCAGAGGTTGTTTGGAGTCTCTGTCTTCACAGTAAGGTAAAGGGAATTTCCTAATTAAGATTTTTGCTCCCTATATGGATGGATGTTTGTCTTCCTAGTTTTTATTGTATTTAAGGTTTGTCCTAAGAATAAGATGTGGAATTCCAGGAAAATGTTGAATTAGGCCTCCACAAAAACTTCTTAATGATTCCAAGCCCTGCCTATCTGAGTCTTGCAGATTGAATTTCATTAATCTGATTGTCAGCTGAGATCTGTCATGTTTTATTGAAGCTGTGTAATTCACCATTTGATGTTTCATAAGTGGAGCAGGTTGGATCTTATGCACGTTATGGCGTCATTGCTCCAGTTGATGTTGTTGTTCCTCCTGGAAACACTGGACTTAGCTTGCTGATCCTACTCATACATCCTTCTTTCAGGTTTATATATTTTCTTACTTTTGGTGCTTGTTTACTTTATTTTCGCAATCTCACAAATTCGAATAATTTTAGGTAGATAAACATCCCTACCAAGATCAACAAAGGGACTGTGGAAATCATCACTCCTTTGGAGCTTGTTAAGAAGGGTGACAAGGTTGGCTCATCTGAAGCTGATCTTCTGTCGAGGCTTAAAATAAAACCATTCTCTTATGGCTTGATTGTCAAGTCTATCTATGACAATGGATCAATCTTCCAACCTGAGGTCCTTGACCTCACAGATGATGACATTGTCTCCAAATTTGCAGCTGGGCTATCCAATGTAGTCTCCCTTTCAGTGGCTCTATCGTATCCAACTCTTGCTGCAGTGCCTCACATGTTCACCAATGCCTACAAGAATGTTCTGTCAGTTGCACTAGCTACTGAATACTCTTTCCCCCTGGCGGAACAAGTAACGGAATGGACCAACAGAATTGATGTAATATACACAGAGTCTCTCTCTTCACAGGCTGATCAAGTAAGGAAAACTGAAAGGTTTGGACAAAACAGTACTGATATAGATTTTCTCTCTTCATTGATACTTTTCATCTTCCAACCAACTAAACATGAACTTGCAGGATCAGAGCAAGTTTGCTGATACTAGCACTTGTGGTTCAGATGCAGAATCCAAGGATGAGAAAGAGGAGGAAGCTGCTGAGGACTCGGATGATGATTATGTGATTATTACATGGCTTGACTTAATTTGAGTAATTTGGCAGAGGATATTGTCAAGAAATTGACATGCTATGGAGATTTATATAGGATTTATACTGGTACTGTTAAGCTTCTACTGCTAGTATGCAGCAAAACTTAATTCTATGCTGATAGTTTTATTTGTGGATGATATTTCTTCTAGTCCTGTGCTGGTTTAGCAGCAATTCAAATACATGGCTGTAGAAAACTCCATTGCATAATTTGTTCCTTAATCTACAAGTCTTTCCTGTGCTGCATATGCGCAAACACTTGATTGGAGTGCAGAAATCCACAACACATTCAAAAGGAATTAGTCTTATTCCATCTAATCACCAATACAAAATTCTTTCTACTTTCTAATTTTTTTTTTTCGAGTTCCATAGAACTAGACTTTGAACTCTGAGGCAAGGGATTCTTATCAAGGTGGATTAGGAAATTGACAGGGGATAAGAAAATAAGCATGTTTTGTGTTTTAGAAACAAATTATCTGCTGGACAATAACCTACTTTAATGACTATGACCAGCCAGTAGTGATTGGCAGATTGCTGTATTAGTAAGAATAGAAAGTGGTGTGAAGATGAATTTGAGGAAAAACAAAAAATTGTGTATCGACTAATTAGCAAAAAATCCCCTAAAATAGCATGTAGAAGACTTGGTAGAGAAAATGGATATAATTGTTATCTTTTACTTACCAATTTTGTCAAGAATTACATATAATTTCCTGTGACATTCCTCAGCAACCTTTTCCTCTTCTCACTTACTCACTCACTCACTCACTCACTCTCTCTCTCTCCCTCTTTTTGGGCTAAGTTGTTTCTCAGCAACTTACTGCCAATAAATTGTTAACTTAAGACTAGGAGAAATAATGAACATGGAAGATCCCTAATAACAGCACTTCGAATTATCAAGTGAACTTAAATCCAAGGCTGGTTCTTTTCTTTTAACTAACATCTGAGAGGTGTATCAGAGAACCATCAACATCCATCTTGCTGAAGGCTGAAGCTCTGCACTGCATCTCCATTCCAAATGAAATGGAGCTAACGAGTCATTCTTCCACCAAATACCATCATGAACCTTTTTGTGCATTTCAGATTCTAGAGGGGCTGAGAGTATTAGAAACTCATGGTTTCAACCTTCAAGTTCTTGGGAGGTCTAAAGATTCAATGAGAAGAGGGAAGAATAGCTATGAATATTTTTTCCGAAATTGTCTTCAATATACACATCTAGATGTGTATAAGAGACAGATTTTCAGTCTGCTTATTCATAGCTATTCCTGTCTCTGAGACCTCATTAAGTGTTGAAGCAAGGCTTTCATGTTCCTTACTCTTAGAGAATTGAAAGATATTAAGAAGGTAAACTGATTAATACCTGCAATGCAAAATTAATGTCCGCCTCGTCTACCTTTAAGGTGACTCTTCGCAATTTATCTTCTCGTGATTGTCCCAGTTTAAGAAGTCCCTGCGCATCAAACACTGTTACTCTATTTGCTCATCATTCTTGTGTTCTTTAACTGCACAAACTAAACTATCCAAGTAACACTTGAATACCAATTTTAGTTGGGTTCTATTACCTGGTCTCCTAGCACTCTGCACATGCTTGAAAGTTCCACAATCCCAGCAGGTGGGATTAAAGTTGATTTACAAACATCAATATAGCATTTATTTAACTGCATGACAGTACAGACTTTGGGAATCAGCCATCATATCTAGGATCCTACTGTTGAACTTATTCCTAAAATCAATTCAATTTACCTCGCCTATTGTAGTATCCTTCTTTCCTCCACGGAAAAGCTTAGGACAGCAGAGCAAAGAATAATCTACAAAATGAAAAAAAAAAATAAAAAAAATAAAAAAAATTCAGACATACCTATAATATGATATCTTAGAGCAATAAAGGCCACCAGCTATAGAAACAACTAATGCAGCACATAAGGAAATTGAACTTCCGGCACAGTACAGGGAATTGTATGTTACAGAAATTCTTTGAATCAAAATCCAAAATTTGTAGATGTAAAAATAAACCAAAATCATCCGAGAGAAACCTAGAATGAAATTACCTGTTGATGTTGGGGAAGCGACTGTATCGTATCTACAACTGGGGATCTATATGCCTTTGATAAAGCAAGAGCCATGTGATCAACTCTCACCTGCAATGACAATTATGGCAATTAGCACAAAAGAACCTAAAACAAAAAGTGAAATCTTCATACTTTTAGAAGATCAAACAGACACGTATAAACTCAAAAAATGGGTAATTTGAGAAGGAAAAGAGATTGTGGCTGAGCTATTCTATATGAACTCAGAAGAATAGAGTCCAAAAGTGGGAGAAAATGAAAGACAAATATTACTCAGCTCATAATCTTCAGATTCTTTTAACTATTACAGCATAAATCATTAGTTAGGAGCACAGTAAGGATGTAATCTAGATAACAGAAAATTCTGAAAGTTTAAATTACACGGAGTGCTATTCCAGATCCATCGGAAGTAAAATATATTATTCAACATCCCAAGAGGCTGTGAGGACAAATGAAAATAAGCAACAAACCAGAATCCACCAAAATGAAAAGACTAAGTTTTGGTCTTGAATTATCAAAGCAAAAACTTGCACTGTAAGGGATGATATACCCATAGTGGAAGTTATATATTTTTCCATCATGCTATCTGACCATCCTATGTCATTTTATCTAGATTTCAGCTCGAGATAATAACAATAATTGTATCTAAACTTACAATTGTGGGTTCTTGCTTTGCCAAAATATTGCCAAACCGTTCATCTGTTGATGGGAAATTCAGGACATCGATGGAGTCTCTTAATCTCAGCTTCTAATAGCTCAATTGCACTCCTATAATATAAAGATAATACAATAAGCTGTCATACTCTCGGCGTTGAAGGAAATCACAAAAGGTCTTCTTTTCCTATTAAAGAATCACAGCTATCCAGAATATGTAGTAGTTTGCTCTCGCTTAAGTATCAATCAGAATCATGTACTGAAGCCCAAATTGTATTTGCTCTTGCTGCCATTGTTTTACATACATAACATGCACAAAATTGTTTAGCTCCTGATCTAACATTTTATGCTATCACTTCACATGATCAACAGACCAGCTAGAGACAGGAGGGCACCACCCCTTATTTTACGGAAAATGGAGCTTTCAAGTAAACTAATAACCATTTGAGACAATATGTTTCATAGTAAAGGTGAAAATTAGAGTAGGTAGTTGCTAGCCATGCTCTTCACAGAAAGTGATTATTTCAGTTGGTCTTTCCAGATGGTTCCTCAATTCCTTCGCATTACTTTGTTCATTAATTCAGTATCGAGCTAGATAATGAGAAAGTAAGAACCAATTTCATTTCATGTAAGAACCAATTTCATTTCATGACATGTTTAAGGGACAAACAACCAAGAAGGATACTATGGTGAATACGAATTAACAAATAATACAAGTTTTGCCTTTTTTCTAATTCCATGTTCTTCTCTAGTCAAATTGATGTTCCCCAACTAAGGAAATCTGATTCTATAGATCAGGAAATACAATTCCTATAAGATTCAACAAACTTGAAAACTCCAATCACCTACCTGCACACCCAAAGTGCCTCTTACTTATCTCAGATGCTAGCAGCAACTCTCTTATACACATTAAAAGCCATCAGATAACTTGATTTTTGTGTGACACTAAAACACTATGTTAAGTTCGAACCTTGAAGCACCTATATGGATCTTCCAGAAACTTATGCAAGAAGTAAAGAGAAGAGAAAAAAAATACAGCATTATGAGGATAACATGGTAAAATTCCAAAAGACTCACCCTGGTTCAAACTTTCTCATTATCTAGCTGATACTGAATTAATGACAAAGGGAAGTGCCTGTTGCACATTCAAGAAGTTCATAAATATACTCATTGACTACTTCAGAGCAATGATTTTTGTCAAATAAATCACTTATAAACAAAGAAAAGCCCTGATTTAAATCTTGCAAACATACAACAGTAAATAATTAGTCATTTTCCCCAGTTTACATCAGACGTAACAGAGATGGTCTGACGAAAGGAGATGTCATCCTTGCTAGAACTCATAAAAATGATTTCATTGTTGGAGGCTTTATATTTGTGCAGATGGAATGTGAAATAGAGGAATATAATCATGTTGCTAAAGTACAAATATCATCATTCAGAAAGAAAATGGAATCAAAAGAACTACTACTACTTGTTTTTTGCTTAACAAAAGGTTAGAGAAGTTACCGTTAATCTCTGCTGCAGAATTACCATGATCTGATCTTTGGAGTAGGCACGATCAGTTATCACCATAGGCTTGCCTAGTGAAAAATGTAGAAACATTGAATCAGGAGATAATCCAACCAAAGAGGGAAATAATTCTTTCAATACATGTGAAGCTTATTGAATACTTAGATATACAGAGTAAAAGGATAGCCACTTATAACATTTGCTACCGCAATGCAGAATAAGTGAAAAGTGATATCAGAATAATAGCGAAAGAAAAAGCAATGCCACCCAAACGCTAAATCTGGAGAATGTAAAATTATTCCTGGGAATAGAAATATACTATTACCCAAGTAGTATGATTCTTCCATAGCTAAGGAACAGCTAAAAAACAAAAGAAAATGGAAAAGAGACTAAAGGATTTTGTGAGTTGCTGCAAGCAGAAACTAGTTTTCAAGATCTCTGACACAATAAAGTATAAGAGTTTTCATATGATCTCTCTTAGTGGATACTACCATAAATGACATCTAAATCACTTCTGATAAATACAGAGCTGTTAAGAAAACATATCAAATCTATAAAGTGCTCGTCTTGGACAAATACTCACAGTTCAGTGATTGCAGTTTTGGAAGAAATGAGAATCGATCCGCTAGATCAATAGCATTAGCAATTCCTGTCAAAGCAAGAGAAAAATCAGAATTCTCTTACAAACAAGAGTAACCAAGAATTGGATCAAACAGAAGTTAGATTTGATATAGAAGGAATGTTAGATTAAGTTCTACTCCACCTATTATAATACATCTTGAGAATGGCAGTGTCGTGAGCATAAAAAGATCATGAAGCACTGCCCGATCTTTGGTGATCAGATAATCCAACTCATCAACAACTATTAACCTATGGATAGAAGAATGTAATTAGAATACTTTCAGTATGAACTTCAAAGGCAACCGTAAGATGTAATGTGAATCAAAGAGTTGTTTTCCAGCACAAGCAATCGAGTTGGTTGAATATTTATATTTTTAGAGAATTTTCTTACGTCATATTTATTCCATTTGAATGCTGCTTCTGAGAATAATTATTCTGAAGGGTCTTCCAAGGTGAAACAGAACCACCAGATCTCTTCTGCACTGGACTTTTTCCTATACATAGTAACTGTAAACATTACCAGTTTGTTAGTGTAAGTAGCTTAGGAAGCTGCATCTTGTATTAGGACAAATTATGACACTAATCTAGATTGTATAAATTTCTGAAGTGTAATAAGAGAAGTACAATTCTTAGCAATTACATCAGGCGAAGGACTTCCTTCCTGATTTAGCCAAAAAATGATTTCATCAGTGTTGCCTTCGTATGGTAGAAAAGGTACAGTGAATATGAGCACAAAATGGACAAATATAATCATTTATGCAGATAAGTATTTGAGCTCTTTCTGAATCATACATCAAATGCTTTCTAGAATTTCAACAAATTCCATCAAGGATAAAACGACTCAAGGAGCAAACAAAATTGATTTACAGAACACTGCAAACATAGTTACTGTAACCCACTCAACTAGGATTCTCATAGGACATCCAGGAAGCACATCAACAAAGCCTGTCATTGATTGTGATTATGTGATTTTTTGAAAATTGTACAAATTTGTAATGTGTGTATAGAGATCTCTGAAATATGATCCTGTTTGCTGATATTTCCATGCAAATAGAAATCCAAACTCTTAACTACCTTAGATACAGAAGAATACGTCAAAAAGTATAAATTCAAACAAGTAAAAGGTAATTCTCAAGGGCCAAGTGTGCAGAACAATCTGTGTATAGCTACATATTCTATTCTGTAAGATCTTATCAATGAAGCAAAGGTGCAATTTTAGAAACACGAATAACATACTGGAACAATGCAAATCTTACGTTCTTTGCCCAATCAACCACATTTTCTTTAACCTTCTCCATCAAAAGCGACTTTCCGGTCCCTGGACATCCACACACATACAAACTACCAGAACTTTCTAGCTCAATACATTTCTTGCAGAACTCCAGAATCGTAGTTTGCTCATTTTCACGGCACACTACAGTAGAAGGAGAAGTAGAAACATGCAATGCCTCCTTCACAGAACTCAATTGTCCACATCTCTATAAAAATAAACAAATAGAGACGCTTAGATTTAATTACTCCAAAAAGTACTTCCAATTAATAAACACATTAACTTACTGAAACACGATCAATTAACAGTTTAACTTATCAAAATTGTTCCATCAGAATTGCGAGATCCGAAAAACATAATTAACATATTTTACAGATCAAAATTATTATCTAACAAAAAAAAGTCTAATCAAATTAAAAATCTTCAACGAGAATTGAACTCACCTGTCGGATTCCAAATCGGTTTATCCAGAAAACTGTCTGATAATTTCTTTTTCACTGGAGATTTGGTCAATTTCACTACCTTTCCACCGGAAACATTTCCATTATCCTACAGTTTTTACGTGAGAACAAAATTCAGCTACGGAAATGGACATAGATTAATTAAAACAATAATAAAAAGAGAATTCGGAGTTTACTTTGGACGGAGTGTTAGTCTTCGGACTGTCATTTAGGCATCGGCGAGGCGATTTCCACTTCACCGGAGAACTCTGCATCGGTGAAGGAATTAAAGAATCCGAACTATCTTCGGCAGACGAATCGGATCTCAGTTTACGCTTGTAAGGACTCGAATTCCCGATCTCAGCCTTGACTACGGCAACCGGAGATGAACGACGGCCAGCTATGGTCGACATTTTTTTTATCAGTTAATTTGAATAATTTGCTATCGATCAATGAGCCGGTGACGGTGGTGTGGGTCCCTCACCAGAGCTTAGCTTTAGGAGCGGGGAAAATGTGAATGAAGGGGTCAGGAATAATGCAAAAATTATTACATAATATATAAATCGTGGGCGTCGCGCGAATGCTGGATTTAGCGGGAAAAAATTAACCGTAATTAGTGGGTTTCCCGCCATATTTTGGGTCGAATATTTGAAGTCAGAAGTTTCAACTAGCCCAATAGTTATGTATAGGGCCTGCAGTTATGTTACAGCCTTAATAACAACAATATGGCCCAAGTTCAATAGTTTAAAGCCCAATTTCAAAAGTATGGGTAGTTTCGGATGACCATTAGTATGAATTAAAGAGTATCGCTTTTAATTTTATGAATACAAGTTAAAAAAACTTATAACAATGGTAATAAGTACCTTACAAGTAATTGTGGTTAATAAAAGATTGATTTTGTTTAAAATTAAATGATAGTACAATGTAATAGTAAAATATGCATAATGATAGTTATATTAGTGTGGATACCCATGATTAAGAGATGTGCGAATGGAAAGAATTGAAAACGAAGGTGTAAAATATTATAAAACACTGTTCTCACTTCATTGGCACTAAATTAATATAAGAGAAAAATATCATTCCTATGTAATATCTATCAATCCAAACGAACACACCACAAGGATAAAAATTAATAGAAGGAAAAGGTCCATTACCTTAAAATGAATTATGAAATGTCATATTTGTCTTTCAAATATAATACAAAAATATCAAACGAAGGGGTACTTTAGTAAAATATTAATATTAATGAAATTTTTCTTTCAAAATTCACAAACAACTTAGAGGAAACTTATCTTCCCTCATTAAAAATTTTCCCTTCTTTTCTCTTCCTTTCTAAACTCCCAAACTCAACCCTAGTGTCCTTGAAGCTTGTCAAGACTTGAGGGATTGACTTGCAATAATAAATCCCCTCTCCAGTCCAATTTTTTCCACATCCAATATTTGCACCATGACATATAAATTGTTATGTCTCAGTGAGGATCAACGCCTTGGCATAAAATTTATCATGGTTGGCATAAAAATTTATTCTTTTACTACAACAAACTACTATAGGAAATATGCTAAAATTGGAAATTAGTAATTTAGTAGGCTTTGATTTGTCTAAGAAATTTCCATTTGTTCCATTCAAAGATTGATACATAGTTATCAAATGTTGTTCGTAGTTATCCAGAGCACGTATAAGAGACAGTTTCAGAAATAGCATGTTTCTAAATTTATTTTTGTATGGAGGTGAATGGACTTGGTGCCCTAACTAAGATTTATTTGTGTGGAATTGTTGCAATGGAATATCAACATTCAACACGGCCCGTTTGAAAGTGAAAAGTAATTGTGTATTGAAAGAATAGTTGGATGCTCAAAGAGTCTAAGATGTTTTACATGCCAAATTACCATATTATCCTTAATCTTATCACAATATCAAAGTTCAAGAAATTTTTAATGCGGAATTGTTAACAACAATCGTGTAATTGACTTGATATGTCTCTTATACACATGTAGATAGACTGGATAAGTAAACGTCATGGACCCTTATTTCTAATTTACTTGTTCAGATTTGAAGATGATTATTTTAATGTCTCTGAAGTACATCTGTGTGAATTAAGAGACAGCTTCAATTCCATGACAAATATGCAAAATCCGATCCACCTAAAAGAACCCCATATCATAATGCCATTGAGTGTGAATTGATGAGCACAAAATTTACCAAGTTTCAATATATATAGGGCAAAACAAGTTGAACTTTCTAATTGTAATTCTTACTTATGCACGTTTTTGTGCTTCCCATTGAATAAACAATTTTAATTATTGATTCCAGAAACTAACACGAAAATTGGGATTTTCATTTTATTATGGAATTGAAGACTTCTAATTTTTATTAAAATTCTATCGGTTAATTAAACCTAAATCTATGTGCACTTATGTTGCATGCCTCATAATGATAAAGGTCGTTCGTGCTTACATAATTAGATGGAAATATATCCATAATATCAAATATAACATTTTGACCTCGTAGCTCGAATAAGTAGTTCGATGAGTAAGTTAGATTCAATCAAATAAAACTCTCTCTATTGATCACTATATATATATATATATATATATATATATATATATATATAAGAAATATAGTTTTATGTGTAGATAATTACATGAGTTCAAATATCACAATAGTGATTTGTGAAATGGTTTTATCAGACAAAATATATATGGTGGAAGAAGAAGAAGAATAGATATAAGATGAAGAAGAATAGATGAAGATAGGCATGGCTTTGGCGTCTGCATGTCCCTGTCCAATATTTGAGTTGAAAAATAACCCATTATTAATTTATTACCCATGTGAAATGTTCACCCGAGGTTTGCTCTATTTATGTTGCTTATTATCTAAATGTAAATGCCGACAATTGTCAGAAGTCTAGACTTGCTCTTCAATCTCCGGATTCCTCTTTATCCATAAAAAATTCCAAACTTAGCTGTTATGTGTTACTAGATTTAGAATTTTTTCCTGTTCTCTTTGCCTTTCATTAAAACTCGGCTTAATCTTCGAATGGTTATAAGCCAATTATATTTGTGATTTTCTTTAATTCATTTTCATGGCTGTCTCTTATTTCTTTATTTTACAAACACGCTTGAAACGAAAGGAAAGGAAAATATCAAATAGTACGATCTTATAGAGCATAGGTGGCGGCCAAAAACAGACGGTGCCCTATAAAGTTTTGGAAGCGAGCATTTTTATTGGATTTAAGTGACACGCAAGGGTATAAATTAGAAGAAAAGAGAAACGATAAGAACGAAAGAATAAAATAAAATAAAGGAATTGCATAGAAGAACAAAGATAAAAGGTATATCTTGTAATTTTATGTGGACAATATTTTGTTTTTGTGCGGAAAAAAGCGTTTCTCCTGTATAGGAAGCATTTTAAATCATTGAGGGTTATAAAAGTGTAGACACCTTAATTTGTTTAGAATAAATTGGCCTAAGAAACGATTTATATGTAAAGACCCAACATCCTTTTCAAGTTCCTGCTATGCACCATTCAAGTTTACCAATTTCTTCAATATGGGACAAGATGATTAGTATATTGATAGTCAAATATGAGATATTATATATATATACATGTGTATATATATTATGTACATAATATATATTATATATTATATTTATATATATAATATAATACATATGTATGTATAGGGGCGAAGTCAGGACTCTAATATTAGATAGTGCAAAATATTTTTGATAGGTATTTAGCAATTATTAAAGTAAAAATATTTTTTTACATAGTAAATCATTTTACATTCAGGGATATGATAGTGGTTTCCTAACTTTTTATGAAATAAAAAATATATTAGATAAATGATTTCAGAATTGAATAAACCACTATTGTTCAATTTTTGTACAAAAGTTACTTAAAAAATGAATGTAGAATAAAATTCTATGTGCATTTTATGTACTAAACTTGAAAAATCTTTAAAATGGCAAATAAGTGACATTTATTCTTAATTTTGATTATAATCATTTTTCATTGTATCTTTTAAGGAACTCAAACTTGTAGGGGTCAAAGTAAAAAAGAAAAAAGAAATATTTACAAATTTCAGAAAATGCAACTATAGAATAAAATTAAAATTTTTAAAATTTTCATTACCTATTTCGTAAATTTTCAAAGTTGGTGTGGGCAACTGCTCACATAATAATAACGTAGCTTCACTCCCTTCTCTCTATATATATGTTCACATATATTTTAACAAAACTAATTTTGCAACCAATAAAGCATAAAAAATAGACTGAATGCATATACGTATTTTCTATCTTATTTCATATATTATGTAAGCTGATAATAAGTAAATTTTGCATACATGATTATTCAGCACTTAAAATACAAAGCATATGCGCACACCTCATGTGAAAAAGTGAGATAATTACATTTACTTCCCTTGAGATTTGACCAAATTACCAAATATACCCTGTGGTTTGGTAAAATTACAGTTACATCCCCTTTGAATTATTAAATATTTAACAAATATCTCCTTACTGTTAATGCTACTGCTGATGTCAACATTAAATTAGTGTTGGAGGTCAAATATAACCTCAAAGTGTTATAATTAATTTTCGCATTCACAAAATACGGTTTCTTCACAGTGTTTTTTTGGGGTTGATTAGGACTGAATGAAAAATTTTGGGTTAAAATAAAATTAAGAGAAAAGTAATAAAGACTATTCTTTGCAGAAAATCCTATGTCACTGATATTTTTTCCTTCTGCCTCTTTTTGTCTCCTCTTCTATAGAATCACTCTCTTCTTTGTTCACTATCGAAAGCTTATCTCACAATCCACCCATCTCATCTCTCTAATTGGCCCGTCTTTCATTCATTCTCTAGCACCGATATTCACTTCTCGCCCATTTTCCCACCAACTTTACTTCCTCCTCCTCAAGGGCGGATCGGTTGCCACCGGCATCCCTTTCCTCCTTTACCAACTGGCCTCCTCCTTCGCCCTCCTTGCAGATTTGTCCCCTTTCTCTGCTCCTACATCCCTATTCCTTCCCCTTCCCTCATTTTTCATAGATTTCCCCCTTTGAGATCTCGGCAACCTATCTCCCTCTACCTCTCTAAGCTGCCTAGCTTTTTTTTGATCGATTATGTTTCAATACATTAGATGTTTAATTGTTGTTATAACATATGGATTTAGATAATGAGGAGATGTCTCTTAGCACATCTAGATGTGTATAAGAGACAGATCATGGAAAAAATCTTGCTATCAACCACAATGTCCAATGCCACCATCACTTGCATTTTAGTTAGTAGAAAATGATGATCATCGACTTTTGTGGCTTTACTTTTTTCATATTAAAAACAATTGATTAACATATTATCTTCTTAATTATGTGAATGAGAAACTGCCTCTTAGGTCAAAAAATGACCCTTTATGTGCACCAATAAATTACAATTAAAACTTTCCTCTGACAATTTAGTCTCTAAAACCACTTTTATACGTAGAAAGGTAATTAGCAAGTTAATCCAAACGTTTCTTTCTCTTATACACATGGCCATATTCGACTTAAAATTGTATTCTTCTTCTGACCCCCAGTCGAATTAATGCACTATTAAAACAAAGAAAAAAAAAAAAGAAGAAGACAAAAAGCTAGCGTAGTCTTTGATCTAATGACGGAAATCAAATAAAAATCAAACTGCATGCAATCGACAGCCGAGCCAATAGAAGTGAATGCAAATATGGTAAAAGACTGCATACTGTCTACATCGCAAATGGACCCTGTACCACTTTATGTCAAAAAAATTTATTTATTATTTAAATTAAAAATTTTAAATTATTAGATAATTAAAAAGTAATGAAATTTATTTTTTATTTTTCATTAGATGTGTACTACGCTAAGATGTCAAGTGAGAGTCAAATTCATAATCGAATTTTAGACATTGTAGTAGCACATCTAACGTGTATAAGAGACAGAATTACAGACATGATTCCTTAGAGTTGTAGATAAATAATTATGAAAAATTCATTTTATTTGTTATAGTCAAACTTACATATTAATTTAAGAAAATTTGGTGTTTGACCTACTAGTAAGATGAATTTTTCATAATTATATTTCAATTAAGATACAAATTTTGTTAGTTGATTTTAGTACTTTAAATTTTGAAATGCTTTGTGTAAGCAATTAATGTTGAAATATGAATTGAATGCTATATTTTTGGAATTTGCATGAAAGGTAAAATAAACAAAATTTAACATTTAAAGAGTATGAAGTATAGGGATGTCTTATTCTAAAACTATTATCGAAGGAGTACTAATTTTGTTGTTTATGAATTTGATTGTAATATATCATGTTCAAAACACATATGAAACATTCTTCTTATGGAATTAACTTGTTCGCCTTATTTTAATCGCTTGAACCATGTTAAAAGAGCCAGCCTTATAAGAATTTAATTTATGATATAGTGTTATAAATGAATTGATTTAATGTAATTTTCACACCAATTATTACATCACATCACTATAAATGAATAATACAAAAATTTTTAAACAAAAAAAATTATAATTCAATACCATAAATCCACTTGGTATAAGAATTTTTCGTAATTGATAACGATGCGAAAACAACATCAAGATAGAAAGCAAGATAGGAATAAGCACATTATTTAATTTACCAAAAATAAAAGGACAAAGCAGATTTTCAATGCGTTACAACTTTCGAGTTGTCCTTTTCTTCCCATAAGATCAATTGACAAACTAAGTTTAGCTGCCACGGGCTAGTCCAACTTTAAGCTTGCTAATTAGCCAACTCTTGAAAATTAATCTTAAACAAAATACAGAAAAATCGACTGAGGTCTACACTAAAAGCTGAAAATTTTAGTGTAGAATCAGCCCATGTAAAAATCTTATATTTACCTAAGACCACTTTACTATAATTTTCTATGCGCATTTAGAACTGTTAATGCCCCCACAAAAAAAAAAAAAAGTACTTAACTAATAAATGCTTTATTTTTTATTATTTTTTAAAAAAGTAATAGTATTTATTATGGATCTTATGACATAGGATAAAACCTATATCATAATAGTCTATTATTAGTTTTATCGTTTTAATTACACTTTATTCTCTAATTAATGCTTTAATTTATTTAGAAAAATAACTCCTCAAATAAGTGGGAGCTAGGCAGCTAGCTAATTATGATTAGTATCAAATCTCAAATTTTATCTTCAATCTTCATATAACTATTCGATAAAATAATCAAGTAATCAGAAAAAGGCAAAACACTTGATGTGAAAAACTAACCAGTCAACAAAAGGGACCCACTCCATAAAATTATCAGGGCCCTTGAAAAGATCTGGAAGGTATGCCAATGACCGTCCGATTAAGAAAACTTGCGTCAATTTTAACATGGGCCGAAGCGTGAATCTTAATTCTTCACATGGGCCGTTGCTGTCACCCTCACCAGCAGAAGGCTTATTGCCCATGATGGCAACATTAGCAAGTTGGCCATTTCTTACAGTTTACCATTTTCAGCCCATAAAAATCAGATTATTATATATATATATATGGTGGTGGAGATGGGAAATCAACGGTCTAAATTGCTGTCTCTTATACACAT